>CM070875.1:69332742-69950242 GCA_036365515.1 Torymus aiolomorphi
ATCAACCACATCAATAAATGAGGAATAGACCTGTTAAATTTGACCAGTCGCCTCTTATAGTTGCTGCTTTTTCTGAAAATATAATGAAAACACTGAAACAAAAAATGAAGCTATAGCAATGGTCGAAAGCAGTAGATTACTGAAATAATAATTATTCAAAGAAGAGCCCTCAAAGTGGTCACAGTGATTTAAAATAAATACAGACTAGATCAACTTCCATGGATAAACTGCAGAAAGATGAAGCTGCCAAGATGTGTGTATCAGGAAGCCCTTCACTCAAGGTTACCCACTGTAATACCATTGTTGATTTTCTCAAAGATGCCGTTCCCAATTTGGTCCTATTTTTTTGAAAGTCTCCTGCTTTATGATGGTCATATAATGACCATATTTAGAGTCCATTATAACTTCCAACCGATGCTGAAGAACTGTACTGGGAAAAAAATTTGGTTTAGTAAATAATGGTTGTTATTTTAGATTCGAATACCCTGACACGTGTAGAAAAGAAAAGGGAAAATCAGAAAACTTTCTATTGTTACGTCCGGGTTACGTGACAATACAAGAAGAGAGAAAATGAAACTTCATTAGTCTAATGGCTAAAAGCGCGTAATGTGACTTTTCCCGATTCGGACACAACGTGCATTGCTCCAGGATGGGACGGCAGGTAGGAAAATGACACGGACACGCGGTACGCCTCGAGACAGTGTGTAGAATTTTACTGACTTACCTTAGAATTTCCAACAGCCCTTGTGTGAATCTGTACTCCCGCCGTGACGCTTATAATGATAGTGGACGGTTGCCGCTCTGTGGAAGTTTTGGTGTGAAGAACGGAGATACGGAGAGTTTAGGATTCTTATAATCTCGAAATAATGAATACTTAATATGGATTTAAACACAACTTAAACTTTATTAACTTGTCAGTACAAAACTAAGTAAAAATTACAGTGATGAGAGCTGATGTGAAGTCTACGCGAGTTGGCTTCTGAGTGAGTCATACCAGGAGTCTTCGTCCCCTTTTAAAGGTAAAAAGTTGTAAATCTTCCTGCCGTCGCCTTTTTGATTTGCCTAGGTGTTGCTGCCCCGCTTTTCTCGATGATCTTTGATGATTTCGGCGGCGCACCCTTTGAGAATATTCGGCGAGTTCGGATACATAAATTATTTTAGAATACGCTACGCATATCGGGTAGGAGTGAAGGGAAAGGACAAGAAAACTGACTCTAGCTTGATTCAGTATTGTGCGCTGGAGTACTAATGCTTACTCCTCTAATTGGCGGCGAATCTCTGATGCTTGCGTGGATGTGCGTTTTGGTACTGCAGCAGGGGAGTGGCACACACTTAAGAGAGAATGAAAGGAAAACTAAAGGAAACCGCGTCTTCGTGCCTCCGTTCGAGGATCTTTTTGGTAACTATTCTTTCTGGATGGCGGCATCTTTTGAGCGTTTATGCGTATCCCCTTTTTTTTTATCGTGTGGGAGAATATGAAGCAAGCGGCAATGCAGCAGGTTCATTGGGAAAGATGAAGAGAGGAAGGAAAACAGCGCACACCGGCAACCACATCGGCAACGTCGCACGACGCGACACCTCCCCCCTTGAGGTAGTTCAGACCCGGGGGCTGAATTATCACATTGAATATTGGGATCGTCTCCAGTGTGTTGGCAAGATTTCCGCTTGCGAGTCCATCTGTTGTAGCCTACGTCGTTCATTAGGTACTCCGCAGGGTTCAGCGCACCTTGTAATTGATCTTGATGCCGGCTGAGTTGTTCCACATGAGTATCATTAACTGGTACCATTGGTCCCGAGGATGTGTGCGGAATCCTGGCATTCTGAGTCCATCGCTGAAGAAAGTCTCGTGCCCCTTCCGTAGTTGATAACCATAGCGTATCATTGCTTGACGTACACGTTCATCTAATGTTTGTAATATGTCTTGTTGTTGCTGCGAGGTTTGCTCCATGTTGAAATTCTCCGTGGCCACTTCTCTTCTGACGTCTCTTTCTTTACTGACCCCTCGTCCTTTAATGGAAACTGAAAAATACCTGCATCTTTCCTAGATGTGGTTGGTGGCGTAGCGGGGATAAGAACGTCCAAAAAGATGTGGGTTTTCCCCCTTTCTTTTATCTGGTAGGGCGTGACACTGAAGGTAAAAGGAAGGTGGTAGTAAAAATGAGTGTCTAGGATAATGTGGGACAAAAAACAAAAATAGGTAGTGACTTAGATATGCGTGCGTAGTTGATACGTATTTTCTTAGTCTTGATTACTTATTAATTATTAATGACCATGGATTACTTGGATTTTAATTTGCTTACTTCATTTGTAGATAACTATCAAGTATTCGCTGTTAATTTCTAGTGGTTAAACACAAAATTATTTCACCATTACACCTGTGGTAAAACACAAATCGTTCGTTGCTACACAGAGTGGTTTAATACAAAATTAGTCGTTGTTATACATAGTGATTAAATACAAAATTAGTCGTTGTTATAAAAAATTATTTGTCATTACCCGTAGTGGTTAAATACAATTTGTTCGTTATTATACAAATATTTTTTTTTTTTTTTTTTTTTTTTTTTTTTTACATATCTTATTTTAAGTTCACAATACAATGTTGCATTTTTATCTGCAAGTTTTTTTAGGAATATATATATTTTACAACTATTTATTTTAGAAATTATTTACCTAGATTACGACATTTGGTTGTGTTTACTTACTACGTTAATACCTACTGTTTCTATGTTTTGCTTAATTACAGAAATAAATGCTTGATTATATCATGCAAGAAAGTTACCTTGTTCTAAACCCCTTTTTTTTATCTTTTGTTGCTAAAGGATATTGGAACCTGATTGATTACCGTTTGTATTTTCTTGTTGAACTATATATTCTTCTAATTTATTATTTACGTATTCTGCGTCTAGCATATTAAATTCCCTTATCTCTACATTTCGAGACAAAACAGGACTTGGAGGAGGAGCTGGTGGTTCAACTTTAACCGGTGGAAAACTCGGTGGCGAAAGGTTGTATCGAATGGTCTGATTCAATGGCCGCATCGGCACGTATTCCGGCTCCTTCTCCTCCTTCTTTCCAATTTTCTCTCGTTTATGAAGTTCCCCTATCTCTACATTTTGAAACAAAACAGGAGTCGGATGAGGAGCTGGAGGTTCAACTTTAACCGGTGGAAAACTTGGTGTTGCATAAACATGCGGTGGGGGTGAAAAGTTGTATCGAATGGTCTGATTTAATGGTCCTATTTGCGCGTGTACCGGCTCCTTCTTCTCCTTTCCTGTTTTCTTTCGTTTACCCTGATACCACCTTATGGTAATTATAATTATGAGGATTACCGTAAATGTAATAATTATAACACTTAAATATACGTCGACCTTGGTGTTATCAATACTAATTCTATGATAGGTAGATGGGGGTGCGGAATCCTTTTGTTCCCCTTCTATAATAACAAGTTGTAGAGGAGGTAAAATATAAACGTTGGATATCCTCATTAGATCAGAGGTACGGTACAATTTACTTTCAATTTCAACATAACATGGTTCAGGGATTATTATTATTCCCGATCGTCCTAAGGTCATAAATGAAAAATGCTCACCGCAATGTACCCGTACAGTTGTTGGCCGTGGGACTGAAAGAACCATTGTCTGGGGTGAGCAGTTCTCACCAGCACCGCTTCATTGACCTCCTCATGCTGTATTTTACAAGTCTGATATGTAGTATATTTTGGATCCACGAGCAATTCGCTTTCACATTGAAGTTTTTTAATAATTGGAGTTTTTCGTTCACACAAATAGTTAGACCTTAAACCTACGCATTCCCTTAAATCGTCCCGGTTAAGAAAGACAAACTCCTTTTTATCTTTAGAGACAGCGATATACTCGCTTCTAGGGCGAATGTAAGCCGCTTTCTTTAATTGCGTTAATGATAATTGAAATACTGGTACGGCTATCATTCTGTACAGAAGATATGGCTGTTTTTCGAGTATAGGCACTGTAATCTGTAATATTACTCTTCCTTGTATCACGATTATATCTGTTCGGGTTCCCTCCTCTAGTGTAGCAGCATTTATTTCTTCTATGGTAATTGGCGCTCTTCCTGGAGTTTGATGTTCAGCAATTTTAATCGCCTTTTCCATCACTCTAGTTGGTAAGGTAAATCGGCGTGCTTCCATGAATTTGACTATTTCTTTCGCAAGATAAATGTTTTCTCCTACTAATCGTATTGCCTCGTTCAGAATGTTTTCTATTTGTGATTGTTTAATATCCGTTACTCCAAATTCCTGCTGTATAATTGTCAAATTACTTTTAAGTAATAACACGTCTGTTGAAAATTGTCGTCTAGCACGGTCTATTGCGTTGTCAGTTATTATTTTTCGTGTTTTATTTAGTACCATGCTTTCCTGATTCTTACGCCGCAATTGTTCGATATCCTGAAGAGTTTCGGCTGCTGTGTTGTTGCTTAGGTAGTCTTCGTTTTCTCCCTCCTGGAATGGCACTACCCATGGTGCATAAGAGTGTGCTAGATTCACATAGGCTATTTGTAACTGAGTCAGCTCTTCAATTTTCTCCTGGAAGACGTATTTTTGTTCAATCAGCACTGGATCCGACAATCTTGTATAAGTATCTGTTTCAGAGATATTTTTCATTGCTTTAATAAAAAAATCTGTTGTAGAAAATACTACTCGGGCGTTTACTGATGTTATTATCTTCCATTCTTGCTTAATGAAATCCAAACCCCTGTCTTGATTAAAAATAATGCCTGGATTGTTGCGCTCAAGGATACGCACTTCTGGTGATTTTATGGCTGCTATTAAAGCAAGGGTCATCATGAAGAACACTGTCTTTGTCATCATTCTTAAAAAGAAAAAATAAAAAATGATTGCATATTATGTTTTACTCAGTACTCTCTCGAGGGCGTTTATGTGTCGTGGAAAGGTCGCAAGGCGGGGTTCCCTTGATTCTCAGGCATTTTCTAAACCTCCTATTATTTCATTTAATATATCCTCGTCAGGGATATTGAGTTCTTCTAACGGGCTTATAACTGCATGGTTTCGAGTACTCTGCCTATCCGTAATAATCTCTCTCCTGCATTCTATATTCTCCGCGTTTCCTCTTATTAGATATGGATGCTTCTCGCCCCGGTGGTAGTTCATATAAATTTTCGCCAAGCTGGTGACGTACAAAATTAAATAAGGTAGTGTTGGCAGTATCCACCATATCATCGCTTAAAAATGCAACCACCGCGTTTCCTTCTGGAATCTTTAAACCCTTGATTTTTCTATCGCGCAGCCTTGTATCTCTACATCCAATCTCCCTTTATTTACAAATGTTTGTTTTATGTTTTGTTTCAGAAAAGTTATTGGGATGCGACATAGTGAACATATTTTTACGTTGATTTTTATGCATGTGGCAATGGTAGCCCGTACCACTACTTGATTGTACAAGATGCGAGTGTATGGTCCAATTCTGAACTTGTAGCAATAGAGACATATTCTTGCTCCCACATGTTCATAATATACTAATTCGCGGTTCCTTAGTGGTATCTCATTGTAGTTGGCTCCTTCCATTCTTTTTAGAGGTGATGGGTTAAAAGTAACTAAAGAAGAAAGAAAAAATAAAAAAATAGCGGATAAATGATAATGTTAATCAAAGATGTATGGAATATCTATGTTTAATTTTTCGTAAGTCTTCTAAACTGAAATGAATGCGTTTCGCGTGTCCCATCGCTTGATGTAGAGAAACGTAAATGTACGGTTTACATATATAACGCTTAATCTCCGGACGCAGTCCGCGTAAAAATGTTTCGATAGCCATTTTTTCTCTAACTAACGAGGAATCGCATACCTCCCTAAACTCAACCTGTGATATTTTTCCTAAATTGTTGTATTCATGCAACATTTTTTCCATTCTACCGCAAAATTCATAAAAATCCTCATCACTTCTTTGAGCTGCCCATGCAAGTTTCATTCTTAAAGTCATTAGATTAGAAAACATGTTATGTTTTTCGGAGAGAGTTAGAGGCATTTTCCTTTATGAAAATAAAAACAAAAGTAATAAAAATGAAAAAATCTTGCTTACAAGACGGCTCAATCCACTTATTACTACGGTAATTACCCTCTTCTTTTTTTTATTAAACTATTATTACAAAAGAATTAAACAAAATTACATTTAATAGATTTACATAAGCGCTACCATTAATCTAATTTCTTATTATTTATTTACTTTAATCAATTATTCATCGTCATTTGTACGATTATTCCGTGGTGGTAAGGATGGGATATCTGGGTCAGTTGCTAAAGTTGGATAAATTCTTGGTATTGTTGGAGTAGTACAGTTTACTTGTACTCCCTCCCCTCTCGCCGGAACCTGCACCACCGCGTGCTGGCTTTGAAATTTTGAAAAATCAGAAAATGACGGAGGCGGGGCTAGTGGTGTTGTTGGTGGAGCGCTCGGTGGTTTTTTTACAGAGCTATATTCTTCTTGAGCCCGCTTCTTTTCTTCCTTTCGAGTGGGCTTATGCCGTGCAGTGTGTAATAGCAATTGCGTTACCGAATTCCAAATGGCTCCTATAATATGAATTGACCAGCCATATAAACTATATAATGCATATCCATGCAGAATTGTATCAATTAAAAATTTTATTACACGACCTATCATAATTATTCCTATTATTCCTGCACTTATAGAACCGAAAGATAGAAATTGACCCCATATTTTTTCCATGTATCGTTCGCAAGTGCAGTTAATGCTTCCTCATCGAACAAGCGTGCTATAGACATACCATTTTTGTCCGTTGATCTGCCTGACATACCCATGGCTAAAGAATTCAACATTGCACCTCGCTCGACTGGAAACATTAAATGATGTCTTAACGCTTGTATGTCTGACTGTGTGTAAATACCGCTTTTTGCTAATTCGAGAGGTTCAGTATAATTCCAATTGTTTTTTGTGGCTGGTTTGAGGATAGCGGGTTTAATTCCTTTTGTGGTACCATGAGGCAGTACCGTGTACCAATCTTCGCCTAGTAGAAACATAGGTGGGATCAATGGGTTGCAAGTAGTTTCAGTACCGTATTGCTTTAAAATATGTGTTTTAGGAGATAAAAAATAATTTTTTTCGTCTTTTACTACAGGCAACTCTTGATAGCACCTTGGTGTTTCTCGTCTTTGAACATCTATTTGCACACATTTCATTAAATGAACTACTTCCCCCGCTACCAAACCCATATAACCACTTTTTTTCATTATTTGATAGGCGAACAGATCTGGTTCGGTACTTGCGATACTTAATGCGTTCGCTATAACTCTTTTTCTAATTCGCATTTTTGCATAATTAAATCTCGATATAAGCGCTTTAATTCCCCTTTTATGTATTTTTCGACATAAACAAATTTAGAATTAACATATGCAAAGATATCCAAGTTATGTACTGTAGGATGTTTAATTTTTCCAAATGCTTCTATAGCAGGACCCTCAAAGAAAAATAATTTAGGATGTTCTGTGCGTATTAAGTCATATGAGCAAACTGAAATAGTACCGACTGCCGTAAATGCAAAAGTTATTTCGCTTGACTCCATTACATAAACTGGATGTCTCTCATTTCCTTCCTCTATTATTTTATTTACATACCCCGCGTATAATTCTGAATACTTATGTTCTTCGCATGATGACACCGGTAATGGTTCCCAGAAAGCGTAGCCTGCTTCAATATCTATACATATGTCTTCATTAAATTTGCAACGAGTACCTGATTTTAGTATAACCTCATTAGCATTTAAATTCACAGGAGTATAATAATCTTGTAAGGTTATTGTGACATAACCCATGACTACCGCATCATCGAATACTCCATACGGGTCGGAGTATGTACCTGGATTACTACAATCTCCCGCCTGATCTATTTTCCCCACAAAAGTCATTGGATAAACGATAGTCCCATTATGTTTTAAATTTGAGATAAGCTCGTCGCGAACTCTATGGCTGCGATGCACATGCATTCGCCGACATTCTTCATTAGTAATTTCGTCTAGAAACTTAACTTCCCCCCTATTCTTGTCTTTTCGATGCGAGAATGCCCCACAATATGTAACTGAACGCTTAATTTCTACCTTACATAGTCTTACATGAGTGCTTCCGAAATCGTTCAATTGTAATAATCTAACATAAACCTTGGTAGTATTGACCACGGGCTCCGCTATGTCACATTCCCCGACGTTTATTAATGAAAATGTGGTGAGGTTCGAGACTTGCTGAGAGCAGTCGTAACCAATTATGGTATTAACTGTTTTTGATGTTAGCAGCAATGCTAGTACGCAAAAAACGATTTTCATCTGCAAACATTACAAAGTATTAATCTTTTTGATTTCAAGAAAAGAAAATGGCAAAAATGCTCTATTTATCATAAAGAAAAAGAGAACATCATAGAAACTGCACTAATGTTAAAACAGTAACATATATCAAAATTAACTTAAAAAAAAATAATAGTTGGTTTAAAATAATAAAATTAATAGTATTACTAGTTTTCTCTTTTTCGCATTTTTGCTATTTATTAGTTATAATATATTTTGCGTTATATTTATAGTTATAATAATATTTTTATAGTTATAATAATATATTTTGCGTAGTAAATATTAACCTACTACAACGTGCCATTATCAAAGAAATCGTGCTTATTATCCTTATTTATATATAATGTAACTTAGAAAGCAAGCGTAGGATTAGGTATGTTAAAGCAACGATTTAAGCTTGTTTTTGCTCTACATGTGATTTGCGCAGGCGATTAATGTGCACTATTTTACTTTTAGTACTACTTAATTGTATCCTCACATTTCCATTTACAGAAACGTCTAAAACTAAATACGGCCCCGTATATTGACTATCAAATTTGTGTGGTTTCGGTCCCTTTTGCAACCACACGTAGTCCCCAATTTTTAATGTTAAATGATTTACTTTTCTGTCATAGTATTTTTTTGATCTTATTTTGGCTCGCAATAAATTTTCTCTTGCTATATTTTGCAAGTAGTTTATTCGTGTTATGAGAGTTTCCATATAGCCCTTATAAGTAGGCGCTAGATCCTCACTTTCTATCGGCTCACTACCTGGCGTTCGAGCTAAACGACCAAATACTAATTCGAAAGGTGAGTGCCATGTTGCCTCACTTATGCCTGTGTTAAAATTAAATGTTGCTAACTCTATATAGTCATCTCAATCCGACTTATTTTCTTGCACAAAAAATTTTAAAAACTCGATAAGACTTGAATGTGATCTCTCCAAGGACCCATTTGTTTGTGGATGAAAAGCCGTAGTGTTGACTTGTTTGATTCTAAATCTTTTTGCCACTCGTTTCATTAATTTGCTCATAAAATTAGTGCCCTGATCCGTTAAAATAACTCGCGGTGCCCCGAACACACATATGACCCTCTTAATTAGACTGTTTGAAACGTCTATTGCTGTAGTTTGTGCTAATGGTTCCGCTATTGCAAATTTCGTAAATAAATCTTGGAAGGTTAATATATACTCATTGCCTTTATTAGATCTAGGCAATGGCCCTACAATATCCATACTAATGCGATCCATCGCATGTGCCCCAGAGTTAGTAATAATCATTGGCACACGTGTTTTTACCCTGACTAATTTTTTTTAATTGACACTGCACACATTATCGAATAAAATCCTGTACATCTTCTTTTAAATTTTCCCAGTTGTAAGCTTGTTTAATTCTTTTGTATGTCTTAGTAACTCCCCTATGTCCGCCTATTACCGAGCTGTGTGCTTCTTGCATAATGGGGTCCCTTTCCTCGAGGGGAGGATACCTGACTATCCCTAAACACACTACCAGTTTGATGGTACTCTTAGAAAATGGATCTCTTAATTTTCTTACTACTTGTTCCCATTCTAAATTTTCTATTATTTCCGTTTTTGCTATACTTATCGACCGCGCGTCGATTTTGTTTAAGATTGGTAGTAAATTAGTACAAAGTAAACTTAAATTATTGTTTATTATGCTCAAGCCTACTCTGTTTTGCGTACGTAGTGGCATGACTATGTGTATTTTAGAATTTGTTTTTATAACTTCTGGTATTCCTATTGTTAAATTTTTAAAACGTGGGAGCTTGTTCTGTAATTTTAATTGCATGGCACCGTCGTCGCATGGTTCACCTTCGGATGTAACAAAATACAAATAATTATCTTTTCTCATAAATAATTTTTCACGGCAGAAAATAGTTGAATGAGTCGGGTTTAAATTTTCCAACATAATTTCATCTTCCATCTCCCCGTTTTCTTTCGATAGTTTGTCTCTCTCCTCTTCCTCCGAGAGAAGGTTACTCTTATTCATGTTGGTCTGTGGGTCACCCCTACTTCGTGTTTCGTTCAGTATGCTATTGTCTTCCTCGCCTTCGGTTCCCGCTGATGCGGTAATATGTTGTGCATATCTACCGCTGACCTTTTCCTTTTCTATTACGCATTTATTTTTATCGTTTGTCGGCAGTTTTTTCTTTTCTGCTTCAATGTTTTCTTTGTTCCGCTCACGGGCTATGCGTCCCCTCGTGACCATATTATGAACGCACTCCTCCCCCGTTTGTTCGGTGACGGCCTCTTTTTCTTGCTCTTGCTTTTTTAGTTTTTCAGCCAGGGCAGCACTTCTTGTGACAATTAACACTCGATCCACCGGATTTCGAGAGAGAGCATCCGCTACATTCATTCTCCCTGGTCTGTATATCACCTCAAAATCATATTCGGCCAGTGTTAAACGCCACCTCATAACACGTGAATTTGGATCTTTATGTGTCTGCATCCATACTAGAGGGCGATGGTCAGTAATTACACAGAATTTTCTCCCAAAAAGATAAGGTCTAAAATGTTTTATAGAAAATACCAACGCTAGTCCCTCTTTATTGAATGTATCCCATCTTCCCTCTACCTCTGATAACACACGTGAGACATATGCAACTGGTTGATCATAGCCTATTTTACCCTGAGATAAAATTCCTCCTATCGCATAACCCGATGCGTCTGTAGTTAGGTTAAAAGGTAGTTCGAAATTTGGAAAAGCTAATATAGGTTCTTTACATAATTTATCACGTAGAATTTCAAAAGCATACTGCGTATCATCGGTCCATTTAAATTCCATTTCTTTTTTTAATAAGTTTGTGAGAGGTTTAGCTATTTTTGAAAATTGATGAATGAAGCGTCTGTAATAGCCTGCTAAACCTAAAAATTGTTTAATATTTTTTGCGTTTTTTGGCACTGGATAATTCCGAACAGCTTCCAGCTTCCTTGGATCTGGCCTTACGCCCTCTGCGCTTATTAAATGCCCTAAATAAGTTACTTCTTTTTTGAAAAATTCACATTTTTCCGGTTGTACTTTTAATACCGCCTTTCGTAATCTGATGAATAATATTTCTAATCTTTGTATGTGTTCAGCAAACGTGCGTGAGTAAACAATTATATCGTCAATAAAACAAAATAATTCCTTATTAACTAAACCCGCGAGCGCTATAGATAGTGCTCTTGAAAATGTCGCCGGCATAGTTCTTAGCCCAAAACTACCTCGTTTAAAGTGATAGAGCCCACCATTTGTCACAAAAGCTGTTTTGTGGCGGTCGCGCTCATCGATTTCTAACTGATGGTAGCCTGATGCGAGATCGAACACAGAGAAGTATTTTGATCCTCCCAACTGGTCAAGTATTTCGTTAATATTTGGAAGAGGAAATTGATCATCGAGTGTTTTTTCGTTTAATTTTCGATAATCAATTACCATTCTGTACTTTCTATTGCCATGTATATCTTCTTTCTTTGGTACTAAAAAACAAGGACTAGAGTATGAAGATGTAGAAGGCTCAATTATGCCATTTGCCAATAACTCTGCAACTTGTCTTTCTATCTCGTTTTTATGCACTGGTGGCAATCGAAACTGTTTTGAAGTAACTGGCACTTCATCTACGGTTGGGATAGTTAATTTTAATATAGGTGTAGCCGTTAATTTTTCACCCGGAATGTGAAAAATATCGCTAAATCTTTCTATTAATTTTGTTATCTCTGTACGCTCTTCTGACAGCAAATGTTCAAAACGCAATAAAGATTTAATCTGACCGACGCGTTCGTTTGACAAAACTCTTTCTACCCGACAAATTACATGTTTCTCAATTTTTGAATTTGTAGATTTCCCTTTAAGAAGTTTTTTCCACTTTTCTATTACTTCTAAACAATCATCAATCAGATATGTGCACGATGAGTCGTCGAATGATCTGAGCTCAAAATGCGTTTTTAAATCGCGAAACATTTTGTAGTGCTCGTTAAAAAACTCATTCTTATTTATTATCTTCAACAATATTTCAATTAATATTTCTATATCTTCGGCATTATCATATAAAATACTGTAATTTGCTTGGCTTTGATTGAGTAACTTTTGTAACATTATCAATCTTTCAAAAATGAACTCCTCATTAATTCCTTGATTGTTACTTGTATTAAAATTTGCTTTGTCTTTCTTTTTCTTAGAATTATCTCCAGAATTTAATTTAGCATTTATATCCAAACTTGATTCCTCTTTCCCTTTTGAGTTAGAATTTTTATTTTGTTCTGAATTTCTTTTCGAATTTTCGTTTGCACTCGAGTTTGTTTTAATCCAAGACGAAAAATTTTCTTTAGAGTTTGATTTCAAATTTTCTTTTGAATTTGAAAAATTTTTATTAGAATTTGGATTTGAGCTAGGATTTTTATTAGAGTTCGCACTCGAGTTAGGATTTTGATAAAAATTCGCAATTGAGTTAGAATTTTGACAAGAATTTGCATTTAAGTTAAAATTTTGATAAGAATTTGTAATTGGGTTAGCGTTTTTACAAGAATTTGTACTTGTATTGAGATCTTGACAAGAGTTTGTACTTGAGTTAGGATTTTGACAAGAATTTTTATTCAAGTTAGAATTTTGATAAGAATTTATGATTGAGTTAGAATTTTGACAAGAATTTGTTCTTGCATTAGGATTTTGACAAGAGTTTGTAACTGAGTTAGAATTTTGATTTACTTTGTGATTTTCTTTTGAATTTAATAAATTAACGTCTTCATTAGAATTTGATATAAAAGTAGAATTTGATTTAGAATTTTCATTTGAATTTGATCTAAAAGTAGAATTTGTTTTCGAATTTTCGTTTGAATTTAACAAACTAAATTTCACATCTCTCAAGTGGAGATTTTCGTCAGCGTTTGAGCTAACTCCAATAATTATTTTTAAATTTTTATAAGAGTCCAATTTTAATGTGACATTTTGATTTGCAAAATTTATTTCTTTTATATTATGTAAACTTAAAATCTCTTCTGTTTCAAGTTTAGCTTGCTCCCGGTTGCTGGTGACCGTTCCTATTTCGATAAAGTTACTTTTGACCTGTGTTGGAGTTTGGGGTTCCACGGGAAAATTTATGAGTCGAAAAACTTCCTCTTTATTCTGACTTAGAATTTTTTTTATAGCTTCAGCCGTATCTTCAGTTTTCTTTTCACTCCTATTTTTATGTTTTATAATTTCCGAGTATACTTCCTCCGCTGTATCATTCTGGTCTACTTTGTGTGCGTAATTAATGCGTTTACTAGAATTTACTAAAGTTTTTTCATTTTTTTCATAGAACGGAATAGGCAAATCACCAATGATCAGTTGTTTAGTTCCATAGTCGATTTTTGTTCCTAACTGAGAGAAAAAATCACTCCCTAGTAATCCATCTTCGTTTATTTGAAAATCGTTATTCACAATATGAAATTCAATGGCGAATTTAAAAAAATATAGTTTTATTTTACCTAAAGTAAAAATGCTACTGTCTGTTATGCCTTTCAATTCCAAAATTTCATTTTTATTAATTGCTGTTTTTTCAGCTAAATTGTTCTTTTTTAACAGATTTGGTCCCGCGCCTGAATCTAATATTAAAAACATTTCTCTGTTATTACTCGGATTACTAAAGGAAATTATTGGTGATTTGCTATTTTCGCTTAACCGAACGTGTCTTTGGATGATTGCGGATTGTTCTGCTTTTCGTCTGGGCGCTTTACTAAGTCCGTCTCCCGTCTCGCGCCTTGTTGACGGGGACTCTGACTGTTTCCCGCCTGTACTTGTGTATTTCTCTGACTATTGTTGTATGCGAGTTTTCGACAGTTTATTATTTCATGCCCCTCTTTTTTACAATATCGACAAAATAATTTCGTTAGTTCATTATTTGAAAATGTGGCGTTCTGTCTTTGTACATATTGGTCCCCGTATTTCGTGGAGCCTGCGCGGGTCTATCCTGTGTCCATTGTGTCGGCGCGCCCGATCTCCGCGGGTCCACCCAGGTAGGTAATGGTTGCCTATTTTGGAAGTTTGGTGGTTTCCTGTGTATTGCCAGCAGTTTAAAGCAATATGACCTCTTCTGTTACATATTTGACACGTTTCTATAGTTTTACTATCCACTAAATATATTTTATCTTCTCTTGAAGAATTAGTTTTCTTTTCTGTAATTATTTTAATAGTGTCATTTAATTCTTCTGGCTCATAACACGCGAAGTCCCTTTCGATTTCTATTGCTTCCGCAGTGGCCTTTTCTAAAGTTCTTGCTTCTCCCATGCGTGCTTTAATTATCCAATGTAGACCTCGAATAAAAAATTTTACCAAGTCTTTTTCCAATGCTTTTTGAGAATCTCGCGTAGATCTCTTCTCACGATGTTCTGACTCAGTAATTTCGTGTCCTATCGCACGTACTCTATTTGAAAAAACTACTACGCTTTCATCGCGTTTTTGTTTTACACTAGCTAATTCCCCGTGTAGTTGGTGATACGTTTTAGCCGAACCGAAAATATTGTCGAAAAAATTCGCTATATCATTTATTGATTCAAATATCTTTTTTGCTGCACTTTTTAGTACCTCGCCGTATAAACGTAATTTTATTAATTTTGCTAAATCTACCTCAAATTGTTCTGGGATAATGCTACATGCTCCCCGACAGCCTTGTATAAATTGTGTTAAAGGAATATTTACTCCATTATATTTCGGAATTAATTCTAACGCGTCCTTAATTGACAACGGCCTAACTTGCCCTAGGGTACTGTTTCCGGAAAAATTATTCATCCTTTGTGACAAGTTATACTTTGCATTTATCAAATATGTATCCGAATTAAATGGTGTGCTGTATTTAAGCTGATCGTTAGGTAAAAAAAAATTTTCGCCGTTTCCTGAACTTATTTTATTTTTTTCCTCGTCTGATGATTTTTGTAAAGATGTTTTATTATTTTTTAATATGGAATAAAATTTTGTGTTGTCGGCCGTAATTTCTGGATTATCGAAACTTATGTTGTTGATTATTAATTCCGATTTTGCTGTTACAGCCCCCGTGATATATTCGATAATATATTTTGGATCGATTCTTTGATTTATTAAATCTCCGAGCGCTTCAATTAAATATTTATCTTTACAACATTCTATTATATCGTCTTTACTAACATGATCTGTTAAAATTTCAATAAGTGATTCTATTCTTTTATCCTTTGTTTGCACTTCCGCGTCTAGAAAACCGCTTTCGTTACGGCTTTTAAAGAAATCTAAAATATTTGTTAGCGTTTGTCCCTCTGGTAAGTTAGGTTTTAGTTTTAACGCCTGTTTTAGCAGAATAGCCTCTGCTTCTTCATTACGCCTATCTTCACCTTCCTTGGCTACCGACATATCATTCAAGCCCGCAAAACAAAAACTATCTGCCTAATCCTTTCTAAGGAGGGGCCCCCAATTGTTACGTCCGGGTTACGTGACAATACAAGAAGAGAGAAAATGAAACTTCATTAGTCTAATGGCTAAAAGCGCGTAATGTGACTTTTCCCGATTCGGACACAACGTGCATTGCTCCAGGATGGGACGGCAGGTAGGAAAATGACACGGACACGCGGTACGCCTTGAGACAGTGTGTAGAATTTTACTGACTTACCTTAGAATTTCCAACAGCCCTTGTGTGAATCTGTACTCCCGCCGTGACGCTTATAATGATAGTGGACGGTTGCCGCTCTGTGGAAGTTTTGGTGTGAAGAACGGAGATACGGAGAGTTTAGGATTCTTATAATCTCGAAATAATGAATACTTAATATGGATTTAAACACAACTTAAACTTTATTAACTTGTCAGTACAAAACTAAGTAAAAATTACAGTGATGAGAGCTGATGTGAAGTCTACGCGAGTTGGCTTCTGAGTGAGTCATACCAGGAGTCTTCGTCCCCTTTTAAAGGTAAAAAGTTGTAAATCTTCCTGCCGTCGCCTTTTTGATTTGCCTAGGTGTTGCTGCCCCGCTTTTCTCGATGATCTTTGATGATTTCGGCGGCGCACCCTTTGAGAATATTCGGCGAGTTCGGATACATAAATTATTTTAGAATACGCTACGCATATCGGGTAGGAGTGAAGGAAAGGACAAGAAAACTGACTCTAGCTTGATTCAGTATTGTGCGCTGGAGTACTAATGCTTACTCCTCTAATTGGCGGCGAATCTCTGATGCTTGCGTGGATGTGCGTTTTGGTAATAAAAAACGCATAAAACTGCAGCAGGGGAGTGGCACACACTTAAGAGAGAATGAAAGGAAAACTAAAGGAAACCGCGTCTTCGTGCCTCCGTTCGAGGATCTTTTTGGTAACTATTCTTTCTGGATGGCGGCATCTTTTGAGCGTTTATGCGTATCCCCTTTTTTTTTATCGTGTGGGAGAATATGAAGCAAGCGGCAATGCAGCAGGTTCGTTGGGAAAGATGAAGAGAGGAAGGAAAACAACGCACACCGGCAACCACATCGGCAACGTCGCACGACGCGACACTATCAACATGGTCTCTTTTGCCAGGAAGAAAAAACAAATATAGAAATTTGTTAAATTTAATATGAAAAATAATTACACTAAATAAAAAAAACTAAAGAAATGGATTATCAATAATATATTTTACTAAATTCTGCTTACAATAAATTATCACACTATCACCTATGGGTACATTCAAATACTTCACTTCTCCGTCGTGTTCGCCTAGGTGATCCTCGGGAAGTGAGTTTCGATGGAGGCCCTCGAGGAGAGTAGAATTGTATATGAAGACGTGTTATCTTCTGCAGGAGCTCTTCGCCGAGGGCAAAAAAAGTGTTAATAATGTATTAAGTATGAGTGAGGACGGGGAGAGCAGTATCGAACTGCCAGAAACAGAGGAATAGATATATGGAAAGTTGGAGGCTAGGTTCGGCTATACTACAAGATAAAGGCCAAATCCGAAGTGAAGTACTTACACGAATCTGTCGCGGAAGCGCGGACTACATTCAATTGAACATTTGCCATCCTTCTACGATATCTTCGCCTAGGTGATCGCCTAGATGGTGATGTCCTTGGGAAGCGGTAGTTGTGTTGGCCGCCCTCGAGGAAAGAACAATTATATGAAGACGTGTTGTCTTCTGCAGGAGCTCTTCGCCTAGGGCAAAACAAAATATATTAATAATGTGTTAAGCAGCAGGTATGAGGAGAGCAGTATCGAACTGGCAGGAACAGAGGAGTAGATAGATGGAAAGTTCGAGGCTAGATTCAGCTATACTACAGAATAAAGTCCAAATCCGAAGTGAAGTACTTACTCGAGTACTTGAATGTCATAAATACCCATTGGTTGCAGAGTAGTTTCCAAATCTGTAAACAGAATAATCATTAGATATTTTATATATATATATATATATATATATTATTCTTACAATACTGGTTTTATAAAATTTAATATAATTTTGTACTATGCATATAAAAATTGGAACAGTTGCAGTAAAAAATCCATTCCATGCATCCGTTAACTCTGAATAAGTGTAAAATTATCATAAGCCCACACAAAAAGGTTTAAATAGAAAAATAGACAGGAAAAATACCATGGAGAATTAATTGCCCACTATAAGCATATATACATGTCTTACTCTGCTAAACTATTAAAATTACAACAATTGATGGAAATTAAAAAATTTAGTTAAATTAGTAGTTTAATTAAAAAATTAAACTACAAGTATAATTAAAAAATTAATAAAAGTATTAACAGACATTTGTGAACACGCATTATACTAAAAAAAAGTTGAGTTAGCTAAAAGAGAAAAAACATACTTACACCACAGACATATTCTCCAGGAAAGCTGTGCACCATGTACACGGTGTCATCTTTAATCTTGTTAGTTATTTGCTGTATTCTACAAGCCTATAAACTACTGAGATGCCAGTAATAACGGTTAAGACTTATTTTCTTCCTATAACAATGCATTAGAAATACTTTTATTAACTTGAATATTCTAAAATTTAATAAAAAATACACTTATTTATAGATAAAATATTTTTAGTTATTTTACATCACCTCATTGAACTAAAGAACTGCATTTTTTCAAATCACACATTTGATCATTAAAACTTGTTTCCTTTCTGTAAAAGTTCTTTAAAAATACCGTAGCTTCTTACCATAAAGATCAGTAACTGAACGCGGCTGATGATGTAGTGAAACTGTGAAAGCAGCAATTTAAGATGATCTCATCCACAGGAGCTTTTTGCCCATATACAATACACGTTTCCGTCATCTGGTCCCAATAAAAAACGATAATGTAGGTGTTTAGAACGCCGTGATGTCGTCTGTAGAAGCTCTTCGCCCTAGGTCAAAAACATAATTACAACGAGAATAAGTTGGCAACAGAGGGAGTACAGAGAAGCCACACTTCTGTCGAAGGGGTAGGAAATTAATGCAAGATAGATGCTAGATGAAAAGTATAAGCAAATAAACTTTCTTACAGTAAGCTACTAACCAGATAAGTTTTTCAACGAGTTCAAAGGTTGTCAATGTCCACATAAAATATGTCAATCAATCCAACATATGGTCCCAATAAAAAACGGTAGCTGCAGGAGTTTACGACGATGTGATGTCGTCTGCAGGAGCTCTTCGCCCAAGGTAACATAAAGAATAATTAAAGCATGAATAAATTAGTAACGGTAGAAGCACAGTGAAGCCATGCTCCTGCCAAAGTGAAGGGAATAGTTGCAGGATAGGTGCTAGCTGTAAAGTAAACGAGAAAACATTCTCGCAGCAAACTACTCACAATATAGTGTTAGCGTGTTGATAAGATCGTACATAGCACTATATATTTACCAAGGTATGTTGAGAGAATTGAAAGGGGTCTTTGGACTTGAAAATCGGAAAAGCGCATGTGCATTTTTAACTATGACCACCTAACCCTTCTACAAAGTTTACCAGAATCTCCACAAACAATGCAATAGATACAGAGATATTGTATATGCAATTTCAGATCTACTCAATCAGCCATTGTCTAGGAAAAGACATTTTTTCTTGAAAATTTCCTGAAAAACACACAGAAAAGGCGATAGCTTCACACTTGCTGATTATTTAGATTTGAAACTTGATATACAATCCCTCAGCAATTATTGAATGGTGTCTGTAAACTTTAAGATATAATTAGCGAATGGAAACGCATCTTTGGGCTCTAAAGTCCAAAAGCCGCATGTGGATTTCCTACTAAAACAACCTGACCCTTGCTCAAAGTTTACCAGAATGTTCACACAATGCAATGCATGCTGAGGCATTGTATATTAAGTTTCAGATCTACTCCATCTGCCATCAGCGAGTTTGGAGGAAATTACTTTTCTTTCTTAAAAATTTCCTGAAAAAGCACAAAAATTGCAATATCTTCAGACTTGCTAATTATGTAGATCTGAAACTTGATAAACTGTCCCTCAGCATGTATTCCATTATGTATAGAAAGTTTAAGATACTTGTAGGGAATGGAAAGGGATCTTTGGAACGAAAAGTCGAAAAGCCGCATGTGCATTTTCGACTAAAACCTCCTCACCCTTTCTCAAAGTTTACCAGAATATTCACACACAATGCAATGTATGCTGAGGCATTGTATATTGTAAATTTGTAAACAATTTTGTATGTGATAATATGTGTGCTAATTTTCAAGATCGAACAATTACTTTTTGAGATATTTAGTATTGAAAATTTTCATATTTTACACAGACACTTTCTTTGTCGCATACTCGCTTGATAACTAGGCAAAAATTGTTCCAATTTCTTTAAAATTTGGTGGAGATGTAGAATTTGTATATTATTTATTTATTATATTTGTTCTTTGAGTAAAAGAATTCGTTTATGAATTTCAAAGATATTTGAAGTTAAAACTGATTTAGCCCTCTTTTCAAAACATAATTTTTCGGGAACGGCTTTCTGATGTATACTAGAAAATGAAAATGACGCATCCTGCACGTCACGTGTTGGTTACATGCGTTTGTTTTTTATTGAAGTTAATTTACAGCGCGCTTCACCAATACATGCAATTAGCGAGACACGCTGGCCAATTAGAATCCGAGAAATACGTAACAATACTTTTGGCTACACTTCGATATTAATCGCGTTCTCTCTTTTATAAATGAAAACATGAAATTTATAGACAATTTTGTGTGTAGTATAGGCATGTAACGCGTGCGCGAGTTAGGTAATTCGAGATTCGAATTACCCGCGCCGAGCCAGCATGCCCACCGGGGGCGCGAGCGCGTGAGCATCCTGACCGGATTAGAACAGACATCTTCGTGCCTGCCATCGCGCGTAAAACATCTCCTCCGTGTCTCTCCTGAGTTTACTTCTCCGCGCCGTCCTATCGTTCTTTGTGAGACCCCGCGAGTGTAGTGGAGGCGCCGCATATAGTGTACGAGCGAAAGAGAGACAGAGAGAGAGCGATCCCGAGCCGCGTGAGCCGCATGAGACTGCGAGCGACGAGCCGGCAGCCAGCCCGCCTGCCGACCCAATACAGCGAGCAAGAGAGAGAGAGAGAGAGAAAGAGAGCGCAACTGCTGTGCGAGCGACAGGGAGCGAGAGAAAGTCGAGTGCACCGGCTGCTCCTTCCTAACGTAAGTTTTCTACTCTCCTCTCGTGGGTTTATTGTAAAGGCTCGCACGGAAATCGCCCCGCGCAAGCTTTCTGTGCCGTGTACGTGCGGGTGTGTGTCAGCCCGCCGTAGTTTAACACCGCGCGCGAGAATAGCAGCTTCGCCACGCGCCGTATCGTTCGCGCGTTTGAATCTTAACGGTCGCGCGCGAACTAACTCATTTATTCTAATCAGCACGTGCGTTGTGCTTGTAGTTATTAATGATTTTAATATACTGTGATATCTAGTTACTCGTCGCGTTGTTCATTACAACCTGTCCTTCTCCCGGATACCGCCGCCTCCGCGGGAAAACGACTCCGCCGGTCGTTTTCATATCTGAGCATAGCGGCCGCGCGCTTTACTCCTCAAGGGCGCGCGCTTTTCACTCAGCGATCCAATTAGTTGGAAAGCGAAGTTCGTGTGCGATCTTCGCGTTGTTTTCGGGATTCCAGGAGCAGATCCCCGGGCAAGTCATTTTAGTCTGACACCCGCGGCACCGTGTTCTAGGGCATCGCTGGCCTGTGGCTTGTTGGGATTTTCCCCCACTAGCCATCCTGTTACAGGCAATATATTTGTCAAATTTCACCAAGAAACATTATCTATTATACAGAATATTGAAGGACAATGATTTGGAAGTAATAGGATTGTAGGAAAGAGGTTCTTATATAGGGTTGGTAGGTGTTTTGTATTATTAATATCTTAACATTAAACTTTTGTGTTGACATAATATCAGTAGAAACTAATAAAGGATTTCAAAAATAAGAAAAAATAAGTTCTAAATTATTGAAAAAACATACAAAATAAATACATTATTTTACATTTGAGCTATATATATATAGGAGCGATAAATTAATTTGGAGGTAGCTACGTGCCAATGAATTGGCAATATTTTTTTTTTTTTCATAACAATATTTTGGTATCATTTTCTAAACCACCATATACCTTGGTGCCATTTTCATTATTTTTTTCGTATACCACTCATAAAGTATTGTGTTTACTCCCCGTTGTCAGGGAGTAAAACGCTACATGTACTCCCTCCTAGAAACTGCTACGAAAATGCACGTTTCCCTACCTTTTTCCCGACTAGCACCGTCTGCGTATTGCAGCCCTCGCTCCGCTCGGGCCGCAAATTACTGCAGGCAGCACTAACCGTGAAAAAAATAGACACACGAGCATAAGCGTCGCAGTTTCTAGAAATGAGGTTATGTGACGTTTTCGACCCTGTAATCGGGGATTAAGCATAAATAACTTTCCGCCGGGCATGTGAAAAAATTGTGGGTACGTTCGGAAACGAAATTTCGGTTAGCAGTTAAGTTGTTACCCCTACGTTGAGCTAACCGAGCCGACGTTCAGAGCATGTAAACAATGGTTAACGGTTAACGCACAACTGTGAGAGACGCCTCGCGGTCGGGTGATGGTAACACGAGCGCTCCACTCCAAAAGCCTTCCGGAGAAGTCTGAGGCAGGCGATCAGGTTATGTTTCTTGTACTTTAATTTACAGAAATTGTAGTGAAGATGAGTTGACATTAAATATATGCAGAAATGCGTTTTAGCAACGACGGAGAGAAAATTAGATAAGTATTTTACTTATTATTAAAATTATTTTGTGTATTTGAATAATTCTGAAAGCAATAAAATACTTTTGCATCATTCAAATACTCAAAATATTCTTCGACAATATAAATTATGTTTTGAATAGATACTTTGTGTATGTTTTTCTTTTTATTTCAAAAGATTTTACATTCAATCAAATAGGCCAGCAGATGTAAAGAAGAAAATAAGGACATGCATTAAATTTACAGTCCTCAACCATCAAGATTGTTATATAGTTATAAAAATTAGGCTTTAGTTTGAAAGAATTAGTCTGTACAATTAATCTCAAACATGGGGATATGAATTAACTCAATTTCAATTGACAACCCAAAAGAAATAATAAATTTTATGAGAATAATCGGAAATGTCTATAGATGCGTCACAAAATATTAACAATAATGTGTAAGTGTAAATAAGTGAAAGCATCATCATATTCTATTTCGTGCTTTATGTTATGATTAGAAACAAGAAGGACAGCACGTAAAACTAATCAATCATCCAGTGCAGTTGCAATATCTACTATAGTAGACACTGCATAGTGAAAAGTAATTTTACACTCTGTGTTATGTTAATGCAAAATCTTTAATGAAACATAAAAGCTCATAAGGATTCAACAGTCTCGTCTACTACACCTGATATAATTTGTACTGGGTGCGCCTCAAATTATGATTTGATATTATACATATTAATATTCTTTTAGTGACTGATTAATATTTAAAATTACAAGAATAGCCTTAACAATATATAACAAATATAATATATTGGTGTGTAAAAAGGTGATGAACTTCTTGTATAGTATTTCTAAAGTTTAAAACAATAAATTTTAAAGTACAGGAAACATAACCTGATCGCCTGTCTCCGAGTGCATCGGAAGGCTTTTGGAGTTGAGCGCTAGTGTAACCATCACCCGACCGCGAGGCATCTCTTACAGCTGTGCATTAACCATTAACCATTGTTTACATGCTCTGAACGTCGGCTCGGTTAGCTTAACGTAGGGGTACCAACTTAACTACTAACCGAAATTTCATTTCCGAACGTATCCTGTATATTGCCCTCGAGAGTAATGAGGGCTATGAACGTCCGCGAGTTACTGCCCTCGCTTCGCTCGTGCATCAAGTTTCTCACGGGCGTACATCATAGCCTACTTTACTCCCTAGGTGTATATTATTATTATTTTTTTAAGATTATTCGACAATAGTTATCCTGAGTATTGCGGTCGTGCCTATTATGTAAAAACGAAGTTTTTACATAGGGAGGGGGAGGGCGACGAACGAAGCGAGGAGCAGGTGAAAGGGGGGGGGGTGGCGTGCCGAAGCCATTGATATACAATATATTAATTATTACAGTAAACATGGTCAGGGAACAACACTGGAATCCAGTTAAAGGGAAATCTGAAATTATGCAGTCCAAAGAAGATATAGAAAAAATACAAAAACTGAATTTTGAAATTGAAGAATATTTAAAATGGGAGGAAGAATATAAAATTTATATTAAATCTTTAATTGAATCAATTACTAAAAAGGAAAAATTAATATGAAAATATTAATTTTTGTGTAAAGTTTTGTGTAAAAATTTTGTGCATTGAGCCGACGATAATATGAAAAAATACAATGCTTTTTTCAATCAAGTTTTATTGAAGTCACAGGGACGCGAAAGAACAAGGAGGAACACGGGGGGATAGTTTTCATTTAGCGAAGGGACAACGCAGAGGGACGATGCTGAGCACATGGCATCGATATTAGATCGATCCATTACACATTAATAAATTAGTGAATGTCCCCTTAAGGGGAATGTCGCGAATATGTCAAAGCAACATTGAGGCAATATTGCTCCAACAATCAGTGGCCAAACGGGAACATTCTTCCAGTATTCATATATATTGTACAAATATTCTTGCAATATTGCAAAGTCATTAGAAAACCCAGCATAAGAATATAATTTTAAAAATAATATTTCTTTCGTGTTGAGAAATATTGGCTCAATATTGCTGCAATATTGCTGTGATAGAGAGCCTGACTCATCATTTTAAAAAAGCAATGGTGAAACGGAAATCACGGATTGAGCAACATTGCTCCAATATAGCATCCATATATAAAAGTGTTGAGGGAATATTGGCGAATATGGGGAATATGACAAAGCAGTATTGGAGCAATGTTGCTGCAATATTGGATACTATAGGGGGAGGGACAAGACCCTTTATGCGGCGGGACGCGGAGGGACGCGGAGGGACAATGCGAAGGGACAAGGCAGACGCCAAATAACGCAAAAAACAGTGAATTTTACGTTATTTTGTGGAGGGGACTTTGCGGAGGGACGCGGAGGGTTAGTACCTTAATTGAGCTTACAACTATGTAGTATATTAAGATATATATATATATATATATATATATATATATATATATATATATATATATATATATATATATATATATATATACATATATATATATATATATTCACATCTGGGACGCATTTTGAGGATTATATAGGTCATATATACCGAATTTTGAGGATTTTGTAGGCATTTTGAGGAGTCTCCTCAAAAGTCCAAAGCACTCGAGAGGCATTTTGAGGATTTTTCAGCGGTTTCCACAATAGTGTGTTAATACATCGATGTCGGAAATTCCGTGATATTTTTCCGTAAAAGCGGGCGCCGCAGGCGTCGTGGTGTTACTCAATAACCTTAGGGTCATTATTTCTTTAGTCACGCGCTTGTTTATTGGTTGTTTATAACAATGTTTATATTTGTGTCACCACTATTGTACAAATTCTTTATGAAATCCTCAAAATACCGTCCAATGATATTTATATATATATATATATATATATATATATATATATATATATATATATATATATATATATATATATATATATATATATATCAGGCCAACGAACTTCGCCTAAGTCTGAGCAGTCATATTTCCGATTTTGTCGACGATGTTGCTTCCTCCTAGAGGAAGCTTTGTCATGGTAATTTTTTGAGTTATTGTAAAAACATGTTCTAATTGTTTTTCGAGGTGTTAGGAATCAAAATACATGCTTTTTGAAAAATGTCTGTATGGATGTGTGTGCGTGCGTGTGCGTGTGTGCGTGTGTGTGCGTGTGTGTGCGTGTGTGTGCGTGCGTGCGTGCGTGCGTGCGGGTGCGGGTGCGGGTGCGGGTGCGGGTGCGGGTGCGTGTGCGTGTGTGTGTGTGTGACGCTTGGATCTCAGCTTCTACTAGATCGTTTTTGATCGGACAGGTCTCATTTTTTTGTTCTCTTTGTGTGATGGCGGAACAAAAACTCGTTTTTTGATTTTCCGATGCGTTTTTGTTTTATTTCGAATTTTCGATTTTATCAAAATTGATTTTTGCTTTTTTTTTAATGATAAGATCGAGATATTTGAATGGAATGGATAGCATTCGAAAGAGCATTAAAATACCTATATTTTGTAAAAAAAATTTCTCTAGCTCTTTCGTTGTTTCTTTCGTTTAACAAAAACGAGTTTTTTTTTTTAAAGCTTACAACTTCTAAACTAAACGGTCAATTTTCTTCAGAAAAATCATGATAATGCAGAATATAAATAGCTATAATCTGTAAAAATCTGTATTTATTTTATCGACTAATTTTTGAGAAAAAAAAAATTGAAAATGAAAAAAATCAGTTTTGTATGTCCAACGATTAGAAGAGTAAAATTGACTTAATGGCTTCAAAAATCTTTTTAGAGGTAGATGTTTTATAGTTCTCAGTCGAGTTTTTTGGGCAAAATGATGGGTCCATAAATTTCAGAGAAATTTGAGGTTAAAAATTTTTTGACATTTTTTTAAAATCGTAATTTCTCGAGAACGGCACCATGTATCAGCTCCAAAATTATGGACAACTTTGTATGTGATATAAATAATATGTGTGCGAATTTTCATCAAGATCGTACGATTACTTTTTGAGATATTTGATTATGAAAATTTTCGTATTTTACAAAGTTATTTTCTTTGTCGCACGATAACTAGAGAAAACAAAAATTGGTTTGGTGGAAATGTAGAGTCTATATATTATCGTATAAGTCTTTTAGATAAAAGAATTGTCTCATGATTTTTAGAGATATTTAAGGTTAAAATTCTTTTACGGTTTTTTTCAAAAGCGTAATTTCTCAATGACGACTTCATGTATCAGCTTGAAATTTATAGACTATTTTGTATGCGATATAGACAATACCTGTGTAAAATTTCATCCAGATTATATGGTTTTTTTTTTAGATGTTTGACATTTAAAATTTTAGTATTTTTCAAAATGACTTTCTTTGTTGTCGGACATTTAAAATTTTAGTATTTTTCAAAATGACTTTGTTGTCGCACAATATAACTACATTAAAATTGTTTTAATTTCTTTGAAATTTGGTGGAGATGTAGAGTTTGTATATTATTTATTAGAAGAATTCTTCGGGTAAAAGAATTCGGTTATGAATTTCAGAGATATTTGAGGTTAAAATTATTTTAGCCCTCTTCTAAAATCGTAATTATTAGGGAACATATTTATGTATACTAGAAAATGGAAATGACATGCGCTATGCGCTTTACGGCGATGCGCGCGTGTTGTATACCTACTTTTGTTTTGTAATAGCCATTTATTATTTTTAAGGTTAGAACCTTTTTCTTAGATCGGAAATTGCAGAAAGAGCACACAAATGCGGATAGCATACTACTAGAGACACGTCCCCTATGTGTGAAATTTCACAAAGAAAATATAATTTGAAGTAAAGGTTATTTAGGAATTTTAAAGAGGTTTTGACGATAATATTACAATCAATTATTTTATTTATTTTTCACACATAATTTAAACAAAATCAGACCTATTACTTTATTCATATTTTATACATAATTTAAATGTTAATACTTTTCAGTCTTCATAAATGAATTTAATTATAATTATGTCATAAATTGTTGCAAAAATTATAAATTTAGTTATTCAAAGTTCATTAAAGGAATAAGCAACTTAAGTTTGAGGAAGCTACGGGCCAATGAATTGGCAGCGGTTTCTTATGTAAGTGCATTATAAAAAATGCCTCTAGTCAGAATTTCAGCCCTCTAGGTCATCTGGGAATCATTCTATAATTTTATGAAGTTCCAAAAAGGGCTAAAATATGGCTATTTTCAAAAAATTACACAGAGTACCGTTTTGGCCAATTTCATCGATCAAGGACGAAAATAGTGTTTTTTTTATGATGAGGTTTATGAAAAAAATTACTAGAACTCAATGGCAAGTCAATGTTATACCTATATATAACTATGAATATATGAAAATTTTTACATTTTTTAAGTTATATTTGATTGCTTGCCATTTCATCAATTTTCCACTGATTTTTTCTTTCACATCTCAAATTTTTCGTCTCAAAAATACCTTTAATTGTCTTATTTGATCGTTTACAGTAGCCAACTAGAACCGAAAATATAGCTGATCAAAGTTAGGTGATTTTTCAAAAATCGTCAAGTTGGCTCCCCGGTTGTAAAAATCTATTTGATTCACATGTGCTGAAAGTTGGCGGAAATAACTCTTTGAATGTTCCCCTTTGAGGAATAACAATAATCAGTTTGCTTTTTTGACATTTAAGATTTTAAAAACGCCATTTTAACCATGTGTTTTCGCCTTATTTTACCTTAAAAATCTTATGATTTTGCGTATACTTTGTAACGAGGTGCGTTTTCTGCCCCTCCTTGGACACGCGAAACCTCGACACTGACCTATGTGTACACGGTGGTACACATAGCTAAACACGTTTTTCTTGTCTCACTCTGTCGAGGTACAACGCTTCCGAGGCAGGTAGCAGACGATACCGACGTAACAGCAGCTCCAGAGTCCACGCCGACGGCGATGCTGCGCAGAGAGGAAGAGAGCGGAAAACAGCAGGCAGCACTGAGGCGATGAAAGCCGAGCCACCTGCTCACACGCTCGCAGACGACGCACACGAAAATTAAGACTGTGCGCCTAATGCGAACGTGCCCAAGTGAGCCCGGCCGCCATGTGGCGGAGACAGCAGCCGCCGAAGGAAGATGCCGGCCGCGACGCACACTTGCGCCGCACCCACGCACTACACACACGGAAAACACCGACACGAGTACGCGCGGCCACGAATATTTGTTGCGGCTATGCGACGGCAACGAGGCCGGCAGCCATGCGAGACGCGAGACCGAGAGAGAACATGCGAGACGACGCGCCGACGTTGCTCATACTGAGCGAGAGGGGGGGGGGGCAGCCTACGCGCTGCACGCCGCTTGCGAGGAAGAGGGAGAGAGAGAGAGCGAGAGCCGCGGAGTAGGAGAGCGAGAGAGAGGGAGAACCCGGTTCGGTAGCCTGCGTGCTGCACACAGCCGAGAGCATATGAGTGAGGGAGATAGAGTGCGCAGCGGCGCACAAGTATGAGTGAGAGAGAGAGAGAGTGCGCAGCGGCGCACGTGTATAAGAGTGAGAGAGCGAGCGAGAGCCGCGGAGTATGAGAGCGAGAGAGAGCGACAGTCCGGCTCGGTAGCCTGCGCAGTGCACACAGCCGAGAGCATAGGAGGGAGAGAGATAGGGCGCAGCGGCGCACCTGTAGGAGGGAGAGAGAGAACTACCGATAAGAGGACGACCGCCGCATCAAAGTATGGAGGCGCGCCGTCGTCTAAAGGCGCGCCGCCACTAAGCGTAGAGAATTAAGCCAGGTTATGCTGGTTTAAAATCCGCGCGCAACAGCTGGCAGCAGGAATCGACTCGGCAATCGTTGCCGTCGCGCATAGCCAATAGCAGCCACCGTTCGAGTAATTAGAGCCCTAATTGGTTTGCATTAATAAGTTTCACCACAAAAGGAAAAGGAAAATCGCGACGCGCGCCGATACCTGTTGTCAAACTGCCCACCGACCTATCTGATTGAATGAGGGCGAGAGAGAAAGAGAGAGACGCCACCGGGGAAGAAGACGGAAGCGAGCAGGCACCGCTTCCTTCTTCTTCACTCAGTCCTGGATTGTCGCCTAGTGCACATATCGTAGCCTCTGAAGTAATCGTAGAGTTCGGAAGTAACAATTGGAGTATTTTGAGTACCAGTTGGAGCAGTTTGAGTAGTAGTGGGAGAGTTTTGATTTGTGGTTGGAGAGAGTATTGTGTTAGTTGGAGAGTACTGCGAGAGAGTAGTGGTGGAGAGTGAGAGAAAGAGAAAGAGGATATTTGTCCGCCGCCAACTTGTGACTCTCGCCGCGAACCACCGTAGAGAGAGAGAGAGAGAGAGAGAGAGAGAGAGAGAGAGAGAGAGTCGGAGGTCCTTGCGAGCGACATACGTGCAACGGTAAGAATTTGGTTGCTGTCGTCGGGAGGCATATTCTTTCCTGCGCCCGACCCTCAATTTTATCATTTTTCTTGTGTATTGCGAGCGATAGCTCCCAGCGGGGAGAATGTAGCGGCAGTTCTCTCTCGCGTGTGCGCGAATACTTGGCGTGCGAGGCCCCGAGCGGCCACCTTGTCAACTGCGTTCCGCAACGTCAGAGTGTTCACTGTCCACCACCAGAGAAGAAACTTTAGTCGTGACATTAAAGATCATAATCACTAGTTACATCGGTGTTCTATTATTTTATGTGTTTGTTTCGTGTTTCCTGCGAACGCACGCGAGTCGTTATTCGTGACACAAATCACCAAACGCGTCGTTTTCGCATTCGCGTATTTTCCATTAGTCACCGAGGGTATCGGCCGGCCCAGACCGACGCAACGCCGCCCACGCCCGGGAGAAAGGAGAGTCCACAGCCAGGCAGAGGAGGAGGAGGAGGAGGAGAAGAAGAGAACGTGCCGTTACCGTGGTCTGGCGCCTTTCAACAACAATTTTGACCGCGTTCACGCGTTATAGTGTCTAGGAATCGGATTGTCGGGGGGAGGGGGGGAGTAGGAGTGGGCGCGAGAATCTATCGCGCATAACCAGCGCTCAGGGCGAGATCTAACGTTGTTAAAGGGGGTGTAAAAATTCGCAACGTTACAATTTAAATAATTAAAATTTCATATAATTGTTTTTTTCTTTTTGCGTTTATAGTTACTATTTGAGTTCTATACTTAATTGTATACTTAATACTTAATCTTTAATAAGATAAGATAATATAATAAAAATATAATAATAGTTTTAGAGTCGTACAATAAGCAGTTATTACTGCAAAAAAATAAAAAAGTAATAGTTAAAATACATCTTTTTTATTAAAAAAGACTATAAGAAAATTTGAATTGCTTTTATTTTATAAAATTATCATAGCTAAAATATTTTTATAGATTTGCCACTAACATCAGTTGAAGTGGTCTTGAATGTTAAAACATTGTCCGTTATTGGAAGTACACAATTATAGGATCGGACACCAGAGATAGTGCCTACTGAATTATAAATTTTTGACATCTTCCTGTGATTTTTGGATACTTCATCAGAACTTGTCCATATAAACCTATTATCAGAAAATAATTACACAATTTACAGTTTTAAATAATTAATTGGAAAACTGATTATTTATCGACTGGTTATTATTTATTGATCAAATTAATATTACAGATGTAAATATTATATACGCCTACCTCATTCCTTTGATTTCTTCTTGTGCGGCATTAAATATTTCTAATGCGGTAGTTATTTATTTATCAGGTCTTCTTTACGTTGATTCCATTATTTTTCTCTTTACTACCCTTCCTATAGCATCACATGGACTTTCTCCATGACTTGTCGCAAAAAAGTGATATGATTTTATCTTTAAACCAAAGTCCTTTTTGTAGAGACATATGTTAGCAAAATGTTCTTGAAAGTATTACTTAGACAAATAAAAATATGAAGTAACTAAATAATATTAATTTTATATGGTTTCAAATTTAATTAAATCAAAAAACCCTATTCCGCATACTCACTTATTTTCGTATCGAGTCGGAGCTCCATCTGAGAAATAAATAATGTTCTTTATGAATGGAAATTCATTTTTTATTATTTCTAAAAATTTTCTTTGAAATAAACATACTCATTAAATTAAAATAATTAATATTTATGGCAGTCAGATTGCCCTTGTTTATAATCACCCCCGCAGAATCTGAAATAAAAACTTAATTAAAATCTGGAAAAAACTTTGTTAGCAAAGGATGATCTGACTGCCCACCACCACCACATTGTCCGACGTTTCGAGCCTGCTCCGGCTCCTCCTCAGGGACTGAAATAAAACCCGCGATACACCTCCTTATATACCATGCACCCATACCCCCTTCTTTTCTCTTACCCCACCACCCACCACATTCCCCTCTCCAACTTGCCATTCTCACTTAAATTAATAAAGAATGATAAATGTTATCTAATTTACTTGACTCTATCATTAAATTTACATTATTCCGATTTCTTAGAATGTGAATACTTTCAAGGCTTTCCCTCTTATATTTATTCTTAATCCCCTGTTCCAAAATATCCACACTCCCAAAATCGAAAGAATGCAAACTATTTAAACAATGTTCTTTCAAACCCGATGTACAACTTGAGCTGCGTAAACTATATTGATGTTCATATATTCTCTTTTTCAAATATCTACCCGTTTGACCAATATAACAACCATTACAATCCCTACAATTAATTTTATAAACAACTCCCGATTTCAAACATTTATCATCCTTGTCTTTACAATTACTAAATAACCTTTCTAAATTATTATCATTTCTAAAGAAAACTTGAATATTATGTTTACTAAAAACCCTTCTAATCCTTTCCGACAAACCTCTAACATATGGTAAACTAAAATATGCATTCTTTCCATTTCTATTCCTTGTGTGATTATCTACCCGCTGCTTCAATCCACCATTATAAGCAGCGGGTAGATAATCAAACAAGGAATAGAAATGGAAAGAATGCATATTTTAGTTTACCATATGTTAGAGGTTTGTCGGAAAGGATTAGAAGGGTTTTTAGTAAACATAATATTCAAGTTTTCTTTAGAAATGATAATAATTTAGAAAGGTTATTTAGTAATTGTAAAGACAAGGATGATAAATGTTTGAAATCGGGAGTTGTTTATAAAATTAATTGTAGGGATTGTAATGGTTGTTATATTGGTCAAACGGGTAGATATTTGAAAAAGAGAATATATGAACATCAATATAGTTTACGCAGCTCAAGTTGTACATCGGGTTTGAAAGAACATTGTTTAAATAGTTTGCATTCTTTCGATTTTGGGAGTGTGGATATTTTGGAACAGGGGATTAAGAATAAATATAAGAGGGAAAGCCTTGAAAGTATTCACATTCTAAGAAATCGGAATAATGTAAATTTAATGATAGAGTCAAGTAAATTAGATAACATTTATCATTCTTTATTAATTTAAGTGAGAATGGCAAGTTGGAGAGGGAATGTGGAGGTGGTGGGGTAAGAGAAAAGAAGGGGGTATGGGTGCATGGTATATAAGGAGGTGTATCGCGGGTTTTATTTCAGTCCCTGAGGAGGAGCCGGAGCAGGCTCGAAACGTCGGACAATGTGGTGGTGGTGGGCAGTCAGATCATCCTTTGCTAACAAAGTTTTTTCCAGATTTTAATTAAGTTTTTATTTCAGATTCTGCGGGGGTGATTATAAACAAGGGCAATCTGACTGCCATAAATATTAATTATTTTAATTTAATTTGTAAGACTGTAAGACCGATGGAAAAATTCTTATCAGTTGATATTAAATTGCAGTCGACATAAGTAATATTTTTAATGAATAAACATACTGTTGAAGCAACGTGTTCTAAAGAATCACTGATTACACAAAAACTTAATTCATGAAGTGTAACGGGATGGCTTCTGGGGTAAGATCCCAAAGAGCCACAGGCCAGCGATGCCCTAGAACACGGTGCCGCGGGTGTCAGATTAAAATGACTTGTCCGGGGATCTGCTCCTGGAATCCCGAAAACAACGCGAAGATCGCACGCGAACTTCGCTTTCCAACTAATTGGATCGCTGAGTTAAAAGCGCGCGCTCAAAGAGTAAAGCGCGCGGCCGCTATGCTCAGATATGAAAACGACCGGCGGAGTCGTTTTCCCGCGGAGGTGGCGGTATCCGGGAGAAGGTTAGGTTAGGTCAGAGAAAGAAGAATAGTCTCAGTTACATAAAAGACAATAACAAGATCTATTCCAACAATCCTTATACATAAATACACGTCGCGTTGCACGCCGACAAGAAGACGGGATCCGCCGCTCGACGCGGGCGGATCAATGTATTTATTTTCGCTGGGCCGGTGAATGAACCACCGGCCGCTCGCCGCTGCGAGCCGAAAATACAGAAATGGATCGCTGCGCGGGAAGTACAGAGAGGCTTACCGGGAGAGGAGTGCACCCCCCTCATCGCTCGCACACGAATCCGCTCCTGCGTCAGGCCTTATGCTCCGGTCGACTTCGGAGTGTTCAGGCCGAGTCCTAACATCCAGCCTTCACCTACAGACGCTTCGGACCCCAGGAGTGGCTCGGATTGTTCACGTGCGCTCCTCTCCGTGGACGGTACGTGGACAGGCGCTGCGCTGTACCGGTGTATCGCACGGCGACCGTTTTCTCCGGACTAGACGATCTACGTTCGCGTCCGCGCGGTTCGACGGCCCGAGAGAATCTGATTAAAAAATGAATCGAGTGCGACTTTGCAACCGCCAAAGTCGCGTAGCCCCCCCGCGCAGATCGCGAATACATCGTTCGAGCGATGTCAACAAACGCTCGAGATGCACGAATTCGCGGGAATGAGAGCCAAACGAGTTCGATAGAATACGGAGAACCGAGATTCTTATTTTCTCCGTATTTTATCTTGGAACTTCGTTATAGAAGTTTACTTTCAATGCTAGATTTGTAATATACAAAAAATGGATGTAAAGTAGCTTGTGTATTAGTATTATTGAAATACCAAGTTTGCACTGAATTTTGAATACAAAATGAATAATTCTCTGAGTAGTCCAGTAATACAATGCAGCTATCGATTTCTAAATTTTCTTTGCAATACTCCAAATAATTTTTCTGAGACTCTGATATAAAATGATGTTAGGTGAGGTTATGAATATCAGAGTTTAATCCTTCAATAAAATCACAAGATGATTGTTTTATCGTTACCAATGCCATTGCAGTTGATTTAGTATTTGAAGATTTATTCGACCATGTTCTATATTTGATTTCAGTATTCATATTTATAACTTGTTCTTTTAATAACTCACTCAGTTCGATTGCACCTGGACCATTTTTACATCTATGGATCTATGCATAAATTTTTGCATCTATGCATCATACAGTCTTCATTTTCAATTGAACATACGGTAGTAGATAGAAGCCCCATATGGAGAGACAGTGATATCAATTTTTCACCCTCCCCTACACCCCGCCGGCTCCATCTGTCTATACGGGTATAGCGTAAGTTGGGCAGTATAGTGGGCCCGTTTTCCATTCGGCTGCGCATACGGATAACTTGGGGTGTGTTATAGAGCGGTGGTGGTGGGCGTAACAGGCGTCCGGAGACATATACGTTTACTGGGGCCCCGCATGGCGTGAGATAAGGCTTATGTGTGTCGTTTTATTTTGCAAGGAGAGGAGTATGGATGGGATGGTGATTATAGTGTGTTTAGAATAAAAATATCATTTATGCATAGTACAATTTATTCGAGAATCTTATACAATATTTATACATAGTAAATAATGAAGTAAATTATTATAAACTATATGTAGATGAAAGGTACATTTTGTTGCCGTGGCAATTATAAGTACAAATTAGAATTTCTTGTATCCATGGCGTCTGGTGCAGAGTGTGTATTAGTGGAAAATTTTTCTTTTATTTCTTCCCAATGTTGAGCAACGGATTTTTTTTGTCCCTTGAGGAGCACGATCTGAGTTTTTACTGTTGGTCTTCTCCATTATGAAGGATGTAAAGAATGAGGAGAGAAGTGGAATTGTGATGATATTTATAGTAATCGTCTGCTCAGATATAGTGATTTGATGGAGAGAGACAGAGCGAGAGCGAGAGAGAGAGAGAAAGAGAGAGATAAAAAATATGTTGGTCTTACAGGAGATGAGTATGGATGTGGCATGCTTATAGTTTGTTTTGAATAAAAGTATTATTCGTGTAGAATGCAATTAATTCGAGAAAGACTTGTGCGACATTCATTTAGACAAAAAATAATCGCGTATATCTTTAGCAACCATAGGCAGATCGAAAGCGTAAATTTCGGCAAGAACAATATTTAAATCTTCACTTTTATACTTATCGCTGTCGTCGACCATGTTTTCAGAAATGAACCCTTCTATGTCAAGTTTGTGAATGGTGTAGTATTGTTTGAATGCTTTAAAGTCCTTGAGAAAGTTTTGCATGTTGTCCGTGGCTTCTTCTTGGAGTTAATTTCAGGTATGCGAGTTTGTAGTCAAGGGTGCGATTGACTTTACCGACTCGTTGCTTGAGCATGGCTAAACGAAGGTTGATTGAAATACCTTGTTTTCAAGACCTTCGAAAGCAGTTTCCTGCACCACGATGCCTGGTGGGTTATTGAAATATTTTTTCTTCTTTTTGCACGATGGTTGTTCGTCTTCGTCTTGTGTTGGTTGTGGTCGCTCATCGTTTGTGATAGATTTGTTACCGTATGCCGATGTAAAGTTAAAATCGTGATTGTCCAAAAAAGTTTTAGTTGGTCTTCCGAAGTCTTGATAAAACGTGTAAGCGTCAACAAAATAAGCTGTTATTGTATCGAATCGGTCTTGCAAATCATTCCAGCTATTTTCGTTGAGCGTTACATTTTTATACGAAGGACCAGATGCGATAAACTTTATAACTGACCGATAGTATCTACCGCTGTCTTCTAGTCCTACGCAGACTCTTTTGGTGTTGGATTTATTAAGAGCGTACGTGGTGGCTAGCAGAATGTTGGGCACTTCTGCGAGAGTTCCGGGCTGTCCGTGACAGTTGTCCATTTTTTCGATACTGATTTTAATCGCTAACAATTCTTTGATCAAGTGTTTAGGAGCAAGTGTCGGCTGCGACTGGTAAGCGTTAGGTGCTGGACTGTTCTTTTAGTCAATCCCCACTCACGCTTTCTGAGGATTATTGGAGAGGGGAGAGAAAAACCGTTATTTTAGAATAGAGCATCGTATCAAGTCTCGGTGGGTATAAACCGTTGGAAAAGGAAAAGGTTTGAAAAAAAAACGTTATTTTAGATTAGAGTATCGTATCAAGTCTCGGTGGGGAAAGAGCCGTTGGAAAAGGAGAAGGTTTGAAAAGAACACGAAAACTCTTTTGACGGTTAAATACTGTTTATTGGGCACACCTTAATATAGAAGTACATGTTTGATTACATATGCCTTCGCCATGAGAGCATTCGCTTGAAAAAGCGAGTGCTTTCTTACATGTTCTATACTTATTTCTGTGAAATATTTTTTTATAATAATTAATAACTAATGCATCGTTCTTTCTTGTGTCACGCGTAAAGAGTCAACAAAAGATATTGATATCGATGCCACGACACATGTGATACAAAAATATGATAGTATATTGTCCGCAGCATGTCGAATCGATACTTTGAAGCGCCTTGACGTTCCAAAGGAAATTTTTGCATTTTATTTTAAGTCGGGAAGCCGTAACTGTCAAAGTACGTTCCAAATCGATTGCTGTCTATGTAGATGGCTACCCAGTGTGATCCTGGTCTCGTGTGATCATCTGTATTGCATACAATGGCGGCTGGTATCATCATTACGTTTGGAATCCGATCAGCCGCGTACACTCCGATCGTTTTCGCTGTCAGACCCTCCAACCCTCTCGCTATCTGATTCGTGTTCATATTCTCCGCGTGCTTCCTCGGCTGTTTCGTATTCTGGCCCGCTTGCACCGTCGACTTCGTCTCTGCCTCCGATTCCAAATTTGATATGGCTTCTTCTACTCTAGATGAGATTTTCTATTGCGTCAAAAAAAGGTCGCTGCATTTTTCCAGTAATTTTGTACGGTTCTCTACGGGTAGTAGTGAGTAAAGCCACTCTCTGACTACATGTGCGCGTTTGAGAACGCAGTATGACTTTTTATACGGATTATCCATAAATCCGTGAGCGATACATACTTGTTCAATTTTGAATCCTCTCTGCATATCGGTGAAACCTTCGCTGGTGTAATCTTCGATGTCGACTATACTGCGTGTCATCATGGATTGAACGAATCGACTCATACCGCCGCACCCCACGTAGATTTTAGCAGCATTTCTGGCAATGTTGTAAAAGTGGTGTTGTAGTTTGCGTAAGCCGATATCGCCATCGAACCAATAGATTCCAAGTAGTTTCGATGAAAGATAATCGTTGGTCACTCTAGCCTGCCTAGGCAGCTCGTTGAATGTGTGACGTGGACTAATTATCCAATGTCCCAAGACGTCCCCTTGCAAAGAGACAATGGCAACGCCCATGGGTAAAAATTTATTATCCTTATCTCTCAAACCCTGAATTTCTATTACATAATCCATGATGTGAAATGTCGATGTGTTCGTCACGAAGCGAAAAGCCGACTGCACTGCCAGCGTTGGGACTCATCGCCTTATATACGCTTCTCCCCACTACTGAATACTTCCTCTTCTTATGCGCTAAAGTCTGTGACGATTTGTCGGTTGGAATCTACTTCTAGTACGTTGTCGAATTCAGCGTAAATGATGCAGTTGACCGTTTCGGTTATTGCCTCCTCGAAACGAACTTCGATCCGTCGAGACCCCGATCGTACGAGGTTCCAGTGAGAGGAAAAATGGGTGAATGCAAACAGACAATAGCCTGACGGGTAAGAAACACGGCTAACGTCGATTCCCTCATTGGGATAGTGAATGCCGGTGTCTGAGAAGAGAGTGTGGAAAGAATCAACGTACCATTTATTATCGCCTGTGAAGCGTGGCTGATGTGGTTTGCTCGGTATCTGTACGCCGTCCACGTAGAGCGATAAGAAATTTACGTTAAAGTGCTGAAAATTAAAGGGGTTCAGTTGGCGATTTCCGTTAAATGCTTTGATTTTCACGAAACCTACGATGATTCTTTTGGGTAACTGTCCTAGAATAACGTTATCAAGTGTTTCACCCATGACACCACTGTGCATAGTGAAAGCCTTAACCTCGACCCTGGTGATAGGGTATTTTGCCGTAGTCTTAGCTAGAGCATTGGCATGAGCGTGCAATACACCTGAACTAATTTTAGCTCGACACACGATAAGCGTCGCTTCCTTTATGTTTACGGAAAATTTCCCATTTTCCGATGAATCCATGAGACAGAAGGCGTCCTTACTGCGCACTAGTCTCACTTTCATTTCTACGCCGTTGAGGAGAAATTTGGGCTGATTGAATATCTCACAGTGTAAATGCCCAATTAGATCGATGGGTTTACCTCCAAGCGTAAAGTATTGACGGTTAAGGAGACCAATGTTGGCTGCGTGTGCACCGCGAGCAACGGTCGAGTCAGCATCCATGTTACCTGCTGTATCAGCGTACCACAGAGCTGCTGTTAAATGAGATGGCAAAGCTGGTGGGGCGTAGTTCAATAAAGTTTCTATGTATGCTCTATATGGGTAAGCGTTGTTTGGTGGTGAGACTAATTTTTGATTGAAAAATATATCCACTTCATCAAACAACGAGTGAATAAAATTATTGGCGGGTGCAACTTTTGCATTTTCTTGTTCCATGTCAGCCGGTAAAATCTGCACGGTAACATGTAACATGGTATGCGCGAGATCTATGTAGTGGTCGGTAGAACTAGGCATCAGAAATTCGAGCGGTAAATCACTGTCATTGCTGAGCGATGACAAAGGTTTGTAGTGGAGAAATGCACTGTTTTCTATAGATGTTTGAGTGAGAGGGAGAGTAAAGAGATCAAGGTCACTCTTCATTCCTTCTCCACTGCACGCGTATAAATATGCCATATTTACGCTGACCCAAAAATATCTGTATCACTTCTAACGGTTTTCTTGTTCTTCCTCCTCCTTTTCTCCTTTGTCGTCTTATCAGTTTTGGCTTTTTTTAATCGCTTGACTGTTCTCCTTCGCGATGCGTTGCGTACCCTTACACGACTGATCGTCGACTGTCGCTTCCGTCTAACTGTCGTTGATTTATATCCTTTCATCATTTTCGAGACCTTCTTTTCGACTTCCCTTTTTAAATTTTTTCCAGATTCTCGAAGACGAGTGTTCACCGAATCTTTGAAACTCACACCGTCATTGGCTATGTCATCGAGCACGTTCAGACCTGCGCGAATGGCTTCTTTGCCCACAGCTTTAGCACCACTACTCAGATATGGGAAAATTTTTCTAATATCGCACCGATGAAACTTCCAATTCCAGAGCCACGTTGATAGGTTGAGCCAGCAGAAAAGTTTTTCACGCCTATACCTCCATCGGTTTGCTGATCGTAGAAGGCGCTAGACATGCAGGTCTGGTACCCACATTTTTACCTTTCCCTGTTTTGGAGGTGATAAATGTGCCCATCTGTCTGTAAATAGTATCCTCAAAACCAAAGATACGACGTATTTTTTCGTTAAACGTTGTGTAATGTGGTTCTGCGCAATCACAAGTTAGTCTCAAAGCGTAGTAGCCTCTCAGAAATTCCGTTGGGACGAGTTGTTGATGATCGCGTACAATGTGCACTCTATTGATTTCTTCCGCGAGTTGAGCAGCAGTATCGTACACACCGTATGGAAAATTACAAATTCCATTATTTTCCAAAGGTTTGAGTTCAGCCGAGCCTAGTTTAAATGTATACGAAGATTCGGATTCTTGAATGTGCATGATTGTGCAGGGGACATGAATTTCTGCTAGTCCGACTTGCCAGTCTCCTGTTAATCTGATTTCACGAGCCAAATGCGTTGTAAAACATGTGGTAGTATTTTCCGGAAAATACGTCATACTACTGTGCTGGGTAATACTAGATAAAATTCTTCACTGTTGTTCTTTCTCTGCTGTTCTCACTTTACCAACAGCTGCTTCTTTTTCCCCTGTCCTTTGGATTGAATGATGCGGTCGAATTTAAATTCTTTTTCAGCTGTTAATCGTTTAGAACCTACACCTGTCAATTTTTCGGTGTAGAAGAAACCGTCGATATTTTCACTGTTCAGATCCTGCATCTCGTACAGGTAAATGTGTTACATCTGTGAGACACGACAAACTTTGAATATCTCTTCGGAGTAATTTCTTTCGAATCCTTTCTCGATGGTTCCCTTTCAGCGACTGATTGGAACGTAATCACCGACCCTGTATTTAGAGTATTTCGTTGGTCTTTGTTTGGTGCGCCGTCTTTGCAGATTGGTGCGGGCTTGCACAGCGTTGTACAAGTCTACGTGCGCTGATTTCATGCCTATGGCCGAGTGTACAGTGTCGTTGTGAGCATCGATATTTTTTATATCATGTCGATGTATCGGTGTGTGTTTCCATGTGTGAAATATCTCCAAAGGCGTTCTTTGATCGTGCGATTTAACCGCTCGACGACAGCTGCTTTAACGTCAGGTTTTCTTGCTACTCAAAAGCGTATGCCACGGCTTTTCAAAACGTTTTGTACAGCTGTGCCTACGAATTCCTTATCCTTATCAGTTTGTAAGTAAACAGGACGACGACCGCTGGTACGTTTGAAAATTTTTTCTAAAGCCGTTGCAACGGTCCGTGCCGACTTGTCGCATAACGGTTCCACCCAAGCAAACTTACTGAGAACATCTACAGCAACCAATAGATACACTGTTAGAAAACTTCCATGTATATAGATATGTTGTGTTTACATTTTGCGTTTCCGAACGTACACATTGTATACCTATATACCGGGTGCCCCATTTTAAAACCACCAGGCAAATATCTCGAAAACTAAGGGAGATGGAAAAAAACTTTTAATATAAAAGTTGTAGGGTTCAGAGAGGCCCAACTGTCCGTGACCTTGGTTATGACCTTGAGGTCAATGATCAAGTCCATTTGAAGGTCAAATCGATTTTTTCAAATGGGAACCCCCACTTTTGACCTCGTAAATGGAAAGAGCGGAAAATTTTACGTTCAGATATGTCCTTGAGTCAAGGTCATGGTCATGGTCATGGTCATGTATAAAATCAAAATCAATAAACGCATCAAAACATTCCCATAATTAGGTATACGAGACAAATTGTTAAATAAAAAAGTTGTAGGGTTCAGAGGGGCCCAACTGATCGTAACCTTGGTTATGACCTTGAGGTCAATGATCAAGATCATTTGAAGGTCAAATCGATTTTTTCAAATGGGAACCCCCACTTTTGACCTCGTAAATGGAAAGAGCGGAAAATTTTACGTTTAGATATGTCCTTGAGTCAAGGCCATGGGCATGGTCATGGTCATGTTTAAAATCAAAATCAATCAACGCATCCAAACATTCCCATAATTACGCATACGAGTGTTAAATACAGAAGTTGTAGTGTTTGGAGGGGTTCAACTGATCGTGACCTTGACCATGAACTTGAGGTCAAGGATCATGTCGTTTGAAGGTTAAATCAATTTTGTTTAACGGCAACCTTCACTTTTGACCTCGTAAATAGAAAAACCGAAAAATTCTGATATGACCTTGGATCAAGGTCATGGTCAAAGTTATGGTCAGTTTCCGTGCAGTTAAGTGCAAAGTCGGAGATGACCCGATCACCTAAGGCAAGGTCGGAGATTACCCGGCCAGTTAAGGCAAGGTCGAAGATGACCCGGCCAGTTAAGGCAAGGTCGGAGATGACCCGGCCAGTTAAGGCAAGGTCGGAGATGACCCGGCCAGTTAAGGCAAGGTCGGTGATGACCCGGTCAGTTAAGGCAAGGTCGGAGATGACCCCGCCAGTTAAGGCAAGGTCGGGGATGATCAGGCCAGCTAAAAATTCATTGGAAAATTCCACGTTCATGTGTATTTAGTCATAGGATCCAAGTGTTTCGGTCACCATTTACTGAAGAAGATGCTCAAAAGTTGCACCATTTACTTGTTGACAACATTCTATTCTGCTCTTAAAGTTTCTAACAGTATTTAGTAATACTTGACGTGGAATACTTAAGCAGATTTGTGTAATCCTTTGAATCATGTCATCTCTTGTAGTTGGCCTGTTGCGATAGACTGTATTTTTTAGGAAGCCCCATAAATAAAAATCTGGAGATGTCAGATCTGGAGATCTTGGTGGCCATGCTACGGGACCTCCTCTACCAATCCATCGACCGTTAAACCTTTCATTAAGAAAATCTCTGACAATTCTGGCATAATGTGGAAGAGCACCATCTTGTTGTAGCCACATTCTGGCCCTTGTATGGAGATCAACGTTTTCTAGAAAGAGTGGCAGCTCGTCTCTCAGCAACTGTAAATAAGTATGTTGAGTTACGTGACCTTCAAAAAAATAAGGTCCCATCAGACATCCGTTAATAATACCACACCATACCGTTACATTCCAGCGATGCTGATGATCAACTTCTCGCATCCAATGAGGATTAACAGGAGACCAGTAGTGGCAATTATGGCGATTCAACATACCAGTACTCTGAAATGTAGCCTCGTCGCTAAAAAGAACATTGTTAAAGAAATTTTCATCATCAGTAATTTGTTGTGTTGCCCATTGGCAAAATGTTATTCTACGTCGATAATCTTCCACAGTTAAAGCTTGATTTAGAGTAATGTGGTAAGGATGGTAACGCGCATATCGTAAATATCTACTGGCCGTAGATCTTGGAATACGCATTGTTAACTCGATTTCGCGTAAACTGACATGAACATTTAAATGTACCATGGCTAGAACATCAAGAAAGCGAGGATTATTTTCATAATCGTGTTCATTCAGTGTCCTCCTTCTTCGAACGAAGTTTCCTTGTCGACCGCGCAGTTCAATGTCACGTATTACCGTATGATCAGGATGTTGTCGTTGAGGGAACCGAGCACGATACAATCTGCTTGCCTCACGACAGTTTCGTCGACATTCTCCTAAAATAAGAAGAATGTCAACTATTTCATTAGCAGAATAGTCAGGCATTCTTTTTTAGTTGTAAATGCAATTATTTATCAAAACACACCATAAAAGAAATAATATGTTATTATACTATACAATATTTTAAAACGAAAAAGTTTAATTTTCTGTGCCAATATAAGTGTGCTCAATTTGAAAACAATTTGATGTAAACAGTAATAATTATTGACTATTACCGATAAATGCTGAATACTACCGGTCACTATTGGATACAGGTGGTCAACACTTATTAACTTTTGTTATTATTTGATATAAGTGGTTAACCCTGGTAAATATTGATAATAGTAAAAATAGTAAAATTTTCCGCTCTTTCCATTTACGAGGTCAAAAATAGGGGTTCCCATTTGAAAAAATCGATTTGACCTTCAAATGACCTTTATCATTGACCTCGAGGTCATAACCAAGGTCACGGTCAGTTGGGCCGCTCCAAACCCTACAACTTCTGTATTTAACACTCGTATGCGTAATTATGGGAATGTTTGGATGCGTTGATTGATTTTATTTTAAACATGACCATGACCATGACCATGGCCTTGACTCAAGGACATATCTGAACGTAAAATTTTCCGCTCTTTCTATTTACGAGGTCAAAAATGGGGGTTCCCATTTGAAAAAATCGATTTGACCTTCAAATGACCTTGATCATTGACCACAAGGTCATAAACAAGGTTACGATCAGTTGGGCCCCTCTGAACCCTACAACTTTTGTATTTAACAATTTGTCTCGTATGCCTAATTATGGGAATGTTTTGATGCGTTGATTGATTTTGATTTTAAACATGACCATGACCATGATCATGACCCTGACTCAAGGACATATTTGAACGTAAAATTTTCTGCTCTTTCCATTTACGAGGTCAAAAGTGGAGGTTCCCATTTGAAAAAATCGATTTGACCTTCAAATGACCTTGATCATTGACCTCAAGGTCATAACCAAGGTCACGATCAGTTGGGCCCCTCTGAACCCTACAACTTTTGTATTAAAAGTTTTTTTCCATCTCCCTTAGTTTTCGAGATATTTGCCTGGTGGTTTTAAAATGGGACACCCGGTATATGGAAGTTTTCTCAGAGTGGAGGTATAACCGTCGTTTTCATTTTTGAGCGATGACAATTGACACAAATCAGCCTCCCAAACATCGTCAATGTTTGTAACGTTGTATCGTAATCTTGGAAATTTCCTGTGTATTGGCCGGTGAAGCGCGTAGGCATCTTGATTACTCAGCCATTCGTGTATGCGTTCCTTCTCTCTCTTCGACATGGATTTACCTCGTGTATTGACACGTACGAGATTGTGTGCACCTGCGTAACCGGCCTCGTGCGATGGGTGGTAATATTGATTTTTGTATGACATCAGATGGATAGCTTTAACCACTTTTTTCTGTATATTGTAACGTTATAAACTTTATTTACAGAACGATTAGAATTTATAATACTCGAATATTTAAAGAAAAAGTCATTTCCCACTGAACTCAACACTTGAACCTCCATTGTAAATCATAGATAGTTCATACCTGTTCGCGGCGTCCTGGAGGTTGGTGAAGAAATTTTCATCTTGAACAAGAGCTTCCTAAACTCTTCTTGCCATGAATACATCATATTCCCTCTCCAATTCAGCCACAACTTTCTGTCCGTGTTTGGTAGTCACAGACTTCAAACTTGTTATCATATAACGCTGTCCCTTGGTTAGATCGACCAACCTTTTCGTTGGGAGGAATCCTTCATGGGCGATCGTATTTAACTTTGAAAGGTCCATCTGTAACAAAAAGTTTGCAAATGATTAATATTGAATTAACAAGAAAGAATAAAAAAAGGAAATAACTTTTAATAATAAGATGCCTACCTTAGAATTCTCTAAATTTTTTATTTTTAGACTCGTTGATAGAGTGAGGATTGCAAGGTCTTTCCAAACCTTTCTCGAGTAGTGGATGTCCAGCAGGAAGTCGGCTGCCGGAATCCGACTCGGCTGTTGTAAGTCGACCGTTGGCTGCTGGAAGTCGGCTGTTGACTGCAGAGGTGATAAGCTGGTCTAACGTAGCGATCAGACTTATCCGCGGAAGTCTAGCTTGACGCTGCACGTACGGGACTAGGTAATTGGTGCGTGCACCGCGTCGCGCCGCCACTGCCGCCTAGAAAGTGCTAGGTGGGGGGATCTCTGAATTAGTAACGGTCATGGACATAAGTTGGAAACACCCCTTCACCTGCATCTGCGCCAGTCCTACAATGCTCGGAAAGTCGGTTTTTGTCAAGCGGTATCTTAGACACCTGCCCGATATGTGCAATGTACGTTTTGATCGAATTCTCCTTTACTATGGCGAGTGGCAAGAAACATATAGGACTAACTACAGGCCAGGTGGGGGGAAAAGAATCGAGTTTCGAGAAGGTGTGCCACAATCCAACGACTATCAACTGATCGTTCTCGATGATTTGATGCGTGAGTCTTGCACTAGTATCATACTAGACCTCTTCACAAAAGGTTGTCATCACAAGAATATAAGTGTAATCTTTATAATGCAAAATATTTTCCACAAAGGTCAGATTCAACGGGATTTGTCACTCAACTCCAATTACATTGTGCTTTTCAAAAATCCGCGAGATCGTACCCAAATTCAGTTTCTGGCGCGACAAGTTTATCCTGAAGACCCAAAATTTTTGCAGGCTTACATGGACGCATGCACACCGCCATATAGTTACTTGCTGTTGGATATGAAACAGGATACTCTGGATGAATATCGTTTTCGTACCAACATCTTTCCCGATAACTCGACCCAGAACGCGTACGTCCCGAAATATTCGTCAAAGTAAAACTAATAAAAGTGAGTACGGAAGTGTACAACAGTCGTTTTCATCGTAGCGATGGCAGAGATAACATCGTCACCAGGTAAATAGTTCTCAAAGAAACGTGTGGCTCTCTTGAACGCACTCTGTCACGCCGACAGCCGGCAACGTAGAGCGCTGCTCCGTACGGCCGATAAAGATTTGATAAAGTGTATCTGTGAGTGTGCATTGAACGTACTACAAGGTGTCGTAAAGCTGAAAAATACGGAAAAGACACGCCTAAAGAAACATAGAAGCGTATTGCGCAAGTTGACAGGCAACAGTGGTAATATCGGCTGGAGAAGTAAGAAACGCGCGATACTTCAAAACGGTGGTTCGTTTTTACCTATTCTTCTGGCGCCTCTGATGAGTACGGTATTTTCAAAGATTTTGGGGGTAACTAAAAGATGGATCGGACGCGCAAAATGATTCTCATTCCAGCGAATCCATCGACTAACGAGTTGATCTCACCCAATGATACAAAATCTTCTGTTAAAGAAAGTGCTGACAACACAGTAAAAACTTCGGCTGAACATTTATCGCGTTTGGACTCGGATATGTTTCAGATTTTAAACTCGAAAAAATTTTCGGACGAACGTGAAAAGTGTAAAAATTACTTGTAAGTGCACAGACGTTACTTATTCTTCAAAGAGAACGAACGTTTAGACGACAAAGACAGTGTACGTGAAATTGTCGAAATCCAAGCCACGCTAGCACCACACACAGAGGAGGTTATTCTTGAGAGTGTTCCTAAAATTTACGCCAAAAGGGCTCGTATGCTATTGAGACACTGGCGCACATTCGACTCCGAGCGTTTAAAGTGGAATAGCGCAGGAAACGTCATCATCGATGGAAAACTTGTCCCGCAGTCAAATATCGCAGAATTGTTGAACTACGGTGTAAAGAAGAAGAAACAAGACGAAGAGGAAGACGAACCAGTGGGCAGATTTCAATTCGCTAAATTTATCGGCAGTACCGACACACCGAATAATCTTGTTGGTAATGTAAGTATATTAAAAATGGCCAACAGATTGATCCTTCAAATACAGTGAAACGCCGAATGCAAGCACCAATAGCCTCTCCACCGTTGACCAGACACGCAACCAAGAAAAAGTGGTTAAAACTATCCATCTGATGTCATACGAAAATCAATATTACGACCCGTCGCACGAGGCCGGTTACGCAGGTGCACACAATCTCATACGTGTCAATACACGAGGTAAATCCATCTCGAAGAGAGAGAAGGAACTCATACACGAATGGCTGAGTAATCAAGATGCCTACACGCTTCACCTGCCAACACGCAGAAAATTTCCAAGATTACGATACAACGTTACAAACATTGACGATGTTTGGGAGGCTGATTTGTGGCAATTGTCATCGCTCAAAAATGAAAACGACAGTTATACCTATCTATTATTTACTGTAGATGTTCTCAATAACTTTGCTTGGGTGGAACCGTTACGCGACAAGGCGGCACGGACCGTTGCAACGGCTTTTGAAAAATTTTTAAACGTACCAACGGTCGTCTTCATGTTTACTTACAAACTGATAAGGGTAAGGAATTCGTAGGCACAGCTGTACAAAACGTTTTGAAAAGCCGTGGCATACGCTTTCGAGTAGCAAGAAATCCTGACGTCAAAGCAGCTGTCGTCGAGCGGTTAAATCGCACGATCAAAGAACGCCTTTGGAGATATTTCACACACAGAAACACACACCGATACATCGACGCGATACAAAAAAATGTCGATGCTCACAACGACACTGTACACTCGGCCATAGGCATGAAACCAGCGCACGTAGACTTGTACAACGCTGCGCAAGCCCGCACCAATCTGCAAAGACGACACACCAAACAAAGACCAACGAAATACCCTAAATACAAGGTTGGTGATTACGTTCGAATCAGTTGCTCAAAGGGAACCTTCGAGAAAGGATACGAAAGAAATTACTCCGAAGAGATATTCAAAGTTTGTCGTGTCTTACAGATGCAACACATTTACCTGTACGAGATACAGGGTCTGAACAGTGAAAATATCGACGGATTCTTCTACATCGAAGAATTGACAGGTGTAGGTCCTAAACGATTAACAGCTGAACAAGAATTTAAAGTCGAGCGCATTATTCAATCCAAAGGAGAGGGGAAAAAGAAGCAGCTGCTGGTAAAGTGGGTAGGATATCCAGAAAAGTTCAACTCTTGGATAAAAGCTACAGATCTTAAGTCCGTTTAGCAAGATGAATAACAGTGAAGAATTTTATCTAGTATTGCCCTGCAACAGTACTATGACATATATTCCAGAAAATACTACCACCTGTTTTACAACGCATTTGGCTCGTGTAATCAGATTAACAGGAGACTGGCAAGTCGGACTAGCAGAAATTCATGTCCCCTGCACAATCATGCACATTCAAGAATCCGAATCTTCGTATACATTTAAACTAGGCTCGGCTAAACTCAAACCTTTGGAAAATAACGGAATTTGTAATTTTCCATACGGTGTGTACGGTACTGCTGCTCAACTCGCGGAAGAAATCAATAGAGTGCACATTGTACGCGATCATCAACAACTCGTCCCAACGGAATTTCAGAAAGGCTACTATGCTTTGAGACGAAACTGTATTGCGCAGAACCACATTATATAACGTTTAACGAAAAAATACGTTGTATCTTTGGTTTTGAGGATACTATTCACAGACTACGACACCACTTTTACAACAATGCCAGAAACGCTGCTAAAATCTACGTTAGAGGCGGCGATACGAGTCGATTCGTTCAATCCATGATGACACACAGTATAGTCGACATCGAAGATTACACCAGCGAAGGTTTTACCGATATGCAGAGAAGATTCAAAATTGAACAAGTATGTACCGCTCATGGATGTATGGACAATCCGTATAAAAAGTTATACTGCGCTCTCAAACGCACACATGTAGTCAGAGAGGGGCTTTACTCACTACTACCCGAAGAGAACCGTTCAAAATTACCGGAAAAAGCAGCGTCGTGCTTCCAGATTCGGAAGCAGAGGCAGAGATGAAGTCGACGGTGCAAGCGAACCAGAATACGAAACAGCCGAGGAAGCACGCGAAGAACACGAACACGAATCAGATGGCGAGAGAGTTGGAGGGTCTGAAAGCGAAAACGATCGGAGTGTACGCGGCTGATCGGATTCCAAACGTAATGATGATACGAGCCGCCATTGTATGCAATACGGATGATCACACGAGACCAGGATCACACTGGGTAGCCATCTACATAGACAACAACCGATTTGGAACGTACTTTGACAGTTATGGCTTCCCGCCTGTTTCAAGACACCATCTCCAACGACTTAAAATAAAATGCAAAAATTTTCGTTGGAACATCAAGGCGCTTCAAAGTATCGATTCAAAATGCTGCGGACAATATATTATCATAAGAATGAAATTTTAAAACGAGTTGACGCATGCTAAAAATTGAAAAGAATTTATCTTTCTTTTTGCTCTCGTCCACCGAATCTGGTGAAGATCCCTGGCTACTGGATTGGACTCATCAATGATGATCCAGTAGCCGTCATCAGACACCTTCCGCAAGGTGTTCGTGCAGCTACTTATAAAGTATAGAGTGTTATTTCTCATTCGAGAAATGATACTCCAACTGGTGGTAAAACGACATATCTACTCTAGCCGCTAATGTTTGCACGAACTGCACGAACACCTTGCGGCAGGTGTCTGATGACGGCTACTGGATCATCACTGATGAGTCCAATCCAGTAGCCAGGACGAAACACCTTATTTTGTATGCTCGGGACCTTCACCAGATTCGGTGGACGAGAGCAAAAAGAAAGATAAATTCTTTTCAATTTCTAGCTTGCGTCAACTCGTTTTAAAATTTCATTCTTATAATTATTTAGCAAAGCGTATTAATTATCTTTTACAATATACTTTCATGTTTTTGTATCACATGTATCATGGCATCGACCTCAATACCTTTTGTCGACTCTTTACGCGTGACACAAGAAAGAACGATGCATTAGTTATTAGTTATTATAAAAAAATATTTGATAGAAATAAGTATAGAAAATATAAGAAAGCACGCGCTGTTTCAAGCAGACGCTCTCATGGCGAAGACATATGTAATCAATCATGTACTCCTACATTAAGGTGTGTCCAATAAACAGTATTTAACCGCCAAAAGAGTTTTCGTTTTTTTTTCAAACCTTTTCCTTTTCCAAGGGCTTTTTCCCCAGCGAGACTTGATACGATACTCTAATCTAAAATAACGTTTTTTTTTCAAACCTTTTCCTTTTCCAACCGTTCTTACCCGCCGAGACTTGACACGATGCTCTATTCTAAAATAACGGTTTTTCTCTCCCCGCTCCAATAATCCTCAGAAAGCGTGAGTGGGGATTGACTAAAAGAACAGTCAAGCACCCGACGCTTACCAGTCGCAGCCGACACTTGCTCCTGAATACTTAGTCAAAGAATTGTTCGCGATTAAAATCAGTATTGAAAAAATGGACATCTGTCACGGAAAGCCCGGATCTCGCAGAAGTGCCCAACGTTCTGCCAGCCACCACGTACGCTCTTAATAAATCCAACACCAAAAGAGTCTGCGTAGGACTAGAAGACAGCGGTGGATACTATCGGTCATTTATAAAGTTTATCGCATCTGGTCCTTCGTATAAAAACGTAATGCTCAACGAAAATAGCTGGAATGATTTGCAAGACCGATTCGATGCAATAACAGCTTATTCTGTTGACACTTACACGTTTTATCAAGACTTTGGGAGACCAACTAAAACTTTTTTGGACAATCACGATTTAAACTTTACATCGGCATACGGTAACAAATCTATCACAATCAATGAGCGACCACAGCCAACACAAGACGAAGACGAAAAACCATCATGCGAAAAGAAGAAAAAATATTTCAATAACCCTCCAGGCATCGTGATGCAGGAAACTACTATCGAAGGTCTTCGAAAACAGGGTAATTTAATCAACCTTCGTTTAGCCATGCTCAAGCAATGAGTCGGTAAAGTCAATCGCACCCTTGACTACATATTCTCATTCCTGAAAAATAAACTTCAAGAAGAAGCCGCAGGCAACATGCAGAACATTCTCAAGGACTTTGAAGCATTTAAACAATACTACACCATTCACAAACTTGACATAGAAGGGTTCATTTCTGAAAACATGGTCGACGACAACGATAAGTATAAAAGTGAAGATTTAAATATTGTTCTTGCCGAAATTTACGCTTTCGATCTACCTATGGTTGCTAAAGACATACGCGATTATTTATTGTCTAAATGAATATCGCACAAGTCTTTCTCGAATTAATTGCACTCTACACGAATAATACTTTTATTCAAAACAAACTATAAGCATCGCCACATCCATATTCCTCTCCTGTAAGGTATACAGATCAACATATTTCTTATCTCTCTTTCTCTTTCTCTGTCTCTCTCCATCAAATCACTATATCTGAGCAGACGATTACTATAAATATCATCACAATCCCACTTCTCTCCTCATTCTTTCACATCCTTCATAATGGAGAAGACCAACAGTAAAAACTCAGATCGTACGCCCCTCCTCAAGAAGGAAAAAAAATCCGTTGCTCAACACTGGAAAGAGGTAAAAGAAAAATTTTCCACTAATACACACTCTACACCAGGACGCCATGGATACAAGAAATTCTAATTTGTTCTTATTATTGCCACGGCAGCAAAATGTACCTTTCATCTACATATAGTTTATAATAATTTACTTCATTATTTACTATGTATAAATATTGTATAAGTTTCTCGAATAAATTATACTATGCATAAATGATATTTTTATTCTAAACACACTATAATCACCATCCCATCCATACTCCTCTCCTTGCAAAATAAACGGACACACATAAGCCTTATCTCACGCCATGCGGGGCCCTAGTAAACGTATATGTCTCCCGACGCCTGTTACTCCCACCACCACCGCTCTATAACATACCCCAAATCATCTGTGTGTGCAGCCGAATGGAAAACGGGCCCACTGTACTGCCCAACTTACGCTATACCCGTATAGACAGATGGAGCCGGCGGGGTGTAGGGGAGGGGGAAAAATAGATATCACTGTCTCTTCATATGGGGCTTCTATCTACTTACGGTTTTAATAATAAAGTCTCTGTAGTTGAATTTTGTTTTAAGTGCAAACGTTTTTAACTTATCATTTTCATGTTGTGTACAAATGCAAATATTATGAGTTCCAGGATCTCCTGCAAATACACATTCCTTTGGTCTCAAATATTTGAAATAACTTTGACTCGAAAAGTTTAAAATATTACTATTTTCTTCTTTCTAATTCCTGTACAAATCTTTCAAAGTTTAAAGTAGTAATCTTATCTGCTGTTTGTTTCTCCTGATTCTTTATTTCCCTACTGGAAAATCTCAGGTGATATCTCAGGTGAGATCTCGGGTGAGATCTCACCTGCGATCTCATGTCAAAATCTCATGTGACGCTTGTTAACATAATTTTAAGGTGAGATCTCAGGTGAGATTCTCATCGGAGTTTTCCTTAGAAAATTTTTACTTTTTTGGAACTTAGCCATTAAATTCAGATAAAAACTCAGGTTAGATTCTCATCTGAGTTTCATTAGAATATTTTTTACTTATTTGAAACAGCCATTAAATTCAGATGAGATCTCAGGTGATATTCTCGTTTGAGTTTTTATTAGAATATTTGTGGCCTATTTGGAACTTAGTCAATAAATTCAGAAGGGATCTAAGGTGAGATTCTCACGTGAGTTTTCATTATCATTTTTTACTTATATGGAACATAGCCATTAAATTCAGATGAGATCTCAGGTGAGATTCTCACCTGAACTTTAGGAACCTGTACTTTTTATACTTATAAGTAAATAGGTTATATTTCGTACTTACCAGGAGAGTGTCAGGGATCCTGATTGCCGATTCGACTCAAACTGTAGAATATATTTTTGGACGTAGTAACATGAAGGAAGCTGCAATATTCGACCCTAACGCTCAAAAAAACTTAAGTTATGCAGATCATTGCTTTATTTTGAAAACATCTGTTTAAAAAGCCGCTTCTTAGAACCGTATCCATTTAATATTGCAAAATCTCAAATACCATTTCAAGTAGAGAAAATAAAACTAAAGAAAACGATTTTTAATAAGCTTTTTCTCGGAATTGAAAAATACTGATTCGTTCTAAAGTTATGAAAGTTTAAAATTGAGCAACGAAAATGTACCAAAATACGCATGAATTCAAACAGTGAATTTTAGGCATTTAACAGTTCTTTTTTATTACTCAAATTTAAACTTTCATAACTTTAGAACAAATCAATATTTTTCAATCTTAAAACAAGCAAATTAAAGATCATTTTTTCCAGTTTTATTTTCTCTGCTTGAAATAGTTTTTAAAACTTTACTAGAGTAAATGGTTACTGTTTTGAGAAGAGGCTTTTTTAAAATATTTTTTTGAAATAAAGCAAAAAATATCCATAACTTGAGTAGCATACTTTTCTGGGATCAATATTTTCTTGATAAAACAGCGAAAAACAGTTGAAAACATTTAAAAGTGTCGATTTTTGGCTATTACTTTACAGGATTTGATTTTATACAAAAATGTCAAATACAAAAGTTATAGGTAATATTTAAACAACACAACTTTTTCCTATTGAACACTTTTTTGCACAATCAATTTCTGACCAGTTAAACTAATAAAAGCGATGTTTAACGCTTAAATATACACAGAATGGACGATTTTCGCTTATTGTTCAAGGATTTTACTTCACACAAAAATGTTAAACACAAAAGATATAGATACCATTTAAACAAAACTTTTTCCAATTAACATTTTCATGTACAACCAATCCCTGATGATCTAAACCTATAAAGACGATTTTTAACACCTCAATACAATTATATAGTCAATTTTCGCTTATTATTTAACAGAATTCGATTTAACACATAAATATGAACTACAATAGCTATAAATTAGATCGAAAAAATCAATATAACATTCCAAAGACCATATAATTATAAAAATATAATTATAAAAATATAATAATAAGATACAAAATTATGTTTGATTACAATGTTAAATGGAATAAACACATTAAAAACATAATTAGAAACGAAATATCTACTTTTCATTTTTTACAAAATGACAAATATTATGCAAAATAAAACATTGTTGATACTATATTATGCTCTTTTTAATAGCATTATAAATTATGGGATAAAAAATAGCTTGGGATGGTTTATGTAGGAATAGTCTACGACCATTACAAAATCTACACAGCAAAATCTTGAAAATTATACACAAAAATACTTTTACGATTGAAGAACTAATATTATTATGAGTAACTAAAAATTATTACTATATAGTGATCCTAATGGCTTATCTACCAGGTAATGTTTTTGTAAATAAAAAACAACATTTGTCGTGTTTCACGACACTAAAAACTAAACGTAACTAAAAAGTAGATATCAGAGATAAACAATTAATACAAAAAATAAAAGAATACAGATACCAAAAAAACTAAAACATTAAGTAACAAAAACTGCTACATAGAAGCTGTCAGAACTTATAATTTTTTACCAAATGATCTAAAGAACTTAGAATGTAATAGAATTACTATTAAGAAAAAGTTAAAAAATTGGATTTCTAAAAATATATAATTATGTTATGTTACTGTTTTTATAACAAATTTTAAATAAGAATACACAGCTTAACCTGCTAACTATGTTCACAGGACCTAAGTGGTATAAACAAATTATTCACATTATGTTATGAATACACACACTACTGTTCTCTCTGTTTTTTTCTTTTTGAGATACATATGTATAACAGTTATGAAATTAGTACGTAAGTTAGCTAGAAATTTTGTTTTTATCTACCGGACCTACAATCAGGTAATTGATTTACCTACGTAGGATTTACTTTGTAAATTTCTGATTTCAATAAGTAAATAAATAAATATAAATTGATGCTGAACTAAAAGAATCAAAATTACGTACTATTATATAAATACATATTAAAGTAATATCATATTAAAAAAAAACTCTTGTATAATGTATGTGCTGTAGATTTTGTAACATTTATAAAGAATGTTTATGTAATGTAATGTTCTAACTGGCTTTGTCAGTCTTATAGTGCTGCAAACTATTAGATAGGCAAGTCTCGCTGGATTGTCTGCGAAATACATAATGATGTATTTTAATACAACAGATCCACTGAGGCGAGTTCTTATACACTGGCTAAACTTTTAAATTAATATGCCGAACTAATCTTACCAGTTATAACTACCTACCCGTAGCGCATCTAAACACACACACTGTACTTTTTAAGTTTTTCCCCAGTCCTTTATTACCTGTCCCTCAGATCATAAAGCACTGACGCTCTTGAGTCACTGCTGGGGCTGCGGAAGCAGCAAAGTAAGGCTGGCTGGTCCAGGTTGGCGCTACTCCATGGATGTCTAGTGGTGACCTTCACGCATTGTCTCACTATCAGGAACAGCCTCAGCATAGGAGCTCGACCAAGGCATAAGCAGAAAATCTCGCTGCTCCAGATACCTGAAACAAGATAAAAGTTCCATCAGCCCCCCCCCCCCCCATCAGAGAGGTTGGGAACGAGAAAGAGCTTACCAAATCTGCTTCCGTTGCTGATCCTGCTGCCTTGCTGTTTCCGACGTGTCACCATCAACCGCCGGACACGATGAGATCGAGGGATGACATCCACCAGGATGCCGTATTATAGCAGCCGCTGTTATCGTTAGGAATGCCGGGAGTCGGGCGATGCGATTGTATACAATAGGTATAATATACGGGTGCACAGCGCATACGGGTGGTACGGCCACGGCAGCCAGTCACAGCTGCGGCAATAGTATTTCGCGCTCATACACGCGGCACTAACGTCAAGGCGCTGGTGACGGGGACGGAAAAGAAGAGCCAGAGTGTCGAGTGCTATATGTAGTAGTGCCTTTCCTTATTTTCGTCTTCTGTTCACCGTGCCTGTGTGCACCAACGGTTATTTTTCGTAATTGAGATTGTAGTGCCAAAGTACGAGAGCCACTTCCAGGCGGCTGTACTTTTATTAGTTAGAAACGCGCGAACCGTACCGCCGTGCGCGCGTGTAAGTATACCTATTGTACACAATCGCGTCGCCCGACTCCCGGTGTCCCCAACGATGATAGCGGCTGCTATAATACGGCATCCTGATGGATGTCATCCCTCTCATCGTGTCCGGCGGTTGATGGTGACTCGTCGGAAACAGCAAGGCAGCAGGGTCAGCAACGGAAGCAGATTCGGTAAACCCTTTCTTGTTCCTAACCTCTCTGATGGGGGGGGGGGGGCTGATGGAACTTTTCTCTTGTTTCAGGTATCCGGAGCAGCGAGAGGAGTAAACGATGAGCACTGCTTCAAACTTTCTCTTGGGTGTGGTTATGTTGTTAGAGTCAACTATTTATTAGCCATATGTGGTTTTTAGGTGTTCAACTCTCCCTGCTTGGCACATAGTAATAGCTGCGTGTGGCTGATTTGCTGCTTGTGCCTTGGTCGGCTCCTATGCTGAGGCTGTTCCGAACAGTGAGACGAGTGAAGGTGACCACTAGATCTTCCCTTCCAGTAGATGACGTGGCTGCTAATCTAGCGGTTGGATCCTGGTTAGATTATCCTGAGCAGACTGACATCCATGAGTAGCGCCAACCAGGACCAGCCAGCCTTACTTGGCTGCTTCTGCGGCCCCCGCAGTGATTCAAGAGTGTCAGTGTTTTATGATGTGAGGGATAGGTAATGAAGAACTGGCGAAAAACTCAAAAAGTACAGTGTGTGTGTTTCGATGCGTCAGGGATAGGTAGTTATTACTGGTAAGATTAGTTCGGCATATTAATTTATAAGTTCAGCCAGTGTATAAGAACTCAGGGGGTCTGTTGTATTAAAATACATCATTATGTATTTCGCAGACTATCCAGAGAGACTTGCCTATCTAATAGTTTTCTACAGCACTATAAGACTGACAAAGCCAGCTAGAACATCACATTACATAAATATTCTTTATAAATGTTGCAAAATCTATAGCACATACATTACACAAGAGTTTTTTAAATATAATATTACTTTAGTATGTACTTATATAATATTACGTAATTTTGATTCTTTTAGTTCAGCATCAATCTATATTTATTTATTTACTTATTGAAATCAGAAATTTACACAGTAAATCCTACGTAGGTAAATCAATTACCTGATTGTAGATCCGGTAGATAAAAAAAAAAATTTCTAGCTAACTTACGTACTAATTTCATACTGTTATACATATGTATCTCAGAAAAAAAACAGGGAGAACAGTAGTGTGTGTATTCATAACATAATGTGAATAATTTGTTTATATCGCTTAGGTCCTGTGAACATAGTTAACAGGTTAAGCTGTGTATTGTTATTTAAAATTTGTTATAAAAGCAGTAACATAGTGTTAGAAATACGGGCCTGGCTCAACTGTTTCGTACGTTGCTTAGCGCTCTCCTTTTTACCCCTCGTCTAGTCCTCTTTTGTTCTAGGAGAGTGGCGCCTGTCGCCGGCCAGCGACAGTCTGTGCTCTGATAGAGCTGTTACTGATAGCACCTGTGTTATTCTAAATCCTTTTATACTTTTAATATCTTTTGTATGAGTGACAGTTCAACAACCGTGTTAATAAATATTCTTTATTAAATAAAGCGTGTGTGTTTTATATCTTCATTACTCCTTCTTCCAAGCATAACTCTAACAGGTTATGGGCCCAGGAGGAGAGGAAGAGATGGACGCACGTGAGCCGGAGACGAAGGTTTGGTAATGACGACGGACGAGAGGTTGCAACAGACAAGGAGGCGACAGACATAGAGGTGACTGGTCAGACTCACAATTATAAGTAAGTGAGGGTTTTGTAGATTTAGAGACAGTGCGCGACGGTTAAGAAAAAAAAAGACTTAAGTCAATGGGAATAATAAGCGAGTGATACCGGTAGTTTAAATTCGTTTGCGTCACATATGTCGTGCGGCTGCACAAAATGCGAGTGTGTAGTTAAAGCGAGTGATAGACAAAATTTCCACGTAAAGCGAAGGGCGGACGCGTCCCGTGTCGTGGTGTGCAGATCCTGCAACGGGTTTTGATGCGCACATGTGCTGCCGGTGAACTGGCATAGAGGCCGCGATGCGCCGCTGTTTGCGTGCGCACGAGAGAGAGAGAGAGAGAGAGGGAGACTGAAGGAACGCGCGTGCCTCGGGTGAGCGTAATGGCGGCGCGTCCTATGAGTATGTGCTGGCGTGCGAGAGAGAGAGAGAGAGAGAGAGAGAGAGAGAGAGAGAGAGAGAGACTGTAGGAGCGCGTGTGCTTCGATGGACATAATGGCAGTGCGTGGGGTGTGCGGGTGTGCCTGTGAAACGGAGTTTGAGCGCGAGCTTGTCAGCGGTATTTCGTGTACCAAGTGCGTGCGCTGGGAGGGAGAGCGGCATCGGCCCGTCTTCCGCATTAAGGCGCGCGAAACAGACATCGACTGAACTCCCATATGCGACCGTGAGAGGGGAGGAGAAGTCAAAGGCGCCCTGCACAACCATGTATATAGAGTTAGCGCAAGTCGACCGATATCGGGTAATGCATGCAACGACTTTACGTGAGCGAGGAAATTAAGTATGGCCATACGACGGAAAATTAAGCGAACAGTGAAATAATAAAAAATGCGCAGCAGCCGATTGTGTTTCGTAGATAGAATTTTATGATTAATTAAATATGCATATAAATATGAATTCGAATTAATTATTAATTATTATTATAATTATTATTATTATTATTATTAATTAATTATTCTGTATACAGATAAAATAAATCTCGAGTAATCCTTGCGAAGGCAAGAGGAATAAAAATTTAGTACGTCTATAAAATTAAAAACTTGGTACGGCAGAAGGAAAATACCTGCAATAAAATGGATAATTTTAAGGAAAAATGTACACTTAGTTATCTTAAAATTCTTGTTGTCAAATCTTGTGTGAACTCGTAGTGTTTGCGTTCGGCACAGTTTGTTCACTAAAAGATTTTATTACTGAAACGGCAAGGTTTCTTTATTCAAAGGTTTTATCATATACATGGTATTTGCAGTCGATTGATCTCAGAACTTTGCTGTTACTTTAAAATCTTATATAAACTCGTAGTGCTTGCGTTCGGCATGGTTTGTTTATTGAAAGATTTTTGTAACAACAATGACGTTGGACGAACAGCGCATCTTGAAAGATGCAATCGAAAAGGTAGAGTTAAAGGACCGATCGCTGCTAATGCCGTGTTGCCACAAAGGCAGGAATGTCTCTCAAAATAGCGAATGAAATGAGACGGAGAAAAGCGAGTGAAATGAGACGGAGAAAAGCGAGTGAGAATGTTGCGAACAGGTCGAGACCGGTATCGGAGACGAGTGAGTCGAGAAAGAACAGAGAGAAGAGACAGATAACGACAGTGATGAGCGACAGAGCGAAGGCGACGGTGTTTCTACGACGAGTGTAAACGATGAAATTTTGAGAGGTAAACCGAGTATATCAAACGTACGAAAATTAAATCCAATTGGTACATATAGAAAAATTATATGTGAATAAAAACATGATATCAAATTTTAATTCTACAAAAGAAAATCTAGCTAGTGAAAACATTAATGATAATTGTATTTTAATAATACAAGAACAACTCCGAATCATTTTGACGCAAATGATAGAGTTTAATCGGAAAAAATGAGCGAACTGGCGAGTGACGATAAAGCAAGAGATGAGCGACTGCATCGGAGGGAAAAGCGTGTAACGGCGACTGAAATACAGGCTGGAAAGTCTAATAATAATCCGACAAACGGTGATGAAATTTTGAAGGATAAGATCGTTCTTATTTGAATAAAATCGATAACAAGTTAAATGAAATGGCAACTGATTTACCTTGAAATCCCGTTCTTTTTAAAATCCTATATAAACTCGTAGTGTTTGTGTTCGACACAGTTTGTTTATTGAAAGATTTTAATTGCAGACATGGCATTCAAGATGCTGGATGAAACGTGTATCTTAATAGATGCTTTTCATCAGGCAAAAGTAGACGGGCGACCGATGATAATACTTTATTGCTGGAAAGGTATGGGAAGTATCTCTTGAAGTAATGACGGAATAGATACGGAGGAAGGCGACAGAGACTATACCGCAATAGGCGCGACAAAGGGCGAGTGATAGCCGTGGCTGGTGTGAGAGTGAGTAAAAGCGACAGAGTCAAAGAGAGACAGAAACATGTTATATGGTAAGGATTATTTAAACGTATGTTAATACGGTACAAAATAAATTGAGAAAGTCCACATATATTTGATCATTCGAGTTTCGTAATTTCATGCAAGTGAAAATTAATATAAATAAAATCAAATATAAATAAAACATTGCATATAAGAGACGGAAAATCAAAATTGAATTTTGAATAAGACTGAATGTTATTGTGTGATAGAAATATATATGAATGATATTTTCAGAATTGTCTTAGATCTGATTTACAAATGAACGACCTGTTGTATATGACTAAATCGATTGTAAAAGCGAGTGTTAATCTAAATAAAACTATTTCGATGTGTTCGATGAACGTAAGTTTAGAATTCGAGATCATTGTAACATTAAAGCGACAGAGCATAGACAGTTTTATAACATGCAGTATAAGAACCGTTGAAAGAAATGGCGACAGTTTTCGTTGACGGTGTTGAGGACTTCGTAATAATTTATAATATTTTGGCTGAAGTTGTCTTTCAGATCGAGAAAAGAAATGGTTTTTATTTATACTGCTATAAACGTGGCGTTGCAGGTTTTAAGTATTCACTGTAAATCTGAAAGCATGATATTAAAACAATTGTCATATATCATGATATTCTAGAATTCGTATCGTGATAAATTTGGCGACTGTATATACGAGTTTAGGATATTCGAAAAGAGTTCTATGCTTCATGAAATAATAAGCGATCTGGCTACTATGTCGTGAATCACAACGGAAGTAAAAGATTGGAATCTGATTAACATGCTGATGGCAAATTTGCGCGACAGGAGAGGTTCAGAAAAAGGCGGTGTGAAAACTGGAAAAGTCAGCACGTAAAATAAAGCGAGTGATCGATAATCAGCAAACTTAGAAGACGACAGTATATTACTGAATATAAACGAACGAAACGTACAAGCATATAATGCTGGAATTGTTTTCACTTCAACCGCATAGAACAATGTTATCTAATCCAGATTTGTGACAGAAACTGAAACAACAGAACATTTCGAATAATTCGAGTGTAATTTTTAAATGGACTGAGTATGTAACAAGATGAAAATAAATGTACATATAAAAGCGACAGTATAAACTTAAGATCGGAGGGAGTCAGCTCAGTTGAAGTATTAGCGAGCGATAATAAAATACTAAAAATTGATATTTATGATCGGATATCAAAAGAAAGTTTTATATCAGGCATTTACCAGAAACCCTACTGGATAATAGAATTTGAAATAAATAAAGTGACTGTTATTTCCAATGTAGACAGAAATAGGGCTGTAGCTTATATAACTATGAGAAACATGACTAAACGTGAAGCGACAGAGACAGTAGAAGCATGTGTAAACGAAAGTGAGACTGAAGATAGAGACTGTGAAACTGATACTGTGATCTGTTCAGACTTCGATAATACCATACGCGATCGAAAAATAAGCGATGTGAATGAAGCGAGAGAGAATGAAAATCCAACATGCGTCATAGAATTGGAAGAGAAGTTGAACAAGTCACAGGTAAATAATCAGGCCATGTTATGGCATGTTCGTTTGGGTCATGCGTCCGTTAGTTATTTGAAAGAAGTAAAAAAAAAAAAAAAAAAAAAATGCCAGAGATTAAAGAACTTAAAAGAGTCGTTTCGATAACTTTATACAAAAGTGTGAAATATGTATGATTTCCAAAATTAAAACATTGCCGTTCAAAACAACGAGGCAGCGAGCGACAGAGTTTATGCAAATTATACATGCAGATGTCATGGGCATGATAAGTCTTGCTTCGTATCCGAAGGGATACAAATACATTTCTGTATTTATAGATGATTTCTCGCATTTGGCTATGGCTTACGCGATGAAAATTAAATATGAGACTGGCCATTGTTTAGAATCTTTTGTAAAGAGTGCTCGAAATCTGTTAGACAAAGATGCGAAGGTTTGTAACTTGCGAAGCGATCAGGGGACTGAGAATGCTGAACTACAGTTGGCATGTCCTGATATGCCTCAACACAATAGTGTAGCTGAAAGGTTCAACCAGACGATCCAGAGGTAAGTGCGAGCGCTGATGTACGATTCTGGACTTCCCGAGAACATGTGAGATCTGGCTTTGAACGCAGCGGTGTATGCGTACAATAGAACACCAAATAAATCGCATAATATGATTTCACCTGTTCAAGTATTCAATCCAAATCAAAGAGTGTACATTACACAGTTAAAATGTTTCGGGTGTTTGGCTTATATGAAGGTACAACGTAAAACAGGGCCGAAATTCAGATTCATAGGAAGGAGAGTTATACCGGTGGGATATAAAGAGACTGGATATTTATTTCTCAAACCAGAGGAAGGCACGTTTTACGAAAGCTGTGATGTTAACTTCAACGAAAAACTAGTATTTGGTAATAAATATAAAAAGACGAACATAAGCGACTGGGAGACTAATGGTTTGTTGAGTTTAACTCTGAAGCGACGGAGAAAACTGAATCGGAGGGAGCGACAGTGAAAAGAGGACGTGGTCGTCAGCTGAAAGCGAAAGCTAATTCAACTCAAAAGACAGTCAACTAGAACGACGGTACCTGCTATGTTGGCTGCTGTGAATAGAGATCTATTTAGTTACCAAGAGGCAATGAAAGCGACTGATAAGTGGGAATGGATTGAAGCCATTAATAATGAGCTTGAGTCTATGAATATAAATTGAGTGTGGAAACTGGTGGACAGAAAAACAGCACCTAGCAATGGAAAGCGACAGAACGTAATTGACTCAAGGTGGGAACAGAAGATAAAGATCGAACCAGATGGTAATATCTGATATAAAGCTCCTCTGGTCATCCGGGGCTTTAAGGATAAAAATGAATGCGATTTACAGGAACTGTATGCCCCTGTTTCTCGACTGCCCTTAATTCAAATGACACTTGCGATAGCAAATAAGTTCGATCTTGAACTCTGTCAAATGGCCGTGATGACAGCATTTTTGAGTGGCTGTCTGAATGTTCCAGTATTCATGGAAATTCCGGAAGGAATAGCATGTTCGATCGAGATTAAGCGACAGAAAGTGTGTAAGCTTGAAAAGGCTGTCTACGGATTGGAAGTGAGTCCGAAGTGCTGGAACCAGAGGTTCACTGAAACTGTGAAAAGATTTGGGTTGAAACCGGACTTTTACGAACCATGTTTGTTTACTTGGCATGACAGAAACAAATTTCTGATTTTAGTCCTGTATGTCGACAATATACTTTTGGCGTGTAACGACAGTGAAAAATTAAAGGAAATAAGAACCAGTCTTAAAAGAAATTTCGAAATGACAGATATAGATGAGCCAAAGTCTTTTCATAGTTTAGAGATTCAGAGAGACAGAAAATCTCGAACGTTAAAAATTCATCAGGAAAATTACATCATCAAAATGTTGATTAAATTTAGCTATCAGGATGTGCACCCACAGCGAACGCCTATGATTACAAATCAAGTTGCGAACAGACAGCGAAAAGAGAGGAAAAACAAAATATAAGCAAACTTATAACGACTGAAAATAACGATAACAGACCCTATCGTGAAGTGATAGGTACTCTCCTGTATCTGGCAAATGCATGTAGATCTGACATAGCTTACGCTGTGAACGTGTTAGTAGAAATCAAATTAAACTGACAGATAGCGACTGGCAGGGAGTAGAGCGAGTGCTTAGGTACTTAAAGGGAACTGCAACAATGGGTTTAAATTATCTTGGCAAAAGCGACTGTTTTGAAGGCTATTCTGATGCGAGTTTCGGCGACCATAAAAACTCGTTGACGACAAGCGGCTATATAATTAAACTCTTTGGAGATATCATAGCTTGGAGAACACGCAAATAAAGCTATGTGAAACTATCTACTTGTCAGGAGGAGTAAGTATCGATGAGCGACTGTAGCCAAGAGCTGGTATCAATACACAATTCTCTAGTGAACGTGTTGTCCGAAAAATTCATACCGATGGCGTTATGGTGCGATAATCGTTCGGCTGAAACGAACGTGAAAACAGGCGACGGTATTAAATTACGACATATGACTGATATTAAAGAGAATTACGTGAGCGAGTCTGTTGAGCGACTGTTGATATGCGTGATGTGGATAGCATCTAAGGAACAGGAGACAGATGTGATGACTAAGTCTCTGTCCTTTGAATTGCATAAGAAATTATTTAAACTAATTTCGAACTTGTAATTATGATCTGTTATTAATATTTGTTTTGTTTGTATTGCAGAAAGCAAATGAAAAGAAACGGAGCCGAGGATGGTGAGGGGGAGAAAAACCCGACCAAAAGGCAATTGGTCTGGCTACACAGCTTGAGAGGCCCGGGAGGGAGTATTAGAAATACGGGCCTGGCTCAACCGTACGTTGCTTAGCACTCTCCTTTTTACCCCTCGTCCAGTCCTCTTTTGTTCTAGGAGAGCGGCGCCTGCCGCCGGCCAGCGACAGTCTGTGCTCTGATAGAGCTGTTACTGATAGCACCTGTGTTATTCTAAATCCTTTTATACTTTTAATATCTTTTGTATGAGTGACAGTTCAACAGCCGTGTTAATAAATATTCTTTATTAAATAAAGCGTGTGTGTTTTATATCTTCATTACTCCTTCTCCCAAGCATAACTCTAACACATAGCATAATTATATATTTTTAGAAATCCAATTTTTTAACTTTTTAAAGTTGATAGAGGCACCCTCCATTGTTAATGTGAAAAATAGTAATATATATGGGATCCTGTGAGGGCCAATACGTAGAAAGAAAACACAATTGTAGCTTGTGCGACGTTTCGTCAGCTTGATTACTAAACTCTTCAGGCTTTATTAAAAAATATACAAAATGGTTAGAATTTATTTTACAATTAAACAGAGATAATAAATTAACAATAATAATTATACCAGGCTTACCACAACAAAAAATCTATGCTAATAAAAGATGACTTTATTAGCAACGTCGAACGAATAAAGTCAATGTTGTGGGAAACCGTATACATCTCTACTTATATATATATATACGAGTCAGTTTGTTTACATATATAAAGTCATAATAGAAACTTAAAGAGCGATTTGTATACATTATTTAAATTTTGTGTATCCTCTGTTTTGTTAACTGTATTTTCTGTATTCTCCCAATCTATAATGTGGGAGTTGTTTTGAGCATGTACAGCTATCATGGATTTGTCTTTCTTATCTTTTTCATGTTCTTTGATTCGAATTTTTAAAGCTCTTCTAGTTTCTCCCACATATGTAGCAGGACAGGTCTTGCAGTTGATCTTATATACAACCCCACACGTATTCATTTTTTCAAGTTTATCCTTTCCAAGCTTAATAACGTTATTAAGTTTTTTATTGATGAGTGCCACCGTGCGTATATTGTGTTTGGAAAGAATTCTACTACATTTATGAAAAATTCTTCTTGGAATGGAATAGAAACAATAGGTTGGAGATCCCTGTTGGACGATGTCGTTTTGTTGGAGTATTTTATTTTGCGAAGTCTGTTGTGAATGCAATTGTCTATGAATGTTTTAGGATAGTCATTTAAGAACAGTATTTGTCTAATTTTACGAATGTTAATATTATGGAATTCTTCATTAGATAACAGAATCGCTCTATCCACTAAGTTAGAAATAATATTTCTTTTTTGTTGTACAGTGTGGTTAGAGTTATAATTTAATAATCTGTCGGATGCCATTGGTTTTTGGTACCAATTTGTAATTATTTTGTTGTTTGATCTAATGAGGGTGTATCCAAAAAGTTTATTTGATTATTAACTTCTATTTCATGTGTAAATTTGAAGTGTTCATTATAATTATTAAAAATATTTAAAGTTAATTCCAAATCATCTTTTCTAATGCATAATAATATGTCATCAACATATCTAAAGTAGAAGAGAGGGACAATATTGTATTTTCTTTTTAGTGTGTCTAAACAGTCGTTTTCAAGATTTTCCATGACTATGTCAGCAAATAAGGGAGAGATGGGTGATCCCATAGGTCTGCCAAATATTTGTTTATATATGGTGTCATTAAAAGTGAAAAAGGTGTTATCAAATAAGAATTTAACTGCATTGCGAATTTCATCAAACGGAATTCTGCAATTATTGTGAATGTATGTAAAGCGTCTATATTCAGTAAAATCCTCTAAACTTAATCACAAATTAGATGTTTTGATGAATAAACATAAAAAACAAGTGTTTACAAACAGACAAAATTGGGTTAAAAATCTAACTGACACGCACATTCCAGAATCGGTATTGAAGGTGATATCGTTGGGGCCCAAATTTAACACCGTTCCTTACGTAAACAAAACAGACATAGTTACTACAATAAAAAATCTGGAATGTAAACTTAATAATTTGAAAATCAATAAGGAAGTAAAAGATGAGGTCCGTGAAAATATTTCTAACATGATAAAAAATCATATTAACAAAGACACACATATCACACTAAAAAATAGACAATTTTCAAAGGAATTAACTGCAACTAGAAAGTTTCTGAAAGAAAATCCACATATTTTTTTTACTCCCTCAGATAAAGGTAATCTCACTGTGTGCATAAACACGACAGATTATTATAACAAAATGTACAAATTACTAGAAGATAAAAATACATATAAAATCATGAATAAAAATCCGTTGATCAAACTACAATCGCAAGTATATAAGTATTTGTCTTCTTGGAATAACAACCAAATATCTACATAAACAATACCATCCATATCAACTAACTCAGACAGATACTTGTCTCCCTAGAGCTTATGGCTTACCTAAAATTCATAAAACCGATAGACCGTTAAGACCGATCATTTCAACTATTGGTAGCCCAACGCATTTCTTATCAAAAACTATTCACAATGAATTAAAAACCTGCATACCAGTGCCACACTCACATATCGACAATAGTTTCATATTAAAAAAGAAAATAAAAGAGGTTGTTATTCCTGATGAGTATGTGTTAATATCATTAGATGTCAACTCTTTGTTTACCAACATTCCTTGTGAATCGGTTTAACAAAGTTTAGATAGACGCTTTACATACATTCACAATAATTGCAGAATTCCGTTTGATGAAATTCGCAATGCAGTTAAATTCTTATTTGATAACACCTTTTTCACTTTTAATGACACCATATATAAACAAATATTTGGCACACTTATGGGATCACCCATCTCTCCCTTATTTGCTGACATAGTCATGGAAAATCTTGAAAACGACTGTTTAGACACACTAAAAAGAAAATACAATATTGTCCCTCTCTTCTACTTTAGATATGTTGATGACATATTATTATGCATTAGAAAAGATGATTTGGAATTAACTTTAAATATTTTTAATAATTATAATGAACACTTCAAATTTACACATGAAATAGAAGTTAATAAACAAATAAACTTTTTGGATATCACCCTCATTAGATCAAACAACAAAATAATTACAAATTGGTACCAAAAACCAATGGCATCCGAAAGATTATTAAATTATAACTCTAACCACACTGTACAACAAAAAAGAAATATTATTTCTAACTTAGTGGATAGAGTGATTCTGTTATCTAATGAAGAATTCCATAATATTAACATTCGTAAAATTAGACAAATACTGTTCTTAAATAACTATCCTAAAACATTCATAGACAATTGCATTCACAACAGACTTCGCAAAATAAAATACTCCAACAAAACGACATCGTCCAACAGGGATCTCCAACCTATTGTTTCTATTCCATTCCAAGAAGAATTTTTTCATAAATGTAGTAGAATTCTTTCCAAACACAATATACGCACGGTGGCACTCATCAATAAAAAACTTAATAACGTTATTAAGCTTGGAAAGGATAAACTTGAAAAAATGAATACGTGTGGGGTTGTATATAAGATCAACTGCAAGACCTGTCCTGCTACATATGTGGGAGAAACTAAAAGAGCTTTAAAAATTCGAATCAAAGAACATGAAAAAGATAAGAAAGACAAATCCATGATAGCGTTACATGCTCAAAACTCCCACATTATAGATTGGGAGAATACACAAATATTGGATAAAGAAGTTGATTACAAAAAACGAAAAATTTCAGAAATGATTTACATCAATAGTACAAAAAATACAGTTAACAAAACAGAGGATACACAAAATTTAAATAATGTATACAAATCGCTCTTTAAGTTTCTATTATGACTTTATATATGTAAACAAACTGACTCGTATATATATAAGTAGAGATGTGTACGGTTTCCCACAACATTGACTTTATTCGTTCGACGTTGCTAATAAAGTCATCTTTTATTAGCATAGATTTTTTGTTGTGGTAAGCCTGGTATAATTATTATTGTGAATTTATTATCTCTGTTTAATTGTAAAATAAATTCTAACCATTTTGTATATTTTTTTAATAAAGCCTGAAGAGGTCAGTAATCAAGCTGACGAAACGTCGCACAAGCTACAATTGTGTTTTCTTTCTACGTATTGGCCCTCACAGGATCCCATATATATTACTATTTTTAACTTTTTCTTAATAGTATTCTTAGTTCTATTACATTCTAAGTTCTTTAGATCATTTGGTAAAAAATTATAAGTTCTGACAGATTCTATGTAGCAGTTTATGTTACTTATTGTTTTAGTTTTTTTTGGTATCTGTATACTTTTATTTCTTGTATTAATTGTTTATCTCTGATATCTAGTTTTTAGTTACTCATAATAATATTATTTCTTCCATCGTAAAAGTATTTTTGTGTATAATTTTCAAAATTTTGTTGTGTAGATTTTGTAATGGTCGTAGACTATTCATACATAAACTATCCCAAGCTATTTTTTATCCCATAACTTATAATGCTATTAAAAAGTGCATGATATAGTATCAACAATGTTTTATTTTGCATAATATTTGTCATTTTGTAAAAAATGAAAAGTAGATATTTCGTTTTTAATTATGTTTTTAATGTGTTTATCCCATTTAACGTTGTAATCAAACGTAATTTTGTATCTTATTATTATATTTTTATAATTATATGATCTTTGAAATGTTATATTGATTTTTCCGATCTAATTTATAGCTACATTGTATTTCATATTTCTGTGTTAAATCGAATTCTGTTAAATAATAAGCGAAAATTGACTATATAAGTTGTATTGAGGTGTTAAAAATCGTGTTTATAGGTTTAGATCATCAGGGATTGGTTGTACATGAAAATGTTAATTGGAAAAAGTTTTGTTTAAATGGTATCTATATCTTTTGTGTTTAACATTTTTGTGTAAAGTAAAATACTTTAACAATAAGCGAAAATCGACTATTTTAGGTGTACTTAGGCGTTAAAAATCGTTTTTACAGGTCTAACTCGTTAGGAATTGATTTTACATGAAAATTTTAAATGGGAAAAAGTTTTGTTTAAATATTATCTACAACTTTTGTATTTAACATATTTGTGTAAAGTTAAATCCTGTCAAGTTATAGCCGAAAATCGTCCATTTTATGTACATTTAGCCATTAAAAGTCGTTTTTATGAGTTTATCTCGTCAGAAATTGATTTTGCAAAAAAAGTGTTCAATAAGAAAAATTTGTGTTGTTTAAATATTACCTACAACTTTTGTATTTAAATTTTTGTGTAAAATCAAATTCTGTAAAGTAATAGTCAAAAATCGACTTTTTAAAAATGTTTTTAGCTGTTTTTCGCTAGGGTAAAAGTGGGTATTACCGCGGTTTTTCAGCACGGGCGTCTTATAGTACACGAATTAAAAGCTTTGCCTCGATGATTTAAGTTCAATTCTTTTTTTAACTCTTCTTTAACTTACCAGAAATGCAATAATGACTCTTATCATATGATAAAAAACATATAGTTAATTAATAAATGCAATCTAAAAAATAGATCCGAGGCTGATATTACTGCGGGTATGATTGAATTACCGCGGGAGTTTTATCTTGTGTATGATGGATTACCGCGGGGGTATTACTGCGGAATTTTACCTTGAGCTTGTTATATTATTTATAATTTTACAACCGAAAAAATGATATCTGTAGATTTTTACAACATATTTCATTTAGAACATAGCAGTTGGCAAATGTTCTCATATATATATTGTAGACTTCTTGATTTCACTGTTTTGAGGTTACGTTGGTCCAATGCCGCAGTAATACCAGCAATCGTATTTGTATACAAATGACGGTATTACCGCGGATGGCCAGACAATAATGTAGTATATTCATACAAATCATGCTTTATTCTCTTTTTAAGACGATATCTTACTTTAATTAATATTTTGTATGATCGAATAAATATTAAATGCCGAATTATACTATGAAAAATGAAATTGCAGATCGTTTTTCGTCGATCCGCGGTAATTGCGGCGTCCGCGGTAACACCCACATTTACCCTATTTTGTCAAAAAAATATTACTCTCAGAAAAATATGTTACTCAAGTTATGGACATTTTTTGCTTTATTTGGAAAAAATATTTAAAAAAAGCCTCTTCTCAAAACACTAACCATTTACTCTAGTAAGGTCTTAAAGACTATTTCAAGTAGAGAAAATAAAACTGGAGAAAACGATCTTTAATTTGCTTGTTTTGGGATTGAAAAATATTGATTTGTTCTAAAGTTATGAAAGTTTAAATTTGAGCAATAAAAATGTACTGTTAAATGCCTAAAATTAGCTGTTTGTATTTATGCATATTTTGGTGCATTTTTGTTGCTCAATTCTAAACTTTATGAGAGAGTTGTAGCTATAACAGGAGAGAATCCGGCAAGGCGAAGCTAGGACCTATACGGATGTATGAATGTGTGTGCGTGAGTAAGCGTATGTAAGTGCCGGGACATAGTGTGCCGCGCGACACGCGCGAAATACGAACGAGAGCAGCCCGAGCCCCGCAAGTTCAACAGCGGATGAGAATCGTCAGTTCCTGAGGCGCGAAGCAGAGTAGCTCGGACGCCCCCGAGCCGGACACGAAGCACGTCTCGAGGCTATAAGCTGCACACTAAATGGCCCTGGCCCAGCCATACCAAAAGCCAGCTGCCGCTGCTGTTGAAAAGTGCCAGCCGAGACGTTGCCAAATGTACCGGCCGGACATGCCGAGCTGCGAAATGACAACAGTGCTACGGCGATCGACGGAGCGAGCGACAGCGCGAAGGGCGCTCACTCTCTGCCTGACCGCGAGTATAGTTACACGCGTTTTCTAATAGCACTTCACGAGACGACGCTTGGCGTTATATTTAGACAACGGTACATTATTACTTTCGACCAATATGTATTCGCAATATTGATCTTTATTCTCGGTACTTTGTTTTCGTCAAGCTCGGCGAGACTCTTGCGTAGAGTCCTGAGTAACAGTGCACGTGTATGTGACTGGGCGAGCCAAGAGTCCTGGTGGAGCCTTGTCGTCAGCGGCGCCAGCGAGCGAAACTCCAAAAGGTAGGAGATCGTTATCTGGCCTGCGCGCTTTTAACATTCGAGCTTGTATCGCATATTTTCAATATGCACGTAATCCGCGAATTATATTCTTAAAGCTGGTCGGTACCGAGACCAGGTGTCTCGATGTTGAAATTGATCTAATGTTTGTAATCGAAATGATGTCAATAAACTCTTTTATAATATCATAAGTTATGTATGATGTTTGATATTGTGTGATCTAATCCATTAAGTTATCCAGAAATGGGTAAGCAAATTTCTAGATTACAACTTTCATAACTTTAGAACGAATCAATATTTTTCAAAAATTATAAAATATTTTCCGGAGAAAGCATATTAAAGATCATTTTATCTAGTTTTATTATCTCTACTTGAAATGGTATTTAAGACTTTGCAAAATTAAATGGTTACGGTTCTAAGAAGCGCCTTTTAAAACAGATTTTTTCAAAATAAAGCAAATAATGTGCATAAATTAAGTTTTTTTAGCGTTACGGTCTAATATTGCAGCTTTCTTTATGTTTCTACGTACAAAAACATATCCTAAAGTTTGAGCTGAATCAGAGATCCGGATTCCTGACACTCTCCTGGTAAGTACGAAATATACCCTATTTACTTATAAATATAAAAAGTATAAGTTGCTAAAGCTCACGTGAGATTCTAACGTGAGATCTCATCTGAATTTAATGGCTATGTTCCATATAAGTAAAAAATGATAATGAAAACTCAGGTGAGAATCTCACCTGAGATCTCTTCTGAATTTATTGACTAAATTCCAAATAAGTAACAAATATTCTAATATTCTAATAAACTCAGATGAGAATATCACCTGAGATCTCATCTGAATTTAATGACTAAGTTCCAAAAAAGTAAAAATTTTCTAAGGAAAACTCAGATGAGAATCTCATCTGAGATCTCACCTGAGATTTTTCAGTAGGGTAGGGTTATAACAGTGAGGCACCATTTTTTCCAGGGCAAATGTGACAATTTTTTTGAGTTTTATAAAATTCAATTATAGATTTTTAAATCTCTGTGTCGTACACAATCCTATTTCTTGATTTTGGCATTGAGCCTGTAAGAGACATATTATTCTTAATATTGTTTAACCATATAATTATTTGAAATGAACCAAAAATAGCATTTCTGCAGTTATTCGAATGAATTTTAATTCATCTTTATAACTGTATTCATGCAACATAATTTTATTTTTCTTGTATATTTGTACGTACAATTATCCATTATTTTACATTTAACTTGACTTTAAATTAAAAACTTACCTCCTGTTTTTCTTATTTTATTAGGTGTAAAAAAAAGTTCTGCCCGTTTGTAAGAGATAGCGCTGTCTTGAGAATAGATGCTTACTGGTTTCATATCGTTATGCTAGTGTATACTGCAGATCCTATACTTCAAATAGACTGGATATACAAGTATTCATTATGAATATAATTCTGTCTTTAACATAAATGAAAATAGAAGTAGATACTATGCATATCCGACATTGCTTACTTTACGAATTCCATTAAGGTCAAACTGCCGCTGAAGCTCATAAATCGATCGGTGTTACTTATGGAGAAAAAGTTATTGATGAGAGTACATGTCGCAGATGGTTTCGAAAATTTAAGGTGGTTCTATGAAAACGTCATTGAATGCGGACATTTAGAAAAAAAATATATTATTATTCTACAGATGCTGACAAATTTTTTAGTATCTTTTTCAATACAGGTTGCCACGAAAATTGTTGATTAAAAAATTCTTGAAAATATATACTTTTACATGGCAATTCATTGCCGTGTCAATAGAATCATGTGTTTTGCGTAGAAACTTCCAAAATAAATATAGAAGTCGGATGCGGAGGAAGTTAAGAAAAAGAGGTGGTTAAAGTTTAAGACTTAAGCTTTGCAATGATCACTTCAAAAATGCATGGAGCCACGAAAAATTTTGAGATATTAATGATTATAAACACAAATAGCAGACGACGTGCACGAGAGCGAGAAAGACAGAACCACGCGCATGCCCGCCGCCTGGTACAGTTTATGTTCTCGCTGAGCGCATAAACTATAATGCATCATAGAACCACCTTAAAGACGGAGATTTTGACTTGAGCGACAAACCACACTGTGCCTCAAAAGATGAGTAATGAGAAATTGCAGGAGCTACTGGATGAAGACTCGGCACAAACGCAACATTAGCTCGTTCAAAAATTAGGCGTTACCCAACAAGCTATTTCTGAGAGGTTACGTACGTTGAGAAAAATTCGAAAATGTAAAAAATGGGTACCTTATGAATTGACCGAGGAGCAACGTGAAAGGCGAGTCGAGACGTGTCTCTCATTGCTTTCAAGACAAAAAAAGAAGAGCTTTCTGTGGAAATTAGTGACTGGTGATGATAAGTGGATCTATTACGAGAATCCTAAACGTCAAAAACATTGGATAGATCCAGGACAGCCCACAACATCCACACCAAAACGCAACGTCCTTGGAAAAAAGTTGCTGCTCTGTATTTGGTGGGACAAATAGGACGTGCTATATTACGAGCTTCTCAAATCCGGAGGAACTGTTACTGGTGAACGATACTCTTCTCAATTAAACCGTTTAGCGGAAAAAATCCAAGAAAAAGGGCCGTATTCTGGGCATGGGCGAAGACCACTAATTTTGCAGCACGATAACGATAGGCCACACAGAAGTTCCACGGTCCGTCAAATCATAGAAGAATTACAATGGGAAATTTTACCGCATCCGGCGTATTCTCCTAACATTGTACCATGCGATTACTACCATTTTCGCTCATTACAAAACAGTTTAGTCGAGCAGCATTTTCAGAATGAAGATGAAGTACGAAAAATGGTTGATGATTTCATAAAGTCAAAAGATGAAGCTTTTTTTCGCCACGGAATACATCAGCTGTCTAGGCGTTGGCAAAGGGTAGTAGAAGCCGGCGGTGTCTATATTGATTAAACTTTGTGTTTTGTTTGAATTTTTAAAATAAAAAAAAAGTTGCTGAAAATGGGTAGAATTTATTTGTATCCCTAATATTTGCCTTCTTGATCATGTATTCCGTACAGTTCTTCCGTTAAAAGTTCTTTCTTATCTCATTCAGAGTCCAACTCTGTGATAAAAGTAGCAATAATTCAATTTTTTTTGTTATTGAGTCTTCCATTTCATACTGACTCTTTAGATTATTAATCATTTCAGTGAAATGCTTTTCCTTTAATAGTAGATTTTCTAAATTATTAAAACTGTTTGTGATAACAAATCTTATTATATTTGCACAAGTAGTAGTTAGTGGTTCTATAACATTTTTTTCTAACTGTTCATCACTTAATTTTTCTTTCTTTAAATGTGGTATATCTAACATTTCAAGTACATCAACCAATCTTTTACGTCATTGACTTGTAGTCGAAAATAATGACTCTGATGAAAGCAATCTAGTATTTTCAGATTCTAATGTTAAGTTACTTGAAGATTGAGAACTTGATGGTTGCTTAGAAACAGCTAATGATATTTCAGAACTTACTGTAACTTCACAATTAGAACATAATTTCTTTCCAGGGACCAGCTTTATTGAAGAAATTGTATTAAAACTTTGACTCATTGTAAGTTTAATTTCTCTTATATTACTTTTAATCGGTTTAGAGTAAATCGAAAAAGTATTGCAACAGCTAAGATGCTTTCGAGAGAAGTAATTGAAATAGCTGAGCATGTAATGTTGATGTATACAATCTTCCTTGATGATACTATCATTTTCAATTCTATATTTTAAGAGCGTAAAATTACTTTCACTCAACTCATCTAATTTAATTAACAATTTACTTTTTGAATAAATTTCTAAGTGACAAGTGTATTAGTCAATTCTCCTATTTTACATTGATCATTCATTTTGCATCTGAAAATACTAATCAATGAAATCATAATAGTCCCAGATTATATCCTAAAACGACATGACATATATAATATTTATAAATATAATTATTAAAGATAAAATAACATACGCATACAGTTTATTATTTGTATACATATATACTTATTTGTATAAACAGCTATATTTATTTAAAGAGTTGAATAGTTTTTTTTTTACATCTGGATTTGTCAGTTGATTTATATAAACAGCTATTATTATTTAAATAGTTGAATAGTATTTTTTTTACTCCTAGAGTTATCAGTTGAATAGTTAACTGTGAAAACACACAACATGATAGCTTTAAGGGCTCTTGTATAAATGGAGGAATAGCGAGGAATAACGCATGGCAGCCAATCATAAGCAAGCTTTAAAAAAACTTGTTCCTCTTCAGGAGAAACAAGAAGGAAGTTTTATATAATCTCGATTTCTATTGTATTACATTGTATATAATAAAATACACTTACTCTTTTAATTACATTACTTCTTATTCACATGTTTGTTTATCAAGGAGCGCAAGAGGGCTCCGAAGGCAAGTATAGAATAAGCCTGAGGATCGACCTCGCTATTCTTACATTGAAATGGGTGATCGAGATATTGAAATATCAAGGAGCGCGGGAGCGCTCCGAAGGCAAGTATAGAAGAAGCCTGAAGGAGCGACCCGTGCTACATATCATGAAGTAAGAGAGAAGGAGACGTAATTCCATGCGCTTCGGCGTCCAAAAAGTGAGCCGAATTTCCCTGCCGCTTTCGCCAGGTCCGTTCGGCGGAATAGCCCTCCCTAACTAGATTCAGCGCTTCATGCAGTCGATAAGTAGAATAAAAGATCACGCCGATCAAAAAGAGTAATGAAAGAATACGAAATAATATAAAGAATAGAAAGATGATTTAGCGAAACTATGTTAACCCTAAGCTCGAGAGGAGAAGATGATCGTAAACAATATTGTTTGAATTTACTAGTGGTGGCCGCGAGAACTAAGGCGCGTGTTCCTTTGCTTTTGGCCTTGCGGTTGTAAGTTCAAAACTCGTTCATCTTTTTTTTAATTTTTTTTTTTTTAATTAAATTGAAATTTGTAATGGTTGATCAATATATTACATAATTTATCACGTTACAAATAAAATATAAATAATTTCATGGGATTCGCTATCGGTGCAATAAAATTTTGATTAACTTAAGTAAAAAGCTACAAATATTATTTGTGATTTTTTTAATAGACCCTGTATATTTTTCTCTCTCTATACAGAGGTAATGGAAAAATTAAAAAAAATGTTACACTTATGGCGGCCTCAAAACTAGTCAAAAGTTTTTTTGAAGGCATACCTTCTAGATGCGTTTTTCTTCTGTACAGTTATAAACATCTTTGTCTCATTTTTTTAAGGTTAAAATTTTTGAAGAAAATGAAATAAAATCTTTCTTTCTTAAAGCTAAGCTATTTATAAGGAAAGGGTATGTGCTATTGGTAATCAATATCTCTGGAACTTTGTCGTTGAATTTCTTGGCCCAAAAAAGGGACCGTGTCTCAGCGTTTTGTCAAATTGGCCTTGCATCCTCATATAAAACCTATTTAATTTTTAAATGAACTATTTGTGACAAAAAATGATGTCTTTTTCTTTAATTATAGCTTTGTAAATATCTAGATTACGAAAATAAGCATCAAAGATTCCGAAAGTAGGCAGAAAAGTTTTTAAGTTAAGCTTTGTTTGATTAAAAAATGTTTATTTTTCAGGAAATTATAAAATATAAAAAATCGGAAAACCGTTAAAATTTTTTTGACGTCTTTAACCATTTTATGGGTAATATTTCACGCTTTCTTTTTACTCTATTCTTAATTGCTTATAACTTTCTGAAAAATGAACATTTTTTAATCAAACAAAGCTTAACTTAAAAACTTTTCTGCCTACTTTTGGAATCTTTGATGCTTATTTTCGTAATCTAGATATTCACAAAGCTATAATTAAAGAAAAAGACATCATTTGTTGTCACAAATAGTTCATTTCAAAAATAAAATAGCTTGTTTGTTAGGATGCAAGGCCCATTTGACAAAATGCTGAGACGGTGACCACTTTTCTGGGACCAAAGAATCCGACCGCAAAGTTTCGAACAACTTGATTACCCGCACCTCATACCCCCTCCTTGTTTTCCCAGAAACACCCAACCTAAAGTTTACAAAAAGAAAATGAAACTACAAAAAGAGCTTTTATTGACTTATATGAAAACTAAAAAATGTCGATTGCTTCAAAAGTTATACAAGTTTAAAGTTCAGCACAAAAAAGGCATAATAATACACTGAAAGTTGGGGCTGCTGATACCTGTGATTTGCCTATTACTATCCCGGTTGAAAATATCAGAGCGGATTTTCGTACTGAAATCTGGCCGGAATTCGGTACTGAATTCCACGTAGAATTCTATGCAGAAATCAATCCAACAAATCCACCTGGAAATCTACGTGGATGTCTAGGTAAAAATCCAAGCCATCGTGTCGCGTCTACAACTGCGTTGAAATCCGCGCAGAAATCCGTGTGGAAATCCAAATGTTTGGTATGCCTCCATATATGTCCGGATTTCCGCATGGAAATCCATGCTGAAAACAGAGCGGTGGCTTATGCATTTAGACGAAAATCCGCGCAGAAATGAAAGTAATCGGTACGCCTGCATATATGTCCGGATTTCCGCGCGGCTATCCACGTAGAAAACCGAGCGGTGGTTTCGCTTATCCAGATGTGCGGAAATCCACGCGGAATTCCGCAGAAATCCGGGCGGAAATCTGAGTGATTACTACTTGTCTACATTCGTCCGGATTTCGACGCGGAAATCCACGCGGAATTCCATGTAGAAAACCGAGCAATGGCTTATCCAGGTGCACGGAAATCCACGCAGAAATCCTGGCGGAAATCGAAGTGATCATTACTTCTCTAGATACGTCAGGATTTTCACGTGGAAATCCACGCTAAAATCCATCTAGAAAACCGAGCGCTCGCTTGAAAATAATTACGTATCAGTTACGTAACAAATTCGAACGCTTTATTACATATTAAAAATACGTCCGAAAATTCGTATTTTTGGCCTGTGCCGCTTTGTTACGTACCAAAAATACGTACTTTTATACGAAGAGCTTTTTACAAAATCAGAATACGTACATTATGACGTATTTTTCATACACCTTTTTTTACCTAATGCTTTCCCTGTCGAAAAAAACATGTTTTTACTATATGTTAATTACACATGATTATCTATAACTATAATAGGTAAAAATTAAAATCAATTTATATAAGTTATAAATTATAATAAATTATTTAGCAATTTAACACTGTTTATAAAAATAATAGTTTAATGAAATATTTGTAAAAAAAACGTTATTTATACTGGTATTGTATTTACTAGTTACTTATAATTTCCTCGACGACAACAAACGGGACAGAAAAGGAAAAGACGAGACGATGTTTAAAGAGTCACGGGCTCGAGCTACTCGACGCCGACCCACGATATCAAAATCATGCGAGGCCGGCATCGAGCGCGCCCTCGTATACTCAATGGTAACCGTCTTGATAGGCGTTGGCGACGACTGTGCAATATAGGGTTTACGTACCCGAGGTCCTTAGTACACATACACACACAACACTAGCGTGTTGACATGAGCGACGCCTGAGTTAAAAATGTCCTTTTCAATTTGATATGTCTCGTTTGTAGAGAACAAATTCTACTTATAATTATTATTACAAACCTTTGAATTAGGAAAAATCCATGTAATAAATATTTTATCGTTTTAAATTTACAGCTAAAGAGGTTTCTTCTTTCGCTGTAAGTTGTATCTATTAAAAGCTAATTTTTTAAGTACGTTCTGACAACACAATTTGTCTAGTCCTTTTAATTCTTCTAGTCTCATCTATTCAATAAGCACTCTTTACAAATGGTAATAATTTTTTTCACGACTGTATAAATAATAATATTGTTAATATAAAACTTTCTACGAAAGTATAAAATAAGTATAGATGTTTTTTCTGTATAATCTATAAAATAATATTATTTATGATTTTTTAAAATAAATAAAATAAATACCATTCAAAAAGTCTTTCACTTCATTAAGTCATTATATACTGAACAAATTAGATTTAGGATTAAATGTCGGAAAAAATGTTTACATCAGAAAAATTATGAAAAAATATAAAAAATTTTTAAAAATTAAAAAAAAAACTCTTGAAAAACAGCACAATTTTTTTTTTCTCATTAGATCAAAAATCCCTACACTCATATGAGAATTATACTATTCAGGAGTAATTTAGTTCAAATCTGGAGTCAATCCATCCACAGGAAAATTTCAAAGCTTACGCTTAGGGAAAAAACTTGTTTCATCGATGACTATGGTTCTGGACCATATAAAAGGCCCATTATATATATATATATATAACCAATAAATAAGAAAGTACTGTGTACTGTATAAAACAGTGAATGATTCCTAATACACCCTTCAAAAATAAATTAAGAAAATAAGGTAAATATCATTAAAAATTGGCGTTTGACATGCATCTAAGCAATACCCGTTTTCTCTATCCGGCGATGTAATTCACAAAAGCGGCAATTTAATTTTGCACCTAACCGCTTTCATATTGTCATCAATAGTACAGTAAGTACGTCGTGGCAATGGAGAATTTCCTAATATATATTGTATTTATACAATGTAACCAAAAATCTAAATAAAAATAATTTTCCTGAAATTGTAATAATGTAATTTGTTTATGAAATTACTTTTCCATACATTTTTTTAGGTTAATCTATTTGTATAATTACATTTTTTTTTTATTTCAAATGAAATGTATGGGTTTTGAAGTACGGAATAACTTTCTGATACAAAATACACATTTAATATACGCGGATGATTCCTTAACTATTAAGGAATATTCATTTTCTAGTACCCACACACTTCAAGTACTTATTCCTTAACAGTTAAGGAACTGTATTTGATATAAGTAATTTCTTTTTTCAGTGCAAGAAAGTACTGAAATCAATTTATTGTAGTCAAGTACCCATAAGTTAACTTGACTGACATAATAGAACTTTTCGTACCTTGCGTGTAAAATTACATTTTACGCCAACGTTATGTAACTTCCAAAATATTCAACCAGCGGGCATAAAGTATTACCTAACGTCTAAGAGGCGCAATAGCTCACATACTCCTACAAAACCTTATAGAACCTACGCTCTTTACGCCCGTGTGGATGATAATTATTTTATAACTATCATTTCTAAAATTCATAAGAATTTATACAAATATTTAGAAAAAGTCGAAGCCTATATAAAAAAATTACATAGTTACTCTACACATCCCTATTTTTCATTATTCTTTCTCAATTTTGAACTTTCTATAATATTACGCATCTTGGGAGGACAAGAGAAGTCTATAGAGATGCTCTAGCAGGGGTGAACCTCCAATCTCCCACACATACTTGGCGGGCCCGACGGTTTGCAGTACAAGGTGTAGACATGGTCAATTTCATATAAATAATCATATGTTTAAAGACAAAATGTATAAATTGGTTGCGACTACATATTAAATACTGATCCACGAATTTATCAGTCGGTTTTTAAATAGAAATTGCAAACCCGCGTGAAAATATATGAGATCTCATATGAGAATATCGGACATCAGATCTCACGTGAGATTACATATGAGATCCCATAATATATAAAATTGCAGATAACACATATACATGAAATTTCATATGAGATCTAATGTTTGAGATACTCAGATGAGATCTGATATGATATTTACACGAGGGAAAAGGATAAAAAATAGGTGGCTTATAAAATGGTTAGTAAAATCTAAAGCACTTTTGAGTAGATTTTTGAGTAGAATTTATATATGCATTTTTATTTCATTCCTGTGTAAAAGCGACAGACACACGGAATAATATTTTGGGTAATGTAAGTAAATCATGAGATTCGGCACATACGAAGGGATGATATATTTAAACAGTGTAAACTAAAAATTAGAGCCATTATAATTATTTATTAATTACAGTGGACTTATAGGTATACAAATTTTTCATGAATTTATGCAAAAATTTAGAATTCTTTACAAAGCCCACCGGTACACTGCAAACCGTCGGGCCCGCCAAGTATGTGTGGGAGATTGGAGGTTCACCCCTGCTAGAGAATCTCTATAGACTTCCATTGTCCTCCCAAGATGCGTAATATTATAGAAAGTTCAAAATTGAGAAAGAATAATGAAAAATAGGGATGTGTAGAGTAACTATGTAATTTTTTTATATAGGCTTCGACTTTTCCTAAATATTTGTATAAATTCTTATGAATTTTAGAAATGATAGTTATAAAATAATTATCATCCACACGGGCGTAAAGTGCGTAGGTTCTATAAGATTTTGTAGGAGTATGTGAGCTATTGCGCCTCTTAGACGTTAGGTAATACTTTATGCCCGCTGGCTGAATATTTTTGAAGTTACATAACGTTGGCGTAAAATGTAATTTTACACGCAAGGTACGAAAAGTTCTATTATATCAGTCAAGTTAACTTATGGGTACTTGACTACAATAAATTGATTTCAGTACTTTCTTGTGTTTAATTTATACAGAAAAATGAACAAATTCGAATGCATTTCTGAGAGCAGTCATACAGTTGTTTCGGAGAATTGTTTGCATTACTTGACTATCGGTAATTGATTTCACAACTTTCGTTTGTTTGATTTACAATGAACAATTTGAATGTACTTACATATAATTTGTTCAGTATATAATGACTTAATGAAGTGAAAGACTTTTTGAATGGTATTTATTTGATTTATTTAAAAAAATCATAAATAATATTATTTTATAGATTATACAGAAAAAACGTCTATACTTGCCTTATTTTATACTTTCGTAGAAATTTTTATATTAACAATATTATTATTTATACAGTCGTGAAAAAAATTATTACCATTTGTAAAGAGTGCTTATTGAATAGATGAGACTAGAAGAATTAAAAGGACTAGACAAATTGTGTTGTTAGAACGTACTTAAAAAATTAGCTTTTAAAAAACGTGTTGATTGTTTTTAAAAAATATTTAAGCTCTCATTAAAGTTTTTGGTACTCAGTTTGACGAATGTTGAGATAGCGGGAGAGAGAGAGAGAGGGCGAGAGTGAGAGGGGGAGAAAGAGAGCGAGTTATTTCTACTTTAATATTTATTTCTACTTTAATTTAGATAAATGTATAAATCACAATATATTTTCGTAAAAAAATGTTAATGCTTTCTTTTTATACCCCTTCTACAACCTCACGCAAAAACTGTGCGTGCACCCAATAATTACTAGATCTTGCTGTAACTTCAAACATGATTGGTTGATACAGTGTTCTTGTATAGATAAAACTTTTGACGTCTTCCACCCTGGGAAAATTATACATGAGAATAACTGAGCACTTCTATTTGTTGAAAATTCACAATAAGACATCCTTTTCGCTTTTTTCATTTGACATAATCTTTTATGAGATATAAGTTAGATATAAGTTCTTGAAATTATTATTGCTTGAAACTACGTAAATTATTAACTCAGCATTATACCTATAACATATAATCTTGTTAAAAAAACACAACCAATTTATAAACTGATAATCACTGAGAATCAAAGCTTTCTTGATATTCTTGTATAGATAAAACTTTTGACGTCTCACACCCTGGGAAAACCATACATGAGATTAACTGAGCACTTTTTTTGTTGAAATTGTTACAATAACACATCCTTTTCGCTTTTTTTATTTGACATAATCTTTTATGAGATAATAAGTTAGATATAAGTTCCTTAAATTATTATTGATTGAAACTACGTAAATTATTAACTCAGCATTACCTACACATAATCTTGTTAAAAAAAACACAACCAGTTTATGAACTGATAATCACTGAGAATCAAAGCTTTCTTGATATTCTTGTATAGATAAAGCTATTGACGTCTCCCACCCTGGGAAAATCATACATGAGAATAACTGAGCACTTTTTTTGTTTAAATTTTCACAATAACACATTCTTTTCGCTTTTTTCAATTGACATAATCATTTATGAGATGTAAGTTAGATATAAGTTATAAGTTCGTGAAATTATTACTGATTGAAACTATGTAAATTATTAACTCACCCGTATGGAAATAACAAATGTAAGAAAACGTAAGAAATCGTGAGAAACCGTAAGAAATCGTATAAAACCGTATAAAACCATATTGGTTTTCGGACATTTTTTTTACGGTTTTATACACTTTATTACATTTTCCTACATTTTTATACATTTTCTTACAAATATGACTAATTTTGTCAAATTAGTCTGGAAATAGTACATTACGATACGTGGGCCGGAAATTGGATTTGCGGGCCGTGCGTGGTATGACGTCCAAGGCGAAGCCGAGGTAGTCCAGTCGGATTAGACTTAAATAGTGCTGTTTTGAAAACAACCGTTAAGAGGCAATATTTTTTTTGCAAGTGCTTCGAAAAAGTGTCAGGATATTGGGAAAAATGTTTGCGGTAAGTTTCAGGTGGTGGAACATTGTTTAAATAATTAGTAACTGTGCGAAAATCCATTTTTTGCTTGTAACTTTCGAACCGTTGTTGGCATTGAGAAACTAAAAGTACCGTTTTTTAGGTATTGAAAAAACCTACAAAATAAGCTATTGAAAGTTAAAATTCAATTATTAACTTTTTTGTAAAACGCGAAAAACCGCTATTTTCACCCATTTTCGAAATTTTATATAAATAAACAATTTTTGCTGCTATGAAACTATATTATAGATTTTTTGAAGGTTTTTGTCTGCTTTATAACTGGTTAAAATTTGAAGTTGAAATATTTATTAGTTTTTGTAAAAAAGCATTAGTTATGTAAAAAGGTGTCTCAGTAAATTGTAAATAAAAATAGTTACACTGGATGAAAAGATTTCGTAGAGGTTTCATTTTCTTCATTAAGACTTGTACTATAACGAGCAATAAAAAAAAGTTTATTTTTCGAGTGTAAATTTAAAAAAAATCGGGCTTGAAAATTAACATAAAAAAAATGAATTAATTTTTAATTTTTACTGGGAAATCTTTACCAAATCGAATTCATACATCCATTACTTGATAACTGCGATCTTCCTGCGAATTTTAAGCCGTCGCTGGTTGTTCTACGATGCTCTGGAGCTGAGATAACTTTTTTTCAAAAAATTATTCTGGCTTTGTTTATTAATATTAAGAGTTCAAATTTACAGATTACCTAGAGCAAGATTTAAACTATCGTATCCGACATTTAAATACTAATTAATGTCAATAATTATTATAACAAACAGTAGTGTTTTATAATATAAGGACCGGCGCGCAAGAGAGAAAGAGTGGGGGGAGTAGCGCGACTGAAACTGACCATGCGACTTATAATTCAAAAGGCGAGAAAATTTCACGATATCTCGGGAACTAAAAGCTCAATTTGAATGATTCTTTTTTTTATTTGGGGTAGCGTGAAAAAATAATAACATCTACTCTGATAGATTAAAAAAAAAAAATTATTTATATTAAAAATTTAATAAATAAATTATTTTTACATTTTTAACACTGGAAATAGTGTTAATTTTGTTTTTTTTTCGGAATTCCCAAGGAAACTGGAAGGATGAAAATTAAAACTTAAATCATGTTTCATTTTATTTACATAAAAATACACTTTATTTACATCATATACATTCTGCGCATCGTACTACACATTAATTTATTAAAAATCGCATATGTATATTCTACTCCATATTCAATATATCTTTTGTATTTTAAACTTATCAGTCATATACACACACACACACACACACACACACACACATGCACGCTCATATATATATATATATATATTACAATTTTATCTTTTTAAATAATATTTATTAAATTATCATTATTCAAGCCAGCCTGCGCTTTTTGTTACTGCTTACGTTCTCGCTGTATTCGCTACTCTCATCGCCATCATCAAAGTTGATATTGTCATCGCCATCAAATTCGTCATCATCATGATTATAATCATCTTGATAATCGCAGTTCTTACTTTCTAAGTCGATACCAATTGGTATTATGTCTAAAATATTATCCACTTCTTCTTCTAGATTAAATTCAGCTTCGTCATGAAATTTGATAGGTTGATCTTCTTTATTTGTGCAAGTTTCCCCATGGCAACCTGCACATAGGTTCGAGCAACATAAACCATGTTTTCGGCAACTGCAGTTTTTAGTTTTACAGTTACTTTCGCATCTACATGTGATTGACAGAAGCAGTTCATCCGGAATTAATGGCTCATTTGTTAATATTGGCTGCAATTCTTGCTCCGTTTCTTTCCACCCCCACTGTAGAGGATTTATCTTGTTTCCGAGCCACGTTTGAATTTGATAAAAAATTCTTAGAGAATGCTGCTTTGCTGCACCTACAGTCGGAGGTAACGATTCTAATTTACAAACTTTTTTCATATTCGATTTTTGAAAATGTAAAAATCTTAATTGCTGTAATATTTTTGGCTCATTCTTACTACTGTATAACATTGCCATTATTTCATTTCCAGCATTCTCGATCTCAGATTGACTAGCATTTGCCTTATAAAATATTTCAGCCAAAGTTTGAAATGTAGAGTCTTTTAAAAATAATTTAACTAATTTATTTTTTCCTTGCTTATATAAGCAGGAGGTCGTGTCACAGCCTGTGAAGGCATGCAGAAAAAGAATATATTTTCTTATTGCGTCATATTTGAAGGAATGATTAGAAAATAGTTCTCGTTCAGTTTTTCCTTTGTTAGGTTTTAGAAGGTATATACTTGCATCTATCGGAGCTAACTGTGTCAATAAAACTAATAGATCAACGTCTTCACCAACAATAATAACATTGTTATCGGTAGTTTTATTCTCAATAGCTGTTGTAACAATGAGAAAATCTGCATCTTCCTTAGAGATTTTTGTCATGCAGCCTGCTTTATTCATCTCGACACATAAGAAATTAATTAATTTAGATTTATTATTATTTGTAGATAAAAATTTGTCCTGTGAATATGTTATCTTTGTATTTAAATCAAAATTTAAATCAGTCCCTACATATTTTTCCTGTCGTCTAAAACGTTCAATTGATTTAGTACCTTTTTCTAAGTATCCATCGAAAACAACACAACAATTTTTCTTATAATATTTTAATACGTATGCAACGTATTGTTGTAAAATCGCGCTGATCGTCTGATTAATATGCCACACTACTCGATGAAGAAGAAATCCGCCATCAATTACGTAAAATACATTTTCAGATGGTAGCGCAGAAATAGTATTAAAATTTTGGTAAAATACAGATTTTCGTGTTTTTCGCATCCCTTTATCGTCGAATAGTGCAAGCGGATAAGGCGACAATTCATACGATAAAAATTTCTGCATGTCATCCTTCGAGTTCATATTTAATAACATTCTTTGAAAAATTAGTGTCGGGTCAATCATTACTGTACAATCTTTTACCTTAATAGATGAACTCATTGCTTTTAAGGGTAAAACTTTACTTTTTCTCTGTAATTTTATTGTGCCGAAATTTTGACCAATCATTTTACTCATAGCATCCATGCCAACTGATAATGCCATGTGACAATTAATTTTTTCGTCGCCAATTACACCGCTGCTAATAGACATAATTTTATCTGTCACGGGAAATGGATCACGTGTGTCAAAAATAATTTATCAGCTTTTGTATGTCTGCAGAATCTCGAGAAATTCTAGAAGATCTGGTATCTATATGCTGTTCGGAAGTTGTATACGAAATGTTACTAAATTGCTCCATTGCGGCAGATACTTCGATTAATACTATCGTTGAGAGAATCCATTTAGAAAGTACACTTTCGGTTATACCACGTCCATGTGTTAGCCCGCCACTAGTTTTCATGGGTCTCATTAACATTTGCTCAATCGTCATATCTGACCAAATTCCTGAACGATATTTATCCGTGCGTCTAACTGTAAAATATCCTAAGTTTGTAAATTGTTCATATTCAAATCCGTTCATTTTAGATTCTAATGCGAACATTTCTTGTAAATATAAATGACTCGATTTAGCATATAATAAATGACCACTTGCATGAAAATAAGGCAACATTTGCTGCATACTTTTTAAATGAAGATGCCAATTTCCAGTTCTCTCTGCTTCTATAAACTGCTTCATAATTTCCACCATCGTAAAGTATTGTACCCACAACTGTGCAGTAGGACCGTTATTTTTAATATTATTTAATTGAAAAATGAATTTATTTTTTAATTGTTCAAAATCTGTTTTTTTTAAAGCTCTTTGCAATTCGTCCACACCTACTTTAGCTAGAATATCATTTAAAATGTTTATTTCATTTTCATTGAAATTCATAGTAGATAAAATCGAGCATGCTAGTGATTGTTGAACACCATAATAAAACCGTACTTACGAATAAGAAAACATGAAAAGATAACTAATTTCAAATAGATTATATTTGCCTACAAGTGCACTGCTTATACACACACTGTACACATGATTTATAACGAGTGTAATACTTAAACTTGAAATATTCTAAACATTTATTTAACGAACTAATAATAATATTATGCATAATAATATACGAAAAATTCAAAATTAACACTATTTCCAGTGTTAAAAATGTAAAAATAATTTATTTATTAAATTTTTAATATAAATAATTTTTTTTTTTAATCTATCAGAGTAGATGTTATTATTTTTTCACGCTACCCCAAAATAAAAAAAGAATCATTCAAATTGAGCTTTTAGTTCCCGAGATATCGTGAAATTTTCTCGCCTTTTGAATTATAAGTCGCATGGTCAGTTTCAGTCGCGCTACTCCCCCCACTCTTTCTCTCTTGCGCGCCGGTCCTTATATTATAAAACACTACTGTTTGTTATAATAATTATTGACATTAATTAGTATTTAAATGTCGGATACGATAGTTTAAATCTTGCTCTAGGTAATCTGTAAATTTGAACTCTTAATATTAATAAACAAAGCCAGAATAATTTTTTGAAAAAAAAAAGTTATCTCAGCTCCAGAGCATCGTAGAACAACCAGCGACGGCTTAAAATTCGCAGGAAGATCGCAGTTATCAAGTAATGGATGTATGAATTCGATTTGGTAAAGATTTCCCAGTAAAAATTAAAAATTAATTCATTTTTTTTATGTTAATTTTCAAGCCCGTTTTTTTAAATTTACACTCGAAAAATAAACTTTTTTTATTGCTCGTTATAGTACAAGTCTTAATGAAGAAAATGAAACCTCTACGAAATCTTTTCATCCAGTGTAACTATTTTTATTTACAATTTACTGAGACACCTTTTTACATAACTAATGCTTTTTTACAAAAACTAATAAATATTTCAACTTCAAATTTTAACCAGTTATAAAGCAGACAAAAACCTTCAAAAAAATCTATAATATAGTTTCATAGCAGCAAAAATTGTTTATTTATATAAAATTTCGAAAATGGGTGAAAATAGCGGTTTTTCGCGTTTTACAAAAAAGTTAATAATTGAATTTTAACTTTCAATAGCTTATTTTATAGGTTTTTTCAATACCTAAAAAACGGTACTTTTAGTTTCTCAATGCCAACAACGGTTCGAAAGTTACAAGCAAAAAATGGATTTTCGCACAGTTACTAATTATTTAAACAATGTTCCACCACCTGAAACTTACCGCAAACATTTTTCCCAATATCCTGACACTTTTTCGAAGCACTTGCAAAAAAAATATTGCCTCTTAACGGTTGTTTTTGAAAAAAATCTAATCCGACTGGACTAAGGGCGTCATGACACATGGTCAGGGCATCCAATTTCCGGTCCAAGTATGGTATACTATTTTTCTTACTCCCTGGCCGAAAGTACGTTCTGTAATTGTTAAATAATTAATAAAATTGCGTTGTCGTCTGCTAGCTGTGTTTGAGTGTTAGTTTTTCTTTCGGCCCGCTCGATAGTACTGCCTCTGTCGGCCGCTTTGGGTAGCTCGGTCGATATTACCGACTGTTTTTTCTTTCGGCCCGGCGTGGAGAGCTGGTTTTTTGGCCGTCTGCTACTTTCGCTGTTACATAGATGGTTTGATGCCCGCCCGACATTTGCAAGACCGAGGCGAAGCCGAGGTTTTGCTGGTCGGGGCGGGCATCAGAAACACATTCATTAAAAAAAGACAACACCACTTTTTATTTCAACTAACTCTTTTTTCTCGTCACACGTGCACTTTCCTCTGTCTATTTCGTACGTGTCTAACCTTCACACCACATAAACATATTTTCATCGGACGCTCCCATCCGCACGTTTACTTAATTGTTTCTACACGACTCGAAAGTACGTGTATAGGAAAAAAGAGGAAAAAACCATGACCACGATCAAACAACACCACGTTTTATTTCAACTAACTCTTTTTTATCGTCACCCGTGCACTTTCCTCTGTTTATTTCGTACGTGTCTAACCTTCACACCGCACAAACATCTTTCGTCGGACATGCGCGCGGGCGCTCAAGCGCCGCGGGTCAGGAAATTTCGGCAGCCAATCAGAGCGCGCAGTTGGTCTAAAATAGGATGCGAAAGTTTCTCTTTCGGCCCGGAGATGCGGGCCGGAAGTACGTACTTTCGGGTGGACAAGTAAGAAATAGTATATTACTAACGCGGGCGGAAGAGGATTATTTACCTCATGCGACGTTTTCCGGCCGAGCGAAGCGAGGTCGAAAAGTCGCATGAGGTAAAAATTCTCTTACGTCCACGTTTCAGTAACGTATTTTTCCGTCCCAGGCCGCAAAATGACATTTAAGATGGCATTTTGAGGTTAAAGGGCGGAAAAACAAATTATAAAAAAATGTAAGAAAATATATGAAAACGTAAGAAAATGTATAACAATGTAAAATATTACATATTCTTACATTTATATACACTTTTATAACTTTTACGCAGTTTTGTATATTTTTATACGTTTTCTTACATTTCATTAAAATTGGAACATATATAAGAAAATTTTCTGGAAAAAATTTTAATTTTTTTAAATGTATAAAAATGTGTAAAAATGTATAAAAGTGTATATAACCGTATAAATCGTTTCCCATAAAATGTCCGAAAACCAATGGTTTTATACGGTTTTATACAGTTTCTTATAGTTTTGTACAACTTCTTACGGTTTTCTACATTTTCGTACATTTCTTTTTTTCTTTCGGACAGCATTACCCACACATAATCTTGTTAAAAAACATAACCAATTTATGAACTGCAGATAATCACTGAGAATCAAAGCTTTCTTGATATTCTTGTATAGATAAAACTTTAGACGTCTCACACCCTGGGAAAACCATACATGAGATTAACTGAGCACGTTTTTTGTTGAAATTTTCACAATAACACATCCTTTCGCTTTTTTTATTTGACATCATCTTTTATGAGATAATAAGTTAGATATAAATTCTTGAAATTATTATTGATTGAAACTACATAAATTATTAACACAGTATTACGCACATATAATCTTGTTAAAAACACAACCAGTTTATGAACTGATAATCACTGAGAATCAAAGCTTTCTTGATATTCTTGTATAGATAAAACTTTTGACGGCTCACACCCTGGGAAAACCATACATGAGATTAACTGAGCACTTTTTTTCTTGAAATTTTCAGAATAACACATCCTTTTCGCTTTTTTCAATTGACATAATCTTTTATGAGATGTAAGTTAGATATACGTTCTTGAAATTATTACTGATTGAAACTACGTAAATTATTAACTCAGCATTACCTACACATAATCTTGTTAAAAAAAACACAACCAGTTTATAAACTGATAATCACTGAGAATCAAAGCTTTCTTGATATTCTAATTGTATAGATAAAACTTTTGACGTCTCACACCCTGGGAAAACCATACATGAGATTAACTGAGTAATTTTATAGTTTGATAGATCAGCTGCTCTTTATGTTATTATTTTTTTTTATTTAACTTGCTATGTGTATATATATATATATATACTAGGGGGATGCCCCCCTACTCGCTCCGCTCGTCAACCCCCCAATTTTGACAAGTAAATAATTTATTTATTTTCAACGTAGATATTTTTCATATTTTGTATGGATGATAGTTTATACACACGTAACACTTAAGAGTAGTTCTTAATTCTTAATTTCTGAAACGAAAGAATAGATTATTGAGATTTTTCATATTTTTTATGGATGATAGTTAATACAAATGTAACACCTAAGAATCGTTCTTAATTCTTAATTTCTGAAACGAAAGAATGGATTATTGAGAAAACTACATTAATTATGTATTAAGAAAATATATTGAAAATTATATATTATATTCTATTTTTTCCACATCACCTTGGAGGTAAATAGAAAGATGCGTTTTATTTTTAAGTGGTATCCCCAGTAGGCCTAATCCACTGTCTTTGTCACTATAAAATTTCAGAAAACATTAAAATTATTACAATAAAAGTATATTTTTTTATAATATAATATATATTTTGTAAAATTAAATTTAATAATTAAATGATTTGAATTACCTGATAATAAGTTAAATTCTTCGAAATGTTTTATTCGATTTTTGAATTGTTTTTTTATTTTTTTTTTTTTTATATTTAATATTTTCTGATATGCTATTGAAAATTTTCCAACGTTATTTGTATATTCCATTGTCCTAAATGAAAGAAAAAATATTGTTGTTTTAATTAACTAAAAATTAATTCAAAAAATTAATTAATTAATAATTATATAAAAATTTACCTAAAAAACAAAATTGAATTATTGTAAAGAAAGATTTTTAAATTCTTCTAAAATTTTGTCAACTTTAAGTTTTCCAATTTTGAGTTTTGTATTTTTATTGTTCTGTTGTTTTCTTGTTTTTTTTTTTGACTGATGATTTAGTTTTTTTAATTTATCTTTTTCAATAATTTTATCTGATTCTAAATTAATCATGTATTCCATATAATTTTGTTCATATTCTAAATAGTCTAAAACTAATAATTTATTATGTATTTATTATTATTATTGAATAACGAATAAATATATTGTTGTTTTTTATAATTTACTTTCGTTCTGTGTAGTCGACATATTCTAAAAAGAAAAATATTTGAAAATTAATTATCTAAAATTTCTTTCCAAACGATATTTATAATTTCTTCTTTATTTTCTGAATTATTTTCATTTGTATCTGGGTTTTTACATCTTGATAATGCTATATATAATTGACCATGAGAAAATAATGGTCTTCTAATATATATTCCAACACTATCAAAACTTTGACCTTGTGATTTATTAATAGTCATAGTAAACGCTAATATTAAAGGAAATTATTTTCTATATAAAATAAATGGTAATGATGAAGAATTGCCAGTGTTTAATGTAATTCGAGGAATAAAAACTATGTTTCCAGAGTTTTCACCTGTTATTATTTCTGCTTCTATGTTGTATTTAAATAATTTAGTAATTTTTAATCGTGTTCCATTACATAATCCATCGTTAATACTTAAATTTCTTATTAACATTACAATAGTATTTATTTTAAGTTTTAATTTATGTGGTGGTAGTCCTTCACGTATATTGTTTAAAGTTTCAATCGGGTAATTAATATGGATGTTATCATCAGATAAATCTACATCTTTATGAGTAGCATAATCTAAACTATAATACGTATTTTCTTCAGTATTTAATAGTTATAAAATTTTATTATTTAAAATATTTGCATCTTCATTATGTGATGTTAATATAACTCTATTTATTGAGATACTACAATTTATATTTTCATATATTTTAAAACAAACATCGTTTGTTTTAAAACTATCAGGTATAACAAATGAATTAAATTTACCTTCTCCAATATCTAATAAAAATGAAGCAAACATGATATCTTTTGAACGGATATTTGTTTTCAAATACATTATATTAAATAATGGCCAAAGATTTGAATATTTTATTGTTTCTTGAATTACTGTGCTTCTACAACCATTTTTAACAACAGGGAGAATTTGTCTAAAATCACCTCCTGAAATTAATAATTTTCCTCCGAATGGTAGATTATTATTACAAACATCTTGTAAAGTTTTATCAACAATTTCTAAAGCTTTACGTGGAATCATTGACGCTTCATCCCAAATAATCGCAAAAACTTCACGAAATTTTTTTTATCTGATTCAAATTTTAAAAATGCACTTTCAATATTGTTTAAATCTAAAGGTAATCTAAAAGTTTTATGACTGGTCATACCTTTTGGTAATAGTGTAGATGCTATACCAGTCCAAGCCATTGATATAATTTTTTGTTCTATTGACAAAAAATAATAAATTAAAGTTTTATATAAAAACGTTTTACCTGAACCTCCAGGACCATCAATAAAGTTAATTTTATGTTCATTATTTAATATTTGTGTAAAAATTGTTTTTTGATCTGTGTTTAATTGACTATAGTAATTATTAAACATTTGTTTACAGAATAAAATATTTTCTTTATTATTTTCATTATTTGTATCGAAAATTTCATCAGGTTCAGGTAATCCAAAATCTTTACAAGACATTTCTTCAACTTTTAAAATTTCGTTTATATGATGAAGAGCTCGGTTATTTTTATTATTGCCAAAATCTTCTGTAAAATATTTATTAAATTTTGTCCAAATAGTATTACCATTAATATTATCTGTTATTAAAAACCAAGTAAAAAATTTACGCAATTGAACAGGTAACATTATATTACAAGCTTCTTCAAAAATGTTGTCAATCTGTAAATCATCTTCGATTAGACCCATTTGTATTGCTGTTTCTTTGTAAGTATTATATGTTTTATTTTCAAATGTACGTAATTCTTCAAAAGATGTTGCGCCTTTAACACGATTTAAAATTAATTTTAAATGAAATCTTTCAATATCTCTTGGAGATACTACATTTAAACGTCCTATAGCAACATGTTTTAGTTCTCGTTGACGTTTTATCCAAGTTTTATTCTTAAAAATATAATATTTTGGTATATTAACATATTTAATATTTTTTGCATTTTTATCTTTTTTATTTAATTCAAACCACGAAGTTAATGTAGTTTTCCAGTTATCTAAAGCTTTTTCCTCTTTATTTTCTTCGAAAATTATATTTTGTTTATTTTCGGTGTGAATTGCTAAACGTATTACGGTGTGACTTCTACCACATAAAGGAAATTCTTGTAATCTCCATGTTGCTTCCATGGGACTCAAATATCTACCATCTTATTATGTTTGAGATTGTCAACTTCTTCGTAAGCTTCACATATCTGTGGTTGCATCCTTTTTATGACCCCGAAAACCTCTGAGTAACAATTTTCATCGACATTCTTAAAGATTTAAATCTTGGATACAATTCATTATGGACTAGGCCTACTGGGGATACCACTTAAAAATAAAACGCATCTTTCTATTTACCTCCAAGGTGATGTGAAAAAAATAGAATAAAATATATCTTAATATATAATTAATGTCATTTTCTTAATAATTTACTCTTTTATTTCAGAAATTAAGAATTCAAAACTACTCTTAAGCGTTACATCTATAAATATTACCCTATTAATAAAACATATGAAAAATATAAATTATTAATTTTATATAATATATAAAATATACATAAAATATATTTTTATATATAATTAATGTAATTTTCTCAATAATTTACTCTTTTATTTCAGAAATTAAGAATTCAAAATTACTCTTAAACGTTACATCTGTATATACTACCTTATTAATAAAACATATGAAAAATACATGAAAAAAATAAACTTTTAAGTGAACATTTAAATGAGGGGGTCTGAGGGGGGTCTGAGGGGGTCACAAGGGGGATCTGAGGGGGGGGGGGGGGGCTCTACCATATTCAAAATAACGTAGAGAAAATCACAATTTTACGTTATTTTGAGGGGGGCTGAGGGGGGGGGTCTGCGTGGCACAAATAACGCTTACGACTATATAATATATAATATATATAAAGTATCCAATTGCATTCAAAATTGAAATTTTGATGACTCCAAAAAAATCTTGTGTAATCTGTGAAAATAAAAGTCACACAAAGTATCAAAATTTTTTTTAAATGATTTTAGCAACTTAACATTTAGCCTTTTCATTCTAAAATGAAGAGTTATTTGCCCCTTTGATATGTATACAGATAAATTCTAATCAGTTGACTTCCTGAGAATTCAATTTTTTAAATCATTATAAAAACAAGCACAATGTTCATGACATGATAAACATAATAAACATAATGACCTGTACGTATATTGAGAAAATAAGATGATGTGTAAGGCTAGATCAGATTACTATGAGACAATCATGAATTAATTATATTACTTGGATTTATAGAAATATTTTACTCACAGAAACGACTGGTGCCCCTCACTATGAAACAATCAAAATTTTATTTGCTAGCTGGATATTTTTGACCGAGAATATAATCATTGCCATACGTCTTGGAAAATTAAAAGCGACAAGTTAATAAACTAAGTATCACTGAGAATAAAAGAAGATTTCTTGACAGTCTTCTATAGATGTATAATTTCTTGATTATTATCTCAATCTTGTGTAGAAAAAAATATTCGCTCTCATGTCTCTATATTTTGTTCAAATAAAAAATATAGAATTAAATTTAGACACATTGGGCCACTCTTATTACTAAAACCTAAAATGAAAAAACATAATCATAATAATTAATTTTATAGTATTAATAAAAAAATTTATATTGTTGTCATTACGCTGTTTTTACCTTACCTTATAAGTTTAGATTTTTCTCCCCCTCATCATTTGTTAGATCAGCTGCTCTTTATGTTATTAGTTTTTTTTGTTTAACTTTCTAATAATACAATATAATATGTATAGAAAGTATCCATCCAATTCCATTCATTGAAAATGATTCCAAAAAAATCTTGTGTAATCTGTGAAACTAAAAATCGCACAAAGTATCAAAATTTTTTAAAAATGATTTTAGCCATTCAACATTTAGCTACCATTTGATACTTATCTAAAAAAATAAAGAGTTTTTTGCCACGTTGATACACGTATATATAGATACAAAATTCTAATAGTTGACTTCCTGAGTTTGAATATTTTTTAAAAATAATTATTAATATATATGCTTACATGTGTATGTATCTTGAGAAAATAGGATAAGATACATATTATAAGGTTAGATCGACGACTAGTGTAACATAAGGTTAGATCGACGACCAGTATATATATATATATATACTGGTATATATATATATATATATATATATATATATATATATATATATATATATATATATATATATATATATATACTGGTCGTCGATCTAACCTTATGTTACACTAGTCGTCGATTACATTTTTCCCCTTGTATACATATTTATATAATCATATATTATTTCTACTAATTTTTTTTCATTTCACTGTTCTTAATATATTTAAAATTCTCACTCTACATATCTATCTATACTTTAAAAGATCCAAAAATAATATTTTAAACATTAATATAAAGATAAAAAATAAATAATATAATTTATGGACGGTATTTTTGACAAAAATAAAAATTTGAATTTGAAACTTATATAGCAGTTAAGTTGACACCGTAACAACCTGACTTATCAACGACAGCCTCTCACAGGCTCACAGCTCACTCCTTTATTATAACAGAGCTGATTTTAACCTATGTAAAAGTCCACAAGCAATGTAAACATGCACAGCTGTCATTTCATATAAACACTGTGATATCAGCATCAGCACCTTTTCTATACAAAGTGTTGTTCTTAATTTTCTTTGTTTCCAACGGATTTGGGAGTAAACGTTTAGTGTATTATAATACATAGAGGTATTTTAAATCAGTTTTTAAAAGTGTTTGAATAATACGTGTGACAGTTGAATTAAAGTTTTAGAAATAGCTTTTAGTACTTGAACTTTTATTGGAAACTTTATACTTAAAATAACAGGGATTGATACTAAAGAAAAATTAAGTCTATATTGACTATTACAAAAAACATTTAGTGTACAGATTTAAATCAACGTTTAAAGGAAGCGAAAGATATTGTGCAGAAAAATGTTATGGAACCTTCGCTTCTACCAGAAAGCTACCATTATCAGCCATTGCCTGAATCTCACTATGATATAATTGACATTTTATTTTCTGAAGTAAAAACAGTTATGCACTGCAATAAATATGTATCAGTCGTATTCTCTTTATTAAGTAATAATATTATATGTGAACAAGAATAATGAAGGACAAGTAAAGAAGTTCACCTTATCAGACATTAAAGAAGATCAATATAGGAGTGTTGCTGCTATAAACATTTTTTTCAGGCATTTGGCTATGGCGATACTGGCTTCATAAAATGCATGAAGGATTTTGGATTTCTCAACACATTCTTTATTTACCTCAGTATATGTATAAGAATCTAATATATGTGATAAAAATTATTAAAAACATATGGATTTAAAAGCACCAAAGGATCTACTTGTTAAACCACTTAACAAACTTGACTGGCTGATGTGGATATGACCGTTACGCGTGCTCATAGCTTACAAGTGTGATAGATCGTATACTGAGCTACCAGAATATTTGTTCTAAATGTAAAATATTTTGAGCTAAAAACAATACTTTTTTGTATTTCAGGGCAGAGATGGAGTTAAGAAATAAAGAAGAAGAAATAAAGAAGTATTTTAGTAATTTTATCTTTAAAGCTGTTTTCTACATAATGTAAAATTTTGAGCTCTGCCGTCGACTCCAGATTCAGGAACTGCATATATTTTAATGGAAGAGGTCTTCAAATTTTGGTATTTTATATGTCTATTGACTGAAAAGTTGTATGTATCCAATTTATTTGATTAAATAATTTTTTACGGTCAAAGATGGCTAAAAAATCTGAATTTCACTCAAATTTAAGATTTTTTAGCAATTTTTGACTGTAAAAAATTATTTAATCAAATAACTTGGATACGTACAACTCTTCAGTTAATAGTCATATAAAATACCAAAATTTTAGGACCTCTCCCATTAAAATATATGCAGTTCCTGAATCTGGAGTCTACGGCAAAGCAAAACTTTTGAAATGGCCATGTATTTGGTTAAAATCGATCAAAAATTTTTTTTGGGTCTCATTTTATCACAAATTGAATATATTTTTAGGATATTACTTCTAAATATTTCTGATTATGAAAATTAATTTCTTTCAGGTCATTTTATGATGAAAATTGTAAAGGTGTCTGACCCCCTTAACGTATTTGAATTACTGAGCGAGGTGAATATATACACTATTTCAGAACGGAAACCAAGTCTTTTATACTATCAATAATAGTATCAAGCTAAACAATTTTAAATAACATGTTTTATATTTACATCTGTTTTTATTTTTTTTTTCTTAATGTTATATTCATGCTTTGCAAGTATTCTATATATACACAAGTTACTGTTAGGTAACTTACAGCAAAAGAAGAAATCCATGCGTTATTACTAAATGATACTTGATCATGAAAATATAGCTTACAACTGGTTCGCTCTATAAATGCAGCAGTATATTTAAAATAGTATTATATTTATTAAGCTTTTTACAGTCTGTAAGCTATATTTCACTAATTAACCAGCATTTAGCAATACTGCATGGGTTTCTTCTTTGGCTGTAAGTTATATAACAATAACTTGTTTCTTTAAAAATGGAAATTTTATAAGTAATCCATAAATATTAAATAATTCAAAACAAAATAAATATTTACAATCAAAGATATTCACCTATCAATACTAGTAGTATAACTAGGGGTTTCTGGAGCCCCCCACCACCTCACCCATCTACGACCCCCCTCCCCTACCCCACCCCCTCGTCCATGGCGTGTGACTCCACAAACCTTCTAGAACATTCGATGCTCTTACGCAATCTGCCGGGTATCAAATTACAGCCCTCCACCCCGAGCTCCCAGCCGAACGATCTGTAATTTGACACCTCCTGCGAGGTCATCGATGATGCAGATTGCGCGCTCATGTTTTGCGTACAGGGGCATGCAGCACACCGGTGCGAGCCTGCTTTCGTCGTAGTGATCATAGCAAGACAAGCGGCATGACTCTTTACCATAGCGGTCTCTTCTTTGATCCGATATTCGGGCACGTATCTTATCGCTCCGATTCTTGGAGCCGGATTATTTCGATTGTGATCTCCTTAGCTACTCTCTTCCGTCTTACGGACAGAATTTAAAATTATTAAATATGCGCAAATATGTGACGTCACACCGCCACCTGTGAACTTCTAGAACCCCCATCCCCATTAATCCGCTCATATACCGAAATCCCCATTCGGAATAATGCACGTAGTATGCTGTGTGAGTATAACGCTATAGAGGTAAAAGAACCTTGATGCTCACTTCTAGCGAACGTACATGCGTTATCTATCGCACCTCCTCTTTGTTCCGATATTCGCACCGCGATTCTTGGAACTCGAGAGTATTTCAATTGCGCTCTCCTTCTCCACACACTTTCGTCTTACTTACAGGATTAAAAATGGTTAAATTATTAATATAAATTTTATTTGACAATACCAATGAATTCACAGCCCCAATCGATTTTAATCAGATGTCATCGAGCAAGTGTGGCGGTGTACAAGTTATATGATTCATTACTACGGCGAGAGAGTTCATACTCGGGCATATCCTTATCGCTACGATTCTCGGAATTCGAGATTATTTTAATCGCGCTCTCCTTATACACTCTCTTTCGTCTGACTTACAGAATTAAAAATTGTTAAATTATGAATAAAAAGTTTATTTGACAATGCGAAAGGATAGAGAGCCCCTATTTTTTCGATATCTTTAGCCGTTTGCGAGATATGGATAGAAGAGTAATTTATGGTATACGTAAAGTTTATGAATTATAATTTTTTACGGATGTTGTGCAACTTTTTTTTATATTATAAACGTTTAAGAGACATTTTTTAGCGTATTAAGTTACAATAATTTTCTGTCAACAGTTCAACAATAAGAGTTGCGTTGCGTTAGATGTAACAATTCGGCTTTCATCAAACGATAAGATAATTTTAAGAATTTGTTTATTTTATATTATAAACGTTTGCGAGATATTTTTTAGCGTATTAAGTTACAATAATTTCCTGTCAATAGTTCGACAATAAGAGTTGCGGTATATCAAAGGGTATGATGTGACAATTCGGCTTTCATCAAACGATAAGATAATTTTAACCCATTAATGCCTGATTAACCAAAAATTTTTCTTTGATTTTAAGCCTATAAAATTTAATGAAGTTGGAACTAGCTCTTATCGGGACTAGTTTTTTTATATGTTTTCGGGTCCGCTTACACAATACGTCCACTTAAAAAGCTGTAAAATAATTACTTATATTGTTTTTTTGCAAATTTACATAAAAAAATGCGATTTTTTCTGATTTTTTTTTTACAAAACGTCCTATTTCAGTCGGAAAAAATTATTTATTCGTTCTTAAAACTATGTAAAAAGTGTTATAAGATATTATTCTTTAAAAATATGAACATGGTTTTTTTTTTTTAATTTTTTTTATAACAATAGCGGGCGATAAAAAAACAGTAACAATAAAAAATCATCTATCGGATAGGTGTTATAAAAGTTTTTCTAGTTTATTTAGTCTTAGCATGTTTAAATCTTCATGAAAACGTATACTCGGGGATTTTCGAGGTCGCTGATAACAAATCTGCTGTCAGATTTTCAAAATTCAAAATGGCGGAAAAATTTTGATAAATTTACCGTTTTTCTCAAAAATTGATGTAAATCATCATGAAATTGTATACTCAGGGGTTTTTGGGGTTGCTGATTATGAATCTGGTGTCAGACTTTCAAAATTCGAAATGGCGAATCCAATATGGCGGAAAAATTTTGATAAATTTACCGTTTTTCTCAAAAATTGATGTAAATCATCATGAAAATGTATACTTAGGGGTTTTTGGGGTCGCTGATTATGAATCTGCTGTCATATTACCAAAATTCAAAATGGCGAATCCAATATGACGGAAAAATTTTGATAAATTTATCGTTCTTCTCAAAATTTGATGTAAATCATCATGAAAATGTATACTCAGGGGCTTTCGGGGCTGCTGATTACGAATCTGAGGTTGGGTTTGCAAAATTAAAAATGATGATTCCAATATGGCGGTCAAAAGTTCGAAAATTTTCGATTTTTCGCAAAGAAAGCGCACTTCATATAAAAAAGATCACATTTTGGAAGTGTTGATAAAAAAATCTGTTGTCATTATCATGCAATGTAACATATTCTATCAACATAACAAGTTAAAAATATCTAAATGCAGAAGTAATATAATGGAAATTATCATTTTTAGTAGTTATTTGATTTCATAATTTCTTGCGTCAGTCAAATAATTAGATATTAGATAGTCAAATAATTAGTTCACATTAGCAAGAGTACACTTTCCTGGATTACCTTTTGCAATTTTCGAGACCGCTGATTGTGGTCTTTACTGTAAACTTTTTTCATTTATTTTTCGGCTACTTTTTTCGATTTGTTTTGATTGTATTTTTTAATTTTCTTCGTACAGTTTTTAACCATTTTTTATAATTCTTTTCAGTTATTTTTGCATCATCTGTAAAGTTGCATCACACATTTTGTTTTAGTAATTCTTTCAGAACTTTTTTTGTCAACGATATTTATGACTTTACTAAACATCTTTGTTACGGCTACTTTCATTATTTTCTTTTGAAAATAAAAGCAAAAAGAAGGGGGTATATAGCGTTCGTTTTCGATAGGTATTTTTCTTTTATATTTTCATTTACAACAATGCCCAGAAAAAGAGGGAGGACAAACATTGCTCCAGATATTTCTGAAGAGAGTAATCATTCTCAGGCGCAACATGAATTGAATGAACGTGAAGATCATGTTCAGATGATTTTCGTTTCTAATTCCAATGATTCGGGTGATTCTGATGATTCTGAAGACGAAAGCGATGAAAGGGAATATAATTTGAATGAACATAAAAGCGATGCAGAGAATTCGGATGGTAATGAGCCATACAATTATAGTTTTCGTCAAATGGCTCAAGAATACACAGAATCTCAAACAAAACTTGAGGAAAATCATGAATATTTATGGGAAAATGGAGAGAAAAAATGTACAGAGTCTCTTCAGAATGAGATTCTTCTGACTGATCACGATAAGAAACTAATACTATCAACTGTTCTAAAATAAATGGATTGGACTTGGATTATGAAGATTTTAATGTATTTCTTGGAATTCTTATTTACACCACTTTCAATAAGAGAGTGGCGCAAAGAGATTATTGGTCAATCGATCCATTTTTGAGGTCTAATGAAGTTGCAAATGCAATAAGTCGAGATAAATTTGAAAAAATAAAAGCTAAAATAAAATACCATAAGCCAGAAGATGCCGATTTGAATGACAAGATCTGGAGAATTCGAACAATATTTGACATTTTTAGGAAAAATATTAGGAAATTCAGGGTGTTCTCAATTTCTGTCTCAATTGACGAGATGATGTGCAAATACTTTGGAAGGAGTTCTTTGAAGCAGTTTATAAAAGGTAAGCCTATTAAATATGGTATAAAATTATAGGCATTGTGTGCGGCAAATGGATACTTGTTTGACTGCGATATCTACTGTGGGAAAAATTCAAAAGTGAGTCACATTTTACTCAAATGTAACATGGGTAGTCGGGTTGTTCTTAAAATGTTGGAGATGCACCTAGAGGTACATATGCTCTAAAGCATGATAAGAATAGCGGGCTCAATCTTATAACGTTAAAAGATTTAAAAAATTGCTAACGTTTTATCCATCGCTGCTGGTGTGACACCAGTGACTTTAGTCAAACGATACAGTAAAGAAGAAAACGAAAAGTAGATATTCCATTCCCAAAAGCTGTTACTGTCTATAATCAATTTATGGGAGGTGTTGATTTACACGATATGTACTGTAATCGAGTGATGTATATTGTTAGATCAAAGAAATGGGCGTGGATCATATTCATACGTATTATGCAATCATCCATCACAAATGCGACCGTTTTGTGGAATAGCGCATGTGCAAACGACAATAAACTAGCGATAAAAGATGTCGCAATAAGTATTGCTAAAAAATATTTGACATCTAAATCCGAAAAATCTAAAAAACATGTCATAACAAAAACTAATTCTTACAAACGTTGCTCAAAAACAATGTGGTAAAAGGAGTTTCTATATTTGTAAAAGTTGTCAGTTGTAATACTGCTCAACTTGCTTAGAACATTGACATGAATAATAGATATAGAAAAAGTATAATTATCTAAATAAACTCACCAAAAGAAAAATTAAAGGAAAAATTAAAAAAAAAAACAAAAAAAAAACAAAAAAAAGAAAAAAACAAACAAAAAAAGATTCTCGGTGATCATCAACCTCCCCGCGGTGAGAATTGGGCAACATTTGATATAATGGCAGAAGATGATACTTTTTTTGCAAAAAATTAAACATTTATCAAAATTTTTCCGCCATATTGGATTCACCAGTTTGAATTTTGGAAATCTGACAACAGATTCATAATCAGCGACCCCAAACACCCCTGAGTATACATTTTCATGATGATTTACATCAATTTTTGAGAAAAACGGTAAATTTATCAAAATTTTTCCGCCATATTGGATTCGCCATTTCGAATTTTGAAAGTCTGACAGCAGATTTGTTATCAGTGACCTCGAAAATCCCTGAGTATACGTTTTCATGAAGATTTAAATATGCTACGACTAAATAAAATAAAAAAATTTTTATAACACCTGTCCGATTGATGATTTTTTATTGTTACTGTTTTTTTATCGCCCGCTATTGTTATAAAAAAAATTAAAAAAAAAACCATGTTCATATTTTGAAAGAATAATATCTTATAACAGTTTTTACATAGTTTTAAGAACGAATAAATAATTTTTTCCGACTGAAATCGGACGTTTTGTAAAAAAAAATTCAGAAAAAATCGCATTTTTTTATGTAAATTTGCAAAAAAAACAATATAGATAATTATTTTACAGCTTTCTAAGTGGACGCATCATGTAGAGCGGGCCCAAAAACATATAAAAAGACTAGTCTCGATAAGAACTAGTTCCAACTTCATTAAAATTTATAGGCTTAAAATCAAAGAAAAATTTTTGGTGATTCAGACATTAATGTGTTAAGAATTTGTTTATGTTCAGTAAAACTTAATATTATATTTCAACTTATTCATAACACATATCCTATGTATAGTTATGGGTAAATGAAATGAAAACGAGTAATATATGGTATACATAATGTTTATTAATCATAGGTGTTACAAATGCTGCGAACAAGTATTATTTTTGAACTTGAAATATTTACAGAGCATCATTTTCTATAATTTCACTTAGTCATAAATTCGAACTTTGTCACCACCAAAGTATTGCAGGTATATATTGACCTTCTTATATTCTGCTGCCATGTTATCGAAGAAGTCTTTATAAGTCTCCATGAGTTTTGATATTCTACTTGGTAGATAAACACCAAATGTATCATTTAATTCAATATATACTTTCTTTCCGTATTTAGTATTCATCTGTTTTACTGCAGTAACTTTATATATTTCTTCAACTGTAAGACTTGAAAATTTATGTGTTGGAAGAAATCTTGTGTGTCCAATACGATTAATTTCTTCAAAATCCATTTTTTTCTAGCCGTTGTATAGACAAGAGTATGTTTTAACGATACACACAGCATGAGCGTTGCATGAGAACTAAACGCAATGTCATGAAATGTTCTGCTTTTATTGGCGAGATAAACTCCAATACTATAGTAAATTAGTATTAAGTGTACTTGAATACAGTCTCTTCTCAAAGGGGGGTACTGTAGCTCTGTAGGATTATGTTTTCGAGAACGTAAACATTTGAGAATTTCTTGATCGATTTTTAAAACTTCAGGCAGTTTATCCCATGCTTGCTCGATACTGTTTGCTCCAAATATTATGAGAAATGCCTTAGGTAGCTGAGCATAAATATCTGTGGGACTCATAAATGATAAATGCTCGGTGCGAAAAAATATCTTGAGTGATCTTTCCAATGATGGAGTATTATCATGATAAAATTTTCTCAACAGCAACACGTTTCGATGTGCACAATTTGCCTTATAGGCAAGTCTATGATGTGGGCAGAGACGCTCTAGTACATCAAATTTGAGTTTCTGTAGGGATGGAAAGCGCATATCAGCCCTATCGTTCACATTGAAGTTGTATTCTTTAACCTTTAGAGGACGGGGATTTGGGTTTACTGTTTTCTCTCACTTTTCTATAGAAATCGAGTTTTTGTGATGTCTCACATCTCAAAACTAACACATGTAAAGGGTCGATCATGGGCATGGCCCGTATAGGGGCCATCCCGTCCTCTAAAGGTTAAGCCACTGCTTTTTCTCAAGACCTTTCACGTATACAACCCTCGCGTCATGCAGAATAGTGCGTAGAATATTCTCGAGCTCTTCATAGGGCAGCTTACCCGAACTCCAAGATAAGCCATGATAATTACGTTCCAACCAGCAATTCTTACTTTTATACTTGGCTGGAAGTCTACACCATGCTGTTGGTGGCTTAAATAAAAATACCATAGGTTTTGCGCTCGAGTAGAGTGGAAAAATGGCCAATTCTTTGACAACAAATTCATTTGGAGGCTGCTTGAACTCTTGTACATCCACCACGTACTCCATATTGACTGACTGCTGAGATATGTGTACACGATACTTTTGTACCCTCATCTCCTCTCCTTAAATTAATTTCTTAATATCTCTATTTATAGGATTATATTCAATAACACGATCATGTAAAATCAAGCAATAGGCCAATGTATGTGCTGGAAAATTTTCTTTAGCTTCAAATTCAAGACGTACATCCACTAGAGCCTGCTTCAATGATTCGTTTTATTTTGAACAATCTACAACGACTAAAGGTACATGCTGTATATACTCTCCTCTCTTGAGCATAGGTTCAACCTCTTTTTCGTAATACACATTTTGAAAGCTAACATACATATCGTATAATAAAGCATACTGATTTTGGTTAATATTTAAATTGAGATTCCCATAACGATAGTATTGTGAATTGAGAAATAGTTTCACGTTACTTATATTGCAGTGATCAAAGCGGCTAGCATTCGAGCCAGTCTGTCCTTTACGATTAGTCTGAAAGCCTAGAATGACGAAACGGGGCTTCTCCAGCTAATTAACAGTCCAAACATGCTATGAAGTGGTTGGGAGTAATGGATATTCATACAGCTCCCAGCTACGAAAACTCATAGCAATTGGTCTTTTCCTCTGTAGGCAATGAAGGAGCTTTATCTTATGTTTGTCAGATAATACCACACAGGGCATCAACCATACAATTTTTGTTAGATTAATTTTAAACTCTTCTGCTTGTGCTTATACAATAACATGTACATCATTCTTCGATCTCGTAAGGACAAGTTCATGCTTGCAATTGACTATAATTTTACGATAGTCTTCCGCAAAGCCGTGAATCATACTCAGTGGTATTGAAACGTCAAAGTAGGCAGCATGGTTAGTTATTTGCTGAGTTTCTGCAATATAAATTCAGCCTGAATTTTCCAAGTACTGTGTAGGATTGAATGATACCAAACCCTTCATTAGACTTGTCAAGCCAACATTTTTACATTTATCAATTTCTACAGCATTAATTTCATATGGAATTTCTTCGAAAAGATGACAGAGACCTTTGTTTACTAGTTTAGTATGAGCTGCAGCTGTACCATCTGCTTTTAATAATCGACCATGGATATGCAATGAACTGCATGAAGGTAGCACACAGAGATCTTGATGTTGTGTGGCTATTCGAATTTCATCGCTGTTATTGAAAGCGGATGAAGTATAAGGCTGATGTACATGCACCTCATAATCAATGACAGACTCGTCGAATTCCACGGGTGATTGCACGTTCAAGATGTCTTCCATCTCTTCGATTGTAAAAAAAGCAGGAAAATCAACAAATTATTTTCTTCCAACGTTTCTTTTGATCTTTAGGCCTAGGCTTTTTAGGAAGCAAATGTTCTGAGGTTTAACTGTTTCACTGCCTGTTGGCGACTGGTCGTCTGATGACATGCTTCACTCTTAATATAAATTTTGCTAACTTTACTATTATATACGATACCCATAGTTATGATACTGCTTTAATGTGAAGTCTAATTGTTATAATTTCTCCACGAAAATTCAGCAAGTTTCCATCTTGAGCGACGATGCATAACTGTATGTTATCAATAGTATTAACTGTGGTGGATAAATAAATAACTTGTGTTGGAATCTCAATGAACTTATAGCCAGGTGGAACAGCTGGAAAAAATTCGTGTATCGTATGTACTTTATGCTCGTTTATATAGACTCCAGATGTAATATTACACTCAATTCGCAATGCGCTCACAAGAATAGCTACAGATAAGTCTGATTCGTCAGTAATATTTGCCGAAAGTGTACGTTGCGTAAAGTCTAACAATCGTCCAATAGAATCTAACGGTTGGAAGTTTATTATGTGACTGCACTTGATCGTACTTCGAAGAGTATTATTGTTAGGTTTAAGGCTAAGTGATATGTATTTAGGTGCAAGTATTTCCTGTAGATGGCGTTCAATATCTTCAATCTCCCAGCTACCTGTTGGTAATGTCATTATCTCTTCACCTAATTAAAACTTGTATATTGCCAATATCAATATTGGGTATTGAATTAAAGGTTAGAAGTTCAACTAATCCCAGAACGTATCTTTTATGTGCCAAAAGTTCAATTGGTGGAAAATATTGAGCTTCTAGTACAGATGTCGTTCCAGATAAACTTGACATCAATGATTCACTCATGACTGCCGAAGTAATACTAAGCCTGAGTAGCATCTACATTGTTTTATAGCTTTACAGAGAAATTTTAAACACAGATGTCCACAGTTACATGAGTTCTAATTCTGATATCTCTCAGGATTATACTTTACAGTACTACCTTCCAAATAATTCATAAGTTCTACAAGTGGCTGTAGGTTACCAAAACTGTCAAGGTATATGACATTGTTACCTCGTTTTTAATAGGCTATCCAATGCGTACAAGAACCACTCTCGTCATCGAGATTAACGATTGCTGACTCTTGATGGTGTGGACCACTGATTGGTAGCGTATTTCGCATAAATACACCTCGAAAATGTGGAATTTGTAGAATATGTGCATATTTTAGCAAGTCAACGTCAGTCAGTGCTCGATGAAGTAATTTTATATCGAAGTTTTTTTTTTGCTTGTTCCACGTCCACTATAAGGCTTAAGATAAATACCATAACCTGTTTTATGTGGCTTCAGATATAGATCTTTACCGAGAGTAATAGATTCCATTGTTTTATTATGTCTTTGACTCTCTTCAAGCTAACGTTTGGCTGCTTTTGCATCATTTACCGACTTAACTATACCAGATGCACCTCCTGCCAATGCTCCAGTGGCACTTAGGCCTGCGAACAATGGAATCAAGAATGGTAGGAATCCACCGATTTTTCGTGGAATGGGCAGTACATGAGGAATGTGCACATTTGCTTTTCCATCAGCCTTCTTTACGACATCTCGAGCATTTTTCAATACAGTTTTAATGACCTTGTGCGAATCACCACTATGGGAAATCGGTTTCACGACTGCTCTGACTACTTTAGCCAGTGTAATTTTTGGTCTCTTTTTCAGCCCCATGCTAAACTTTGATTTTAAATTCATAGCGTTCGTTACAACATATGCTCCTGCTTTCTCACCAATACTTGCGTCATCAGGGAAAACACGTTGCCAGGCTTTATCAGCTAATACTTTATCAGCAGCGTTTCTAGCCTCAATATTCTCTCAATTCTGTGAGTAAGCTATATCGTGTTGCTTACAAGCTTTATCCAAGGGATTGATTCCGGGATCACCTCGAGCAAGACGTTTTCTGAGTTTCGTTCCTGGTCCACAGTATTGATAGCCAGGCAGATGTAATTTGAACGGAAGCTTATTTATGACTGAATTAACTAAGCCTCGTCCTTTGCGAGACTTTCTCTTACACTGTTTATGTTCAATCATAATGTTAACGTCGTGAAAGATAGATACATACTAACTGAAAAGTATATAAGTATGCCATATATATGCTTTTAAGTTTAGTTTGATTTGAGTCGTTGAGCATTGAACACGGAGTTTAAAGAGCAACACGCCAAGCTACCAGTTATAAACTTTGATAGCTTAGTAAATCAGAAAAGAGTGAAAAAACGTCATGGTGAATTACTTCCCAATAATATAAGAGCTATATTTTGCGGACCATCAAACTGTGGTAAAACTAACGCTCTACTTTCACTCATTACTCATCCTGGTGGATTAAAGTTTGAAAATGTATACGTTTACTAAATCACTTGCTCAGCCTAAATATCAATTTCTCACGCTTCTCCTCGAGCCTATAAATGGCATTCAGTATTTTTCATTCAAAAATCATGATGAAGTAATATCAACAGAAGATATATTAGAAAACTCAATTATAATATTTGATGATGTGGCCTGTGAAAGACAAGATAATATAAGAAACTTTTTTTGCATAGGACGTCACAAGAATGTAGACTGGTTCTACCTATGTCAATCTTACGCACACATTCCAAAATATTTAGTGCGAGATAATGTTAATTTATTGATATTATTTCGACAAGATGATATGAATCTACGGCATGTATACAACGATCATGTAAATACAGACATGTCATACACACAATTTCGAGAATTATGTTCAATTTGCTGCAATAACGATAAGTACGGGTTCCTTGTTACCGATAAAGAGAGGCCATTTAACGGTGGTCGATATAGAAGAGGTTTCGATAACTTTCTTATAAATACTGCTACCTCAAAGTAAAAGAGAGTAGTACAATTTTAAATGTTCAGCTGTTAACATGGCAAATTTAAAGAATGAGCAAAGCGTTCTCAATCAACTAGTGAAATTGAGAGAAGCAATCAAGCGAAAATATAAGGAACTGAGGGAGAATAAAACTGATATGGAAAAAGTGTTGGGGGAAACATTTAAACCTATTGTTAGCCCTCTCGAAAAACTAGTTGATGCTGCTGAAACAAAGAAAAAGAAGATAAATGATATAAAGGTTGAACAGAAGCAAGACTCAAGTGATGCTCAAAAACTTAGCTCAGATAGTGAAGAAGAAGAAGAGGAGGAATCAGAAAACGATCTTGACGAAACTGTAAAGAATAAAAGAGTGGATGCATCATTCGAAACAGCTGAGAGCGATCAAGAGGATAATGATGATGAAACAGAAGTTTTTAAGCAATCTTACCTACATACCCTTGAAAAATGTCCAAACTCCTTCGATAATATCTATGGAATACGAATAGAAGATAATGTAATGAAAATTGGAGGCTCACCTATAGAGTTTACAAAAAGTTATGTGAAAGTTCAGAATGTAAAGTATCCAAAAACTGCAGGTTTACTTCAATTACTCTTTAAGAAGCAACCTGATTTGATGCATATAGGTGGCAATGATATACAAAGTTATAGAAAAATCGTAGAAGTCAAAGTAGAAGTCAAAGTAGAAGTCAATCGTAGAAGTCAAATGCTTTTAGAAAAAATTATAGTGATACTCAACCTCTACGTAAGAGTACTAGTAACAAATATAAAGACTTTATATAGCGCCATACTTTGATAAATCAATAAAGAGAGGCGATGTAAATGGCTCAGGCCTCTTACCCAAATATAAAATTGCAAGGAAAGGTATGCATACGGACTACGTATTCTGGGATGATCCTAATGAATTAGTTGATCGTCTTCGTTTACTCTTGGCTGAACTCGAAGTCGGCAATCAAAGTCATACGAATGAGATTCACTCGATCACTGAAGAGCTCAAAGAAGCGGGTTACGTATATTAAAATGTCATCAAAGACAGTACACTTTGATTGTAAACCAATTATTCATATAATGCAGGTGTGGTTGTATGCTAGTCGAGCTGCACGTCATGGAGAATGGGAGCAGACGGCACGTGATCAAGAGCGTTTTCGAATACGAATTGCTGATGGTGCAGTCAGTTTCAATATGAGTGTCGATGTATTCGGACGTAACCTCGAGAGAACTGGAGACAGTAGTGGTCTTCCAGGTGTTGCATTCAAAGTAACTTCTGATGGTCAATATTTTATTGTCAACAAGAGGTTATGTAACGTAGCTGAGTCTAACCAATCTGGTGATGCTGTTAATTTGGATACCTTACAGCGTATAATTAAAATGAAAATGAGAAGCTTGAATGAAGTAACGGCTAAATTAAGAGCAGATCTGGACAATCTAGATGTTATTGTTGAGGCTCATAGAGATAAGATGGATGTAAAATTTTCAAGCCACAAACTATAATTCAAAGTATGGAAGATTTAAAATTAGATAGTTAAGAAGTTTCATCAAAAGGGACTATATAAGGCAGTACTCTGTCAATTCACAATCAGTAGTAGAAAATCATCAAAGGTGGCAAGACGATATAAGGAGCTCTTGAATTATAAATTTATCACAGTCGAGTTGAAAATGGATAAATCAAATAAAACTGAGAACGGCAATATACCATACAAAAAACTTTCTGACGACAGCCAAAAAGATAAGCAGAAAAATGAATCACGATGGGATAATTTTATAAATAAATTTTTTTGCAACACTTCTTCCCGGCCTGAACGACAAAATTACAAGGGATTACCATAACGGATCATGCAACAGCGAGTAGTCAAAGAGCTTCATAAGCCAGCACGTCGAAATTATCAGCGACGTAAGTTTATTGTACGCGGTATAGATGAGACGTGGCAAGCTGATCTAGTGGAAATGCAGCCTTATGCACGAGAAAAGAAAGGCTATAGATATACGCTCACGGTCATCGATGTGTTCTCCAAGTATGCATGGGCTGTACCTGTCAAGCAAAAGACTGGCAGTGATGTCGCTGTGGCGATGGAGTCGATCTTGAAGCAAGGTCGCCAAAAAATGTACAAACTGATCGAGGGAAAGAATTTTATAATGCCACCTTTCAAAGTCTCATGAAACGCTATGGAATTAATCTCCATTCAACATATAGTAATCTGAAAGCATCTATATGTGAGCGTTTTAATCGAACACTCAAGCAAAAGATGTGGATGCAATTTAGTTTGCGTGGAAAATACAAGTGGCTTGATATATTATTAGACTTGTTGAAGGAATATAATAATAGCAAACATCGTACTACAGGAGTAAAGACCAATGACGTAACATTGACAAATGAGGTACAAGTACTTGAGAAATTCTCTCAAAAGGTTACAAAAAGTAGAAAGCCAAAATTCAAAGTTGGAGATAAAGTAAGAGTGAGCAAGATTAAGCAAGTGTTTGAGAAGGGCTATACACCTAATTGGTCAACTGAAATTTTTACAATCAGCCATGTCATGCCTACCAACCGAACCATCTACAAGCTGAAAGACTATCGAGATGAGCCCATTGCTAGTAGTTTTTACGAACAAGAACATCTTAAAGCTGAGTATCCAGATGTTTATCTAGGAAATGTACTTAAAAAACGTGGCGATAAAATGTATGTTAAATGGTTAGGTTTTGATAATACACATAATAGTTGGATAAAAAAATCCGATTTAAATAATAAATATGTATATTAAATATAATTTCTTTTATTTATATCAAGGAGCGCGGGAGCGCTCCGAAGGCAAGTATAGAAGAAGCCTGAAGGAGCGACCCGCGCTATATATACATTGAAATGGGTGCCCAAGATTTTGAAATATTCACCGCGTTTCTAAATCGCATTTATATTAATCCAAAATAAATAAACACGAAGTCCCTGTTTTACTACATATGTACAAAAAGTTTCGTATAAAAATATGCTCTAATATGAAAGATATTAAACAGTGAAAATTTATATGTGCGATTTCCTTTTTTCTCATTTCTTCAGTCTACCCAAATTCTTCCGACTTCCGGCTTCCGGTGTTTATATATATTCGTCTTGTTAAGGCCAGCGTCAGCGTCCCTCGCGACCAAAATCCGAACTACTTATCGAAGGATAATAAACTTTTCTTCATATACCACAGACCGCTCATGCTAATCAGCTGTGTTTATCCTTCAATAAGCAGTTCGGATTTTGTCGTGAGGGGCGCTGACGCTGGTCTTAACAAGGCGAATATTCCCGTGTCTGGGCGATGACGACCTAACCTTACACATCTTTACACACACAGATGTTACAAATGTTATCATATCGTCGTGAGTTAGTTTAAAATTAAAATTAGTTAATTAATATATATTCAAAGACCTCAAGTAGTCAACTGGTGATAGAAGAATTCATCTATTCATATATCAATCAACGGGGGTTTTATTAGATAAGTATTGAACAGCAAAATTTTAAATGGCTACAATCATTTTTAAAAAATTGATACTTTGTGTGAATTTTTTTTTTATTTACAGATTATACAAGATTTGTTTACAGTCATTGAAATTCGATTTTTAATTAACTTGGATGGTTGTATAACATAGACAAATGCTGAAAACCTTATTCATTCTATTTTGAATATGTAATATAGCCAATAATATTGAGGAGTTCTAATTATGTACTGTCCGAAAAATCTAATTTTGAATTAGCAAAAATGAACGAGTGCCCTCATGACCCTGCTGGTTATCTTATTATTAATGGACAAGAAAAAGTTATTTTAATACAAGAACAGACACTTAGGACTAGAATTATATTAAAGAAGATAGTAAAAATATAGTACTACTCAAGAAAGAAAAACAAAACCAATATTAGCCTATGAAAGAGCAATCAAATACTATTTACAATACAATATTTTTCAAGGTGTATCTATATATTCTCAACATGAAAATTTTTCATGAGATATAATTTTAGAAGAATGTTAAAAATTTGTCTTCGTATTTGATAGGACGAATAGAGGACTTGGATGTCCATGAAGAAAATGACAGTTTCATTGCTTTCAATGAATAACACATAAAACAAACAACAACTAAGATGTTTATTTAGACAGTATTGGATTCAAAGTACGAAAAAAGTATTATGTTTTGAAGTAAGTTTTTAAAAATAGGAAAAAAAAATTGTGATTTTCATAGTTCGTCTATCTAGTTGAAAATTATATTCATAATAAAATTGTTGCGATTATTAAAAAATGATATCTAATCAGTGTTTTGCGTAATAAATAAAATAAAATACCGGTATGATGTGTTGCATGAAGTGCATATATAATCAAATGACATGATAACAAATAACATAGTGATTAAAAGATAAATCAGTATTTTGTGTAATATAAAAAAAAAAAAATACTGGTAAAATGTGTTGCACGAAGTGTTATATCAAATTTTAAAACTTGTACTTAAAATCAGTTTGAAATGTTTTGAGAATAGAACATGTGTGTATTAATAAATAATTATGTGTTATGAGGTTCATAAACTTCATAATAAGCTTTTGCATAGAAGAAAATATTGCTGCGTGACATGCGAGGTTATAAATATACAATATAATTTTCAGTGTTTTGTCTAATAATAAATAAAATATAGTACTGGTATGACATGTTACGTGAAGTGTTTATAATCAAATTTTAAAACTTCTATTAAAAATCAGTTTCAAATGTTTTGAAAATAGCTCAAGTATGTATTAATAAATAATTACGCGTTATGAGGTTCATACACTTCATAATAAGCTTTGGCATAGAAGAAAATATTGCTGAGTGACACGTGAGGATATATAATACAATATAATTTATGATGCCTATTTGAAATATTGGTCTGAGCCTTGATTTAAAAAGCATCTGTCATCTTTAAAAAACTTAGTCGATATCAGTGCTGTGCTGTTGTACAAATTTATTCAAGTGCCAATGAAAAGATTATGTCTAATGAACATGGAAGTACTGAAAAGAGCAAAAATGATGTTATTGCGAAAATTTCAAGGAATGAAAATGCTCAGTAATCTATTTTATGATTTTCTCATGGTAGGAGATGTCAAAATGTTTCAGAGAGGTTTTTAGTACATATTTTTCTATACAAGATTCAGATAATAATAATGTTTAATTCATCAACTGGTTGTGTTTTTAATTTTACAAGATTATGTATATGATGAAAAAAAATATTATGAAAAAGAAATATGTGGTTACCAAAATAATGAAACGAATTCCAGCTTTAGAATGTGCAATAGAAGTCTAGAGGTAAATTTTAGCACAAATTTAATAATGTAATAATAATTTTTCAAAACAACAAGAGCAAATGGATGCATAAGAGTGTTTTGTGAAAAAACTTAGTATCAGGTGCTGTTACATAATGGTAGTTAACTTGGCAAACTTTGAGATTTTTAGGCTAGAGGATTAGGTGATTTCAGAGAAATAGATGCGAAAGAGTAGTTTTTAAAAAACTTTGTATCGCCTGCTCCTATGGAAATGGCAGTTGACATGTGAACTCAACTTTTCAGCCAACTTTGAGCTTCGAGTTTTATAAAAGCAAGAGAATCAGCTGGTGATACAGAGATTTGAATTGTAATTCTGATAACTTGTACTTTTGTCTTTCATTCCTTGCAATAGCTACAAAGAAAAAATATATTATTGTTATCTTTTTTAACAACTTTAAATTCTCTGTTGAAATACTAATATAAGTTTAATGTTTTTATCCAAACAATCTTGCTCTGAACAACTGTCCAACTCTCTTCAAAGAACTTGACGGAAGCTTAAATGTTTCTTTGAAACAATTATATAATAAACTGCACTTTTAAAAAATATTTTTTAAACTATTTTCTATAATTCCTATAAAAATATTTTCTATTTCTCACAAAACTGATTTTTGCTATTTAAATTATCTCTTTATCTCTTTACAATATTTGTTTGTATGTATTTGCTATGAAAATGTTTTCTTTTTCTTACAAAAATCATTTTTCTTATCTGTAGTATTACTCATTAAATTAAAGTCGTACTTTCAATAACAGAATCATATCTGTAAATTATTCATTATTATATTTTCTCTACAAAATATCTCCAAAAATGGTCCATCACTACATCTTTTAAAAAATCCTTTAATAAATTATTTTACAAAACTTCTACAATCCTTTAGTAGTATATTACGCACCAAGGGAGGAAACCACTTGGACAGTCTACAGCTCGTGTAAATTGTCACCCGAGCCGAAGGTAAACACGAGCTCTAGGCTGGCCAATTTTACTCCTGTGGAGCGTATACTATTTTTTTGCCTAGCGAGGTCGAAAATACAACCTTCGCGATCGGGCGCCGGGAGCGCAAGTGGTACTTTCGGCCCGCTAGGCAAACAAAAATTTTGCAAACAACGAGAAATTTTTTTCCAAAACCTTTACAATCACTTTACAAAAACTTTTACAAACGATAAGAATTTTTTCGGAAACCATAGGAATTATTTTCCGAAACCTATACAATATCCTAAAAAATTATTTACGTTTTATTTTATGAAAAGGAATTCTACAAATCAATAATAAATTTTTGCGTTCTAAAGTCGAACTAGATTTCTTTCACGCGGATACTGAAAGTCAAACCCAAAAAAGTTGTGAAATCAATTAAAGTGTAGTTCTATACTTAATGAACTCTCATAACGTTATCACACAATCTAATTATTATTTTCTCTTAAAAAGTTGTGAAATCTATCTCAAAAAACATTTTACAAAAGTTTAAACTAAGGCAAGTATTAGTCTTTCGCTCATCCTCCCTCTCCTCTCCCTCCCTCTCTTTCTCCACCTGTCTCTCACGCCCTCTCTCTCTCTCTCTTCCCCCTTTCCCGCCCCTCTCTATCACCCTCTCTCCCTCTCTCTCTCAACATCCGTCAAACTGAGTACCAAAAACTTTAATGAGGGCTTCAATGTTTTTTTAAAACAATCAACACGTTTTTTAAAAGCTAATTTTTTAAGTACGTTCTAATAACACAATTTCTCTAGTCCTTTTAATTCTTCTAGTCTCGTCTATTCAATAAGCACTCTTTACAAATGGGAATAATTTTTTTCATGACTGTACAAATAATAATATTGTTAATATAAAACTTTTTATGAAAGTATAAAATAAGGCAAGTATAGAAGTTTTTTCTACATAATCTATAAAAAAACAACCCAATTTGTCTAGACCTTTTATATATTCGAATCTCATCTATTCAATAAGCACTCTCTACAAATGGTAATCATTTTTTTCATGATTGTACAAATAATAATAATATTGTTAATATAAAACTTTCTGCGAAAGTATGAAATAAGGCAAGTATAGACGTTTTTTCTGTATAATATCTATAAAATAATAATATTTATGATTTTGTAAAAGAAATCAAATAAATACCAGTGAAAAAGTCTTTTACTTCTTTGAGTCATTGTATGCTGAACAAATTATATGTAGGTAAGTACATTCAAATTGTTCACTGCAAATCAAACAAACGAAAGTTGTGAAATCAATTATCAATAGTTAAGTAATGCAAACAACTCTCGGAAACTACTGTATGACTGTTCTCAGAAATGTATTCAAATTTGATCATCTTTCTATACAAATTAAACACAAGAAAGTACTGAAATAATATAAAACTTTCTACGAAAGTATAAAATAAGGCAAGTATAGACGTTTTTTCTGTATAATATCTATAAAATAATAATATTTGTGATTTTGTAAAAGAAATCAAATAAATACCAGTGATAAAGTCTTTTACTTCTTTGAGTCATTGTATGCTGAACAAATTATATGTAGGTAAGTACATTGAAATTGTTTACTGCAAATCAAACAAATGAAAGTTGTGAAATCAATTATCGATAGTCAAGTAATGCAAACATCTCTCGGAAACAACGGTTCCGTACTGTTTTCATAAATGCATTCAAATTTGTTCATCCTTCTATACAAATTAAACACAAGAAAGTACTGAAATCAATTTATTGTAGTCAAGTACCCATAAGATAACTTGACTGACATAATAGAACTTTTCGTACCTTGCGTGTAAAATTACATTTTATGTCCACATTGTAACTTCAAAAATATTCAGCCAGTGGGTATAAAGTATTACTTAACGCCTAAGAGGCGCAATAGCTCACATACTTCTATATACAAAACCTTATAGAACCTACGCACTTTACCCCCGTGTAGGTGAAAATTATTTTATGACTATTATGCTTTCTTTTCATTTCTAAAATTCATAAGAATTTTTTCAGATATTAACGAAAAGTCAAAGTTTTAAACTTTCTATAATATTACGCATCTTGGGAGAAGACAAGAGAAGTCTAGAGCTGCTCTAGCAGGGGTGGTTCTCCAATGTCCCACACATACTTGGCGGGCCCGACGGTTTGCAGTTTACCGGTGGGCTTTGTAAATGTAGAATTCTAAATTTTTGCATAAATTCATTAAAAATGTTTATACCTATATAAGTCCACTATAATTAATAAATAATTACAATGAATCTAATTTTTAATTGATACTTTTCAAATATATCATCCGTACATATGTGCAGAATCTCATGATTTACTTACATTAGCCAAAATATTTTTCCTTGTATCCGTCGTTTTTAAACAGGAATGAAATAAAAATGCATATAAATTGTACTAAAAAATCTACTAAAAACTGCTTTAGATTTTACTAACCATTTTATAAGCCACCTATTTTTTATCCTTTTCCCGCGTGTAAATATCATATAAGATCTCATGTCAGTATTTCAGCCATCAGATCTCATATGAGATTACACACACACACACACACGCGCGCACACACACACACACACACACACGCACGCACGCACACACACACATACACACACACACACACACGCACGTGAAAAGAAAGCATAATAGTCATATAATAATTTTCACCTACACGGGGGTAAAGTGCGTAGGTTCTATAAGGTTTTGTATATAGGAGTATGTGAGCTATTGCGCCTCTTAGGCGTTAAGTAATACATTATGCCCACTGGCTGAATATTTTTGAAGTTACAACGTGGGCATAAAATGTAATTTTACACGCAAGGTATGAAAAGTTCTATTATGTCAGTCAAGTTATCTTATGGGTACTTGACTACAATAAATTGATTTCAGTACTTCCTTGTATTTAATTTGTAAAGAAGGATGAACAAATTTGAATACATTTCTGAAAACAGTACGGAACAGTTGTTTTCGAGAGATGTTTGCATTACTTGACTATCGATAATTGATTTCACAACTTTCATTTGTTTGATTTGCAGTAAACAATTTCAATGTACTTACCTACATATAATTTGTTCAGCATACAATGACTCAAAGAAGTAAAAGACTTTATCACTGGTATTTATTTGATTTCTTTTACAAAATCACAAATATTATTATTTTATAGATATTATACAGAAAAAACGTCTATACTTGCCTTATTTTATACTTTCGTAGAAAGTTTTATATTATTTCAGTACTTTCTTGTGTTTAATTTGTATAGAAAGATGATCAAATTTGAATACATTTCTGAGAACAGTCATACAGTAGTTTCCGAGAGTTGTTTGCATTACTTGACTATTGATAATTGATTTCACAACTTTCGTTTGTTTGATTTGCAGTGAACAATTTAAATGTACTTACCTACATATAATTTGTTCAGCATACAATGACTCAAAGAAGTAAAAGACTTTTTCACTGGTATTTATTTGATTTCTTTTACAAAATCATAAATATTATTATTTTATAGATATTATACAGAAAAAACGTCTATACTTGCCTTATTTTATACTTTCGCAGAATCCTATTTACAATATATACATCATACAATTAATCATCATCAATATTAGCTATCTTATAATGTCCCCACGGTAAAGTATCTGTTTCACCGGATATTAAATACCTTTTAATATCATCATGGGGATTTGAGTCAACATTGTTTGACTGTTTGTACCACGTGAGCCTTAGAACGTATAATACACTGCTCTCTGTACTGCGTAGATGAATTTAATAAGCATTGAACATAATCATCAAATAAAAAAATTTGCAAAAGATCCGTAAAAAATTATAATTCATAAACTTTACATATACCATATATTACTCTTCTATCCATATCTCACAAACGGCTAAAGATATCGAAAAAATAGGGGCTCTCTATCCTTTCGCATTGCCAAATAAACTTTTTATTCATAATTTAACAATTTTTAATTCTGTAAGTTAGACGAAAGAGAGTGTATAAGGAGAGCGCGATTAAAATAATCTCGAATTCCGAGAATCGTAGCGATAAGGATATGCCCGAGTATGAACTCTCTCGCCGTAGTAATGAATCATATAACTTGTACACCGCCACACTTGCTCGATGACATCTGATTAAAATCGATTGTAGGGGCTCTGAATTCATTGGTATTGTCAAATAAAATTTATATTAATAATTTAACCATTTTTAATCCTGTAAGACGAAAGAGTGTGGAGAAGGAGAGCGCAATTGAAATACTCTCGAGTTCCAAGAATCGCGGTGCGAATATCGAAACAAAGAGGAGGTGCGATACATAACGCATGTACGTTCGTTAGAAGTGAGCATCAAGGTTCTTTTAGCTCTATAGCGTTATACTCACTGGTTGAGAATGCCATAATTTATAATGAGGACATGCTGTGGGTGTTTACAAAATAAATTGAGCCAAAACACTTTGGTAAATTAAAACTATAATATATTCACAATAACTATAAAATATAAATTACTATTACATATTTACATGAAGAAGCATTTAAAATTGATTGAAAAGTTGGTTGTAAGAATTAATTAAAGTCGATATAAAATGTGTGTATAACTGTTACAATATTATTCGTTGAGTGTTTGAGTATTACAATAATTGGTTGAGTGTGTGAGTGTTACAATTTGAGTGTTTGAGTTTTACTGTGTGAGTGTCGGTGAGTTTGCTGAGACACATTGCCAATCACTGATGAGAGTTATAACCATACAATAAGAACCACAATAAAGTATTACTGATTTTATGGTGGTTGAGTTTTCAATGAGATGCCACGATTAGATATTATTGATCTAATCGTGGCTGAGTAATTCCCGCTATACAGCTTGATTAAGCTTCCATGTAGCAGCGCACTTCTGTATAAAATGGCCGCATGTGTGATTGGTTACCTGGGTTTCCAGTGATTGTATTCCTCCGGAATGCGTGAGAGAATCCGATGATGCAGTAGCAGGTGAGTTGCGCCAGATGAGACGATTCCAGTTGAGAATTCCAGTTAGGTGTCCTCGCTAATAACAGCCGCCAACATGCAGTATATGTTGCGTGAGCTGCTGCCTCGTGGTGTGCTCGAAGCATCGAGCGCCGTTGAGAAGATGCCGTTTGAGTAGCTCTAAATTACTGCGAGTATACCATTCGTTGAGTGTCACTTCTCATACGTAGCTATTATATTAATAGTCTACGCTGGTGAGTTGTTCCTGTGATGGTGACTCTGCTACGATGATGTGCAGTTGAGAAAAGCCGTAAGTTGAGATGATCACGTGAGGAAGCCGTTGAGATGAGTTCGAGGATGCGAACAGCCGAGGAGGGCAGCCAGATGAAAACCATAGTTGAGAAAGCAGTAGGTGCCGCGGCCGTCTCGTGGTCAACTAGATGCAGCGAGCCAGTGAGAAATGCCATGTGATGAAACGCCGGGCGAGCAGCACTGCTACACGAGGAGATGCCGCATGGGCGTCACCGCCGTGTGAGAAGTTCCGTGTGAGAGACACTGCTGCCTGAGAGATTCCGTGTGAGAGTTGTCGAACGTACACACTGATGTTCTCCACGAGGCCGACCGTTTCAGAGAGAGAGAGTTTGACCAGAGTCGAGTGAGAATGCCGTGTGCGTCGGCCATGCGGCCTCGTGGCAAGCACGCAGTCCTGACTAAGACAGAATGAATGAACACTTCCGTCTTCTTCCTCGCCTCGTGCCGATCCGATAGCAGAGAGAGAGAATCCATGAACGACTTCCTTCTTCTCGGCCTTGAGTTTGTCACTTCGCGACTCAAATTAACACCTATCTCACATTTGCATGTGAGAGAGCGAGAAAGACCGAGATATCGCGCATATACCTCCTTAGTCAGTGTAGCGTCTCAGCTGTTTCGCCGAGACACCGCGAGGTGCTGCCGCTCTGTGGCTGCACAGTGAGTTGAGCCGAGCTGAGATTAACCGCGGGAATTCAAATTAACTGAATTCCCAAACATTCCGCCCGCCATCAACCGCTAGGTTGATTTAATTCCGATGTGCTGGTGCGATGGCGAGTTGCTGACTTCCGAGTAGATTGAGAGGTGGCCGTCCTGAGTTTCTTCTTGTTAGGTTGTAAGTTCCCTGATGAGGTCTTCCAATATCTTCTGAGAGTGGCCATATACTATGTGAGGGTAATCCGTATTGAGTACCATGAACTCCACTTGATTTCGAGAGATAAGTGATGCCTTTTTGATGTTGATTGAGACCGTTGTTGAGAAGACTTGCTGCCAGAGTTACTGAGTCATCCATGAAGGAGTTTCCCAACTGGACAGCTGAAATGCATTGACAGAAACCAAGTGAAACATTGAGTTCAATACCTTGATGATGAGAACAAAGCCAACGTGGGTGTATCTTCTGAATCCTTTTTGGTGGTTGTAACGGCTTTGAGTTGAGCAACCTTCACTTGAGTCAGCAATGATAATGAAATTCCAATTTGAGAATAATGTTGTCCATGTTCTGTTGTCGATGAAATATTATTGATTTCACCACTGCCTTCCACCTACATCATACGAAATGCTGCAGGTGGGTTGAGTATCCATGGAGTGCCATCATTGATGAGAGTTGTACCAAGTTGAGTTTGTTGCGAAGGGAGTTCTCCAATTGATATAAACCAAGTTTAATGATGCTGTGAGAGCACACAAATACAAATCCAGCACTTGTATGATTTTGGATTCACGCCCCTTCAATGAGTTTACGAGTGGTCCTGCTAACTTGATCCCAGTGTGAGTGAAGGGTGGTAATGGGGTGGTCCAGCGCGCTGGATAGTTGCCCCTCGAGTTGCTGAGTCCGATGAGTCCGATACCTAGCACAAGTCACAAAGTCTAGAATAAGTGACTTGGCCGGACTCTGCTTCCAATAATCCAAATTTCCTGCCTGATGTGTGTAAAGCGAGTTTTCTCGGTGCCACCGAGAGATGTTGTTATGTGAGAATGCCGAATGATCAGTGATGAGTTGACTGCACCGTATTAATGTAGCTGGATGTTAAGTGATACTCCAATTGAGTTTCGTAAAATCGACCTCCTACCCTGATAATTCCTTCTGAGTACATGCAGTCCATCTATTGAGTAGAGAATTCCGTCGGGCTTGAGATATTTCAGCATGAGGAGTTCAAGATGGAAATGAACTTGCTGGGTTTTCTTGATCCAGAAGAATTTTTCTTTGCTGATCAGATCAGCTGTGAGTCTCGTCTCTGTTGAATTTTCCCTTTTGCGGACGAGATCCCATGAATTTTCCGAATGGGATGTGGCTGCAGTGAGTGTGACCTTTGCTTCTTTCTGGAAGGTGTTCCTCGTTTTCTGAGTCTACTTGAGATGGTCATGATGATTAATTGCCTTTGGTTGTTGGAATTATTCTTTAAGTGAGTGCAACCCTGGTTCCAACAGATTCCTTCCATCATGAGGCACGTGAGATTATGCGTGTGCATACCATATCCTGATCTGTCCATAAATGAACATGAGTGCTTGGCAACTGAACATTGTCCAAACATACCTTCTGAGTAACCTTGTCGCTCTGAACTCCAACCTTGATATGGAGTTCGGGTTGAGTGTTGCCTTCCTTCTTGATAAGACTAGGAATCATAAGCCACTTATGAGAAATGTGGTTTACCGTGGGGTGCTGTAGCCGTTGCCTATTGCGAAGGATTCGAAAAGCCATAAGTTTTGAGAACCGAATCCAATTGAGTGAGATCTTCTCGAATTTGCAGCCATTCTTCGCAATTGAGTTAAACTTGTTTGTACCATGAGTACTTGAGTAGCCACAGCTCTTGTAGGAGAATTTGAAATAATAACCACAGATGAGATTGTCCACGTGGGATCGAGTAGTGGTGAGTTTTGAAAGAGAATTATCCAGTTGCGATTATTTCTTAAGTGAGCGGCAATATCATTCAGATGTGAATTTAATTGATAGTGAAATCCGTTATAATTTGAGTAATTTCGTGACGCAATCATCATAATCTATAGCTTGAGTTACTGGTGAGTAATTCCTTGATAAACATCAGCAAATTGAGTTTGCAATTTGGCTAATGCATAGCCGCCCGCCGTGCAGAACCCTGATAACTGCATGGCCCTTGTGCATGATTGTGTCCTTTCATGGAACTCCGCCGAAGTTGTCATCCATATCCGTCCAAAGAGGATTGAGTCTGTTGCTCGCGGATTATTGGTTCCTTTATTCGTCACCAGCTGAAGAAGAGTGCAGATATCTAAGTAACGTTGCTCGTGTTCCATATGTGAATTTTACTTAAACGAAGTATGTGAGCTGGACCGGCTAATCCATCCATAAAATGCGCAATACCATCCGTTGTAGATGCTATCATGATTGCAATTGACAGCAACTGCTTGAGGTACGCTTGAGCTTTGCCAAATCAGTTGTTCAGTACATCAGCTGAGGTTTGAGATAACCTTACTTGATGATTTGCGATAGGTTCTATCACACTGCTCTTGATAAGGTTAGGTTGGTAATTTGACTATAATAGTCAGCACCTATGAGTACATCCGCAGATTGAGATTTCTAAAAGGTACGATCTGACAAGCGTAATTTCTGCGTATGGTTCCACATAAACTGCTCACATTTCTCTGATGTCAGAGTTGATGAGATTTGGCGTATAATGTGAGCAGTGATCCTAGCCTTGAGATTTTTCCGGATGGGCTGTAAGTCTATTTGAACCTTTCCTCAGGTATGAGTTGATTGCGTACCTCCAATTCCAATGATTGGGATAGATGAGCGTTGCCGTGGAGCGTTGAGTCCTCGAATAGCATCTTTTGAGATAAATCATAATTCTGATATTAAATAGACTCATGATCCAAGTTTATGAGAGGGTATCGGTGTGTTGTAACATTCCAAATGCAGTGGCAATTATTGACGATTAAGTAACTAAGTATTGCAGGTGAGTTGAACTTAAGTGTTGATGGTTGCGCCAAAATCCAATTTTTGGGTGATTTTTATCCAAGTGATAAATCTTGAGTGAAAATTCCTTGGTCTTGCACCTATGTGTGACGTGCGGTTATTGATGCATAAATCCAAACTCTGAAGCACAGCACAATTGTAAGATGAGTAGGACGAGTGTAATTGCATCTCTGTATCTCGTTGAATCGAATAATATCAACGCCACAATGGAGTGAGGTCACTTCCAATAGGTGCAAGTGTGCTGATTAATGCATATTAAATGTATCACTTTCGGTTGAGATGTTCTTGTAGAATTCCTATGAGGCTCCTTTCTGAGTTAACTGCTAAGGCAGCGCTGAGTTTGTACGTCCACACAGTGATCCACATGTAGTGAAGAGTTTGCCCGTTAATTCCTTGAGGTTGCCCGTTTGAATGTTGAGAGTGTCGAAGTCACTGGTGAGAATCGCATCCGTGAGTATGTCAATCTCCTTGGCCTCAGCATCCTCAGTCATGATTCAATGCATATAAACAGTTTAGCAATGAGTAAAATGCAATGACTATAATACACACCATAGCATGTTTAATCCGGCTCGAAGGACCAAATGTTTGAGAATGCCATAATTTATAATGAGGACATGCTGTGGGTGTTTACAAAATAAATTGAGCCAAAACACTTTGGAAAATTAGAACTATAATATATTCACAATAACTATGAAATATAAATTACTATTACATATTTACATGAAGAAGCATTTAAATTTGATTGAAAAGTTGGTTGTAAGAATTAATTAAAGTCGATATAAAATGTGTGTATAACTGTTACAATATTATTCGTTGAGTGTTTGAGTATTACAATTTGAGTGTCTGAGTCTTACAATAATTGGTTGAGTGTGTGAGTGTTACAATTTGAGTGTTTGAGTTTTACTGTGTGAGTGTGGGTGAGTTTGCTGAGACACGTTGCCAATCACTGATGAGAGTTATAACCATACAATAAGCACCACAATAAAGTATTATTGATTTTATGGTGGTTGAGTTTACAATGAGATGCCACGATTAGATATTATTGATCTAATCGTGGCTGAGTAATTCCCGCTATACAGCTTGGTTAAGCTTCCGTGTAGCAGCGCACTTTTGTATAAAATGGCCGCATGTGTGAGTGGTTACCTGGGTTTGCAGTGATTGTATTCCTCCGGAATGCGTGAGAGAATCCGATGATGCAGCAGCAGGTGAGTTGTGCCAGATAAGACGATTCCAGTTGAGAATTCCAGTTAGGTTTCCTCGCTAATAACAGCCGCCAACATGCAGTATATGTTGCGTGAGCTGCTGCCTCGTGGTGTGCTCGAAGCATCGAGCGCCGTTGAGAAGATGCCGTTTGAGTAGCTCTAAATTACTGCGAGGATACCTTTCGTTGAGAGTCACTTCTCATACGTAGCTATTATATTAATAGTCTACGCTGGTGAGTTGTTCCTGTGATGGTGACTCTGCTACGATGATGTGCAGTTGAGAAAAGCCGTAAGTTGAGATGATCACGTGAGGAAGCCGTTGAGATGAGTGCGAGGATGCGAACAGCCGAGGAGGGCAGCCAGATGAAAACCATAGTTGAGAAAGCAGCAGGTGCCGCGGCCGCCTCGTGGCCAACTAGATGCAGCGAGCCGGTGAGAAATGCCATGTGATGAGACGCCGGGCGAGCAGCACTGCTACACGAGGAGATGCCGCATGGGCGTCACCGCCGTGTGAGAAATTCCGTGTGAGAGACACTGCTGCCTGAGAGATTCCGTATGAGAGTTGTCGAACGTGCACACTGATGTTCTCCACGAGGCCGACCCTTTCAGAGAGAGAGTTTGACCAGAGTCGAGTAAGAATGCCGTGTGCGTCGGCCATACGGCCTCGTGGCAAGCACGCCGTCCTGACTAAGACAGAATGAATGAACACTTCCGTCTTCTTCCTCGCCTCGTGCCGATTCGATAGCAGAGAGAGAGTCTAGGAACGACTTCCTTCTTCTCGGTCTTGAGTTTATCACTTCGTGACTCAAATTAACACCTATCTCACATTTGCATGTGAGAGAGCGAGAAAGACCGAGATATCGCGCATACCTCCTTAGTCAGTATAGCGTCTCAGCTGTTTCGCCGAGACGCCGCGAGGTGCTGTCGCTCCGTGGCTCCCCATTCCCAAACACTCACACAGCATGCTACGCGCATTATCCCGAATGGGCATTTCGGTATATGAGCGGATTAATGGGGATGGGGGTTCTAGAAGTTCACAGGTGGCGGTGTGACGTCACATGTTTGCGCATATTTAATAATTTTAAATTATGTCAGTAAGACGAAAGAGAGTAGCTAAGGAGATCACAATCGAAATAATCCGGTTCCAAGAATCGGAGCGATAAGATACGTGCCCGAATATCGGATCAAAGAAGAGACCACTATGGTAAAGAGTCATGCCGCTTGTCTCGCTATGATCACTACGACGAAAGCAGGCTCGCACCAGTGTGCTGTATGCCCTGCACGCAAAACGTGAGCGCGCAATCTGCATCATCGATGACCTCGCAGGAGGTGCAAATTACAGATCGTTCGGCTGGGGGCTGGGGGTGGAGGGCTGTAATTTGATACTCGGCAAATTGCGTAAGAACATCGAATGGTCTAGAAGGTTTGTGAAGTCACACACCATGGACGAGGGGGTGGGGTGGGGGAGGGGGGTCGTTGATGGGTGAGGTGGTGTGGGGCTCCAGAAACCCCCTAGCTATACTACTAATACTCTTTAATATGTGAAGTTCTTTTATAACTCTATCTGAATTGGCCATAATAATGTATGCTTTTTATTTTCTTGTAGTGAATCAATTGATATTCAATCTGTTTCTGTTGAGAATAGTGTACCTTATAAAAATTAATCAAAATCACTTAATTGCATCATAATAAAATAGAAAGCATCGTTAATGTAGCTAAATCTCATATGCTTATGACACGGATGGTAATATCAAAGAGTATTGACATTTTGTATTGCTTTACAAGAGACATTGATGCTACTGCATTTTTATTGTACTCAGTTCTAGTAAAAATTGATTAGTATAAGCTCACAAATTATGAGTTAGGAAATTGAAAAATTGGAGATCAGTCGAACTATATTGAATACTCTAGTTTCTTCTAGCTTAACATCAGGCTGGAATAAGCTAGCGTATCCAACATAGTACGTCTGATATGTTCAATTTTTTCAATTTGTACATCACCTTGTACAAATTATGAGGAATTTTGCAAACTCTAATTAAGTTCTGTTATTATAACTACATATTTTTCCATTAATCATTCCCAATTAAAATATGTTAAGTTGAAATTCAGTTATTGTTATACAACTTATAGGGAAAGATGAAACCCATGAACCCAATAATACTTGATCATTAAAATATACAGAAAGTTTTTTTTCTAAATGCAAAATGTAAAGGTAAAACAATATTATATTTATTAGATAGTCTTTTACATACTGAAAGCTATATTTGAATGATTAAGTAGCATTTAGCAATACTGTATGAGATAGAATCAAAAATATATATGAAAGTATGCGGCAGCACTGTTCTCACCTATAGAGGTAAACGTGGGAATCATAACCTCGAACTATTATGTTCGCCCAATCCAACAGGCAACGTCGACGGAAAACTCAGCACGACCTCGGAGATGACAGGGTACCTCTATAGGTGAGAACAGTGCTCCCGCATACTTTCATGTATATTTTTGGTTCTATCTCATACAGTATTGCTAAATGCTACTTAATCATTCAAATCTAGCTTTCAGTCTGTAAAAGACTATCTAATAAATATAATATTGTTTTACCTTTACTGCTGCATTTAGAAAACAAACTTTCAGCTATATTTGTATGATCAAGTATTATTTAGCAATAATGCATGGGTTTCATCTTTCGCTATAAGTTGTATAACAATAACTGAATTTCAACTTAACATATTTCAATTGGGAATGATTGATGGAAAAATGTGTAGTTATAATAACAAAACTTAATTAGAGTTTGTAAAATTCCTCATAATTTGTACAAGGTGATTTACAAATTGAAAAAATTGAACATATCAGACAAACTATGTTGGATACGCTAGCTTATTCCAGCCTGGTGTTAAGCTAGAATAAACTGGAGTATTCAATATAGTTCGTCTGATGTCCAATTTTTCAATTTCCTAACTCATAATTTGTGAGCTTAGACTAATCAATTTTTACTAGAACTGGGTACAATAAAAATGAAGTAGCAACAGTGTCTGTTGTAAAGCAATACGAAATGCCAATACTCTTTCATATTACCATCCGTGTCATAAGCATATGAGATTTAGCTACATTAACGATGCTTTCTATTTTATTATGATGCAATTAAATGAATTTTGACTAATTTTTATAAGGTACATTATTCTCAACAGAAACAGATTGAATATTAATTGATTCACTACAAAAAAATAAAAAGCATACATTATTATGGCCAATTCAGATAGAGTTATAAAAGAACTTCACATATTAAAGAGTATTGACAGGTGAATATCTTTGATTGTAAATATTTATTTTGTTTTGAATTATTTAATATTTATGAATTACTTATAAAATTTCCATTTTTAAAGAAACAAGTTATTGTTATATAACTTACAGCCAAAGAAGAAACCTATGCAGTATTGCTAAATGTTACTTAATTAGTGACATATAGCTTACAGATTGTAAAAAGCTTAATAAATATAATACTGTTTTAAATTTACTGCTGCATTTGTAGAACGAATAAGTTGTAAGCTATATTTTCATGATCAAGTATCATTTAGTAATAAAGCATGGATTTCTTCTTTGCTGTAAGTTACCTAAGAATAACTTGTGTATATATAGAATACTTGCAAAGCATGAATATAACATTAAGAAAAAAAAATAAAAACACATGTAAATATAAAATATGTTATTTAAAATTTTTTAGCTTGATACTATTATAAAAGACTTGGTTTTGGTTCTGAAATAGTGTATATATTCACCTCGCTCAGTAATGCAAATACGTTAAAGGAATATTTCACCTTTGGATTTTAGATCAAATGTCCCCTGCTGGAATGAAGAAATATAATTAGAATTATTTTCAAATAATTTATCACAGAGACATTACCTCTGACTATGTAAGCTATGTTAGAAGTCGAAGCCCATTTTATGCATCGATATGGCATTATTATATTTTGACTTTGTTATATCGCCAACCGTATAAAGGATTTTCATGAGACAGAGCTTATGTTCTTTGTATTTTGGTCATAGTTATGATTTGAAAAGTTGAAATTATAACAATTTCTTAATTTGAAGTTTTTACGTATTTTTTGTGATTTTTATTATTACCATTTAAAAATGATTTATTGAAGTAATCTGTAAGAAGCACGTGGGCTTTGACTGCTTTGAGTCCACGCAACGCTCTACAGCGGAACATCACGGTATGCGCCGTTATCCACAGCGCCGAGATAGCGCCAGCCTACACAGCAGAGGAGCGCAGTGGATGTACTGCGGTCTCCCCTCTACACGACAACGCCTGCTCCGTGTTCGCGCCTATAAAGGCGCGACTCTCTCTCTCTCTCTCCTGTGCTGAACGCCGACTGCGAAGGACGCTTCGCTAAACCTTGTGCCAACAACCTTCAGAGCCCTCAATAAAGAACTTATTGTTTTATATATAGTGTTTTGGTCTCCTTATTAAATACCCGCTCCAACAGGTTATCGGCCCAGCCACGCTGTGAGCTTTGGAGGCAGGCTCTCAGAAGAAGATCGATGAGTACCTGAGTTTTTTGCGAGGCTAACCAAAAGACGCGGCCATGTTGAGTCTTTGACCGCATGGCAAAAGTTTTTTCAGACGTGAAATTTTCAGACGAGCTAGTTAATTTAGAAGCGATTAATTTAGAATACGCGATAAATAGCTCTATTTAGTTAGATTAAATAATATAGAAAACTAAAAGAGATATTGAAGATTAATTTGAGAAATTTAAGATTAAGTATCCAGAAGAAAAACTATTAAGACGCAATAACAGACGAGAATTTGATTTGAAATATCAAAGAATTGTGGTGCGGGCGCAAGATGCGACTAAGCAGTGTTTCTTTTTCATAAGTAATACACGCAGAATAAGACGGAGTAAGAAAGCAGTGGAAAAGCACGCGCAGCGTGCATGCACGGACGTGCACACGCGGACGAGGCGTGAAGAGAAAATTAGACGCAATTTTTTCACATTAACGTGTTCTATCCGTTAGGCACATACATACAGAAACACGCACACACACACACAGACGAAACGTGGAGAAACCGCCAGGCACAATTTCTTTCATATAAGTGTTTTCTCTCAGAATAGATTCAGAACAGAATTCCTGGTGAGGGAAATTCAGAGATTCGGAGGGAGTGAGTCGAATTGCTGGTGCGCGCGCGGCGTACACGGATAGACGTGCACACGCGGACGACGCGTCAAGAAAGATTCAGACGCCATTTTGTTTCACAAAAGTATTTTCTCTCCGTTGAGCGCGTGCTGCACGCACACATACACAATTCTCAGAAGTAAATTCAGACACGATATACACACTGTAATGACGACATGAGGCGTAGATGATACTGCCGTGCAGAGAATTCTTGCCTTCATGTAAAGTCGTTACAACCGTGTGAATCATTGGGACTACGTAAGTGCACGGTCAACCCACTGACACTATTGGCGTCATTGCTGTGCGTGACGTCACGATCGGAGGGAGCACGAGCGTGGGACTGGTGCACATGGGAGTAACGACTGACTTCGAACTTACTAGACTTGCTGTGCGGTCTAGCAAAGGGAGAAACAACAATATCAATAAACAAATATTGAAAATAATATAATTCAGAATAAATGTTTGACGTTAGAGTATTCAGAAGTCAGAAGAAATAAGAAGAGAAGAGAGATTTAGAATGTCTAACAGAGACGATCAGACGCCAGAGAAACAAAAATAATTTGTTTTCAAACTTCATATATTAATATATAAATAATTTTCTCTCTATCTCAATTTAAATAAAGTCATTTACACAGTGTAATAAAAACTATATTAATATAAAATTATATTACGATTGTTATAAAGATAATATAACAAAATTGATTCAGAGCAGAATGTAAATAATTAATTTAAGAGAATCAGAATACAGATCTGTAAAAGTTTATTAAATTCAGATTATTCAGAAAGACCAAATATTTATCAGAATAATTATTTACGTATAATCAGACGAGACCTCAACATCAGAATCTCCGTACACGCCGCCCGGTCTATCACACTTTTGCTCGATAAAACCATCAGAGAAAGTGACGCAGATGATAGAAACAGAATAATAAAATCAGAATATTAAAAGTAACACAACCATTCCTCAAATCCACCACTGTAAACCCAGATGATAATATAAATTCAGAATCAGTAATAAACAATACACAATCATACCAAAACAGAATAATGGGCGATTTTAATGAGTCTTTTAAAAATTTTACTCAGAAGTTAGAATCAAATAAAAATAGTTCAAAATTCAATATTAAAAGAGACTATAAATTGTCCCAAAAAGTAGTTTTAAATGTGTGGTTAGATTACCTTCATTCAGAGTTAAGATCTAATGATTTATTAGACATAATAGATGATAAAGTGCAAGCCCCATTAAACTTAATCGAAAAAGAAGTAGAAAAGAGAAATTCATTAGTCAGAGATATTATCATAAATCACTTGGACGAATACTATCATAAGAAAATTTTGTTCTTAAAAGATCCCAAAGAAATTTTAATTAAAATCAGAGAATTCAGAAGAGCAGAAGCAAACGTGACAGCTTTCTCAGTTAGGGCTCAATTGTATTGCTTAAAATTAAATAAGAAAGAAAAGATAAATGCATTTTGTGACAGATTCGATACGATTATAAGAGAGTATGAGAGTTGCGATACAGGTGTGCCACTATCTGAGGAGGAGAAAAGATCAGCTTTTTACCAGGCGGTTTCATGCGATAACTCTGAATTTCGTTCAGCCTACCTAATCAGAAGACAAACTGACAATAAAGAAATGAATTTAGAAGAAATAAAATCATTTCTTTTACAGTTAGAAGCAGAGAAAAAGAGCTCAGAGGAAACCAGAGGACCCACAGCGAATTTGATTCAGAATGAACCAGAGTGGCAGTCGCGGCCACACGCTAAGTGTTTCAGATGCAATAAGCGGGGGCACATGGCACCGAATTGCCCACTCATAAAGCAAAACCTGTGGTTCTGTTATTTCTGCAATTCAGAGGTTGAACACAGAGGCACAGACTGTCCTAAAAATGGGACAGTACAGGCACCCAGAAGGTTTGATAATAATTATATTAAAGAATACACAACACTAAACAACACAAATGATTACACACAGTTCAGAGGAAACGAACATATCAGAGGGAGAGGTAATAACAGAGGCAGAGGTATTGTTATAAGAGGTGGTGGAAGTGGAAATTTCAGAGGTAAGGTTTTTAGAAGAGGTGGAAATCGAGGCGCGAGAGGCGCATCACAAAACACCTTAAAGCAAGGAGCAACAACGTATATTGCAGGTACGATTAAAAATAATCAAATCCGCATACAAACATTAAATTTATCGCAGACTCAGGTGCTACTGATCATATCGTAAATAGGGGTATAATATTGAGCGATTTTAAAGAATGCATGGGAGAGGTAATCAGAAGCGCGAATAAAAATGATTCGGCAAATATAGAAATAGACGGAAAAGGAAATTTAATTGTAAGATCAAATATTAATACAGATGAAATAATTATTTTGAAAAATGTAATATCAGCAGAAAACATATCAGAGAATTTAATCTCACTCAGACGCTTTGCAGACGTACGTTTAGGAATTTACATAGATGATGAAATTTTGAAAGTCTTCGATAAAAATACAGGTGCTGAATATATTACAGGAAAATATGAGAAACCAAGTTGGATTATAAATTTAGATGTAGAAAAACAAAGAAATATAAATAATCAAAATTCAGATTACGAAACATATTCATGCATGGCTAGGTTAGTTACGTTGGACGAGCTTTTGCAACAATCTCAGACGGATGTCATGAATTTAGAATTAAACAAATTATCAGAAGAGAATATAGAGAAAATTGATACGAACACGTTTGAGATTGGGAGGGAGAATCGAGAAAAACTCGTTCAAACAAAACCAAATATCAGAAGCCCTCAAACTAGCGATTTCGATTTAGATGAAAGAATTTTAAACAGAAAAATACATAACCTAGATAGCATGAGCATAAATGAGTCAATGGAAATTTTGGACTATAATGAAAAATCAGAGGATAACAAAAAGAGCAAATTGAATGAAGGCATGCTATATCAGATTAGCTCATGCTTCTTTAGGTTATCTCAAACAGATGCAAAAATCAGATGAAAAACTAAACGGAGTTAAATTCGACAAAGACATAATGGATTGCGAAGTGTTGTATCATGGCAAAGATGGAAAAATTATAGTTTTCAGAGAATAGAACCAGAGGATCCAGACCGTTAGAAATGATACACACGGACACAATGGGACCCATAAAGTCAGCTTCATTCCCTGGTGGTAACAGGTTTATAATTGTATTTGTAGATGATTACACGAGATTTGCTAAAGCATACTCAGTGAAACATAAAAATGGGGCTGGTGACTGTCTTGAAAAATTCCTAATAAAAATGAGAAATCTATTAGGAAAAGATGAAACAGTCTGTTATATCAGAGCTGATAACGGAACAGAATTCATCGGAGGAAAGTTCTCAGAAGTAATGAAACTAGAAAAGATAGAGTATAATGTAGCACCTCCACACGCACACACCAGAACTAAATGGAACTGAGAAAGATTTAATAAGACATTGGAAAATAAGATCAGAGCTTTAATGATTGATTCCGGCTTACCAGAAACAATGTGGATATTGGGAGTAGAAGCCGCAGTTCACATATACAATAGAACACCACATAAGTCGTTAAACTCAGAAACTCCAATAAATATGCTAACTCCAAAAATCAATAAACACTTAGAGAAAATCAGAAGATTTGGATGTGTAGCATATGCTAAAATTCCTATAACGGAAAGGAAGTTCTCAGAAAGAGCAATTAAAGCTATAATGGTTGGATACTCGCCAACAGGCTACGTCCTTTGGCATCCTTCAACTGGAAAATTCCTTCACTCCAGACATGTTATATGTAATGAAAAACTGGTTTACAAAGATATTTACAGAGATAAGTCAGAGAACAAATCAGAAGAGACAAAAGTATCAAAGGATCCGGAAATAGGAAAAGTACCATCAAACTCAGAGGAAAAAGAAAAATCAGAGGAAAAACAATCAGAAAATAAACAAAAACACAAACCAAAGAAAAGGAAAGCTGAAAATAAAGAGACAAATAACTCAGAAACTGAGAAACGCAAACAACCCAGAAGAAATGCGAAAACAACAGAAAACAGAGAAAAATACATGTCTATCAGAAGAATCCAAGTGATAAGGCAATTAGTGGATACAAGCCTAAAATTAATAGACCAAGAACCAACACATAATTCAGAAAGAAGGTGTGATAAAGAAAATTCAGAAGATGAAATCAGACACGCATTTATAGCCACAATTAATAAAGACCCAATAACATACTCAGAAGCCATGGCATCAGACGATAAAGTAAAGTGGTCAGAAGCCATAAAACGAGGAAATTAAATCAATGGAGGAAAACAGAGTATGGCAATTTGTTGATAGACCCTCTACAACAAAAGATGGAAAAAAGGTACACATAATAGATTCGAAATGGGTCTTTAAAAAGAAAACTGGAGAGCAAGGTGAACATGTATACAAAGGCAGATTAGTAATCAGAGGTTTCAAAGACAGAAATGTATACGAATTGAAGGAGACATACGCACCAGTATCGAGATAGCGATAATCAGAACGGCGTTAGCCATAATAAATAAATACGATCCAGAGGTATTTCAGATGGATGTCAAAACCGCTTTTCTGAATGGAACACTGGAAGAGGAGATATACATGCAGATTCCAGATGGTATAAACTGTGATGCAGAAATTAGAAGAACAAAAGTATGCAAACTACAGAAAGCTCTATATGGTCTGAGAATCAGTCCAAAAGATGGAATGTCAGGTTTTCAGAAGAAGCACTAAAACTAGGACTGGAAAAAGACATAACGAACCATGCCTGTTTACCTGGAGAAAAGATGGAAAAGTAGTTCTGTTAATTCTATACGTAGATGACATACTACTAGCAGGTAATGACAAACAAAAATTAGAAGAAATCAAAGAGAAACTAAGTCTTGTATTTAAAATGAAAGACTTAGGAGAATCAGATAACTTCTTAGGAATGAGAATTATCAGAGACCGACAAAATAAAACCTTGGCATTAAAACAGACAGAATACACAGAGAAAATCTTAGAAAGATTTAACATGACAGAATGCAAAACTCAGAGAACACCCATGATGACAAGACAAGTTAAAAACCGAGAACTCAGAAGTGAAGAAAACTCGAACGAAACATAAGAACCAAAAATAAAAACCAAAGCACCATACAGAGAAGCCATTGGAAGTTTGTTATATCTGGCAGGAGCTACGAGACCAGATATCGCATTTGCAGTCAACTATTTATCCAGACGACAAGTAAATACAACAGAAGAGGATTGGAAAGAAGTAAAAAGAATTTTCAGATATCTCAAAGGAACTTCTGACCTTGGGTTGACATACAGAGCAAAAGACGAAAATCTAACAGCTATGACAGACGCAAGCTTTAGAGATTGTTCAGACTCATCTTCCACAGGTGGTTTTATAATAAAATTATTTGGTGATCCAATAATGTGGAGAAGTCATAAACAGACGTATGTGACACTGTCAACTTGCCAAGCAGAGTACCTTGCCATGAGCGAAGCATGTCAAGAACTTGTATCACTCGATAAAGCAATCAGAGACATAACAGGCAAAACCATGTATCCAGTAACAATTTGGTGCGATAATAAGTCAGCTGGTGATTGCACTCAGATGGATGGCAGCCATAAACTTAAAAATTTCGACGACAATTTAGAATCAATGAGAAGGAATTTAGAAAACAGAGAAATGACAGGAAGTAAAAGTCATATGGCAGTCACTCACGGTGACTATATAAAATCATGTGTCTTAGAAGGAAAAGTAACAGTCAGATGGGTCTCGACTAAAGAAAATGAAGCAGATATAATGACTAAACCACTTCCCTTTGATACGCATAAATATTTAAGAGATAAAATCATGAATTCAGAATAGCATAAAAATCAGAGAAATATCACTATAAATGAATATAAAATCAGATGGTTATATATATATATATAAATATGTATTACTTTAATTCAGAGATTTACCCAGAGTAACTAATTTATTTATTTAGAATGAATTTAATAACTACAAATATACACATATACAAGACCCAGAGGATAAACCGATAAGATCATCAGAAGACACATATACGAGAACCAGAAGTTACGTACCCTCAAAGGGAGTGAGTGTAAGAAGCACGTCGGCTTTGACTGCTTTGAGTCCACGCAATGCTCTACAGCGGAACATCACGGTATGCGCCGTTGTCCACAGCGCCGAGATGGCGCCAGCCTACACAGCAGAGGAGCGCAGTGGATCTACTGCGGTCTCCCCTTTACACGACAACGCCTGCTCCGAGTTCGCGCCTACAACGGCCTGACTTTCTCTCTCCTGTGCTGAACGCCGACTACGACGGACGCTTCGCTACACCTTGTGCCAACAACCTTCAGAGCCCACAATAAAGGACTTATTGTTTTATATATAGTGTTTTGGCCTCCTTATTAAATACCCGCTGCAACATAATCCATTGAAGTACAACTCTTTGAACCAGAACTGTGAACAAAACACAAGGAATGTAAGCTTTGTCTCATAAAAATCTATTACCCACCCTGTTGGAAAAAGCCAGATGGTTTTACCATATGGTTTTACCACATGGTTTTACTATCTGGTTTTAGTAGTTGGTTTAACCTTATGGTTTTTTGTCTCAATTCGCCATTTGGTTTTTTGAAAACCATCTGGTTTTCTGAAAACAATCTGGTTTTTGAGTATCATCTGCTTTCTCTACAATAGGTAATTTTTTAATATTAATTTTGTCGAAAAGTTATTCATCTAAAATGATTTTATATAAATATATCAAATTATAAAAAACCAGGTGGTTTTCATTAATTTGTTATATTTACAACTATTATAGTTGTAGAAATGGTGTACAGAAATAAGGTTTCACCAAGGCAATTGTTGACAGTATAATTTATTATTTTATTTAAGTTTATATACTATACATAAATATATAAATGAATGAAAACTCTTCCAAGGGACAGTCATGACTAAAAGCAAATAATTAAAATTAAGAATGAATAAATTAGTTTATTTTATTCTTGTTCGGAATCGCTAGATGAATCGCTAGATGAATTATTCGATGAATCACTTGATGGATCACTGGAGCTCCTATTATCATCTACAAAAAATATAAAAATTGAATGAAGTATAAAAAATGAATTAAGAATAATACACAAATTTTAAGTAAGGGTATCTTTGCCTCTAAATTCAGTCTTATATAAATAGCTTATATATTCACCCAACAGTTTCTTCCAAGACTTTATCATCGTTTTTTTTTATTTGGGACATTCTCTTGATCGATACATGCAAAAAACATTTCTAAAATACAAATAATTACACCTATTAATTGAAAATTTTTCAAAAATAAACTACAAATATTATTACAAAAAGTAATGTAGTACTTCGTAAAACCGCTTTTTTTACAGGCGTTAAGCACTTTCGGGGTAACCTATTTGGCAGTTTTCTCCGTGTTTTAGATACATCTATTGCTCTGTTTATTAGATTATAAATGCCCCATATAGATTTGGCTAAGTTTCCCAAATAAAGTGAACTTTTTGGAGCACCTTTAATTTCTTTCCAGGCATTATACGTTATGCTGACTCCAAAAAACAAGTGCATCATTTTTGGCTGCAACGAAAGAAAAAAGTTTGAGAATATTTGGAATAAAAGAATTAAATATATGTACTTAGTATAAAAGAAAGCATCTGACATATCTTCTGACCATTCTTCTCGGCGTACCATGAAGTCAAATTAGGTTTGTCAGACAGATTTGTATATTGGTCTGATTAATATTCATCTTCGCTGTCCTTTTTTACATTTCTTTTTTCTTAGACTTATTTTTCCTTTTTTTAGTTTTCTGTCTCTTACTCTTCCTTTTTAGGCACGACCGCTTCTCGGGAGAGCCTTATATTTTCGTCAGGGCGAAAATTGTAACACTTCAAATTCTGAAAATTTACAACATAATAGTTATTTTCGATACAAGTGTGCGAAGTGAGTCATTCTCGCACGGGTGTAGTTTGTCATCCGAGCGAAGCGAGGGTGACAAAAACACCCGTGCAATGATGACCCTTCTCGGACACGTATATCGAACTCTATTTTTTTTAACGGAGTGTGTGAAACTAGCCTTGTTGTTTGTTTTGCGTGCACGAAGTAGCTGTTTCTCGCACGGCGTGCGCGAAAGTAAATTGATCTACGCATGCGCGACTTTCGCGCATGCCGTGTGTAAAATAGCTACTTCGCGCACGCAAAACAAGTACGAGAAGGCGAGTTTCGCACACTCCGTTAAAAAATAGTTATTTTCGATACAAGTGCGAAAAAGTGATTTTATCGTGTGGACGTTTGCGCCCGAGCGAAGCGAGGGTTTCTCATTCATGTATCGAACACTATTTTTTTATACGACGTGTGCAAAGCTCGATTTTGCGAGCACGGTTTTGGCCGAGCGTGCGCAAAGTGGACGCTTTGCGCACGGAGTGTGAAAAAAACTATTTTCCACCCAAAAGAAGTACATTTTAAGCGTTTTCAGAGATGTATGTATGTCTGTACGTATGTATGTGATCAAGTAACCCTATTATCTCAGCGAAATTTCGACGGATCCAAACGGGCTTTGGGAAATATACTCGTCTAATTATAAGTAACTGATAGTTCCCTACCGAGCAAAATCGATCGACAAATAAAAAAACGCCAGAGCAAATAAAAATTTGAAAAAATCGATTTTTGAACATAATGTGAACAAAATTAATTTTACGTCAAAAAACAACAAATGCATCTGCTAAAACTAATTAAAAGACGTCATTTTTACATTGAACATTTTTTTCTATGAACAATATTTAACAATGTAATAGCGAAAAAATCGCTAAAATCATCAAAAATAGTCGTTTTTTTGCTATTACTTTACAGGATTTGAATTTACACAAAAATGTTAAATACAAAAGTTATAGGTAATATTGAAACAAAACTTTTTCCTATTCGACATTTTTTTGTACGATCAATTCCTGATGAGTTAAATCCAAAAAAACGGTTTTTAACGCCTAAATGTACATGAATTGGGTGATTTTCGTTTATAACTGAGCAGAATTTGGCTTTACACAAAAATTTTAAATGTAAAAGTTATAGATAATATTAAAACAAAACTTTTTTATATTGAATATTTTTTGCTACGACCAATTCCTGACGAGTTAAATCCAAAGAAACGATTTTTAACGCCTAAATATACCTGGAATCGCCGATTTTCGTTTATAACGTAGCAGGATTTGATTTTATACAAACAAAAGTTATAGATAATATTTGTCCCATTTAACATTTTCATGTATAATCAGACCCAGACGAACTAAACTTATAAAAACGATTTTGTAGGCACGACCGCTTCTCGGGAGAGCCTTATATTTTCACTAGCGAAAATTGTAACACTTCAAAAACGAACAATTTGTTGCATAAAAACTATTTTTCACCCAGAATTAGTTAATTTTAGGCGTTTTTTCTGGAGTATGTGTGTATGTCCGTTCGTATGTAGTCAAGTTTATGGAATATCTCAGCGAATTTCCAATAGATCTTAACGAATTTTGGCCCAGATACTTGTCTAATTATAAGTAAGCTCCAGTCTTATACCGAGCCGAATCGATCAACAAATAAAAAAACGCCAGAACAAATAAAAATTTGAAAAAATCGATTTTTGAACACAATGTGAACAAAATTAATTTTACGTCAAAAAACAACAAATGCATCTGCTAAAACTAATTAAAACACGTCTTTTTTACATGGAAAATTGTTTTCTATGAACAATATTTAACAATGTAATAGCGAATAAACCGCTAAAATCATCAAAAATAGTTGTTTTTTTGCTATTTCTTTACAGGATTTGATTTTACACAATAATGTTAAATATAAAAGTTATAGATAATATTAAAACAAAACTTTTTTCTGTTAAACATTTTTTTGTACAATCAATTCCTGACGAGTTGAACTCATAAAAACGATTTTTAACGCCTAAATATACATAAAATGGACGATTTTCGGCTATAACTTGACAGGATTTGATTTTACACAAAAATGTTGAATGTAAAAGTTATAGATAATTAAAACAAAACTTTTTCCTATTAAACATTTTGTTGTACAATCAATTCCCGACGAGTTAAATCCAAACAATTTTTAACGCTAAAACATACATAAAATGGACGATTTTCGCTTATTTCAACGATTTGACTTTACACAAAAATATTAAATGCAAAAGATATAAGTATGGATAACATCTAAACAAAACTTTTTCCCAATTAATATTTTAATGTAAAATCAATCCTGATTATCTAAACCTATAAATACGACACTTTACATATTCAATTTTCGCTTATTTAACATGATTCGATTTGACAAAGAATTATTCAATGCAATAACTTTAAATAATATCGCAAAAATCAATATAACATTCGAAAGATCATATAATTATAAAAATATAATCATAAGATATAAAATTACATTTAATTACAATGTTAAAATAGTACATTACGATACTGCCACTGAAGTCACATGTATCGTACGATATTTTATAGTACGTTTACCTAAGTCTGCTGTCACGCCTATCCGTACCTTAATCAGTCCACTCGCTACGCTCGCGCGCTAACCTTACGGTGCAATAATCGACTACTTAAGTCACGGGTAGGCGTGACTTAAGTGCAGACATAGGTCACACTGTGCTATAAAATGAGATAAACACATTGAAAACATAATTTAAAAAAAAGAAATATCTATTGTTTACAAACTGCCAAATATTATGTAAACTAAAACACTATTAAAAATATATAATAAGAAATATAAATTGATGTTGAAGTAACAAAAATTAAAAGATTAAATCCCTAAATGTTTTTTTTTCTTAAAATTATTCTAAGTTGGCCCAAGAAACAAATTATTTTTTTCTGAAACTTGGTCGTAGACAGGCAGCTAATATTGTATATAATATAATCTTCTATTAACAATGTGATTAATAGAAGTTCTTCAAGTTTAAACCTTAAAAATAAAATTAAAAAACAAAGATTAAATTTTTGATTAAATATAAAATTGAGCCAAAGAATAAGCAAATATAATATTCCATCCTCACGACTTGTAACCATATACCTGATATCACACATTAAATGATATTCGATGACGAATGAATCTACGAAATCATTTTGTGACCATGAATGAAAATCCTTGAGGATATAGTTATTATGTTGAAATGTCCCATCTAAATAAAACAAAATAAAAGAAACAATAAAGTTTGTTGTTGGTAGGTAATGAGGTATGGCGGGTTTGATGTGGGGCGTAGGGCGGGGTCCAGAGGCAGAGCCCCTGGCGGGGGTGTAGGGGGCGAAGCCCCCACTCAGGGGGGTGTGGGAGGGCGAAGGCCCCCCACCTGAAATAAAATTACTGATATATTAAAAAAAAATATTTATATATATATATCAACAGTGATATATATAAACTTCTTTCTGAAATACGACCTTACTAAAGAAGTTAATTATCTTATTTTAATTTATTTACACCTTATTTAATCCAACTAAAAAAAAAGAAATTTTACTTTAATAAAATTGTAGCTATAAAATAGATAGAAAAAAAATCGAGGTATCAGTCTTGATACAGAAATTGACAATTTGTTGGTATGGACTTCCTTAATATATATAATTTTACAACAATTATTATAATAAGAAAGGTTTGACCCTGCTTGCTACTAAAGTAGACAATTCGAATTCAAAAACGAATTCATAGATTTCATTTATTTCTCAATTAATCATTTTGCTTCTTCCTAGAGGAAGCTTTGTAACATTAAATTTTTGAGTTGTTGTAAAAACATGTTATAATTGTGTTCCGAGATGTTAGAAATCAAAATACATGGTTTTTGAAAAATGTCTGTGTGTGTGTGTGTGTGTGTGTGTGTGTGTGTGTGTGTGCGCGCGCGCGCCTAGATCTCAATTTCTATTCGGTCAACTTTGACCAGGCAGGTCTCATTTTCCGGTCAAAATTCGTTTTTTTTTTATTGGGGCGATGTGTTTTTGTTCTTTTTTTCAAATTTTCGATTTTTCTCAAAACTGCTTTTTGATTTTTTTTTTAATGATAGGATCGAGTTATTCGAATCGGATGGATAGCGTTCGAAAGAGAATTAAAATACCTATATTTTCTAAAAAAATTATTAACAATAACGTGTTTTTTTTTAGATGCTTATAACTCCCAAACTAAACGGTCAATTTTTTTTGAGAAAAATCGTGATAATGGATAATATAAATAAATATAATCTGTAATGTATTAATTCATTTTGTTGGTTAGTTTTTTAGAAAAAAATTGAAAAATGAAAATTGATTTTTGTATATCCAACGATTACAGGAGTAACAATGACTTAATCGCTTCAAAATTCTTTGTAGTCGTAGATTTATAAATTTCGTTATTAAATATTAATTACAAGAATCAACATATTAAGGTTGAGGGAACTACGGGCCAATGAATTGAAAAAGGTTTTTTTAATTAATGAATAAATATCGATAAAAAATTTATCGTACTAATATATTACGATACAAGTGCGATAAGTGGCCCATTATTTCATGGCGTAAAGTTAAGGCCCGAGCGTAGCGAGGATCCTTTCACGGCGTGTAATGTGTTACTTAACGCGTTAGTATCGTACAATTTTTTATAACACTGTCTGCCTTAAGTCCGCTGTCACGTCTATCCGTGCGCTAAGCAGTTCATTATGGCACCGTGAGGTTAGCGCACGAGCATAGCAAGTGCGACAAACACGGTGAAATAATGGACTACATATCGCACGGATATTTTTTTTATTAAATTATACCTACTTCTAGAAAGATGAAATTTGCTTAAGAAAACATACGATGCCTGAAATACATTATAGAAGCAGAGTTCTATTATTTTTATACTTAAGCACATTTACGCCAACACTGAATGATGAGTACACCTGCTAAATCCGACTAGTGGCTTTTATAATATTACAGGAACAGGATTAATTTATCTTCTCATGTTGTAAATTCAGCCTAATAAATTAAATAGGTTTCCTCTTATGAAATCTGAAGGGCCATGTAGTGTGAGCCTGTCCGAAAGATTTATAGAGTATGCTTAAATAAATATTCTGGAAACCTGTCAGAATTATGAAAAGTTCACTATAACCTCTAAAAGTCAATTAATACTGGTAGTTAATGGATAAGCTCATTGTTCATTAACTACTACAATTCGACTGAATTTTACAGATTAAAATAACTTTTTTCAAAATTTTTACACGTATTCAGATTTATTGTTATGGACGGACAAGCTATAGATGTATAGAAGTTTCAGACACACTCACACTACACTACACTACAGTATACGGAACCCAATTAAAAACTTAATAAGAAAATTCATCCGGCTCCTACAATATAAAAGCCACTTGTCAGATTTAGCAGGTGTATTGAGCATTCAATGTTATCGATATTTACTTTGAGGTGATGTGTCCGTACTTAATCCAAAAGACTAAGAATGATAGAAACCGGCTTCAGTAATGCATCTCAGACATTCCATGTATTTTTGAGTTGACTCTATCTTTCTGAAAGTACATGTAATTTAATAAAAAAAATAAAAATACAGTTCTATAAAAAATACACAAGCAGTGCCTGAATTGAATCTGAGAAATTGCATGACTTATTTTTTCTTTTTATTAAATTATACCTACAAAAAAAAAGATAAAATCAGCTTAAAAATACATAAGATGCCTGAAATGCATTATAAAAGCAGATTTCTATCATTCCTATGTTCTTCTAAATGAAGTTTGAAAAGACATCCTCAAAGTAAATATCAACCACATCAATGAATGAGGAATAGATCTGTTAAATTTGATCGGTCGCCTCTTATAGTTGCTGCTTTTTCTGAAAGGATAATAAAAACCCTGAAACAAAAAATGAAGCTATAGTAATGGTTGAAAGCAGTAGATTACTGAAATAATAATTATTCAAAGAAGAGACCACAAAGTGGTCACAATGAATTAAAATAAATACAGACTAGATCAACTTCCATCGATAATCTATAGAAAGATGAAGCTGCCAAGATGTGTGCATCAGGAAGCGCTTCACTCAAGGTTACCCACTGTAATGCTATTGTTGAGTTTCTCGAAGTTGCCGTTCCCAATTTGGTCCTATTTTTTTGAAAGTCTCCTGCTTTATGATGGTCATATAATGGCGCTCTCGAGGAAAGAACAATTATATGAAGACGTGTTGTATTCTCAGCATGTATTCCATCATGTATAGAAAGTTGAAGATACTTGTAGGGAATGGAAAGGGATCTTTGCACTGAAAAGTCGAGAAAGCGCATGTGTATTCTCAACTACGACCTCCTCACCCTCACTTAAAGTTTACCAGAATGTTCACACACAATCCAATACATACAGAGGGATTGTGTGTGCAATTTCAGATCGACTCAATCAGCCGGTACGGAGAAAATGACATTTTTCTCAAAAATTTCTTGAAAAAGACACAGAAATTGCAATATCTCCAGACTTGCTGATTATGCATATCTAAATCTTGATATACTGTCCCTCAGCACATGGAATACATTCCATCATGTATAGAAAGTTGAAAATACTTGTAGGGAATGGAAAGGGATCTTTGCACTGAAAAGTCGAGAAAGCGCATGTGTATTCTCAACTAAGACCTCCGCACCCTCACTTAAAGTTTACCAGAATGTTCACACACAATACAATACATACAGAGGGATTGTGTATGTAATTTCAGATCGACTCAATCAGCCGGTACGGAGAAAATGACATTTTTCTCAAAAATTTCTTGAAAAAGACACAGAAATTGCAATATCTCCAGACTTGCTGATTATGCATATCTAAATCTTGATATACTGTCCCTCAGCATGTATTCCATCATGTACAGAAAGTTAAAGATACTTGTAGGGAATGCAAAAGGAATCTTTGCACTCAAAAGTCGAGAAAGCGCATGTGTATTCTCAACTGAGACCTCCCCACCCTCACTTAAAGTTTACCAGAATGTTCACACACAATACAATACATACAGAGGGATTGTGCATGCAATTTCAGATCGACTCAATCAGCCGGTACCGAGAAAAGACATTTTTCTCAAAAAATTCTTGAAAAAGGCACAGAAATTGCAATATCTCCAGACTTGCTGATTATGCATATCTAAATCTTGATATACTGTCTCTCAGAATGTATTCCATCATGTATAGAAAGTTGAAGATACTTGTAGGGAATGGAAAGGGATCTTTGCACTCAAAAGTCGAGAAAGCGCATGTGTATTCTCAACTAAAACCTCCTCACCCTTTCTCAAGGTTTACAAGAATGTTCATACACAATGCAATGCATGCTGAGGCATTGTACATTAAGTTTCAGATATACTCAATCAGCCAAATTGGAGGAAATTACTTTTCTTTCTTAATAATTTCCTCAAAAAGCATACAGAAAATACTGTAACTCCACACTTGCTGATTATTTAGATCTGGAACATGGTATATAATCCCTCAGCATGCATGATATGGTGACGTGTGTAAAGCTGAAGATATTTTCAGAGAAAGGAAAGGTATTTGTATATTTGAAAGTCGAAAAAGCTCATGTGCACTTCCAACTAACAAGGAAACCGATCGAGGTGTCCGCCTCCGATTTCCCTGAATTTTTGATATGTTGTAGATGACCGAAAAATAAGAGACTCGCAATTTTTTTTATCGGCCCCATCCCTTATTAAAGGGGCGAAAACCGCCCTTAAAGTTTACCCCCAAAAACGGTTTTTTTAATATCTTAAGTTCTAATCGATATTTTGAAATGAAACAAAATGGAAAATATTTCTCCTTGAATTATGTAACCATCAAGTATAGTTTGGTCCTCGAGGGTGGCAACCCTTACTTTTTATTTTAGAAAAACCTTATTTTTTAAACTATTTCTGCATCTAATATTTGCAATAAAATTAATTAATTATTATAAAAATCATTTTTTGACTTAAAATAAAAAATAAAGTTTACGTGTTTCAGGGTTTTTGCAAATTAACACGTCATCAGGGGTAAACAACCCTTTAGGCACAAACTACTTTCAAACTATTAAAATTAATATTTTAAGTTATATATAATGCATAATTTATTTTTATTTGGGCTATTTTTTCTATGGGCCCAACTTCCTATTAAAAGGGTAAAACGCACCCCTAAAAATCACCCCTAAAATAGGTTTTATCTGAACATCCCAAGTTCAGATTCAAATTTAAAATGAAACAAAATGAAAAATATTTCTCTTTGAAATGCCAAATTAGCTACCCTTATATTTTATTTCGGAAAAATTTTTTTTTTTAATTTTTTTTGTATGCAATATTTGCAATAAAATTAAATAATTATTATTAAAATTCAAAATCAAAGTTGACTTGTTTTAGGATTTTTTCTAATAAAAGCATTATCGGGGTTTAGCAGCCCCTTGGACAAGTATACTTACAATTGAACCATTGAAATAAATATTTTGAGGTGTATAATGCAGATTTAGTTTATTTTTGTGTTAGTTTTTTTATCGAGATAGCGTAATTAATGAAGTCACTTATAAACTCTTATACTTATTGTGCAATTTATATTCGAATATTTTGTTCGTATTTATAGGTAAATAAAAAGAATGGAACTGGGAAAAGAATAGGTAAGTTAAATGATTGACTAATCTAACGAATAAAATATAAATAAAAATAAAAATATTAAAATATAAATAGAAAAATATAATATAAAATATTAATTGTTATTATGTAATTAATTTTTATTAAAAGTAAAATATAGGCATATTTTCACAAATAGTCAAAAAATATTCAAAGAAACTCTATACAAATGAGCTTATAATTTAGTTCTTATCGCAATTAATTTTGTTTAAGGATTATAGGTTGAACAATAATGAAAATCTTCAAAAAAATGTTTTAAGCAGAGTGATTTCTGACACCATGAACATTTTATAATAGCAGTATTTTTACATCCTGCTACCTCACAATGAGCTTGGGATCCACCAAAGCTAAAGTCCACCGGATTTAAAAATTCATTTGGTTAATTATCTCACAATGAGCTTGCGATCCACCAAAGCTAAAGTCCACCGGATTTAAAAATTCATTTGGTTAATTATCGATATAACCGCTTTAATACCAAGAGTATTTAAAAAGATTTACGTATCGAGGAGAAGATAACTGATTGTGCACCAGAGAGTGCAATTTAATTACATTATTTCGTACGTGTAAACTTATATCCTTATCCAACAAAATTACAGTATCGGAAAAGTGTCTCACAAAATTTTTCCATATACGAAAACCAAACACATCCAGCGGTTGTATTTTTCCAGTTGTACCTTTAGGAATTTTGAAAAGTTTGATGTTTTTATCATCAGGTTTTTCTCTTTCGACTGCTTCTGTGCAATGTCCACTCCAAGAATCTAGCAATAATATACTATTTTTCCAACATTTGGAAAAAATACATCCCTTAACTATTTCCGAAAATGATCTAAAAATAAATTGTAAACAAATAAATTTTGCATGTCATTATAGTAAACTATTGCTATTTGTATTAATATATATATATATATATATATATATATATCGATTTATTACATGAAATCAAATTAACAAAAATAAATAATGAAATTCATTGATAATTTACAAGAACTTTTTTATAATTTTCGGAGTTTACGTTAAAATACCTTATTTTAAAAATAATTTACTAATTATTGTAAACCTTTTTTAATATGAGTCTACTGAAATTAAAAGTTTACAAGTAAAATCTTTAAAATAGATATAAGCTACAAGTTTACGAATACAAGTACACTTTATTTAATTTCACTCACATGATGTCATTTTGCCAGATTTAGATGCCATCAAACATACGTTATCTGGCTGAAATAAATTTTTTTGTATTATTGGTCCAAATTCATCTTTAGTCTCTTTTAAAACTATAAGTAATGGAGAGAGGAATTTTCCAGCAGCATTAATTGTAGGTAATATTGTATAACTATGTGTTGTTGATGAAATATATTGCACAACACATTCAACAGTCTTTGTTCCTTCTTCTGCTAATGTACGACCAGTATGTAATTCTAATTGAAATCCACTTTGATCAGCATTGTAGGTATTTTCAGTTCCAACTTCTGAAATCAGTAGTTTGATGTCGGCTACAAATTTACTGGCTTCTTGATTTACAGTTTCTTTGTCCTCAAGAGTTTTTTTTGTTATAAATTTGTTGATTTTTCTACTGACAATTCTGTGAGCTTTATTAAATTTTCGCAGCCAGAAATCACTTGCTTTGAATCTAACATCATTAAATTCTAAATTACTTTTAGCTTCTAAGGCCCACCTACGTATATCAATATCGTGAATAATATGGCCAGCTTCGAGAGATTTTTTGAGATTTTTTAAAACAAATTCAGAAATTTGATATAATTTTTCTTTGTAAGTTCCACCTTTGTTGATTTGACTAGCCCATCGACGCAGTTGCCGTTCTGAATTAACTAATTTAAATCGATGTTTAACACTTTCTATACTGCGATTTTTTTTAGTTTTACCTGATCTCCAATATTCGACTGCTCTTTTTTTATAATCGAAGCTAAACTCTTCATCATCGTATGAACATACATCATAATCTTTTTTTTCATTGAAAATTGCGTCATCTTCAATGGCTTGTACTTCATAATTTTTAAATTGCTCTTGAAAATCTAATGTTTCTTCTTCTATTGTTTCAATCGCATTAAAATTATTCATACTGTCGTATAAAATATTTCGAATTTTTCAGCTAAATCCATTTCAACAAGATTAACAGGACTTTCTGGGTTTTTCTATTCTTTGATTTTTATGAAATAATAAATTCTATTGTAGGAAAAAAACAAATAGCGGACTCTCGAAAATTTGTACCTCGCAACAGAACCGATAAAAATATACTGACTAACTAATCAGTTTTTAGGCAGTCGTGGACTCCAAGCTCACTTGCGTCATCTTTGCTTATGCATGTTTACAAGATGGGCTTACAAAAAATCGCTTATTCATATATATAAATAGAAATCAGGAAAATATTTACTTAAAAATAAGTATTTATGAAAAAGTACAAATGAAATATAATGTGATATGCCTAAATACGCAAACATAAATGTTCTAAAATTATAAGTAAACTATAATTATCAAGCAGTGATATATAAAAAAAAACTAATTGCAAAATATACCATGAAAATAATTTTAATCCTGGCTCAGCTTTTACAAGCTTTTCTGCACACAAATATTTATGCAGAAATAATAAAAATATAGTCATGTAATTATTTATTCCTCTATTTATCTTATGCTATTATATTTTGAACATTAAAATAACGAAATTGTCAAATTCTTTGTCAGTGATTTTTATTCATTAAATAGAAAATTGAGCCTACAGACAAATCAATCTGCAATAAATAAAATATCCATGATTATTTATTCTGATTATACGCACCATACACCTCAAAATATTTATTTCAAAGGTACTAATTGTAAGTATACGAGCCCAAGGGGCTCCTAAACCCCAATAATGTTGTTATTAGAAAAAATCCTAAAACAAGTCAACTTTGATTTTGAATTTTAATAATAATTATTTAATTTTATTGCAAATATTGTATACAAAAAAAATTTAAAAAAAAATTTTTTCCGAAATAAAATATAAGGGTAGCTAATTTGGCATTTGAAAGAGAAATATTTTTCATTTTGTTTCATTTTAAATTTGAATCTGAACTTGGGACATTCAGATAAAACCTATTTTAGGGGTGATTTTTAGGGGTGCGTTTTACCCCTTTAATAGGAAATTGGGCCCATAGAAAAAATAGCCCAAATAAAAATAAATTATGCATTATATATAACTTAAAATATTAATTTTAATAGTTTGAAAGTATTTTGTGCCTAAAGGGTTGTTTACCCCTGATGACGTGTTTATTTGCAAAAACCCTGAAACACGTAAACTTTATTTTTTATTTTAAGTCAAAAAATGATTTTTATAATAATTAATTAATTTTATTGCAAATATTAGATGCAGAAATAGTTTAAAAAATAAGGTTTTTCTAAAATAAAAAGTAAGGGTTGCCACCCTCGAGGACCAAACTATACTTGATGGTTACATAATTCAAGGAGAAATATTTTCCATTTTGTTTCATTTCAAAATATCGATTAGAACTTAAGATATTAAAAAAAAACCGTTTTCGGGGGTAAAGTTTAAGGGCGGTTTTCACCCCTTTAATAAGGGATTGGGCCGATAAAAAAAATTGCGAATCTCTTATTTTTCGGTCCTCTACAACATATAAAAAATTCAGGAAAATCGGAGGCGGACACCTCGATCGGTTTCCTTGTAAGACTACCTTGACCCTTGCTCAAAGTTTAACAAAATGTCCTTGTGAAAAAGAGATGAAAACCCTGCAAGATTAGAAAGGAGCTAGTATTATTGAAATAATACTTACTCAAGGATAAGACCACAACTCAATTAGCAGAGAACTCGACCAACATCAATATCGATCTACACAGCAATTTAGGAAACACAGTGACTGCAGATATAAACATTGATGACTGCCGTCTGCCGGACTGCCGTGCGCACATGGTTGACATGGTGCGGGTGAGAGCCAGATAGGAAGCGAAGCACTGTAGCGATAATACGTACGTAGTAGGCAGCTTTCTTGTGTTCACTCCGCACTGAAACTTTTTCACTAGAAGTTCGGCCCGGCCTTTTTCTCATCATCCGCGGCGCCGTGTCGCTTACGCAAAGAAGCTAGAAGCTATGAGCTGACGAGCCAGACGAGACGAGCAGGTGAGCTGCAGCGCATGCGCATGCGCGCACACTCACATGGGTAAAGTCAATTAGCCAACAAGCCAGCAGTGTCACCGCCATCACGTGATTGGCGATGCTATACACGTTACCCATGTGAATATATGTTGTTGTAATTTTTATATCGTTTATTGCAATTATTGCGAATTGCGTAAAATCAAGCTCGCATTGTCATCACTTTACATAAACATCTATATATTATACATAATATGTTATACACTAACAATATGACATGACTTGATAACCATTGCGCGGTAACATGTCTGTAAGAGACGGTCACTAATGTTTTTAGACCGTAAATTTTTCGCTTATTAGCTTTAGGGTGCGTTCCCATGCGTTACGGAAAAACTTACGGAATGGTAAAATCGTAATGGCGGTGATGCGAAATTTAAAATGTGTTAACTACATGATTAAATAATACGTAGTAAATGTGGGTCTGATTAGTTATATTATCATATTAATAAATAAAAACAATAATAGTCTTAATAACAATAAAATAATTAATTCCATAAAAGTTACTCGCAATTAATTAATAACATTACATATTTATAATTTTTTAATATTCACTTTGTGCACAATCGAATTGATATTTATCTTCTTTTTCCTATTAAAAACATTGTTCATAAACAATAAACAATGTTGTTTAACAGTATGTACATGGTAATAATTCATAATGAGAGGGCCTATTCCGTACGAAAATTTCAACACCCTAGTCCCATGGAGTACTTTTTTTTTAGCGGAATGGTTTTCTAACCTCACTTTCGGTTAAAACTTATCAAAATTTGTTGATGTAATGCTAAAATTGCATTAGAATAAATTAAAAAACAACAATTTAATAAATACTGAACAAAAGAAAATTATATTTCCTTAAAATTATTATCAAATTAATTTCTTGAAGCACTACAATCCTCATTCCGGCGTTTTTTCTCACTCTCACGGGAATAGGGCTTTGTAAAAACGTAACGGAAATCCGCGCGCCATTATTCGAATTGCAAGTTCACTCCGATTTTGTCGTTTCGTTTAATTTTACGGAACGCATGTGTGTGGGATCGCACCCTTACTGTTTGCCGTATGGTAACAAAAACTATTTTTTTTTTAATAGTATGTAAAATCATGAGTGCATTGCCCTTCGTAATGACATTATTAATCAATTTTCGCTTTTATAAAAATACAAGGTTCTCCTGAGTATTGCGGTCGTGCCTATTATGTAAAAACGAAGTTTTTACATAGGGAGGGGGCGGGCGACGAGCGAAGCGAGGAGCAGGTGTGTGTGGGGGCGGAGGGGGATGGCGTGCCGAAGGCATGCTGGGGGGCGCAGCCCCCTAGTTTTGATCCTGTTTTGACATTGAATCATTGCTAATCCTTTTCTTTTTCTTTGAATTTACTTTCATGAGTGATAGTGCTCTTTTACCCATAAAAAAATGCAAGGAGAATAAGAAAAATTTAAGAAAATAGAGTCATCTTTTAGCTAAGAGTGAAATATTATTTTGGTTTATTATGAATTTTTATTTAAATTTTTTGTAACAAAATTTAGTGTAGTTACTATCTTACAGTACAATTATCACTCTAACAAATTTTTATTAACTTTATTGTGTCTCTGCATATATTCAGGTTTTACAACGAACATTGATTTGAAGCTGGAAGATTTTATTGTAGACAGATTTTATTTGTCTTTGCACCAAGTTGACCATAGTACTTTATAGACATGAGTGATTCTGCCATAAGTTCCCCAGATTAGGTCTAACTTTTTTTTTTTCAAAACCAACTTTTTATAGGCGTTTTGAGATTTCATCTACTCATTATAACATTTAAAATAAGTATCCAGAACGAATCCACTACAAAATATTCCGGCTATAGTTTACGTAACATTTTATGATCTTGGTAGGGGACAGAACTGACCATTATTGTAAAAAATTCTCGAAATTAATTTTAAAATATGTAATACGATAAAAAAATTCGGTAAAACAATTTCGAACAAGAGCTTGAAAAATAATATTTTATAAAACCAAATTAAATAATAATATCAAATTCCGTAATAATATTAAGAGTAACCCTGGTGGAAAAAATTTTTGTGCCGTAGAGTGCTAAAGTGTGTGAAACTGCAAATATGTGCCAAAGTATGTCTAACTATGCGAAACTGTGCAAAATTGTGCTCAAGCAGGTAGATTTCGGACATTTTACACAGGTTTAGCACAGATTGGCACACTTTTGCACATTTTAGCACACTTTGGCACAGTTTAGTACAAAAAGCTTTTAGCCATTAAAAATAAATTTAGCTTGATTATTTGGCACAGTTTAATACACTTTGACATACTTGGGCGCAGTTGAGCACAGTTGTGCATAGTTTGGCACAACGTTAGCACGCCTTAACACAAATTATTGTCAAATTTTGAAATTAACAACCATCATTTATTACTAACAATATCAAATCTTTTATTCAACCATTTATAGTCATTAGACTCAAGAATTATTAATTTTTGAAAATCAATTGAGTTTAGCTATAGTCAAGTGTGTCTAACAATCTCGATCTAAAATTCCAAAAGTGGAATCTATATATTAATTAGTTAATTAACTAAGTTGTAAACAAGTAATTAACAGTAACTCGAATAGGAATTGATGATAAACAAGCGATAATGAATTTATTAACTAATGACCTTTAACAAATAGTAATTGCGCCCGTATAATTCAACTATCAATAACAAGGTCAACGTGTTAGCGAACAAATTGAGATTAGCAATAAACACTAAAGAAACGGTAGTAATCTGCGATTAAATTAATAACTATTTCGATAATAAAGAATAATTACGTCATCAATGCTCAAGACGAACCGTAATAATAATAATAACTAGGGAAAAGCTCGCTCAGGTAGGAAAAGCTCTGTTTATAGGAGGACAGCCAGCGTGACGACAATCAACGGTCGATCAGTTCCCGAAATCCATTAGCCAACGGCCGGCAGAGCACAAACAATCCTGAGAAGTGCTTACTGAACGAGAAGGAGTGCAAGGGCGAAAACAAGTCCAGGAACTGTTTACACCAAGATGTCAAAACAAGTCCGGGAAACTACTACATCACGGAGCGTAACGGCTGGCAGAGGAGCAGCCAATCAGAGATCAGTACCCCCCCCCCTCCCCGCCATCAACCATCATTCTCGCTCGGCGCTCTCGATCCTATTTTCAGGTCTGAGGCCCCTCCACCGCCGCTTTCTCTACTTCAGAGTGGGGGAGGCCTCCGAGGCAACTTGGCATCCTACAGCCTCTACACCATACTATCCTCACTACCAACCTGGAGCTACTACGTCACAGAGCGTAACGGCCTACAGAGAGGAACCTATCAGGTGGCAGACACGAGCGCCGCAAGTCGAGAGGGGATTTTCGGCCAGGATCTGAGTAGCTACAGGTGTTCTTCCACCACGAAGCTCGCCCATAAATGAGAGAAGAGAGGAAAGCTCTCGGCCCTTCTAGGCACCTATAGACCGTGGAACCGACTTCAAGAGGATTCAGCTTTTCGCCACCAAAGGAACTGGCTCCTTTCATACCCTCTCCTCAAAGGATTGAGGTCCGCGTCAAGGATATAAAAAGGAAGCCCCGGGTCGCCAGAGTCAGTCACTATCGAGCACATGAGACGCTTCGTAGCTCCAGACGTGGGTCGTTACCAACTCACTTGCTACTCTGCTGCACTTGTGCATGTTGCGCCCAGAAGCTCTGTAATCGGTCGTTGCCAACTAGTTTGGTACTCTGTTAATACGTATTAATAGCTAATTGCTTATTGAGTGCGTATGTACAATACTGCATACCGTTATTCTTATTCATAACGTCTTATATCTAATATCTAAAGTGTAGCTGCGGCAAATATAGAAAAATGGAATTACGAATGAATGACAGAATTGGTCTTTGAGTATATTTGAAAACTAACGTTAACATCTAGATAACGTTTCATAAATTGTTTGTAATTGTTACTTTATTAAAATTGAGTACATAGCCTGTGGCAGATAAATCTAAGTCTAGGAGTAAAAAAAGAAGTTTATTAAAATACATAATGAGAAGATACGGAGAGTATTTAAAGGGTCGTGGTAGAATGGCAAGAGCTATTGCATATCGACATCGGCAGCAAGGTCGAAGACATTTAGACAGTAGTAGTGAAAATGAAAGTGGAGGGTAAGTTTAATTTTGAACTAATACTAGATAAATTACACCTAAGCATAATTATATTTCTTCCTTGAATAAAGCTTTTTAATTTTATTTCTTGTTAAATGGCATAATAAAATTAATAATTTTTTATAAAAACAAATATTTAAATAACTAGTTCAAATTTTCTACATTGAATAGAGAATATACCATTATATTCATTTTATTATATTTTGATGTATATAATTACAATAAGATATCACAAAACCATCAAAAATAAAATATACTCCAAAATTTTTGCAGTTAGAAAATCGTCTTATTATTTATGAATCATGGAAAAAACCGCTGCCAATTCATTGGAAGCCCGTGGCTTCCTCAAACTTAATTTGCTTATTCCTTTAATGAATTTTTAATAACAAAATTTATAATTTTTGCAACAATTTATGACATAATTAGAATTAAATTCATTTATGAAGATTAAATGTATTAATTTTTAAATTATGTAAAAAATATGAATAAAATAATAGGTCTGATTTTTTTTTAAATTATGCGTGAAAATACAATAAATAAAATAATTGATTGTAATATTATCGTCAATACCTTTTAAAATACCTAAATAACCTTTACTTCAAATAATATTTTCTTTGTGAAATTTCACACATAGGGTACGTGTCTGTAGTAGTATGCTGTCCGTATTTGTGTACTCTTTCTGCAATTTCCGACCTAAGAAAAAGGTTCTAACCTTAAAAATAATAAATGGCTATTGCAAAACAAAAGCAGGTATAGCGCATATCGTTTCCATTTTCTAATATAAATAAATACGTTCCCGAATAATTACGATTTTAAAAGAGGGCTAAAATAGATTTAATCTCAAACATCTCTGAAATTCATAAACGAATTCTTTTACCCTAAGAGTTCTTATAATAAATAATATACAAACTCTACATCTCTACCAAATTTCAAAGAAATTAAAACAATTTTAATGTAGTTATATTGTTCGACAACAAAGAAAGTCATTTTCAAAAATACTAAAATTTTAAATATCAAACATCTCAAAAAAGAACCATATAATCTGGATAAAATTTTACACAGGTATTGCCTATATTGCATATAAAATAGTCTATAAATTTCAAGCTGATACATGAAGTCGTCATTGAGAAATTGCGATTATATTGTTCGACAACAAAGAAAGTCATTTTCAAAAATACTAAAATTTTAAATATCAAACATCTCAAAAAATAACCATATAATCTGGATAAAATTTTACACAGGTATTGCCTATATTGCATATAAAATAGTCTATAAATTTCAAGCTGATACATGAAGAGTCGTCATTGAGAAATTGCGATTTTGAAAAAAAACCGTAAAAGAATTTTAACCTTAAATATATCTAAAAATCATGAGACAATTCTTTTATCTAAAGGACTTATACGATAATAAATGGACTCTACATTTTCACAAAATTTCAACATGATTAAACCAATTTTTGTTTTCTCTAGTTATCATGCGACAAAGAAAATAACTTTGTAAAATACGAAAACTTTCAAAATCAAATATCTCAAAAAGTAATCGTACAATCTTGATGAAAATTCGCACACATATTATCTATATCATATACAAAATTGTCTATAAATTTGGAGGTGATACATGAAGCCGTTTTCGAGAAATTACGATTTGAAAAAAAGGTTAAAAAAATTTTAACCTCAAATATTTCTGAAATTTCTGAACTAATCATTTTGTTCAAAGAACTCGACCGAGAGCTTTCCAAAACCTACCTCTACAAGAAATTTAAAAGCGATTAAGTCAATTTTACTCCCGTAATCGTTGGACATACAAAACTCATTTTTTTCACATTTCAATTTTTTTCTCAAAAACTAGTCGACAAAATGAATTCAGATTTTTACAGATTATAGCTATTTATATTCTGCATTATCATGATCTTTCTCAAGATAATAGACTGCTTAGTTTACGAGTTATAAGCTTAAAAAAAAACACGTTTTTGTTAATAACAAAAGAACCGTGACAGCTAGAGAAATTTTTTTTTTAGAAAATATGGGTATTTCAATGCTCTTTCGGATGCTATCCATTCGATTCAAATATCTTGATCTTATCATTGAAAAAAAGCAAAAATCAATTTTGAGAAAATCGAAAATTCGAAATAAAACAAAAACGCATTGGTGGATCAAAAAGTGAATTTTTGACCCACCGTCACAAAAAAAAACAACAAAAAAATGAGAAATGTCCGGTCAAAATTGATCGACTAGAAGCTGAGATCCAGGCGCGCGCGCGCACACACACACACACACATACACACACACACACACACACACACACACACACACACACACACACACACACACACACACACACACACACACACATACACACACACACACACACACACACACACACACGCGCGCGCACGCACAGACATTTTTCAAAAATCATGTATTTTGATTCCTCGAAACACCTCGAAAAACAATTATAACATGTTTTTACAATAACTCAAAAAATTACTATCACAAAGCTTCCTCTAGGAGGAAGCAAAATATCTAACGATATAGATAATTTAAGTACATAAAATGCTATCGATTATGAAAGCTCCTCATCAGGTTGATCGATTATTCCGGTGTATTAGTGACAGAGGCTGGTAGAAGGCTCGCGAATTTGAAAATTTTACATTATATTACAGAATACCTATACTGTTCTTTTCCTCATATGCTGCCTTACACAAAACATTGGGCATATTTAGTTGAAGCGTTTTACACTCTACTAACAAGGAAGGGTATCGAACCCAAACTCACCGATTTCAAAAATTTCGATATATGTTGTACACGTGTTTTTTCTTATCTGCGGAAAAACATATTTAGGGGGTGAAAACTACCCCTAAAGATAACCCCCAAAAACGGTTTTTTAAATATATCTCGGCTTCTACTGCGTATTTCAGAGTAAAACAAAATAGAAATTACTTCTTATAAAAAAAACAAAGATAACTGAAGCAATTTTGACCCTAGGGGTTGCAACCCTTATTTTTTATTTTCAAAAAGCTAATTTTTTGATTATGTATATTGAAAATAAAAAAAAAGGGTTGCAACTCTTATTATAAAAAGCTAATTTTTTGATTATGTATATTGAAAATAAAAAAAAGGGTTGCAACCCTTAGGGCCAAAATTGCTTCAGTTATCTTTGTTTTTTTATAAGAAGTAATTTCTATTTTGTTTTACTCTGAAATATGCAGTAGAAGCCGAGATATATTTAAAAAAACGTTTTTGGGGGTTTTCTTTAGGGGCGGTTTTCACCCCCTAAATATGTTTTTCCGCAGATAAGAAAAAACACGCGTCTCATATTTTTTCATGATCTACAACATATATCGAAATTTTTGAAATCGGTGAGTTCGGGTTCGATACCCTTCCTTGTAAGAGATAGCATTACTCGCGAAAAAGTAGAACATGCAGACTTTTTATTTAAAAAATTTATAGTTTATATGCAAATATATTACTCAATAAACGCTATGACATATAATATTCATCAATTATTACATGTATCATAAAGCGTAGTTGATTGGGGCCCGTTATGGTCTCACAGTGGCTACTGTTTTGAAAGTGGCAATGGACAATTGGTACGAAAAATCCATGCAGCTAAAGGTGTCATACATCAATTATGCAGATTAATTACGATTTCAGTTTTATTTCATACCTTGACAAGAAACAAGCTAAAAATACATTTAAATTATCAAACGCTCGATACTTTTGCCCATACCGTCAGACCAAACCTAGATGGATTAATGCATTAGGACTTTCTAACGAAAGCAGGACGTACAAAAAGATGGTGAAAGATCAATGCCTTTATACATCGTGCAAAAACAAAAATCTTCGGTCCGATAATGCTTTTGTAGTGACGAAAGAAGGAAATTTTATTCGTGTAGTTAACTTTATCGTTGACGAGCCATTACGATGAAATAAGTGTCGAAAATATATTTGAAAATTTAAACAGTATAAAAAAAATTATCGGTATTGCTGAAGAAGAATAAGCTGTAGAGACTAATACTATAGATAGAATATGTGTTTTCATCAATACTGGCGATGATCAATACATTTGTTCCGTACCGCATTTGTACGTGTATTAAATACTGATCTCAAATCGTTTTATTTTACTTGTAATAATATTGACAAATAAAAATAAAATTTTAATACATCTGTATAAAATTCATGTATTTATTTATTCATCTTATATCATAGAGTGACAAATTTTATGATGATATCACTCTACCCATAAGCTGTTCGTTCACAATAAGTGGTGACGATGGCATAGATCACGGCGTAGAGATATATGTAATAACCCTTAATTTTATAAGACGAAAGAGTGTGGATAAGGAGAGCGCAATTGAAATTCTTTCGTGTTCCAAGAATCGCGCGGTATGAATATAGGAACCAAGAGGAGGTGGGATAGATAATGCACGAGAGAGAGAGAGAGAGAGAGAGAGGGAGAGAGAGACAGAGAGAGATTGATTGATCTTTTTATTTGCACCTTGGGGTGAAATCCCGTCTGGTGCTTCAGGAAAATATACAGAAGTATAACAAATTAATATATTATAATATAGTATAAGCAAATTAATAAAGCATACGATTTACAATATAAAATTCAACGCATATAATAGAGAACATAGTAAAAGATAAAGTATGAAGTACAATATAAAAAATTAGTATAAGTATAAAGTTGCGCACGAGTAACATAGAAAAATTGAAAATCTCTCGTGTTCCAAGAATCGCGCGGTGTGAATATCGGAACAAAGAGGTGAGATAGATAACGCACGAGAGAGAGAGAGAGAGAGAGAGAGAGAGAGAGTGAGAGAGATTGATTGATTGATTGATAACACATTTATTTTTGCTAAGGTTCAATTGAACCGTATAGCAATTTACAAAAAATTTTACACTTGTAAATTAAGTACAACTTAATAACATAATAGCGCACTAATATAATAATCCAAAAATAACAAGATTTATAACAAAAATTTTAAGATTTAAAGCTCTCTCTAAACAAAGTTCAGAAAAAAATATAAGGGAAAATAATTCGGTGTAAAGCAATATTTAAATAAAAATGTACAAAATAACTTATAACTAAGAAACGCAACAAATTAAACTTCATTTAAATTATATTCAAGTCGTAAAAAATAACTAAAGGTGACAATCTTAAATGAATCAAGCGTGGGCTTAAGTCTAATAGCACAGGGAATAGAATCCCAGAGCTTCATGGCCTGTAAACTGAAAGACTTTTCATACGTCGTAGTACTAGGAGTCGGGATATTAAACGAAGAAGAAGAAGCAACAGTATGCGTTCTCTTAGATCGCCTAACATCATCACTGAGTTTGGGAAAAAATGGTATAAGATAACTAGGTTTAGCCGTAGTCAAAACTTTATAGGTCAAGACAGCCATGAAGAAGTTCCTTCTAGTATGAATAGGTAGCCAATTTAACCGACGATAAAAAGGTTCAAGTTTAGCATCCCTTTTTAGCTGAAAAATGAATCTGACCACATGGTTTAACAATCTTTGTAGCTTCTCATTCAAGTAACCTGTTACATCACAGAAGACTAAGCAGCAATAATCAAAATGAGGATAAATTAACGAGGTAGCCAACTGTTTCTTCGAACTAATAGATAAGAAGTTTGCTCCATAGCGCAGTCGTTTCAACTCCCCATGAATTTTTGAGCAAATTTGTGAAAATGCTTGTTCCATGTTAAGGTATCCGAAAGAACAACACCTAGATCCTTCACTGAATGAACCAATTAAATATGGTTACCATTAACGTCAATCTTTGGCAGAGCCTTGTAATTTACCAGCTTAAGATTTTGGTCAGAGCCAAACAGAATAGCAGTAGTCTTAGATAAATTTAATGGTAAACAATAGTCAACAGACCAATTATAAACTCTGCATACCTCTTCATTTAGCATAACAATGATTCTTGGTAAAGCAACTGGTTTACATTGCAAATAAATCTGAAAGTCATCAGCAAAGAGCATACAGGTGTCAACGCAATAGACCAGACATTTCACAATGCACGTTATCAAAATTAAAAATGCAATTGGACCTGGATTTGAACCTTGAGGAATTCCCGATGTAAGTTTCACAAAGTCAGTTAAAAAACCTTTTAAATCAACTATTGCCTGTGAACGACCGGAAAGGTACGAATGAAACCAAATGATAAACTCATCAGAACAGTTTATTTTACGCATGACTCGCAATAAAATCGAATGTCTGACGGAGTCAAAAGCTTTTCGAAAATCGAAAAGTAATAGAATAGTAACTAAACCTAGATCAATACCACGTCTAATATCATCTGTAACCTTCAATTAAGCCGTTTGTGCACTGTAATACTTATGAAAACCTGATTGTTGAGGTGAAAGAAGGTTGTTATCTTCATGATAATTTATCAATTGGTTAGTGACCAACTTATCAAATACTTTTGCAAAGTGCGACAAATTAGCAATAGGCCGCGTATCAGATGGAGATAATGGTTTTGGTATTTTTTTAAGTGGCACTACCAAAGTTTGCTTCCAAATTTCCGGATAGCTACCTGTTAATAATGATGCATTAAAAATATTAGTCATATAATTTGAAACCAAACATAGAGAGTCTTTAAGATAATTAAGAGATAAATTATCTACACTCCGTCCTTTACATTTAGGAATCATAGTCATAGCTGTCTGAAGAACCTCAATAGTATTTAATGGCTCAACCGTGAATACAGGAAATTCCGTATTAATCGGAATGCCTAAAATGTCATCAAGCTCTTGAGTAGAGCACAATGGATAGGCAATAGCAACAGAGGTATAATACCTATTCAAATCCGCTACATTAAAAGTAGTAAGAGGTGAAGACGGGCGAGCACCAACAATGCCAAATCTAGATAATAAGGCCCATTTTTTGGAAAGATCAATTGCTTGCCTAAGTTTATCTCCCAAAAACTTCTCACGTGCTAAAGTAATATCACGCTTTATCACAGTACGACTAGATCTATAGGCACTCAATAACGTATTGCTCTTTGATAAAGCCTATCTCTCGCTTTACAACGTTCCCGAAGTGGATCATCAATCCACGGCGCAGGATTTCTACGAATTACACGATCTACAAAGGGGGCATGAAATCAAGTAAATTAACCGCTATTCTTTAAAAATCATGTAGCATGTCGTTGACATCAGTGTGAGTTGCCAAATTCGACATATCAATACGATCTTTAAGTTCCTTGTTGAAATTGCATGGCACAAAATTCCGAAAATCTCTAGATCGAACAGTTTTAACAACCAACTGATTATGCTTAAGTTTATAATCTAGTATGATATAATCATGGTGACCAATAAAGGGTACTGAAGACTTTTCAAATGATTGAACTTTATCAACAGAATCAACTAAAATAACATCGAGTCACGAACCAATAGGATTTATATGGTAAGTAGGACCGAAAGGCACATTGTAAAACCCATAATCATTAATAAGTGACTTAAGGGAATCCGAATAAAATGAAGACCTACATAAGTTGGCATTTAAATCACCTAGGACTATAGTATTGGAATACTGCTGGTTAAAACTATCAAGCATCTCAAAAAAAGACGACAAAGCATGACCTTTGGGTCGTCTATAGACAAATGCAATGAGAAGTTTCTCATTGAAGTTAGTGCAACTTCAACCAACAAATACTCCGTTTCAGATACTGCCTTATTATCGGATTCTAACAAAACCTTATATGTCCAATCCTGACGAATATACAAAGCCACTCCTCCACCTTGCATAAAAGCTGCTTGGTTTTTATTACTGCGTTTAGAACTAGAAGCAGGTAAACCTCTATCATTACGTAACAGTATATACCCATCGATATAGACATTACTATCTGGAATCTTAGGAGTTAGCCAGGTCTCACATATAGAAAGAACATCCAACTCTTTAGTGATAATTAAATCTTTTATTTCAGATAAGTGAGCATGCAAAGAATTTGCATTAATACTGGCGAAGCGAACGGAGTGTCTTTCAATTAAATTCCTATGGTTTTGTGGCTCGGCCGAATCTCATACGATGAGATTAAGGTCATCCTCAGTGGAAATAGCAATTATCGGTGACTTATCAGTCTTTCTGACAAGAACTGTAGCATTAGCTGCCCATACATACTTGTAACCTAAAGCAGTCGCTTTCTTCTTGACAATCATTTTCAATTCATGTATAACAGAAGGTAACATCTCATACAACGTAACATTACTATCAATAGAACTATTGACTAGATTACTAAATTTAATATCACCATGCGCACGCTTTACTTCAAGTACATGCTGAAGAATAGTACAAGATTTAAATTTAATTACAAACGAAAAGTATTTATTGCCTGTCCTAACCTCATTAAGCTGAGAAGAGTTTGCTGAATCAATACTAGTGACATTACTCTCACTACGTTGCTTTAACAATCTCACTTTGAGTATATCACTAACGAGTGATTGTAAATTCAAAACATCTAAAATCTTAATAGCTAAATCATTAATAGGTACCGTGCAGGTAGTCGGAATGCCATTAACCTTAACTTCCGTGGTAGGTAATCCACGGTTTCTCAATTCTTTAATTTGACTAGTTTCAGTAGAATGCTTAGCAACTGCCACTTCCAAAGAGTCTAGACGTTTTGCATGCTCACTCTGCGTCTCACGAATCTCTTTTTGTTCATTAACTAAAGTTTGAATAGTATTTTGGTTGTTTAGCAACAACCGATATAGAATACCATCACGTTGAGCTTGCTGCAATTCATCCCAATTAGGGGGAAGAGGAATTGACTGCTCACCCTGACTCATAATGGAAGCAGTAGAAAAAGCTTGATTACTATAGTGTGGCGATGACAAAGAATTATCTGAAGATACAGATGAAACAGACAGGTCAGGATTAAAACCTCGGACAGTAGCAATAGTAGCAGAGCGCGCAACACACTGTTCAGATTTTCGATTTAACGACGCGTCACAAGAAATTTCTGTAGAAACTGCAGACACAGAAAAACTCTCAATGCAACATTCAAAAACTCTAGGAGAATTTAAATACTTAGAAACACACGCCTGATGTAATTTTCGCCCGCATGTAATACTATTGACTCGATTGTAGGCAATACGCTTCTTACAATGAACACAACTTTTCATGTTATAATCAATCTCTAACTTATCGATCAATATCAATTTAATTACCGCAAAAATTATATAGGTGGCGCAATCGATCTCCTAATAAAAATACAGCTATATCTTCTCAGCTAACCTAAAAATATTACTTTCGTTAGAACTAATACATTAAAACTAATAAAACACTGCACTAGTCTTATATACGCAACAGTAAATACTGATTCTTCTCATTCATCCAATGGCACGCTCCTTAGAAATACGAGTTTAAGATACAAGTTTAACATTTAAAATTGCCGCTTTGCCCAAAGGTAACTGGGCATGGACACGCGATAAGATAGCGACTGCTGGTAAGGTAGATTGCAAAATGAAAAACTAAGCGCAAGTTCGCTAGCGAGTCACTGTGATGGGGGCACTTAGATCGCACTCAAGCTACGCGAGATGAGATGCGCATGGCAGAAGCAGAGAAAATGCTGACTCACGCAAAAAAATTGTATCTTAAAACACAGCTGCTGAGAGACGTGGTGCACTAGCAGACAACGATGCACAAACTAGTTAGCCCCTCACAGCTGACATCGAACGACCAGCAGGTGGATGCAGCGATGCAGAAGAATAAGTTGGATGGTCACCGATGCAGTGCCGGTGATGAGATGCAAGCGCAGCTAGGTGGTGGGCGGCAGTGCAATGGTGCAGCAGTGATGAATGCCGCAGGCTGATTTTGCGATGCAAGACTGCAGGCGGTGGTTGGTGAGCAGTGATAGGCGCTCAGCCCGAGTGCGGTGTGCAGAGTGAGGTTATGTTGCCACTTGGTCCAGGAAAATAGTCCCCAGGCTCAACCTTAGGCGAAGAGCTTGAGAGCAGAGGTAAATAATGTGTAAAAAAAACTCGGAGCGCTAGGCAGAAGAGGTTCTCACTTACCGGGAGACAGAGAGAGAGAGAGAGAGAGAGAGAGAGAGAGAGAGAGAGAGAGAGAGAGAGAGAGAGAGAGAGAGAGAGAGAGAGAGATCTTTTTATTTACACCTTGGGGTGAAATCCCGTCTGGTGCTTCTGGAAAATATACAGAAGTATAACAAATTAATATATTATAATATAGTATAAGCAAATTAATAAAGCATAACATTTACAATATAAAGTTCAATGCATATAATAGAGAACATAGTAAAAGATAAAGTATGAAGTCGCGTGCTGTTACGTTTCACCGCCATGCAGAAGCGATCAAGTCGAAATGATGAATCAATTTTTCGGTCACGAGTGTTTCGCGAATCACAAGCATGCAGGCTCTTACAAAAAAATAATAAAAAAGTGTGCGACGTTGTGCGGTTGTGTGAGAATTGCATGCGTATTGTAAACGTGTATCAGCGGAAACACGAGTGTGGTATCAGTTTTTGTAGGCACTGTCAAAAGCAGCATGCCTTTAACGACTTATGCTTCATGCAGTCAATCAGCGTTGTCGTCCCGGGTAAAAAAAAGAAATATCTTTATATTTTTTATGATTACGAGACAACACAAGACACTCCGTATGGCGAAAATGCGCGCGTTCACGTACCTAATTTGTGCATCGTGCACCAAGTATGCTCGGATTGCATCGGCCTGGACGACATACAAATAGAATGCCCCACTTGCGGGGTGCGCGAATTCATTTTCACTCGCGATCCCGTTAAACAACTCTTGGAGCTATGTGTGCGAGAAAAAACAGATTTTGCCGAAATTGTGTGTATAGCGCACAATGCTCGGGCATTCGACTCTCAATTTATATTGAAAGAGTTGGTGGAAAGTTCCAAGTGTGGCACGCCACGCGTAATATTAAATGACCACAATATTACGCAGCTAAAATACGGGAGCATAAAGTTTATTGATAGTATCAATTACTTTCAATTGAAACTGAGTGCTTTGCCTGCGACATTTGGACTGCCCGAGAGCGCTAAGAAAGGTTATTTCCCCCACCTTTTCAATACCAGTGAGAATGAGCACTACAGGAGCCCTCTACCCGCACCCGAGTTTTATTGCCCAGCTACTATGTCTGTGGCTGAACGTGCCGCTTTTCTCGGGTGGTATGAGAATACATCCCCAAACTACGTATTCGACTTTCAAAAAGAGATTGTCGAATACTGTAAAATGGACGTGGAAATATTGAGGCACGCGTGCATACGGTTTCGCGAAATTTTCATAGAAGTCGCTCAAACAGACCCGTTCGTCTCCGCGTGTACAATTGCGTCCACATGTATGTATGTTTTTAAAAAAAATTTTTGCAGCCAAAAACTATTGGCCTGATACCGCCAAATGGATATAGGCGCGGGGATAAGCACTCGCAACAATCTATAGAGTGGCTGCTATACTACGAGCGCGAGTTTGGGCGTGAAATTCTACACGCGGGGCGATCGCACGAGTTTCGTTTACGCGAGGGGTTTCTCGTAGACGGGTATCTACCGCCAATCGGAGGAGAGCCTGCCTCAACAGCCAAAGGAATTGTTTTTGAATATCAAGGCTGTTACGTACATGGCTGTCCGCGCTGTTTCAACGATAATCGTACTGTGAGAAAAAATAAATATGGCCAAACATACGCACAGGCGTACGAGGGCACGGTAGTAGAAGTCGCGGCAATGAGGAGGTTCGGATACGACGTGCGTGAGATGTGGGAATGCGATTTCGCGCGCGTGAAAAGTCAGCAACCGGAAATTACGCAATATTTAGCGACTCATCCGGTCATGAGCAAAATATCCTTAAACCCGCGTGACGCTTTTTTCGGTGGCCGCACGGAAAATATCGTCACTTCCCGCAGTACCGCGCCGGACGAAGAGATCAAATATACCGATATTTGCTCTCTTTATCCATATATCTGCAAGAGGGGACGTTATCCCATTGGGCACCCGCGCATTTACATCGGCGGAGAATGCACGGAGTTGACTGGCGGTCGAAACAATAATCTCTCGCACGTGGAAGGGCTGATAAAGTGCAAGGTTTTACCACCTCGTAGTTTGATGCTGCCTGTGTTACCCATAAAAATGCACTCTCGACTGATTTTCGGACTCTGTCGCTCGTGCTGCGAGGAATTGCGAGAGGGCGACTGTAATCACGACCAAGCCGCTGAGCGTGAATTTACAGGCACATGGGTTGTCTGCGAGTTACAGAAGGCGATCGAACTTGGCTACTGCGTCACAGAAATATTTGTTATTTGGCAGTATGAGACCACGCACTTCGATCCTGTCACGGATGCGGGTGGGCTGTTTGCCCCGTATGTCAATACCTTTCTCCGATTGAAGCAGCAGGCAAGCGGTTTGCCTGCTTGGTGTACAGACGAAGAGGGTAGAAAGCGGTATGTCGACGAGTACGAGCGCGACGAGGGGATAAGGTTAGACTTGGAAAAAATAGAAAAAAATCCGGGGTTGCGTTCTGTCGCGAAATTGTATTTGAATTCGCTGTGGGGAAAATTCGGCCAGCGCTCAAATATGAAACAAACGGCTATTATAAAAACGCGTGAGGGACTATTAAAACTTCTTACAGCGGCGGAAAAAGAAGAATTCGATGTTCTTATGGTCAACGAGAACCTTTTATACACGAATTGGCGCTTTCGCGAAGATGCCGTCGATGTTTCGAGTAATACAAATGTGGCAATAGCTGCGTATACAACCGCGCAGGCGCGTCTCGAGTTGTATTCTTATATTGAAAAACTCACCGCAGTGCGTGTTCTGTACATGGACACAGACTCGTGTATTTTCACAAACGACCCTACTGAGTATACTCCGTCTCTGCTGGGTGCTTTACTGGGTAACATGCCAGACGAGCTAAAGGCCTACGGCGAGGGTACCTATATTACAAAGTTTCTCTCAGCGGGTCCAAAATTTTATGGCTTCCGAGCTGTCGTACCCTCTACCGGGGAAACTGTCAAGTGCTGTAAGATTAAGGGTATTAGCCTCAATAGCGCCAATTCGTGTATAAGAAATTTCGAGAGCATCGCGCGTTTGATCGCAGCGTATTTTGGAAACGAAAGAAAACCCATCGTTTTGAAATATAAACCGATCAGGCGCACTCGCACACACGAAGTCATCACTCGCGACGAAAAAAAGTCGTGTTCCGTAGTACTTAAGAAGCGTAGATACTTTCGCGATGCAGTATCACTACCTTTTGGTTATAAGAGCGACGCATAGTATGTATATTTTATAAAAAAAAAACTTGTAACTGCGTGTATTTATGTAAAATAAAAAATTGTCCTTTTTAATAAAAATTATTTACCTATTAAAATTATTTCTACCTATATCCATCACTTTCCTCGCATTAGTACGCTGAAAAAAAAGCATGCTGTGATAATAGTCCGTTATATTTTCTTAACAAAGTAATATACAGAATGTTTTATAGCGTTTTCATGTTAAATATACTAAGAAGGTATTGTACGAGAGTCATTTGATAAGTACCTAGCCTACAAATGAAAACACCAAAATTTTACAAAAAATAAAATTTATTTTTCAATGTAGTCTCCTTTTAGTTGAATACACTTGGTCAAGCGGTGTTCCAATTTTTTTAACCCCGTTGAAAAAAATGTTTTCTCTTGGTTTGCAAAATAGGCCTCCGTGGCGGCGATTATTTCGTTATTGGAGTGGAATCTCTTCCCGGTGAGCGAATTTTTTAGGTTTGGAAACAAAAAAAGTCGCACGGAGCCAAATCTGGAGAATACGGTGGATGGGGCAGCAGTTCGTAGCGTAATTCGACCAATTTAGCCGTGGCGAGTGCAGAAGTGTGAACCGGTGCATTATCGTGGTGGAAAAGCACTTTCTTTATAGACAAATGGGGCCGTTTTTCTTCTAACACAGCGTCAAATCGGCTCAATAGTTCGGCGTAGTACTGTCCTGTGACCGTTTTGCCCTTCTCCAGATAGTCAATAAAAATCACACCTTGAGAATCCCAGAAAACAGTGGCCATCACCTTTCCGGCCGACGGGACCGTCTTCGCCTTCTTCGGAGCAGGTTCACCGGGTAAGGTCCACTGTTTTGACTGCTCCTTGATCTCTGAAGTGTAGTAGTGAATCCATGTTTCGTCGACGGTCACGTAACGACGCAAAAACTCTTTTGGATTGCGACTAAACAGCACCAAACACTGCTCTGAACTGGTCACACGGATGCGCTTGTTGTCTGCAGTCAGCAAACGCGGCATCCACCTTGCTGACAGCTTCCTCATGCCTAAAATCTCATGTAGGATATGCCACACGCGTTCTTCTGAGATGCCTACTATCGCAGCTATCTCGTGCACCTTTAATCGGCGGTCTGACAAAACGATATCGTGTATTTTTGTCACGTTCTCCTCCGTAGTGGCTGTTTTCGGAGCACCTGGGCGTGGATCATCAAAAACCGACGTACGACCACGTTGAAACTCGTTATACCAAAATTTAACGGTCGCCATCGAAGGAGAAGTATCCCCATACACTGCATCCAAGCGTTCTTTAATTTCACTGCGCGATTTCCCTTCCAAAAACAAGAATCGAATCACCGACCGATATTGTTCTTTCTCCATTTTTTCAAAAATCAACGGACACATTTGCTTTCACACGCTCTCAAAAATAAACTACAACTCCGATCCGGCTGAAATTTCGTCTGTAACCGTTTACAGGAAGATACTGCACTGTAGTGTATTTCTGGTGCGATAGTGGCACCATCTGGCGGTGAGGCTAGGTACTTGTCAAATGACCCTCGTAGTTACAAAGTCGCGTCATGTTTCATAGTTAACTATATCGCCGGCTTGTGCATGCTAGTCGTCGCGGTAGTCCTGCTCATTCTCGCGGCGGGGACAGCCTAGTCAACGCGCGCGCGCGCGGGAATCAGCTAGTCACAGCGGATCAGCCCATCCCCTCGCACGACCAGCTTGTCGCCGCGTCAGCTCATCACCGCCGTAAAGATGCTAGTCCCCGCGCGCGCCGCAGCCGCCTGCCACGTCCGCACGTCATGCAGACGATAATGTTTCGCGCGAATGGAAAAAAGGGTATAAAATGATTGGGAAAGCGTGGGACAGTCTCATTCGGTGGCTAGAGGTCGTAAAAGAAATGGATACACGCTTGAAACATCCGTTTACCTGTTGTGTGTGTGGACCCACAGGCTGTGGAAAAACACGCTTTGTTCAGCGCTTTCTCGCCCATTTACCGGCCATGTGTACCGCACGCTTCGACCGTTTACTGTTTTATTACGCTAAATTGCAAGAGGCTTACAGAACAGCTTTTGAGTCCAATGGACCTATCATTGAGTTTCGAGAGGGACTCCCGCAGGTAGGCGACTATTCCACGGACGAGAAGAAAAAATTACTCATTCTCGATGATCTTATGCGAGAATCCTCGAGCGACGTTATTTTATACTTGTTTACGAAAGGTAGTCATCACAAAAATATCAGCGTGATATTCATAACGCAAAATGTTTTCTACAAGGGAAAGGGGCAGCGTGACATAAGTTTAAATACAAAGTACCTAGTGCTGTTCAAAAATCCGCGCGACAAGGCACAAATACAGCATCTCGCGCGCCAAATCCATCCCGAAGACTCGGGTTTTCTCCGCGAAGCCTACATAGACGCTACGCGAGTGCCACACTCTTATCTCTTTGTAGATATCTCGCAAGACTGTCTCGATGAGTTTAGATTTCGCGCAAACATATTCCCCGGTGACAGTGCGCATTACGCATACGTGCCCAAATACTTTAAATCACGCTGACTTGCTCGCCCGAACGTCAGTCGGGAAAAAACTATGGTCCCGTACGGACGAGCTGCCTCTTGTCGCGGCACGTTACCGCGCGGTAAACATTTTTCCAAGAAAAATCTCGCGCTACTCGGCGTGCTCTGCCACGGCGATAACAAACATCGCACAACCATAGCCCGAGCGGCTGACTTGTCAGACGCAAGTGCGCCTGTCAAGAGCCACACGCGACTCATTTCAACGAAAAATTCTACGCATTTTTGGGTCCGATGACGAGCCCGGGAAAAAAATTCTGTTTACGACCTTTAACCATGGCGCGCTGCGGGAAATTGTAGCCGAGAGACCAGCCTCGCGCTCTCGTGCCATTCCCGACCAACTGTACGTTTATACAGATATTTGTGAACCCTACACAGTGGGGGACACGCAGGCCTCGCTCTTGCGCATCGTTTCCTTGGATAACTCAAAATTCAGATACGGTTGCAGTGCTGTGCAGCGTTTCACACCCACCCACTACATACCGCTTCTCTATCACAATTTTCATAATATTATCATCGATATAAGAGACCAGCTCGGGCAGCGCATTCCATTCGAGTACGGTACACTGACCGTGACACTCCATTTCAGACGAAGTCACTGAGATGTCTCATTATACTAGATACTACGATGAGCAAATAGGTGGTGGGAGTGGGGTAAGAAACGTTTTCGCTGGCTTGGCCTTTCAGAGAGGGCGCGGTGTTGGCTCTTGGTTAGGGGGCCTCTTTCGCCGCATTTTACCATACATCAGGAGTGGCGCTAAGACCGTCGGGAAAGAGATCTTGCGCGCAGGTATGAAAATCATAGACGATGTCGCAAACAATGGTGTCAATTTCAAGGAGGCCATAAAATCGAGAACCGGAGAATCGGGATGCCATCTCAAAAGAAAAGCGGCAGAGAAAATTAGCGAAATCATGAAGGGGTCAGGGTGTAAAACTACCAGGCGCGTCAAACGGCAACGACAGTCGACAAAGGCACGTGCAAGCTCCCGTACCTCGCGGACCAAGCGTAAGAAAAAATTGATAGCCGCGCCGCGCAAGACTCGTAAAGCGAGCAGGAGAACGCGGAAAAACCCTGCTTTTCGGGACATTAACGATATTTTCAGTCCAAAATAAATTTTGAAAATGTCTTTCTTGCAATCTCACTCGTCAGAGTGTATGTCGAGCGAACTCGCTCTTTTCTACCTCCCATCTACCCAAACCTCCATCGAGGGCAGCAGTTTTTTAAACTATAAGCCCGTCTCTTCGATCAGCGACGAGGGCGATGCGCCCATCGAATTCATCGTACCTAGTGCCAGCGAGCATTACATCGATCTCGCACACACCATGCTCTTTGTCAAGGCATAAATACTCCCCAACGACGATGTCGACACAAATCTAAAAGTTGGCCCTGTAAACAATCTTCTTCATTCAATGTTCAATCAAATCGATATTTTTCTCAATCAAAAGCTCGCCTCACCGCCCAACAACATGTACGCGTACAGAGCTTACATAGAGTCACTGCTGAGCTATTCCCCCGCTGCCAAAGAATCACATCTCACCGCGAGCCTCTGGTACGATGATACACCCGGCTGCATGGAGGACGCGCCGGAAAATCAAGCAATCGGTTCGAACAAAGGCCTCGTTCAGTGGCAATATTTTACGAAAGAGGGACGTGCATTCGATATGATTGGCCATCTGCACTGCGACTTGTTTAATCAGGATAAAATTCTCATCAATGGCATCGAAATGAGAGTGCGTCTGATGCGTAATAAGGATGCATTTTGCCTGATGGATTCCACAAACGACGGCCGATTCGAAATAAAAATAAAAGAAGCTACCCTTATTGTTTGGCGTGTCAAGATAAATCCCGGTATTTTGATCGCACACGCCAATACACTGGCCAAAGCAACAGTCAAATACCCCATTACGCGTGTCGAGGTGAAAACATTTACGCTTCAGACTGGTATACTAGGTGATAGCATTGATAATGCGATTCTTGGTCAACTGCTGAAACGTATAATCATCGGTTTCGTCGATAACAAAGCGTTCAATGGAAATCAAGCACTAAACCCATTCAACTTTCAACACTTTGACATAAATTATCTCTCGCTATATATCGACGGGGTTCAAATACCAAGCAAACCGTTACAACCACACTTTACAGGCAACAGCGCAACGTTTATCGAAGCATTCCAAACACTCTACTCAGGCACAGCGATGCATTTTCTCAATGAGGGCCTAGGCATAAACCGTTACAACTATTCAATGGGGTATTTTCTTAAGGCATTCGATCTCACACCCGATTTATCAGCGCATTGCCACTCTTATTGGAACCTCGTACGCTCGGGCAGTGTGCGCATCGAAGTGGGCTTCGCGACGGCGCCGACTGTTACAATAAACTGCATTGTCTACGCAGAGTACGATAACGTTCTCTAACAAATTTTAACGGACATCGGCATCTTTACAACATTGCCAGAGTATGCGCGGTGAGGAGAAGGCCCGATACATCGAAGCGCTTTTCGGACGCAGCGTCATCAACTTGGAAAAATTTGATTCACCATCGTTTAAAAAGCTCAACAGAATGTTCCCAGACAATACACTGTGCGCCACGCATTCAACCAAAATCATTTTGGCTAAAAAAGAGTTTTGTGCTCTTTACAAAGTTCATCAGCTAAAAAAGTCGCTGCGCTCGATACTTCCTGCGAAATGGAAAGCGCTTCCTAAAGAAAAAGTGGAAAGTGAAATGTTCCTTGCAGCAGTTTACGAGCAAAGAGATACAAATAGTGACAGCAGCGATAATAATGACATATACTATTCAGCCATAGACGGCGACACATCCTCTGACTGAAAAAAAATGAACGCGAATGAAATAACGCGCGCCATCTGCGGCCTCTCTGCTAATTCGCTCGGAGTTTATGCAGCCAATCATATACCAAGCCGGTTGAGCCGTCCATCGGCGGTCATTGCTAATCTCGATACAACGGACAAGCCCGGCTCTCATTGGGTAGCTTTCTACATAGACAGTCACGCAAGAAGTACCTATTTCGATAGCTATGGACTACCACCATCGTCGCGACATCATCTCGATCGACTCAGAAGAAATTGCAAGTGGTTCTGGTGGAACAAGAAGAAGTTGCAAAGTTTCGATTCTAAAGGCGCGGTGAATATTGCGTCATGTTTTTGCATTTTATGTGTAGTGGGTTTACTTTAAGAAAATTTTGTAACATCTTTACGACGGATACTCGCTTCAACGACAAAATAGCTGCTAAATTTTGTAACATTATAAAGAACAAAAAATTAAAAAAAGAAGGACGTGCGTACAATTTCCCGCGTGCTACTTCACAAGGGTGCGGCCCGTGCAGTCAGACATGTAGGCCAATGACTCATTATTAATCTCTCTCTCTAACTTAAAGATATATTTTACATTGTTGGGCCTAGATTTGTAAGCTAATATATGTATGCCTGATTGTTCATTACTTGTAATATCTTAATACTGAAATGAATCAGCCCTGGTTCAAATGCGATTTTATGTATTCGTAGTTAATTTTAAGCATCGCTTGTGTCTGTCTCGGTTAAACCATATGTATTCGTAGTTTGTAAGTTTTCAAAATTTATGCATTCATAGTTTGTAAGTTTATGCATTCATAGTATGTAAGTTTATGTATTCATAGTTTGTAAGTTTGATCGAATAAACAAAAAAAAATATATAAATCATGTTTTCATTTACAGACCTTTCACTTTCCCACTCTTGAAAAAAAAGAAATCAGTTAAATTCATTTTCCTCCCGCGAGAGAGTATTAAAAACGTTTTCTCTTATTACGAAATACTTACGCGTGAAAAATTTTATCATCATATACACATTTCCTTCACGAGTAACTTAAAAACCGTTGAACAAAGAACGCATTTATGGCGGGGGTGAAGTGTTCTTAGAACCACTTAACGCAGTTATCGGGTACAACCATAAATAGTTACTTGTCGCGGCACGCATTTCCTTCTCACAAAACAAAGAATGCATTCATGTGAAAAATTTATCATGTATACGCTTTGACTCGTAATCAGTTAAACACACACACACACACACACACACACACACACATACACACACACACACACACACACACACACACACACACACACATATCGTAAAATCGAGAGCACACTCTTGTAACGGTCCGTTAAATTCGTTGAACAATTGACGCATTCATGGCCAGGGTGAACTGTGCTTAGAACCACTTAACGCTGTTATTGGGTACGTGCCATAGCACGCATTTCCTTCTCACGAAAATCTTTGTCGAGAGTACGTGATTGAAAACGCTAAACAATGGCCGCATTCATAACGGCAATTATTGGAAACGCTTTTCACAGTCATTGAGTACAACCACAAACCTAATATTTTTCTCGCCACCTTTCCCCACCACCGGGTACGTTGCATCATACACGTGCTCTCATTGGCTGCGCCCCACTGTCGGCGCCCCCTACCACCTCTTGAGGCGCACACCCAAACGAATAGCTCAACCGACAACGTTGCGTCAGTCTAGTAGAACACGCAGCACCAGCAGCACCAGCAGTCAAATCAGCTGTAGAAAGCACGCCTCAGTATTTCTTTACACACACACACACACACACACACACACACACGCACACACACACACACACACATACACACACAAAGTGCAATCGTACAACGACATTGCTTCAGCCACGAGCATTAGTATTTCTTTTTTAAAACAAGTTTGTCACAGCTATTTTAAAATGAATCAAGACGATCTTCCGCAAAACTTGCTTTTTAACACAAGTTACGCGCTCAATAAGTTTCACTCGAAATTTGCATACCTTGGATTGCAATATTACGGTGGGCATTTCCGTGCAATGATTCAATTCGGTGGCGATACTTCGGCACGCAAATACGTAACAATGGAAATCACCGCGTGAGAGGAATTCACCACACATTTTCCTGCAGTAATGTATCATCTGTGCGGGCACAAGCAGGAGTTTACAAAAATCGACCTAACTGAGCACGAGATTAATTTGACTACCGCTTATAACTCGAGAGTACTGGGAATCAATCAGAAAAAGAAAACAGTGGAGCCTGTGTCATTACGGAGTCGGCGCCGGTATCACCATGAGGCGCAAGATTGGGATACCAACGGCAGATTGCGCATCGAAACAGAGTCAATCATCACGGCTGTCGACGCAGATGACAACGACGACGAGAGTGCACCGGCGCGAAAGAAGAGAAAAGTTGAGAGTCTTTCATGTGTTGTGATCATGCGACGTACTTTTCTAATATTAAAAAGCATGCGCGAGTGTATAGAGTTTCGTCTTCGCGAGTTAGAGGATATGTCCACGTATGTTAATGCCATGTATGATGTAATGATAGACAGTTTGAAAATGCACGAGAACAGTTGCGAACTTGATAAATGTTTCGACGGATCCGCATTTCTTAAATTTTTCAACGACCACAAAGACGAATTAATATCTAATGTAAAAAACCGGATTATTTATTCAAACTTTGGTAACTCGAATGTGGATAGACGATTTGTAGAAATAAAATGTCTTTATTTACCGACACTAGAAAAAGATGTATACTAGGCTGTTAATAATTAATCAATAAATACAAATTTTAATTGAATTGCCTTCTTCTTCATTATTTCATAGTCCTATTCCTCCGCTCTATCCCCACCCACCATCAATCACTTGGCCTTACATATAAGCTACTAGTAGCATCGGCGCGAGAGCAGAAGGACTGCAACCTTCACAGGGCACACGTCATGGGTCCGCCATTTAGCAAGCAGACACCAGAGGATAAACAGCCTCTCATCGATAAAGAAAAGAAAGATTATTCGTCGACGGATAGAGATTCATCGCGATATAAATCTTTTTCCACCAATACCAATCCCTTTCCCAAAAAACAAGGTTATTCACGATGTAATTAAAACTTAACATAAAAACGGCCCTTTTCAGGGCCACAAACTCATTATTACGTATACAAAACTATTTCTTATACTTTGACCACTTGGGACTCCCGCTACGCAGTTCGACGGACCAACGATGGAGTAGGGATGCTGACGCATACCTGCACCACACAAAGGAACTCTCTCTCTCTCTCTCTCTCGCTCGCTCTCTCTCTGTGGGTGAGTGGGTGGGTTGATGTGGGTGGGTGTGGGTGTGGGTGCGGGTAGGGTGGGAGGGTGGGTGTGTGTGGGTGGGTGGGTGGGTGGGTGTGTGTGCGTGCGTCATATCTCCCTCTCTCTATGTGTGGGTGGGTGGGTGTGGGTGGGTGTGGAAGGATGGGCGGGTGTGGGTGAGTGGATGTGGGTTTGTGGGTATGGGTGTGAGTGGGTGGGGTGGAAGGGTGGGTGTGCGTGGGTGGGTGGGTGGGTGGGTGTGTGCGTGCGTCATCTCTCTCTCTCTCTCTCTAGTACATGGACTGGTATAGCGCGTATCATATTACACGGAGGTGTGAAGAGGGTATAACTGTTATGTAAACAGTAGCTAATTACCCATTGTTAATGGATGGCTTGTTTACAAAACAGCAGCGGTTTTGAAAACAATAGCCCCATTGACATGGGTCATTGACATGGGTCATTAGCTACCGTGCAGCTACTGTTTACATAACACTTAACTTAATGACCCTCCTCGCGGCGCCGCCACGGGGCGCCCCCCTCCCCCCTTGTAATATGATACGTCTCGCTATACCAGTCCATATACTACTATTAAGATAGGGATTAAATCCATTCGTTACAGACAATCTATAATTATAAAATTGTGAATTTGATATATTACTACTACCATTTTTACATTTCATATTAGGCATCCATCCATAACCTCCATTTGGATAAATGAGTGGATATGTCATGGGATCTGTGTGTTTACTTATTTGAGGAATACTCATTGGTTTTTCATGTTTTGAATATACAACAATATCTCTTTCTATAGGAGGTTGGCCATCTTTTCCAAAAAATATCATAGCAACTTCATTACAAGAAGCTTCATTATATATATTTTTATCTAATTTATCATTTCGTTTTATAATCATAGTAACTTCTCTTGGCATGCTGCCAATTTTTACACACCGTTCTAATTCTTTTCTTTCTACTTCATACATCATTTTGTAGGCTTTAGCATATGGATTAATATTTCTTTATAAGCTATCTAATTCACTAAGCAATTCTGCTTTTATACCAAAATTGCTTTTATGATTTTTTCGGTGAGCTGTGGCTTTTTCATTATCAAGAACGTACAATTGTCCATATTTTCGAGCTTCATTTATATTTGGATGCAAAGCATAAATATTATGATATGTTTGCCCACAAATTCTAATTACTTGCTGTCCACTACTAGACAAACTTTCAAAATTAGTTCCAAAACTTGCAAAAGCAAGAGCATTGTTATATGACCGAATATTTTTTCGGAAGTTAATACTATCCATTGATAATCCTGTAGACAAGTTCTCTAACTTATATGGATAAGGTGGATTTTCTGGTAAAGATACTTTTCCCTTATGACAACAATTACTAAATTGTTTATCTTGAGTATATTGAAAACTAAAATGCTTAGCATTACAATGTTTAGAGATTTCAAACATAGAACCCAAATAACTTTCGTTAATTAGTTTCTCGTCAAATTCTACATTTGCTATTCGACCCATAATTTTTGATTTGCTAATTAATATTAAGCTATTTTCATTTCTATTTGGAATTCGTTTTTTCGTGATTTTTAATTTCTTATCCATTATTATTACGTTTGAATCATCATATACGTTGAAATATCTTTCTTTATTATCAATTTTTTATTTTTTAGTTGATGTTATTATTTCTTTTGTCATTGCACTTTCAGAATACTTTCTTTTTTTTAAATTGTCTTCTGATCGAATTTCAACTAATTCATTCATATTTCGTAATTTTTTATCATTTATCGTTTTCTTTTTGAATTCTTTTATTTTTGCTTTCCAATAAATTTCTTTTTTACCTAATGCCTCTTTATCGCGTTCATTTTTTAATTCATCACTATTAATTTTTTGCCTTTTTTGCAATTTCTGCATTTTTCGTTTTAGTTTCTTTTCGATTATTTTACTATCATCGCTATTTTTGTTGTTGATATATGCTTCTCTTTTAGGTATCGCTTCTTTTTCACGTTGCTTTTTTAATTCATCGCAATTCATTTTTTGAGTTTTTTCCAATTTCTGCATTTTTCTCTTTAGTTTTTTTTCAACTATTTTACTATCACTATTCTTATTTTTGATATATGCTTCTTTTTTACGTAATGCTTCTTTTTCGCGTTCCTTTCTTAATTCATCGTTGTTCATGTTTTTCATTTGTTCTGTTTTTCGTGTTTTTCTTTTTATTTTTATTACTTCCAATTTATTAGAATTTTCCTATTTTTTCCAATAAGTTGGTTTTTTCCGTATTGCTTCTTTTTCATGAAATTTTTTAAAATCATCACTCCCCATGTTTTGTATTTTTGCTGATGACCGTTTTCTTGTTTTTAAATTATTATCATCTTCTGTTTGTTCATTCATATTTTCACAATTAACATTTTTGTTTTGCAATAAAATCTTTTCAGGTTCATCTTCGTATACGTAGTCGCTATTATTTATTACTCTATTCCTATCCTTATTTTTACAAATTTCATTTTTACTTGGCAACGACACTTTTTCTGAAGCAGTATTTTCCAAACTTATAATTATATCATTGTAATGCAATGAATTGAAAGATGCATTTCCATCATCTATTTCCATTGGAATAATGGACTATGTACAAGATTTATTATGTCTACTATAAAAGTTCATAATTTTATTTTGTTTAAAAATTAATCGTGCTTGAATATTTCTTTCTATTATATTAATTTCTTCAGCATTAAAATGTAATTTTTGTTCGACGAAAACATATTTATGAATGATAGATCTTCGTATCGGTATCAATGAAAAATCATAATTTATATATTCATAGACAGAATTTTGAGAAAGTGGAAACATTCTAATGGTACGTGTTTCAAATATTTTTAACAAATGTAATCGCATTTGAGAAATATCAAAAGATGAGCTACATAGACATATATCAAAGAGAATAGAAATCGCTAAAGCTATCGCGAAAATTCCGCAATTATAAGAATTAGTTTGTGACTGTACTGTTTCGAAAGTAATTTTTAATTCAGGATTGTTTAGAAATAATCTATTGATGAAAACTTTATCTTCTTCTTTTAAGCATTTAGCATTAAGACTATCATAAATATGTATAATGTTATTGCTATAGTACATACAAATCCAATGACCTTTTTTAGAATTATCTGAAAATAGTAATTGTATATATTCACAATTAATTGGTATTGAAATGATATTATAAGGTTTTTGAACCAATAGCGACGATTGCATATTGAAAGACGAACAATTTTTAAGTATATTATTAAATTCCAAAATATGTTCATCATTTAACATAGATTCATCACCAGTACATGACCCAATCCCTTTTACAACTAATTTTTGTTTTTCGGCCAAACCCATTGTATTTTAAATTTATCTAAAGCAAATATTCAAAATGACAAAAATAGTATATTACATACCTAGGCCAGTAAAATAAGAAATGTCTCAGATCACATGTAATTGTTGGCCGAGGCGAAGCCGAGGTTGACAAACATGTGATCTGAGGCTTTCTTTTTTATTGACCAAGGTGTGTATACTATTTTTCTGTTCGACGGCGCCGGAAAGCGGCAACTTCGTTTCGCGCAGCGGCCGGGAAGTTGGCGCTTTCCGGCCGGAGGGCAGAAAACGTTTTTTTTTTTTTCAAAAAATCTTTTCACAATTGTAATAGCTGAAAAATAAAATAAAAATATAATTATACAAGATTAACGACTGCATATTATTTTATATAATAATTAATTTATACTTTATATTTAAGGTAAAATAGCCATTACTATGACGTCAAAAGCGCACTCTGAACTGGGACAGTAACAAATACTAATAATTACCTGATGTATATTAACTTAAATCATAGAAGCCAAAATTCGTTAGTCATTTTTGAGTTTTAATTATTCGATTATTTAGTTTATTTTAAATCCAAAACGTTATGAATTCAACAAAAAATAAAACAAACAGTACCCTTTGAAAGCAGTGTATGAACCATGAACGAACTCGGCATTTTGATTGTTTTTCACGAGCATTGGTATAACATTCAATGTCTTTTAACTGACATTTTTTGAGTTAATAGTAAAAAAACTAACATTCATACATACTTCTTATACATTCATTAATAACGTTAATACTTAACAGATCGATTTTAATAATTATTTATTTAAAAATTGGATGTCCTGCTTTGAGATAACATTTTTGTGTAGTTGTCTATACTAATCCGACATAATTATAGTATCCTTTTCCTTAATTTTGCTATAAATATTCTTAACTATGTATCTAAAATTTTATTACTTCCTCAAAGAGGAATGGTGAAAAATATTTTTGAAACAAAAAATGTTTAAAAACATGTTTTAAGACTTTTGGTACTAATATTTGAGGTTTTTGAGCAAAAAAATTTTCGTGTCTGTATGTGTGTGTGTGTGTGTGTGTGTGTGTGTGTGTGTGTGTGTGTGTGTGTGTGTGTGTGTGTGTGTGTGTGTGTGTGTGTATGTGTGTGTGTGTGTGTGTGCGTGTGTATGTACCGGCTATAACTTTTGAACCAATCGATCGATTTTCGTGAGACAAAGCTTATTCTCTTCATTTTCATATAGAATAGAGATGGCATAACCTATTTTTGGATTTTGTGCGTTTTCTTTTGTTTTAATATCAAAAAATGATTTTGAAATTTTCGTTTTCCTTATATTTTAATATGTTACAGTATTTATAACTTAATATCATTAGTTTTTTTTGAAAGGTCGTTAAATTACCTACAATTTCTTTTTTGAAAAGTTAAATCAAAGGGCGCAGCAGCGCCCTGCTTGGCGAGTAAAAGAACGAAGTGACTAACGAGCAAGCGGGGCGTTGACGCACCCTTTATTCTTTGGAATAGTCCGCTTCAACCTTACTTTTTTCTATTCTTGATAACAACATTTGTTTACTCTTTATTTGAATACTTAAATGCATTCCATTAGATAGAATCTTTTATGTACTATCCATATCTGCAATTTCATGTTTCAAGATTCTTTCGTTTTCGTATACTTCTAATAGTAAATTTGCCCTCTCAATTTTCATCTCATTTTTCATTTTCTTCGTCGTCTTCGCGTCGTCGTCGTATTTTAATCCTATACCATATATACGTACGTATAGGCACTATTAGACAGTGGTTCTACTTGTATCCGAGAGTGGCGCTATATAAATTTTTCTACAGTGCTATATATATAATATAAAACTTTCTACGAAAGTATAAAATAAGGCAAGTATAGACGTTTTTTCTGTATAATCTATAAAATAATAATATTTATGATTTTTTAAAAGAAATCAAATAAATACCAGTCAAAAAGTCTTTCACTTCTTTGAGTCATTGTATGCTGAACAAATTATATGTAAGCATTGAAATTGTTTACTGCAAATCAAACAAACGAAAGTTGTGAAATCAATTATCAATAGTCAAGTAATGCAAACATCTCTCGGAAACAACTGTATGACTGTTTTCAGAAATGTATTCAAATTTGTTTATCCTTCTATACAAATTAAACACAAGAAAGTACTGAAATCAATTTATTGTAGTCAAGTACCCATAAGATAACTTGACTGGCATAATAGAACTTTTTGTACCTTGCGTGTAAAATTACATTTTATACCCACGCTGTAACTTCAAAAATATTCAGCTAGTGGGCATAAAGTATTACTTAACGCCTAAGAGGCGCAATTACGAAAAGATGCTGTAGTTATTACTACACAAACGCTGTATTAACAGTTCTGTAGTAGTTACTATACAATAACTACTGAAAAATACTGTAGTAATTTCGGACTGTAGTTATGACCACACAAAATTACTACAGGAATTGTGTAGTTACTACTACAGGTATTTTGTAGTTACTACTACAGGAATTTTGTAGTTACTACTACAGGAATGTTGTAGTTACTACTACAGACAATTTTCGTGAAAACATCTTATAGAGGTTTAGCATCTTATTTAGCGCTGTGTCATCGCACAGCAGAGTCAGTGGCAAACAATCCTAGGTAAGGAGTTGTACCCGGGGGACTGCCGTGCATGACTGTCGGCGCCTTATCGATTAAGCCTAGTGAGCTCAGATATCAAAATCAAGGTAATCCTTGTCATATTGACTCTCCGTAAAGAGTCGTTCGAACGGTTGAATCTCACGGCTTTACATACCCTCGCGGTTCCAATGTGTTTATGAGAGTTCCGACTGCTGCGCTGCTCTGCGGCATGCGGCAGAAGCTTGCTTGTCCAGAGCCTCGTTTATGTATGTTCGCTGCTATGCCGCTATGGAGCGCAGCAGCCGGGATTCTCATAAACACATTGGAACCGCGCGAGTATGTAAAGCCGTGAGATTCAACCGTTCGAACGACTCTTTACGGAGAGTCAATGTGACAAGGATTACCTTGACTTTGATATCTGAGCTCACCGGGTTTAATCGGTAAGGCGCCGACAGTGATCGGAAAGTGGACATAACAAAATTCAGCTCTCTATATCTTTTAAACGAGATAATCTTTTCAAATAAAATCTTTTGATTTGTGTAGAGTAACGAAATGGCTTTCGATTAAGAGGGATATGTTATATAGTTAAAACTAACGCAATAGGTATATAAGTGCATTGATTTTTCTCGTACATCTATTTCAATGTGTATCATCGCGCGGTCACTCCTAAGGCTCTTCTATACTTACCTTCGGAGCGCTCCCGCGCTCCTTGATATATATACATATATATATATATATATATATATATATATATATATATATATATATATATATATATATATATATATATATATATATATATATATATATATATATATATATATATATATATATATTTTTTTTTTTTTTTTTTTTTCTCATATTTCCGGTACTAAAAGCGGGCGCCGCAGGCTCCCTGCGAATCACAACACACGTAGGGTCATTATTTCTTTAGTCAAGCACAAAATTCCCTTCTTAAAGGCTTATTTCACAACATGTGTATAGACACTATTGTGAAACCCACTTTACTTTTTCTTATGGAGTCCCAGAAATTACACTTACACACACACACACACACACACACACACACACACACACACACACACATATATATATATATATATATATATATATATATATATATATATATATATATATATATGTGTGTAACAGGACTTATGTTGACATCGCGTGTTAATACTTATGTAAAATTAACACGTAAAAATTATGCGGACGTCCGCATAAGTACCACAAAGTCAGCATAAGTCTCGCACCAGTTCAGAAATTGTCTGCATAAGTCACGTTCCATACAAATACACACACACACACATACACACACATACACACACACACACACACACACACACACACACACACACACACACACACACACATACACACACACACACACACACACACACACACACACACACACACACACACACACACACACACATACACACACACACACTCGTAATCGTATCTAATATATTAGAGAACTCGGAGAGTTATACACATACATATACCTGACCCCTAAACTGACAGTAGAAAGCAGAGATCAAGAACGATGTAGTTCTGTTTTTATTTTTTTAAGTACTGTCAAAGATCAAATCTCTAAGAATGTCTATCCCAACTAGATACGACTACTCTATAAGAATTAGATAAGTATTCATGACCTAACCCCTAATATATATGTATAAAAATTATATACATTGACAGTAGAAAGCAGAGAACAAGATGAGGTTCTGTTATTATTTTTTTAAGTACTGTCAGATCAGATCTTAGAAATTGAGTCTATCCCAACTATATGGCTACTACAAAGAAGAGTTTAGGTAAGTATAATTTTCAAGTAATTTGTCACAAAGACATTATCTCTCATAATGTAGGCTAAGCAAGAAGCTCCAAAACCTATTTCATTCATCGTAAAGAATTTTCAATGTTTTATGTTTGCAACATAACCAGTCGGGTGAAGGCTTTTCTTGAGAAAAAGTTTATGTTCTTTGTATAAATGGTTTGTAGTTATGATTTGAAAAGTATCAAACATAAAAATTTTCTAATTTTAATTATTTTAAAAAACAAGTTATTTCACAATGCCATTTCACAATAAATTTTTATATTTTCTCACTTTTCAAATCATAACTATAAACCATTATATGAAGAATATAAACTTTGTCTCAAGAAAAATCTTCACCCGACTGGTCATGTTGCATAAATAAAACATTGAAAATCCTTTACGATGAATGAAATAGGTTTTGGACCTTTTCGCTTAACTTATATTATGAGAGATAATGCCTTTGTGACAAATTACTTGAAAATAATTCTAAATATTTTCTTCTTTTATAAATGGGTTATTTGATGTAAGATAAAAAATGTTATATTCCTCTATTTTATAAAAACTTTTCAATTATATTATATCTATCCGTTATATCTACTAATTTCACAAAAATTTTATATCAATCTTTATAATTTCTATAATTATAATTTCATTATAATTTCATTGTAATATCTTCATTAAACAAATTCATTATACAAATTGAATTATTATTAATTCTGTAGTAAGATAATAATATTTTTTTTTACATTGCGTATATCGTCGCTTCCCGGTTAAAAGGCGTTATTTAAAAATCGACCTGAAAAAGGCGTTATTTGGAAATCGACCTGAAGAAGGCGTTATCTTGTAATCAATCTGAAAAAGGCGTTATCTAGAAATCTTCCTGAAAAAGACGTTATCTAGAAATCGGCCTGAAAAAGGCGTTATCTCGGAATGAACCTGAAGAAGGCGTTATCTCGCGCGTAAATTTTTTTTACTCTAATTTAAGTTGGCAACACTGTCAACATTTTCTTTATTTAATTTCAGAAATATGTTATATGATAATAGTGTACAATTTTTTAAGTTAACTACACAAATGCGGGGCGATAGTAAAATTAATATTTGTTTTTTTTTATTAACGATTTTTTTATACAATACTATATTGATTTTATACACACACACACACACACACACACACACACACACACACACACACACACACACACACACACACACACACACACACCCACACCCCCACCCACACCCACACACACACACATATATATGAGTAAAGTTACAAAAAAGTAGCTCTTGTTTTTAAGGCAAAAAAGATAATTAAACTAGATAGCGAGAGCTTTCATTTACTTTTTTGTAAAAATAAAAAATGTTAATTTCTTGTAAAGTTATATGAGTTTGGAGATATCGCTTTTACCGCTTTTTAACATTTTTGGTGTATCTTAAACATATCTTCAAACTCACGTAACTTTTAAAGGAATAATGAAAAGCAAATTAAAGATCTCGCTTTCTAGTTTAATTCGAGTTTAAATCTCTTTTTTTATTTTTTTTTTATTTTTCCTGCCGCATTGGCTAGCATTTGAAAAAGGGTAATTTTTAGCATTTGCTTCTGGAATTAAGAAAAAAATCTTTTCATATTCCCAATTCTATTAATATAATTATTCCAATAAACAGAGTGTAAAGAAATATATACCCCACGGCGTGCGGAAAGTTCGTTTTTTCACCATACCCTGGCTGAAAGTACCACTTTCGCTCCCGGCTCCGAAACGCGAATGTGGTATTTTCGGCTCGGGTATGATGAAAAATCGTATACACAACATGGGGGTAAAGAGGGCCACCCCAGAGCACGTGTTTGCCACCCTCGCCTTCGGCTCGCCTGGCAATTTACACCTGCTCTGGACTGGCCAACTCTTTACCTCCCTTGTTGTGTAATATACTATTCCGAACGCGTTGCCGTTCGGAAACGAACTTTTTAACACTCCGTGCGTAACGCTCCATTTCGTACACGCTCTAATAAAAAAGCATGCCCTAAATCAAGCTTCTAACGCGTCATGTCAAAAAATAGTGTTCAATACACAAGTGAGAAAGTAATTTTGTCCTTGTATGGCCTTTTCCCCCCCGCTTCGCTGGGGCGCAAACGTCCACACGAGGATAAAATCACTTTTTCGCACTTGTATCGAAAATAATTATTTCAGAACTATAAGTGTGCAAAATAGAAACTCTGCGCAGCTCGTTAGGAGAAATAGTATACGTCACACGTGCGCAATAGATCACCCGCACTCGTCTCTTTTATATATCGCCCGTGCTGTGCTCGCGCGACAAACTCGACTCGTGCGGGAATGACCTATTTTGCGCACTCGTTGCGTAATGTAATTCCGTAACTTGTGAGGAAAAATAGTGTGTACGCTACGCGTGCATAAAGAAGGAAATTATGCACGCGCGAAGATTGACGCTCGATTGGCCCGGGTATGGTGAAAAATAATATACGCAACACAGCGATAAAGAGGGCCATCCAAAGCACATGTTTGCCAGCCTCGCCTTCGGCTCGTACGGTAATTTATACGTGCTTAAAAGTTACATGAGTTTGGAGATATTACTTTTACCGCTTTTTAACATTTTTGGTGTATCTTAAACATACCTTCAAACTCACGTAACTTTTAAGGGAAATGGTTAGCATTTGAAAAAGGGCAATTTTTTAGCATTTGTTTCTGGAATAAAGAAAAAACCTTTTCTTATTCCCAATGTCGAGAAAAGGGATGTCGTTTTGGATTGTACACGAGTACTTTCCGTTCCTTTATGGTATAAAGAAGTAGTAGAAAAAATCTGTTTGGGAGGTGTGTTTAAAAAAAATTATATAATATTGGTTATTACAAATATTTATTATATATTTATTATAAAATCAATATAGTATTGTATAAAAAAATCGTTAATAAAAAAAAAAACAAATATTAATTTTACTATCGCCCCGAATTTGTATAGTTAACTTAAAAAATTGTACACTATTATCATATGACATATTTCTGAAATTAAATAAAGAAAATGTTGACAGTGTTGCCAACTTAAATTAGAGTAAAAAAAATTTACGCGCGAGATAACGCCTTCTTCAGGTTCATTCCGAGATAACGCCTTTTTCAGGACGATTTCTAGATAACGATTTTTTCAGATTGATTACAAGATAACGCCTTCTTCAGGTCGATTTCCAAATAACGCCTTTTTCAGGCCGATTTTTAAATAGCGCCTTTTAACCGGGAAGCGACGATATACATCTATATATTACGTATGCTTGTTTCTAACATTATATAACGAACACGTTTTGTGTAAGTTTGGCTCTAGTCAAATATCGAAATATACTTATTTTCTTGAACTGTTATCACCATTTTATTTTAATTATTTACATACTACGTGATCAATAACTAAATACATAGAAGATTGCGATTCCCATCCTATGCACCGTGAACTACAAAACGATGCGTCCGGCAAGTATCTTCTGTCTTTAAAAGCAAATTTCCCAAAATTTTAAAAATTACATTAACAATTTAAGAAGATGTTTAATTAAAATTCATATTTGCAGATAATAGGTAGATTGACTTGTGTAAGAAAAACTTACATGAATTTATGATGTATAACAGCTCATGGTTAAACTATTTTACAGGGTGGTGACTTCTATGATCTATACTTCGAAAATGTTTACGCAAAAATTTTTTAACTTTTTGTGTTTCAATTACAGTTATTATGTTAGTATTTTTGTAATATTTTTTGTTAGACGTATAATTATTTTTTATACAAATTTTTATAGTAAATATATATTAAACAAATTTTATTTTAAAAATTCTCTTTATTATAATAATTGACTTGCCTGCACTTAATTGATTCCACCAGTTTCATGAGTTTATTTTTAGTAGTACTTACGATTTTTTGTTATAAAAATAATTCCATATTTCTATGTTACAAAAATGTACTTGTCTATATAAAATAATAATTGATTCCACTTCTTTCATGTGTTAGTTTTAAACTATGATATTCTTTTGGAGAAGAGAGGGGGAGAAAGAGAGAGATGGAGAGAAAGAGGGAGAGAAAGAGAGAGGAGGAGAGAAAGGGAGGGAGAGAGATAGGGTGAGAGAGAGAGAGGGAGAGAGATTTTATCTTTAGTCTGTCATTTGTTCTTAAGGAAAACGTTTTCATATTTCATAAATTAATTTCTCAAAAAATATTTTATTTATCTACTTGAAATTTTAACCACTTATTACATTCATCGAAGACTATATTTGGTTAAAATTTCAAGTCATTATCTTCATTTATTTTCGAGAAAAAAAATATTTATGAAATAAATGCATTTTCTTTCTCCGACGATATAACAGGAGTAAAAGTCAACCAATCGCCTTAAAATTTGGCACAGAGATATCTTTTTTATATCTTCGAACCGAGTTCGTTACCCGAAAAAATCGGTTCATTATGACCAAAGATATTTGAGGTTAAACATTTTTTTTAAATATTGTTGAATCGCGTTTTCTCAGAGAATATTTTATTTATCAACTTAAAATTTTAACCACTTATTACACTCATCAAAGACTATATTTGGTTAAAATTTGAAGTGATTATCTTGATTTTTATTTTTAGAATTTAAATTTAATAAAAGGTGTCGATAAATTAATTTGAGGAAGCTAAGTGTTAAAGAATTGGCAGCGGTTTTTGCTTGATGTATGCATGTGTTACAATATTGATATAATGTTGAAAACCTACTATTATCGAGTATTAGATATTTGCCAAAATATACCCTTACATTGTCCTATTATTGACAGTTTATCTCACTTTAGGATAAAGTCTGACTAACTCATAATGATAACATTGTTCCAGTATTAGCTTTGCTTTGTCCCAGTTTTGAGTTTACATAAAAAATTGTGTCCTACTAAAGGGTAAATAGTTTTCATATCTAATGTTTTTTTTTATTCTTATAATATTTTAAAAGAGTATTTTAATTGTTAAATCAATTAAATATAGTATAAGGTATCTGTTGCAATTTTCATATGATAAAAAACAATAAACTACTATTTTTAATTCGTGTGTTAAGAGTTAGGTGATTGTAAGTGTTCCAATAATGAATATTTTACCTTATACCTTTATATTAAAAAATTTTTTCTATTGAAGTCGATTTATAAATTTCTATTGATAATAATAACTATAATTATTACAATTCATTATGACGATGTATTTGTAAAAATATAAATTATTTAAATATAGGTGTAATGTATATATATAAGTATGTTGGTGAACCTATTTGGCGAGCTATAGTTTTTTACCATGATTGAAGTATATGCTTGACTAAAGAAATAATATCCCTCTCTGGGGCTGAGGTATTAATAAAACTCGCCAAAAGTGGTCTATAGTATCTTAGCTCTTTTGGCGAGCTCATCAAAAACGTCCAAAACTAGCCAAAACAGTCGTTCCGTATCTTTTTTACTCGTCAAAACGTGCCAGAAATATAAATATACTTGTATGTGTATGTATGCATAATATCTTAATAAGCTATCTAATTCACTAAGCAATTCTGCTTTTATATCAGAATTACTTTTATGGTTTTTTCGTTCCAGCTTTATTTTTATTTGGATGCAAAGCATAAACATTATGATATATTTGCCCATAAATTCTAATTACTTGCGATCCATTTCTAGAAAAATTTTCGAAGTTAACCCCAAAAGTTGCAAAGCAAGAACATTGTTATATGGCCGAATATTTTTTTGGAAGTTAATACTATCCATTGCTAATCCTGTAGACAAGTTCTCTAAATTATATGGATAAGGTTCCCATCAGAGTGTACCAAGAAATAAAATATAAAAATAAAGATAAATATAGATTGTTAGTTTAATGATGATTGAAAATGTATTTACTCCTTAATGAATTTTATAATCTAAATTTTACATACTATAAAAATGTCAAATTATATCTAATTGAAAATTCAAATCCTACAGTTTGTTCCTGTAAAATATACTTATTTAATATTCATATACATGCAATATGATCACCATCAAAATACAACCAAGCGACCGTTAGCGAGCGAGGTATCTGTTGCTAGTTTTAAATTAATTAAATAATTTCTCAAATCAAAATAATATTTTCCTTATATTAATGAATAAATATTTATTATAATGAGTGCGTACATTTAAATTAACAAAATATTTAATTAGTACAAACAAATCTTTACTTAAGTCAATTATTAGAACTTCTTAAATTAACTAAATAATTACACATTTTTACTAAATCTATTGACACTATTTAATAAATATTTATTTAATATAGATAAATATTTCTTTAGCATAAGTAAATAAATTTTGTTAAGTTAAAGAAATATTTAAATAGTAGTATTCTAATAAATAATTTATTAGATTTTAAGAAAAGGCTATAGCGGGATAAGATGGTCAAAATTGCACTCACCTGGATTTTTATTTTGGATTGTCGATTCGAAAGTACATTATTGAAAACCTTTCTAGCCAAATTTTCAGCTCCCTAGGTGATGATTTGAGTCTCCTAACCTAAAAAACGTATTTTCTCGAAAAAAATTTTTTCCGCTCGACCCTTTCTTTTAAAAAATCTGAAAAAATTCACGGACGTGTGCTTTTGAGCAAGAAAACAGCCTGATTTTTTTCAGATTTAAACAAAAAAAATTGAGCTCAGGAAAAATTTTTTAATTTTTCAATGATTTTTTAGGTTATATAGGTAATTTTTGACTAACTTGTAAATAATGATTTTTTGTGTATTTTTTCCCGTTCTTTCAAATGGCGGTGTCGGAATTTGCGTTTTCGACCCGGAACATACTCAAAATTCGAAAAAACCGATTTTTTAAGCATTTTTCCCATATTTTTGGCATATAACCTCAAAACCAATAGCTAAATAAGTGTTTATGAACAATTTTTTTTCAATTTCTTTCTATATCTTCGAATTCCACTGTCAGAACTACCATTTTTGCATCAAATAATGCTATAAAATCAAATTATAAACATTTTTTTCGTGTTTTTACCATGTTTTTGGAACATAACCTTAAAGAAGATCGTTCAGTAAGTGTTAGGGCATACAAAAATATTCTAAAAATTTTTAGAATCTAGTATTACTTCGTCGGTAGCTGCAAAGGGCCTGATATAGCCTTTCAATTAATTATTTTTATTCAAATTCATTTGTAGATAATAAAAATGAGTAAATATTTCTAATAGAAATTAATTATTATAAATATGTTATGAATATTTTTGTGCTTTTATTAAAACAATAAAATAAGTATGTACCGTTTCATATTTGACCTTTATTCTCGATAAAGCCCCACTCTTCTCGATAAGCTGGTTAATTTCGCGGTTAGCATCGTTAGATTGAACAAGCTTTTTCCCGAATGCGTCATTTACAGGCAAAGAAGCGAGAAGAGTATCAAAGTTGTGACAATAGATATTGTATGATGGGAAGGAGTCTATTTCGATCGTTTTTTCAAGACAGCTCTCAACGTTGTCACTTAAGATTCTCCGATTTCGGCGTTGTTGTTTGCATATATGATAAAAATTTTTTGCGGTACAAAAGGTTTGCGAGCTCAGATTAGAAAATACCTTGACTAAGAAATTTTTACAGAGCTGTGTTGCTCCGTGCTCTAAGAGAGGAAGCTTGGTTTCTGCAAGGAGGATATTTTTGGGGGTGCTGACACGGAGACCGAGAATCGATCTTATAGCTTGAAACTGAATTCCTTCTAATTTGCTTTGCAAGTTTTTACGTTTGGGGAAGTAAATGTAACTGGCGTAATCAATTATGGACCTAATGTAGCTTTTATATAGAGTTATCAATGTGAACGGGTCAGCACCCCAAGAAACGCCGCAGAGAAACTTAATGATATTTAGTGCGCTAGTGCATCTTTTAAGAATATCGTCAATATGTCTATGAAAAGTTAGCTTATAGTCAAACAATACTCCCAGAAACCGAGTTGATGCGCTGGACTGGATGTTGTGATTTCCTACTTTAATTTCGGTTTCACCGGGTTTGATTTTACCATTGTTAAAGTGGAGAAGGACGGTCTTTTCGGGAGCAAGTTCAAGGCCTAGTGCATTAAGGTTATTGTTTATATGTTTAACAGCATTCTGTAAAATACTTTTTGCTCTTTTGATGCTGAAAAATTGGATATATATCGCGATGTCGTCCGCAAATTGAGAGACAATAATATTTTTCTGAAGGTTTATCATAATCCGAGATACATACAGGATGTATAGCAGGGGACTTAAAACGCCACCCTGTGGCACACCTCGATTTATTATTCTATATTCGTTTCGAAGTATGTCGGCAAAAATTTTTCTTTCAGAAATAAGACTTTTTACAAACAAGATCAAACGCCGGGAGCAGCCAATGGAGGCAAGAATTTCGAGCAGAATGTCTATAACAACATTATCAAAGGCGCCTCGAACATCTAGAAAGGCAGCAAGAACTTGCTTTTTCTCCGAAAAGGCTTCGTCCACTTTTAATGTAAGATTAGCTAGATTGTCTGAGCACGAATGACCTTTACGGAAGCCATGCTGGCTTGGCGGAATGAGATTATTTTTTTCGGCCCACCACTGCAATCTGTTTTTTACTATCGTCTCAAATAGTTTACAGATGCACGAGGTTAAAGCGATTGGTCTGTAATTAGTACCATCACTTTTGGGAATAAAGTGAATAAACGTGTTGCTCCAGTCTTCCGGATACAGGCTCGATTCATACATACTGTTAAAAATATCCAGTAGAAGGAGCTTGTATTTGGTGGGCAAACGTTGTAAGATCTCAAAATCGACACCATCCATTCCGGCAGCTGAGTCTGAACGTTTTGAGTTTAAGGCTAAATTAAATTCTACAAAATCAAAAGGGGCATCCAGAAAATTATTTTCGTCACACTGTGGAGCTTGTAAAGGATCCCTCGGTACCCATGGAGGGCTCAGTTTGTCAAGAGCTTTCTGAATATTTTTAAGTTGCAGATTTTGCGAGACATTTGGTGAAATTTTTACCCATTTGTTTTTAAAGATTTTAGTTTTATTCCATACATAAGTAGGACTAGTGCGGAAATCGATCGATTCGGCAAATTTACGAAAATTTTCTCTCTTTTTATTTTTAAAAGTTTTTCTTGCTATCGCTGCGTACATTTTATAATTAACAAGGTCATTCAATTCGTTACTAAATTGCCATTTTTTGAAAGAGGCTCTGCGCAGTCTTTTCGCTCTTTCACATTCCGAGTCCCACCATGGAACAGGGTTATTGTTATGAAAATTTCTTTTAGGTTTTACTTTGGTTGGAGAAGAAGAATTTACAGTATCAGTGACTAGCTTCATAAAGTAATTATATTTCTCATTTGGACGTAAAGATTCGTAGTCATAGGAAAAGAAAGAGCAATAGGAGCTATCAAGTATGGCTGTAAATTTTTCCCAATCAGTCTTTACACATTTTAATCGAAAGGTTTTCTTTTCATATAAGTTTTTTGCGACATTTATATTAATAAATACTGGATAATGATCTGAACCCCAGGTTTCATCATGAATTGTAACATCAGTTATGTCCGAAATATTGGTAGTAGAAAAAATTAAATCAATGTTGGATTTTAAATTTCGGTATAAATCAATGTGTGTGAAGGAATCTGTATTGTGAAGCATGACGTGATCTAGTGGAGTTATGCAGTTTTCAAGCCTACGGCCGTTAGTATCAGAATATTTACAGTTCCAATTTTTATTATGGGCATTGAAATCACCTACTAGTATAGTATGATCATTGTCTTTTAAGTTCGAAAAAATAACGTCCCATTCATTTTGTGAGAGAGTGAAACCTGGAGTTCGATAACAAGCGATAAGGTTGAAAGCGGGGCTGATGCCATTTACATGTATACCAAAAACTTCTACATTATCGGATGCGTTAGACAGGTTATTTATAACGGCAAAGCCTAGGTTTTTTCGTACAATAAAGATGATGCCTTCTCCTCTTGAGTCGATTCTATCTTGCCTGATTGTAATGAAGCCAGTAAATTGCACATTGATATTAGGTTTCAACCAAGTTTCCACACAAACTAAAATGTCAACTTCAGATAGTAGAGTATCAATTTCTTGACGACGTAGTTGAAAACTTCTGCAGTTCCAGTATACAATGTTTAGTTTTTTTGTTAATGTAGAATTTAAATTTGGGTTACTCATTATAATAGGATTAAAGGTTTTATTATGTCGATGAGTCAACAGAGCTGCAATCGCTGAAAGAAGTGCTAGTGTCTGAGTTAGCAAGTCGCTTCTTGATCCTTAAGATTCGAGCCTTCAAAGTTTTGTCAGAAATTTTATTGGCGATTCCATCAAGAAGGATGTACATTGAGTCTAGATTATTTGAATACTTTGCAGTTACAGCAGGAATATCTGTACTGCCGTAATATTCAAATAAAAAGTCCGCGATTTGTTGTAGATCCAGGGAGAGTACTGATGCATTTGCTGAAATAAAATCACTTGCTTCATTAAGTTGAGAAAGTAACCTCTCACGAGTGATCATGCCAGCTCCAGCTTTCTTCATTTTCTTGACGGTATTATTTTTGTTATCCTTAGCCGTAGGAATTTCAAAAATATTTTCCTTCACAACAGAGTCCGAATGTATTGTTGACGTTGAGCTTGATCTTAGTCGCTTATTAAGTGGGGGAGACATGTTATTTACAGTAGTAGTGTCGGTTTGATTCTCTGGAATATCGTCATGGAGTATGTATTACTTGAATTTTCAAGTGGCATTGGCGTAGACAGCTGCGATTTGTTTTGAATTGTTTCATTGGAATCTGCTAGTAGCTGCGAATCAATGATCTTGCAAAATTTAGCCAGGTGTCCTTCTTCTTTACAAATAAAACAAGAGAGTTTATCAGCGGAGAGATATATGTAATATACAGTATCTTCACAATGTATAGGAATCGATGGCGGTAGTTTAGTAACATCTTCGGGATTAATATACATTTGCCTTCTGAAACTCAATATGTGCGAAAAACGTGGGTCACTAATGCCAGCCCGAATATAAGAAATCGGCGAACAGGGCACTATACCGAGTTTAGACAGTTGTTCTAATATGAGTTCGTTTGTTATAATGGGGCATACATTGGAAATTATGATTCTTTTAGCTTTTGACATTAAAGGCCGGATTTCGAGGAGCATTGATCCAATTTTTACATTTGGTTGCGTTTCGAGTAGCTTGTCAATGGTTTCTTTGCTGTTTAAGTACAGACATACTCTACCTTGAGAAATGCGAGAGATAAATTTGATACGTGATGGATCGATTATTTTTCCAACTGCCAATGCGTATTCCTGAACAGGAATCCCATCAATCGAGTCGAGAACGATACCTAGGTCTTTCGTTGGAACTTGAAACTTGCTGAGCAACATGAGCGTACGTAACTTTGTGGGAGGTTTGGTTCTGTGAGGCCATTTGTTACTATCATCCATTAACTCAGCCAAATAACATACGGCTTGACCTAATTGATAGGTACCTGAAAAAAATATTTTGAGATCTCTTTCAGTCATCTCCGGAAAGTCAATGATTTCTTGGGATGTTAGCTTGATCGTAGTAGTGGGCCGTCTAGACCATCTGGTTGTCTCAGCTTCTAATGCTAAAGTATTTTCACTTTGATTAGAATTTAACATTCTTTCGATGATTATACCTTGTAAGCCACCGTCATCTTTATCGCTATTCAAACGCTTACCAAGAAGGTTGTTGAGAAAACATGCAATTCTACAATATGCACCAGCTTTTAGTAAAAGTTTATTATCTAATTGCTGGTGAAGAAGCTTATACTTTTTACCAAGAATACCATGAACAGCCTCTACAACCCATCTCAATTTCGTAACGTAACGAGATTCATTCGATTCAGTCGTACTCAAGTTGGGTCTATTTCCCTTTAAGGCAGGCATGAGAATCTTAAAGTCAAGACTTTTTAAATAAGGTATGACATCCCTAAAACCTCTATCTGCAACGCAAACATCACCTTCTCTCATGATAGTTCTTATACCATCTGGGTCATCCATTACTTTCTTCATGATGCTTGCATCATTTTCTGTGGCTAAAAACGGACCAGGGATATCAACAACGAATCTGTTTGTGGTGCAAATAGTGAATGGCTTGGCCAAAGGATATTTCTTCTGACCTGAATATGACTTTCTTTGGTATTCATTATTTTTACTTTTTTGGTGACGTAAGTAAGTTCCATCAAAAACCAAAACAAGCTCGTTCTCTAATTTAAACAGTTTCTTTCCATAAATGGAAGTGTGATCACGTATGAGATCTTCCCTTTTAATACTTTTTACTCCAAAATATTTCGGTAGGACATCTTTTTCAAATGAATTAATTACTGATTCACAAAAATCTGAAACTTTTATTTCGTTTTCTATTGCGAAAATAGACGAAATAAAATTATTCGACGATCCGGTTCGTAATTTAAATAAACATATAACCAGAGCTTGTGTAACGTCTCTAGAATCCGATGATCTCATGGAAACTAATAATTTTCTCAGCTCTTGCAATTGATCAGTCGAAAGACTAGTAAAAGAGAATAATTGTTTTTCGCTAAGCTCTGATGATTTTATTTTATCTAAAAATGTTTCGAAGCTAAATCTGAAATTTTTTTTAAAAATAAACATATTTCATCTGCAGTTAAAAAACTCGTGTTACTGTATATCTGTATTAGTTTCAGGTCATCATGAAAAAATCGTTTTTTTATTAAATGCTCGGTACAAACTCGATTGCCAGTTGGAATAAAGATTTGCATTTCTTTGAAACATTGCAGTCTTGCAGTCAATGGTACAACATGTCAAGTTATTTTTGTTTCTACAAACGCAACATGCTGTATGAGAAATCATAGTTCTTTTGAGGGGCAACAAGGAGGAAGATTTTGTTTCTGCAGTTGGTTTTAATACTACCTCAAAAACGCTCCCTGAACTCTTGAGAGCTGGGTATTTCCGAGCTTGACTGCGAACTCATTGGCTGAGTTTGATCACTGGTTGACGGTTCTACTTTTCGTATCCCAAAAAAGAAACAAGTCTTCTACATTTATCGCAAAGTTTAAACCCAATGTCAACATTATCTACATTTAACTGCTCAAAAACTGCTTCGACTTCACTAGCTGAATTAATGATCTTAATCTGAGCTGATATTTTACTGAGATTTCGCTTGAAGCAGTTGCAACATGGATCAGTATCATCAAATTCATCCATGTTCGATGTAAAAACTAAAATGGAGAATATTTAAGATATATTATGGGATCATGAATATAATTACAAAAAATATCGGTGATCTTTAAACAGTTACTTGTGTAATAATCAATCTTCTTTAAAGCTAAGCCATTATGTAATTATCACAAAATTAATGAATTTGATTATTATTTTATATTAAAATGATTTTTTTCACCAAGAAATATAATGCACTTAAAACTATTTTGGTAATAATTAATGAATGGTAAAAAATTAAATATTTCTTGAAATGTGAACTGTATTCTGTTTTTTGTTAGGTATTGTCGGAAATTGAGATGACGATCTATTCTAATTGACTCGAAAGTACAAGTATAGACATAGATATTTTATAATAGTTATTATATTCACTCATGTTCGTATTAATAATCGAGTTGGTATATCGACTTTGTATGAGTCAATTAAACAAATAAATTTAATTTAGACAACTAAAAAGAAATAAGGAATAAAAATCAAAAAAGAATCAAAAAAGGATTTATCTTTCTTTACATAGACGTAGATAATTTAAGCAAAACGAAACCTTTATAAAGAGAGGGTTCTCTATTAAGAGAGAACTTTTAAATACACTTCTTTTAACGCACACCTTTGTAAGAATGAGATTATCTATGTATAAATACTTTTTTTGCAACTTGCTTGCGGAAAGCTAAGCAACATCTAGTGATTTTCTTAATAAATTTTATACGCTCGTAATAATATAGTTCTATAAAATGGCTAAATTGATCTCCACGAGCAAATTCTCTTACAGTTAGTCGTAATACCTTTCCCAAATCGAAATAGTGTGCTACATTTTTATAGCCCGCACTATTTGAGCACTCTATCAAATAGTGCGGGTTATAAAAATGTAGCGCACTATTTCGATTTGGGAAAGGTATTACGACTAACTGTAAGAGAATTTGCTCGTGGAGATCAATTTAGCCATTTTATAGAACTATATTATTACGAGCGTATAAAATTTATTAAGAAACTTAAACGGCATTGGATCACAAACATGCCTAAATTTTATTTATATCTGTATCTCTGTTACTTTATCCACCAGGTGGCTGCCACTTCTTGGCTTCCACAAATAAAATCACTTTCCAACTTCCTTAAATAAATCCAAGTAACATTTATTTTCGGCGTCGAAGATAAGTCTACCGGGATCTTCCTGATGAGTCCACCCGGTACGACTAAGGACGAAACGCATTTCAGTTCCCTGTATTTTGTAAATTTGTAATTTTTATTAAAGTATTTTCTATACTTCTCTTACCAGTGTCGCCGTGTGCTAAAATTTTCTATCAAATAGTGCGGGCTATAAAAATGTAGCACACTATTTCGATTTGGGAAAGGTATTACGACTAACTGTAAGAGAATTTGCTCGTGAAAATCAATCTAGCCATTTTATAGAACATTTAGTGATTACAATCCCATACAATCACTAAAAAAAAGAGATATGTTCTTAATTATTTATAATATTGTTTAAAACCTGGACCATCATTATTATCAATTTCCTTTAATATTAACTACTATTAAAATACTATTACAATACTAATAACATGTTGTGAAATTATATAGTGCAATATTTCATTATATGTAGGCTAGGCTTAAAACTGTGCATGACAATGCTTGATAGCAAGTTCTTATAAATAAAATATATGTTTTCAATGAAAAGATTTGATCTTTTTTTATTAGTTAATAAAAAATTCATTGGATTTGCAACATATTCCAAGAAACTAAAAGTTAATTAAATCTATACAATATTGTACTTAATCATCAATTAAGTTACCAAATATGTTTCACAATGGGTGCATTTCTCAATTTAATAAAAACCTCTACTCATTGGAAAAACCCATTTTATTTATAAGAAGATGATATTAAGTATAGTGATACGAATTCTTAAATCCCACATCTAATATTTTTAAAAACTTTCCAGACAAAAAAAGCTCGATTTATGACTGCATTACACAATGTTATTTCACAACGCATTAAAAAAAATTAGTAAACTGTTCAAGATTTGTTTAGGTTATACAACATGGTAAATGAGATAAAATTAAAAAAAAAATTTTGATCGCTTTACCTAGAAAGCATTAAAAGTTTACAGAAATGAAATATTTAATAAACTCAATGCTAGTAGATTTCATATATTTTGATAATCACCAATTTCTATCAATAGTATGTTCGTGTACTTATCAAATTCAATTTTGCAATAAACAGTGGTTTACAGAGTGATTTCCCAAAACATACTTTAAAAATGTATAACCTGGCAATTAAATATTTAGTTTGTGTAATGGTGCAAAATAACTGATACTTTCCTTTGATAAATTAAATAAGAAAAAAAAAGAATAGTAATATTCTTCATACATATATCCGGAAAAAACTTACAACATACAAAACAGATGCAAAAACTAGCTGGCTTTGCAACAAAAGTTGTATTTAAATATTTGAGAAAAAATTAATAAGTTTTCGACTATCCTTTTAAATATACTTGCAACTAGCAAGAAATTGTGATGTACTTTTTTAGTAACAAGTATTTAAAAAAGTATTGTTCTTCATTTTAGATAAATAATATACTCACTCAAACTTATTTCAATAGGCCCGTTACACTAAAAAAAATATAAGGACCAGATACGGAAATACCATGGGTTAGTATATCTATATATATGAGGAACAGTGCTTATTCCCGCTGTTCCTCGTATATATAGTGTTAAGTCCGGTAATAAGTGGAAATGAGTAGTAATTGGTTTTATGTAGGTTTATTATGTAAAATACAATAATTTTTTACCAATACAATCTGCTGGCTTCTGGTAGATCGATGCGTTGTAATTTCAATTACAATTCTTTTCTATAACACTTGCTTTTATAAATTTACTATAAATAACTTATACGATCTGCTTACTAGACGAGTAAGGCTTACGATTACAATTTCAATAACTTATAAAATCTGCTTACTAGATGTGTAAGGCTTACGGTTTCAATTTCTCGATGTCGTAGAGGTACACGAAGTTCGCCAGGTTTCTTATACGCTGTGACTGATTCGCGTGACACACATCACTTCTTTTATAATACAAAATAATTAGGCTAAAGATGAGCCCGGTGACGTATCGAATTCATCTTTTGACAACTTATGTATTACAAGTTTTCTGGGTCGTCGTACTTGCGAAATGCTGAGCATTGCAAAGTGTGGCTTTTCGACTGCCGCGGAGTTCGGTGGCTTGGATTCTAGCTCGACCGTATGTTAAAAACTGCATGCGTTGTCTTCCTGAGTGGGTGACTCTATACGTCACAAGGTCGCATAAGCAGAACGCTGCGTAGTATTAAGTTGCATTCTCGCTTTTATGTGTCAGGAAATATTTGATACTAATTATGCTTTTTCTTTAAAATGAGAATACGTCTCCGGACGTAACACCTCCCCCCTTAGACTGTTGAATGTCGTAGACTCAACAATGTATTATGCATCAGAGATTTCCCGTTACAAAACTTGTTGATAAGTAAATGATAAATCCAAGATAATAATACGAGTTATAATAATAATAATAATAATAGTAATAGTAATTATAATAATAATAATAATCCACGTGTACATTGTGTCGTTAGGAAAGTCACTGATGTAAGTTTTGGGTAAAAGAATAAATCTAATCATGTGTGATAGGACGAAATAAATCCTTCCCCTTAATATCGAACTTCGTGAAGGGTAAATGATTAAGAAATAAATAAAATATCAGTGAATTTTCTTTATAAAAATTTTAACAATCTGCTATGTCGACATAATTTGCTGTATTGACGCAATTTTCTTAAGGTTAATTACCTATTTCTTGAATGGTGAAATGTGAAATTTTGCTTACTACGCTATGTAGGCAAAATTTGTGTATATAATCTCTGGTGCGCAGGCACTTCAATATTCAGTTTAAGGTCTAGAAAGCAACAATGGCGACAGTATTGAGCGTAAGTAACATTTTTACCATTATAAATTTAAAATTTTTAAAAAAATCAATATAGATACTTTTAAAATCTAAAATTAATATAATTGACTATTGGTATAATTAAATTAATTAAATATAATTTAAAATCGGCATAATTAACCAAATCCTTTTTTTTTTTTTATTAGTTACATCAAATTATCTATGCAAGGGCTGGTGCTGGCAAAAGACGGTTGAGGAACGATTTCTTTTATCTTGGAATCGGTGTAGATATCACCCTTCAGCGACCACGAGTCTCAGAATTCCATTCGGTAATAAATTTTAATTATCATGAAAATTTTGATTCTTTTAATTTATCTTTTTATTCATACTATTAAAATGTGTTTCAGGTGCGACAGTGGGCTGGACGTCATTTCGACAGGTGGTATGCTCGTCAATCCTGTTGGAATTTCCTTGAAGGGTTTTATTCCGGATCGGATTATGATGTTTACAAGTTGGCATCGTTATTTGGACAGGAGGATGACCTCGTGGTGTTGGGACCGTCTCCTACTTATCGACGCTTTCCATCTCTGAAAAGGGTTCCTCATACTTATTGCCTTTCAAAGAAGAGTATTTAGGCCATCATGGTAGTTGATTCAGATGAAGAAGATTTCTTCGGTTTGTCGAGATTATTTTATTTAGTGGAAGGATTCGTGGATTGGTCGGACCGGCTCTCCTTCGTGCAAACTAGTTACGGAATTACCTTTTGTGTTGGTACAGTTGTTATTTTCCGATCTCAATTTTAATTTTATGGTATAATTATAGTCATTATTGTTATAATATTAAATAATGTTAAAATATGTTATGTATATAATATACTTATAAATATTCCTATAAATAAATAACGCCTGTTTGTTTGTACAATTTTTTTCTTTTATTTTACGACCCTTCCCTGTCGACCTTATCCTTATATTCCAAAATTTGAATTAAATATTATAATTGTAATTATTTGTTTTGTATTTAATTTTGTGATTTTTATAATAACGCTAAATTAAAACTTAAAGTTAATTGTTTCTTTAGAATGTGTATATATACATTTTCCTTTTTTTTTTTTATATACCTGCATTATGCTTTTTGTATGTAGTCTGAAGCATCATTTTAAGTGATATAACTCAATTTCTCTTGCGCCCTTAATTCTATTTATTCTAAGGTACCGCTTTTACAATGAATCTTAAACTAAATCATACAAAATTCTCAGTATACATACATGGGATGATTCAAGTGATCATTCACTTCCCTCCCTCCTTAGACTGTTGAATGTCGTAGAAATTCAACAAGTGAAGTAATTGAATGATCAATTGGAGTTATCAGTGATTTTTTCGTTATAAAAGATTTAATAATAATAATAACCAATAATATAAAATTAATAATTTTAAAATAAATTAATTATTTTCTTCCTAATACTAGTTTTACACTTAACCTACTGATTTACTTTGTACCGATTTTTCTAACGTTCAAATTTCAAAGAATTCCTATAGAGATATATATAGATTTCGATAATTTAATTATTTCGTTATCGGTAATATGTAATAATTTTTTTTGTTTTGCTGTATTTACATAAAATAGTCATTCATTAATTAAGCTTAGAAATAATGTACTTATTAAATAATTTTTTTTTAGTAAATAAACGATGAGAAATATATAGGGAATGATTCAAGTGATCATTCACTTCCCTCCCTGCTTACAATTATTTATTATTTTATTCAATTTTTATTTAAAATTTTCGGGCATTTCTTTATCTTCGGGCGTTACTTATAACTAAAGTAATTTATTGTGAATTAGAATGAAAAGATTTTTACTTCAGTTTTTTGTATGGGTGTTGGTTGGATATCGTTCGTTGAGTTAAGGGGTGATTTAGGAAGGAGTGGTAGGGGTCTCAGATTAAATGGTCTTTGTATTTTTAATTCTTGTAATTCGAATTCCTCGTGTTTTTTAGTACTAATTTTTCTTTGGATTGGCCTAGAGATTGTCGGTTTGCTGACTATTATTTCTTCTAACTCGTCGTTGCTTTTATTTTTTTCTCTTGTCTCATCAAGTTTGTTCAAAACTACTAGTAGATGCGTTATGGAGGTAAACATTGCCCCAAAAAGGTGTTTGGAACATCCATATAGTTTTTGTAATGTGTAACCTCGTATTACTGTATCTATTAACATTTTTATTAAGTGTAGTAGAATTAGAGTCATTATAATTCCGGAACTATATGTTCCATATTCTTTGTATTTCTCTAGTAGTTTTTTCCAAGTATTTTCAGCAATGTTAGTTAATGTTCTTTCTGTGAGAAGATTACTCATGATGTCATCTTTTGCAGAATTTTCGCTTCGTGTAAACTTTGTTATTTATTATAGATTTTTTTTCCATCGGGTAAAGTAGTCTTTCCTGGAAATGTTCCAAGTCTTGTTGTGTATATATCCCACTAGTTGCTAGTGAGGTTAATTTTTCTGGGGTCCAATTTTTGATTATTTTTGGTTTAAAGGTGGTTATGTTTTTTTCAACCTTTCTAGGTGTCGGTGTTAGACTTATCCAGTTATTATCTATTTTGTAGTACGGTGGAATTATTGTATCACAGTCGATTTGAGTTCCTGTTCTTACTAAAATATGAGTTTTTGGTGTAAGAAACCAAGTAGTATTTCTAGCTGTAACAGGAAGTTCTTCGTAACATTCTTTTGTATGCTTGATTTTTACGTTGATAGGGGTGCATTTTATTACATGTATTGCTTCCCCTGCGAGTCGTGCAAGGTATCCTGGTTTTTGCATTACATTGTATGCAAATTCATCTGGGGAATGGGAGGCTAAGGATAAGGAATTTAGAATTTCCTTTCTTTCTAATTCACATATTTTTGTTAAAATGTTTAAATATAAGCTTTTAAATTGCGCCCGAAAATGTTTTTCTACATGAACAAATTTCGCATTTGTATATGCAAAAATATCTATGTTGATTAAATCTCGCTGGTGACTCACATCGTTATCGAATAGTACATTTACGTTGGTTTTTTCGTAAATAAATAATTTAGGGTGTTCCGTTTTTGTTATAATTCTGTCGCAAAACTTAATACTTTCTACAGCATTTAAAGAAAAAGATATATCGTAAGTATTTATTGTATACATTATTTCCTGGTTTGGTGATAATGTTTTTGTTACGGTGCCCTTAAATAGAACATATTTGTTATCAAAACAGTTTTCGTTTGGAAAATGCGACCAAAATGTGTAACCGGCTTGAACATCTATGCAATGCTCGTCTGAGAATTTGCATGTCGTTCCTGAATTTAAATGTAATTTATTATTATTTAAATTTACCTTTGCGTATTCTTCCGTAAGTGTAATTTTTATTTTCATTTTCATTTATTTGCAAATCATCCGTTATTTGAAAACCGTCAGACAAATAATCTATTTCGTAAGAGATAAAGTTATATTCTTTCTCGTTTCCATAAATTTTTTTATATTCTTCTAAATCAGCTTCAATATTCTTATTTATTATTGTTAAAATTTGTTTGTAGTCTGTCGGTTTGATTTCCTCAAAATCCATTATTTCATCTTTATTTTCAAGAGCTATATTAATATTATTTATTAAAGATTTGATATTATTTTTGTTATTCTGTAAAATTGTTTCGTAATGTACATCTGCTTTGTCCTTGGGTAATATTTCGTCGAGAATTTTCCTCTGTAGTTCTATTTCCTCTTTGTTAAGTTCAGGGATGTGATTTAAGATTTGTGTTATATCTTCATAAAATGTTATTTCCGAAGTTATTTTCATCTCTTTTTTGTTAATTAATTCAGGTTCATAGGATACAGAGCACGTCGCTTCTTCAGATTTCCCCGAATGTTTGTTTAACATTAGTTTTTCTAGCTTTATTTCCTCTTCAAATTCTAATTTTGCTTGTTGTTCTATTGGTATGTTTTCCGTTTCCTTAATAAATGTTTGTCTTATTTCATTTCCCTGGGATTTATGGTTATTTGTAATTGTATTAAAAGAGCCCGTTTTTGTCGTGTATCTTGGTTTCAATGCAATTTTACTATTATTTAATTGTAAATAACCTTCATCTAGTCTTAACTTCTGTTCCGAGAGTATTTTAATACCTAGTATTCCATCGTAAGGGAGAGAAAATTCTTCAGGAGCTACATGAAAATCAATAAACAAATCATTAATTAGCATTTTTACTACTCCCAATGTTTCTATGGCCTTATCTGTGATGCCTGATAGCTGAATTTTCTTATTTTCTAATATTATGTATGGTGGTATTTGATTTTTCTTAATAATGTTTAATTGGGCCCCGCTATCTACGAGTAATTTGCATGATTTTGCGGTGTAAGAATTTTTTATTTCAATATACTGTAGTGCATTTTCTAATTTTAGAAAGTACATTGTAATTTTTGATGAAGTTAGTTTATTATTTTCATGTGTTGTGATCATTTGAGTATCTAACAGATTTTCTTCTTCGTTCTTCTTGATTAACGTATCAACTTCAACGTCTTTTGTAGTTAATTTATTTTCTTGATTTTCTAACTCTAAGTTTTTTGTAGTTTTATCTGTTAATGTGATTGTTTTGATGTTCGTTTTATTGTCGAGTGTTTCGTTTTGTTTTCTTCTGATCCACTCGCTCTCAGAAGAATTTAAGCGATTCCCGAATTTCGCTGTTCGTAGGTATTTTGCTGTGTCCTATAGCATTCTTCAAGTGAGTGAGTAAAATTTTTGCAGAGGCTGCAGAATTTTTCTAATTTACCTTCTACTTGTTTCAATAACATACAATTTTCTATAGAATATCCTGGGATTCTACAAAATTCACAATATAGTTTTTTTCCTTTTTGCGTGTTTATTTGTTGATCAAAATTCGTGTTTCTTGAATGAAAATATTGTTGTTGCGTTTTATTTGTGAATCCATGTGAATTGTTATTGTTGTGATAATTGTTTCTGTTTTCCGGATTATTATAATTTGATTTGTTTATTTTATAATTATTATTTATTGGTGAATTAGTGTTTCTATCTGGGCAATGCATTGCTGTATGTGTTGTTGCTTCACAAATTTGACAATTTATTCTATTTCCGAATGCTTGTTATCTACTTTGCATTGCCATAATTCCCGCTGTTTGGCAATCCGAGGTTTCGTGACCTTCTATAGCACAGATTGTGCACCATATCATTTTCCTCGTTACCTGACAGTATTTCATTACATGTTCGGGTTTATTGCACCTTTGACATACTGGCGACGGGCAGTTCTTCATTGTGTGGCTCACGTTACCACAGAGCTCGCAACACTCCTCGGCGTTAGCACTTTTTTCGCACGTATTTGGGTCATAGCCTTTTTTCTTGCATTTCCAACATAATTCATATTTTTTTATAATCGGGCATTGTGTTACTGTGTGTCCCATGTTTTGGCAGTATTGACAATGGTTTCCCTGCATCTCGTTTAATCTACATGTATCTATTGAATGTCCACTTAAGCTACAATAATTGCAAATTAATTCCATTTTATCTTTTACTGTATTACAAAAGTATGATAAGTGGTCTTTATTTTTACAATATACGCATCCTGCATTTACGCAAAACATTGCTTCATGAAATTTATCGTTACAAATTTGACAATGAAATGTTCTAGCTTCCTTTTTTATATTTAATTTCTCAGTATTGAATAGTATATTTGCTTTATCTTCTCTTAGTAATTTTTGTTTTTCGAGTCTTAATTCTATCTCTATTGCTTTTTTCATAGCGGCATGTGTACTATTCGGTTCGCCTAGTTCTACTCTTATTTCTTGTTTCAAACCGTTTTTAAAACTGTTAATACATCATCTTCTAGTTGACTTTTAAATATTTGTAATTGCTCTGCCGTAACGCCGTCCTCTATTTTTTTAGTTCTATTATATTTGTGCTTATTATTCGAATTTTATTTCCGTATTCTAATACTGATTCATTGGTTTTTTGAACCATTCTCCGTAATTTACCATATAATGTGTATATGTCTTCTATACAAGGGTAAATAGTTCTTATAGCGGTTATTAATTCTTCGATGTTCCCGATTGTTATTGTTCTTATTGCTTTATGTATTTCCCCACGTAACTTCATTTTTAAAATTTGTACTAAATTTCGTTCGTACGCCGCGTTAACAATGTTTTTTGCTTCTTTGAGTTTGTCGATATATTCTTCTGCTGTTATATTTTTTCCGTCAAATGTCGGTACCAATCCCAATATTTCTTTCAGTGGTAGTTTGAGTTGTTGATTTGCCATATTTATTTCGAGTTCTATTATGGTTCTATTAATTTCCGATTCAACAGTATTATTTGTTTGGTTTAATAATTCTGTTTCTGTTTCTCTTCTTTCCTGTAGATCTGTTTTAGCTAAAATAAGACTTTGTTCGTTTAGTATTCCGTCTATGTCCGTGTAGTCGCCTATTTCATCTACTGATGTATCTACTGTTTTATCAAAAAATGCAGAATCACAATTTAATAATTTTGGCGTAAAATATTCTGTCGGTGACTCTAAATCCGATTTTGTTTGAGGTAAAAGTAAAGAATTTTTAGAGTGATTTTGTGTTAAATTGTCTTGATTTCCCAGTTGTTTGTTGTCTGATTTTTTTTTATTTCCTACTCTTGAGGTTGATTGAATCTCAATACTCGGTATTTCTAGTAATGTTTTATTTTTTTGGTCTTGTGATAAATTTGCGTATGTGTGTGGTGTAAAATCAATGAGGTCAAAATGTTTGAATTTTGCGAATTTGTCGCGATTTCTTTGTCAGATGTTCCTGTTCCTTCGTTTAATGGTTTTATATTTCGTGCGCGTGGAGGCGATCGTAGTATTTTAGAACTTCTTTGGAATATTTTACTTGATTCCCGGTTCCTTTCACTTACTTTATCTTTTAAAATTGGATTTTCTGTAGTTTTACTTCTTGTTATTATTGGATTTTCTATATTCTTCTTATGTGACATTACATATTAATAATTTTTTTTTTAATATTTATATGTTTGTATTTGTTTCAGAATTGTGTTTAATTCATTTGTTTTGTAAATTGATTTTATAATTTATAATTGTTTTATACGTTTTACTAATATGATATGACGTATTACTCTTTTGCTTATGCTATATTTAATATTTCTGTTTAAATATGATTTTATTATTAGTTCAACTATGTATTTTTTTGTGTATTATTTATTTGGCAATTTATTTACTTATTAGCCAATTCTATATCTCTATTCTTAATGTTTTTCATGTAATTTGATTTCTGATATTCTCATTTCTTGTTTATGTATAATATTTATCCATTCAATGATCATTATTTTGTATTATTATTTCATTTTTCTCCTTCGTGTTGGATTTGTTTTATTTCAATTTCTTTTTATTTATTTATTCATTTGTTTATTTCTTTTTCACTAATATTTTAGTTATTTGTTTTTACTGATATTATTTAATTATTTGTTTCTTAATGTTTCCCTATATGAATTTTTCACTTTAAATTTCTTGTTTGTTAAATATATTTGCGTGATGCTACTTACTTATATATTTTCATTTATTTTGATTTTATCTTTATGTGAAATCTTTTTTTTTATATTCGTTTACGTTATTTGTATTTGGGTTATCCTTTCTTCTTTCCCTATTTCTATAACATCGTCTATTTTTCCTTTTTTTTTTATTTATCTGTTAATATGTTAGTAATCTGGACGAGCCGTACACGTTCATCTTCAGAAGTTTAAACGATCATGCTACAATGATCATCTCAACTTCTTACTGCAAAACGAGAAACTCGGAAGCAGTTAGTAGTGATATTTTTAGTAATTTTCAAATAGTACTCGTTTCCTCTCATTCCAGTCTTATTTTCGTATAAATCTAGTGAACTTCCGTTCGATTCGTACCGGAACCAATGTGACGTTCCGAGAAATAATTATTTTTATTCTTTTATTTTAAATAGTCTAGTGAACTAATGTTCGATTCGTACCGGAACCACTGTTAAGTCCGATAATAAGTGGAAATGAGTAGTAATTGGTTTTATGTAGGTTTATTATGTAAAATACAATAATTTTTTACCAATACAATCTGCTGGCTTCTGGTAGATCGATGCGTTGTAATTTCAATTACAATTCTTTTCTATAACACTTGCTTTTATAAATTTACTATAAATAACTTATACGATCTGCTTACTAGACGAGTAAGGCTTACGATTACAATTTCAATAACTTATAAAATCTGCTTACTAGATGTGTAAGGCTTACGGTTTCAACTTCTCGATGTCGTAGAGGTACACGGAGTTCGCCAGGTTTCTTGTACGCTGTAACTGATTCGCGTCACACATCACTTCTTTTATAATACAAAATAATTAGGCTAAAGATGAGCCCGGTGACGTATCGAGTTCATCTTTTGACAACTTATGTATTACAAGTTTTCTGGGTCGTCATACTTGCGAAATGCTGAGCATTGCAAAGTGTGGCTTTTCGACTGCCGCGGAGTTCGGTGGCTTGGATTCTAGCTCGACCGTATGTTAAAAACTGCATGCGTTGTCTTCCTGAGTGGGTGACTCTATACGTCACAAGGTCGCATAAGCAGAACGCTACGTAGTATTAAGTTGCATTCTCGCTTTTATGTGTCAGGAAATATCTGATACTAATTATGCTTTTTCTTTAAAATGAGAATACGTCTCCGGACGTAACAATAGATATACTAACCCATGTTATTTCTGTTCGTTTCACAAGTGAACAGCCCATTCCGGTCGTTGCTCCTGTCTAATTAACAAAATAAATGAGTATAGACAATTTGAGTTAAATAGAATGAAGAAAAGTAACCTTTTTTTATTTTATTTTATTATATTTTAACACAATTTGTCTATTTCAACTCTTTTTTTTTTATAACTAGACAGCAGAATCGACCGAAATAGTCGGTTCACTAGCGAAACGACCAATAAAAAAACGCACCCCACATGTTGATATTCAATTACTGAACTATTTCAATCGTTTGTTACTTTAAAGCATATTTTTATCATTATAATTATGCAGGTCGGTAGTTGAAGTACAGATGAACATATACTCCATGCGGCCCTTGACTATCTGCATATCAACTCATAATAATTAATATTGATGTATAGTTACAAATACATACATATGTTCATATGTTTCATGAATAATACTGTAATATGCAGTTTCCCTGCGCCTGAAAAAGGCTATATCAGGCCCTTTGTAGCTACCGGAGAAGTAATACTCAATTCTAAATTTTCATTAAAAAAATTTTTAGAATATTTTTGTATGTCCTAACACGTATTGAACGATCTTCTTTGAGGTTATGTTCCAAAAACATGGTGTTACGTGAGAGGTTAAGATACTCGCACGTAAGGGCAGAACCATAAATTATTTTGGGATGTCGCCCAGGACATCTATCATTCCTTTTACCTAAGAGATCCTAATCGCCTTACTACGGGTATCCAATGACGTATATTTCGATCGTAGAGAAAGGGCTGATAGTTCCTTCTTCTTCATGCGCTTCCCTTTGTCTTCATAATCCTAGCTTTTATTCTTGTTGATCTGATGCGTGTATTAGTCCTAAGTCTCGATGGATCGTACACCTCAATCTTCGGAAGTTTAGACGATCATGCTATAATGATCCTCTCAACTTCTTAATGCATGAGGGAAATCCGGGCTAGGTTTTAGTAAGATGGTTTTATGGTAATTAAATTAGATTAATGATTAATTATTAAGGAAAAAAAGGGTTAAATTCATTAACAACTATTTGTAAAAAAAAACAATTAAGGTTATTATTAATCATATTATTGTTATTAATATTGTATATTTTCGTTATTATTAATTACTATATTATTAGATTATTACTAATTATTAAGTTTCTATTGTTATTAATTATCGGTAATCTGCATTAACAATTTATCGTAAATTATTAGTTTTACGAGCAGAATGCCAATAACGAAGTCGCACGGCACTAGAAACCCTGATCCATTTCCCCGTAGTTATGGCCGGTCTCACAGTAGTTTTATAGAATTTACGGAATAAACGCTCCGATATCAGCTACGAATAACAAGTACGCGATTAACAACAATTGAAAATTATGAACAAATGCCCGAAAAAAACAATCTTTAAAATTCTTGCACGCGAACGAATAATTTCCAAATGAATGAATTGTTATAAATAAAGATTCTCACCTTTTGTTGTAACTCGATGGATTCCTTGAAGAATGGAATAATGTGTGGAATTATGGGTTTTCGGAAATTGAAATGAAATATTCACCAATATGTCAGTTTTTTCCTTTTCTTTTATTTTTCCTTCAATTATAGTGCAGTAGTCCCGTATAAAAGTGGTAAATTTGGTAATATTCTAATACACGATGTCAATATTCTAGCGCCTAACAAACTTATAAAAATTACTCTTAAACAACATATATTCCCGATAATGACGATCATGCTATAATGATCCTCTCAACTTCTTAATGCATGAGGGAAATCCGGGCTAGGTTTTAGTAAGATGGTTTTATGGTAATTAAATTAGATTAATGATTAATTATTAAGGAAAAAAAGGGTTAAATTCATTAACAACTATTTGTAAAAAAAAACAATTAAGGTTATTATTAATCATATTATTGTTATTAATATTGTATATTTTCGTTATTATTAATTACTATATTATTAGATTATTACTAATTATTAAGTTTCTATTGTTATTAATTATCGGTAATCTGCATTAACAATTTATCGTAAATTATTAGTTTTACGAGCAGAATGCCAATAACGAAGTCGCACGGCACTAGAAACCCTGATCCATTACCCCGTAGTTATGGCCGGTCTCACAGTAGTTTTATAGAATTTACGGAATAAACGCTCCGATATCAGCTACGAATAACAAGTACGCGATTAACAACAATTGAAAATTATGAACAAATGCCCGAAAAAAACAATCTTTAAAATTCTTGCACGGGAACGAATAATTTCCAAATGAATGAATTGTTATAAATAAAGATTCTCAACTTTTGTTGTAACTCGATGGATTCCTTGAAGAATGGAATAATATGTGGAATTATGGGTTTTCGGAAATTGAAATGAAATATTCACCAATATGTCAGTTTTTTCCTTTTCTTTTATTTTTCCTTCAATTATAGTGCAGTAGTCCCGTATAAAAGTGGTAAATTTGGTAATATTCTAATACACGATGTCAATATTCTAGCGCCTAACAAACTTATAAAAATTACTCTTAAACAACATATATTCCCGATAATGACGATCATGCTATAATGATCCTCTCAACTTCTTAATGCATGAGGGAAATCCGGGCTAGGTTTTAGTAAGATGGTTTTATGGTAATTAAATTAGATTAATGATTAATTATTAAGGAAAAAAAGGGTTAAATTCATTAACAACTATTTGTAAAAAAAAACAATTAAGGTTATTATTAATCATATTATTGTTATTAATATTGTATATTTTCGTTATTATTAATTACTATATTATTAGATTATTACTAATTATTAAGTTTCTATTGTTATTAATTATCGGTAATCTGCATTAACAATTTATCGTAAATTATTAGTTTTACGAGCAGAATGCCAATAACGAAGTCGCACGGCACTAGAAACCCTGATCCATTACCCCGTAGTTATGGCCGGTCTCACAGTAGTTTTATAGAATTTACGGAATAAACGCTCCGATATCAGCTACGAATAACAAGTACGCGATTAACAACAATTGAAAATTATGAACAAATGCCCGAAAATAACAATCTTTAAAATTCTTGCACGCGAACGAATAATTTCCAAATGAATGAATTGTTATAAATAAAGATTCTCACCTTTTGTTGTAACTCGATGGATTCCTTGAAAAATGGAATAATGTGTGGAATTATGGGTTTTCGGAAATTGAAATGAAATATTCACCAATATGTCAGTTTTTTCCTTTTCTTTTATTTTTCCTTCAATTATAGTCCAGTGGTCCCGTATAACAGTGGTAAATTTGGTAATATTCTAATACACGATGTCAATATTCTAGGGCCTAACGAACTTATAAAAATTACTCTTAAACAACATATATTCCCGATAAAAGTTAACGACTGTACTTTTTGACTAATTATTTCCGACTGTCGTGGCAACGAATTTTCGCCGCCCGCACACCTGGATCCACGAAAATTCGCTCCCACTACGGTCGTTCGCTGTCTCTCTCGCTCCCGCAGCGCTATCGGCGCAGGTAAGACAGGGAGCGCGAAAGGTGGCCGGGAGGTGCTGCCACTGATCGAGCGCGACGCCTGTTCTCCTCGCGCTCGTATGCGTTTCCTCGCGGTCGTCGCGCCGGATCAAGGCCGTTGCCCCGCTAGCGCAGCGATTTCTGGCATCGCGCCATTCTTATTTCCTAATTTCTTTTTGCGCAATGGCAAGCTTCTCAAATTAAGAATAAAAATATTGGCACGTAACATTACCCCCCTCTTATTTTACTTGTCGTCCCAGCAAGTGCGATGAGTACGAGGTTACAATAATGGTTACAAACAGAATTCACAATATTTTGACGCAATATAAGTCCTTGTCCGATTTGTTATTAGGAATTAGTAAAGAGATGAGAGGTCGCTATTAAAGTTTAGGAGGTACAAAAGATCTTGGGAGAATTCTACGGTTGAGAGCAGTCCACTTATCTTGATAGCCGGGTTTACAAAAGTGCTTCGAACCTTTTAGTGGGTAGATATTTATGGTCACCGATTCGACTAAGATAACCATAGATTTTTCAGACCTAATGTATTAATTTTGTAATTAATTGATTGGCTGTTTCTAGTTCGAGGAATTAATCTTAGTCCAGTTCGAAGCCTCGCTATGGACTGGCTATATTCCAGGTATGGCATCTTTATGCTGCAGCTACCTCTTGTGGTCTGTCTCCTAGATAACTAATAACATAACTCCCAAGACGACTCTCGATAGCCTCCTCCTTTGCTGACCATTTTCTGGAACAAAAAAAAAAAGGAAAGGATCGAAAGGGCCTTGTTAAATAATGAGGGGGTCGGTTAGGGTAAGTGTGGTCAATAAGTCCGGATGTCCGTAAGTTTATTGCGTGTCTTGCGGTGATTTGTTGCTCACACTTAGGCGGGCAAAGGACAAAGTCAACTCATGGACTTGCTCTTCCAGGTTGTTGACTCGGTTGTCGAGAACAGTGAGCCGTTTGAGGGTTGAGTTTGTGAGATGGCCTAGATGTTGCCGAACTATGTCCGATTTAGCGAGTATTTTATGCATTGTGCTCTTCATCACAGTTCGATCTGTGAAGAGTACACCAAGAGCCATAGCATTCTTCGTAAGCCTTTCCTCATATTTCGCTACCTGAACCGCCGGGTAGCTTATTGTTGCCCACTGATCTTCGTGAAGGGCCCTGAGTCTCACCAATTCTTGCTGCAATTCTATGACTCGTTAAATCAGTCGACTTTCCGCGAAGACAGGGTGGCTCTCCAATATCATATTGACCTGAAAAAAAATAAGAGGTCCGGGGTCCTTAGTCCCTTTTTTTCGAATTATTCTTTTGTGGAGAGGAACTTCGGGGTTGTCGGAGGGGAATGGGTTTTGAGTCCAGGAAGGGAGGCTTTTAGTTGTAACGCTCATTGTCGATGACATGTCTTTTCGTGTAATCTGAAGTTTCGACGGTCGATTTCAATTCCACATTCTTGGTGTTTAGTCCTTATATAATAGATGGATTTGGAATATTGTGGTCGTGCAAGTATCGCTCGGTATCGGGTACCGCTTCTCGGTAGGGCTCTTGTGCGGATTCCTCCTCCAGGTATTTGCCGATGTTGTTTGTCCTTTATTGTATGGGTATATTCCAGTATTCCAAAGTGAGCGAAATGATAAAAAAACTCTTCCTCCAATTGTTCTTGCGTCACGTTCTGATCTTTTGGCCAGGGTATTTGGCAAAAGATACGAGTCTTCTCCTTGCTTTCGGGTTCGGGCGAGTGGGTTCGTTTCCTTGCATTTTGTGGTGGGGTAGGTATCCTGTCCTTTTCGGAGGCCAAGGTGGTTTCCAATAACCAAAGGTCCTTAGATTTTTCTGCCACCATGGTGTCCTTTTGATTCTCGAACGTGATCTTGGTCGTTTGTGTAGTTAAACTTTCCGATAAGACTTCCACTGTAGTAATAGGTCCGGCCTGTTTGAAACAGGTTATAAGTCCATCGAGTCCCAGGTCCGTTTGATAAGTCACGGTGATGAAATGAGGAGGGTTTGTTGAAGGGTCCATTTTTTTTTCTTTTTCTTTTTATTTATTCGATCTGAAAAGGAAGGTATATATGATTTTAATCGTGTTCCGCCAACTGGGGTGGGAGTGCGGGTGACATTAGGATGGGAGTAGATACTGAGCGGGTAGGAACAGGTTGGATAGCTACATAAGTTAATGGAGTTTCTACAGTTGCGGTGTCTCTTTTCCCAATATGTCGCGACGAGAGTTGGGGTCGTTTCCCTATTGTCCTTCTATAGAGGAAAAACGAGATTGCACCAAGTATAATGGTTACGCCTTGGAAGGTTATCCCTCCATACATTAGGTGTCGAGTGAACGAAGTGTCTCTTTTATGTTCCCCTATCTCCTGCATACGGGAGACGATATTCGTAAGACGTTTCGTCCTTGGTGTAAAAGTGTGTCCGGTGACGATTGTCCTATTTCCAAAGGGGTGGTCTCGTTCATGTCTTGCCATAGCTCTGAATGTATGCCCGTAATATTCAGGCCTACCTCTTGTACGTAGATCTATTGAGACTTGGCGGTCTGATCCTGGTTATCAGGTAGTTCCACTGTAGGGGTCCTGGCGGAACAACCGCTGGCCAACCTCAGCAGGCCTGTGCCCTTAATAATCGGAGTGTAATAGATCTCCCCTGGGCATGTGATTCGGACCGTTTCTTCCTTGATTATGGAGTATAGCCAACTATATATATATAGCCAACTATCAGATAGTTCTAAGTAATGCCATTGGGCTGAGGAGGATGAGGATATCATTATATCACATGACTTGAGGACGTCAGGATGCGGATTGAGTAAGAGTTCTACTTCGCATTCCTTTCGATCGGAGATGGTAAATAAAGAGCCCTTAGGTGGGCAAATGCGCCCGTAATGAGTCGGGGTACATTCTTGTAGGTGCTGCTCGGTGAGTTTCAAATACACCTTCAAGTCCCTTTTCACGTCCAAGTAAGGGTAGGATGTTTGTTGGATATCTACGGCGATTTGGTGGAGTACATCATGTCGCAAAAGCCTAGGATTTTCCTCTCGATCAGCGTATTGAGGATCGTTAGGATCTCCCTATTACAGTGTATCAGATGGTCTAACTTTGTTTCCATTTGCCGAGCAAATGTAGAAAGTTCCCATGCTAGATGGTTCTCGTTAGCTTCGGCCAAGACTGCATTAAGTTTGTTATTCAAAGTCTCACCCATCTTCTTCATAGTCTCTCGATGCAAGGTGGTGATGTTATACAGCTCTTCGAGATTGCCCGAGATGAGGTGTGTCTTTTCAACTGAGAGTTTCACGAGTTTCTTTTGGTCTCTAAACAGCTGATCGACGTTCTTGTTAATAGCATCCGCGTCGTCCGTTGTGATGAGACCGAACAAGCTTTTGCTTATACTTCCTATGATAGCAAGAGGGGCCATTCTACGTGCTCGGATATTTTTAATTGATGATGGGTCGTCAATTGGCTGAGTGTCTATAGACATGGCTGCTTATTTTATGTCCCCATGTACGTGACTGAGGGTCGTCAATTTCACCTCCATAAGATCTTTATTTAGGGTGGCATTGCAGTGGTCAATTCTTAGGTGGGTTACGCATTTGGTCAATTGTTCATTCTACATTCGAGTAGGGTCATGTTCCTTAAGAAACCCATGCAAATCTAGATGGATAATGACTTTCAAATTTCCTCTCTGAATCCGGATTGATGGTAATTTTTCATAATAGATTCCAGGATTGGAATTAATAGGTGTTATTTCGTAAAGGGTCGGCGACAACCTTGCTACCATATATACCAATTAATACAATCTCACTGCTTCCTCAGTGCTTTTGGTTATGTTGATGAAGCTAATCGAAAGCTCTTTTGTTATACCGCCTCAGATGATCTATACTCGCCTTCGGTTGCTGGACGACAGGGCGAGTTCTCATGCAACGTGGTTTTTGTTGGTTTCAATCATTAGGAAATTGAATATATTGAACATTGCACTGAGTGTCTATCCTATTTCTTTGATGGCGTGTGCGATTGCGATGTTATAGTACCTTTTCTTTCTATACTTAAAATTCGGGTGTTGAAGTCGAGTATCATTTGGCGCGTTAGAAGAAGTCCTTTTAGGAGAATATATAAAGTTCTTTGAGTGCCTAGGCAGTAGTTCATGCGCATATGCACGAAGGGGAGTTATGTAAGAATGATGGTGGCCCTCAGGCGTTTGGATGTCGGGTCTATTTCTAGTGCCGGAATTTTCCATTACGGGGGCCTCACTTACTGTCCATGTTATCTTTTCGACTGCAGCGGGGGAGTCAGAAGTGGGCTCTTGAATTTCTAAACAACTGGCTGGTGTTGGTGAAAACCTGTTCTCGGCTGTCATTATTGAAGGGTATAGGGACGATGTGTGTCCGTACATTGTGAAGATTAATTGAATGGTTGGCAAGATTGGTCTCCGGGCGTATTTCTGGCTTGGTTAAGATAGTTGCTTCGTAGGATATCGGGGGTTCCGTAGTATCGTGGGTGTTTAACTGGAGAATGATATATTCCAAATTGATGCTACGATGGTTTTGAACTTGAAATGGTTTGGCGAAGCGTTCTAATCCTAATTTTAACGCATTAGTCACAATAACTGGACATTCTGTGACACCGTGTTCGACGATGACGGGGGTGTTAAAATCAGAACTTGCTTCGATGGCCTCGATCGTGACTGGATTGAGTGCTGTTAATGTCTGTGGTTCACATATCTCTATCAATTCTGTAATATTTTGTTCTTCTGAATAACTTAGCGGTGAGAGGGTATTCCGAACACTGCTATCATTAGAGATTCCAGCGGTCGAGCGTTGGCATGGAGGTCCAATATCAGTAACGATATTTTCATCTTCATTGGGGTCATCATGCTGATAATTTCTAGATAAATTTCTGGCGTGATTGTCATTGAAAAACCCACCCAACTCGTCTAGAAGGTCCATATGATTTCTGAACCCGTTAATATATTCTATGGATTCTCTTGCCTTACCAATTAATTTTTCTAGAAGAACGTCTAGAAATATTACATAAAATCGATGTGGTACGCGAGATGCGGTTTTCGTCACTTTATAAGCAAAGTCCTGGAAGGAAAGGTTATAGCCATCATATAAGAGCAACCAGTCCCTAAGATCGTCCCGAAATATCTCTTCGCAACCGGGTTGCTGGCCAAAATGATCGTAAAGGAGATCCTCGACGTCTAGGTAATGTTTATAGGAATATTGGAGAGCGATATTTCTTGCCACCCCACGGAGACTGCTTAAAATATCGGTTATGAAATTTTGCATAAATAGGGATGATACTCCTCTGGCCTCATGCTCCATTATTTCTATAAACTCATCAACGAGCATATTATATCCGTCGAAAATAGGAAATACCATGGGGAAAAGAAATAGTAGTGATACGCAAGATTAACGATCCCTTCAGAAAATTCCACCCTAGTCCGACAAGCAAGGGCAGGAACAGGCGAAAGATACGAAAGATAATAAGAATAAGCAACGCGGTTTGAAAACTTTCAATATTTGAGGAATTAACAAATGATAAATAGAAGAGGTATAGATAGAATGCCAAATAATAAAAAAAATAACCTAATGCTGGGTTGTTGATAAAAATCGTTCTCCTCTTCTTTTCCCTACTTAGCCCTTCAAAGGAAGTTACTCCTCTTGATTAGTCGGAAATTCTTTAGAATGTCGGGGTAAAAAAGGGCAGCAAAAGTTAAAGTAACCGAGGATCGAGGTCAACCCGGATCGAATTAAAATTACTTAAGAGAGTTCTTTAGTAATCCGAAAATAGTGCTGAGATTTTTTTTTTTTTTTTTTATTTTATTTTTTTTTCTTAATAAAAAGACAAATGTCTTATTACGATTTACTTCCTTGTATCATTAGATGCCTCTAGTTTGCGAAAAGAAAACTATTTGTTGCATATATAAACATACACTTAACCTCCAAATATAGATAAATCAACTTTCCAATGGAATTTTATATCGGTCTAAGATTATTAGAGTAAATGTAGTTTACGTAATTAAGTTTTCGAATATTACTGTAGAACTCACCTAAAAGGGCTAAAAGGGTCGCGTAAGGGTCGACGAAAAATATCTTATCTTTTTCCTCAAAAAGAAGGCGAATTAGAATTTTTTTAGGTTAGGGCGAACAACCACGCTCTGCTACCATTAATTCTGCTGTTACATGAGAGGTTAAGATACTCCCACGTAAGGGCAGAACCATAAATTATTTTGGGATGTCGCCCGGGACATCTACCATTCCTTTTACCTAAGAGATCCTAATCGCCTTACTACGGGCATCCAATGACCGTATATTTCGAACGTAGAGAAAGGGCTGATAGTTCCTTCTTCTTCATGCGCTTCCCTTTGTCTTCATAATCCTGCCTTTTATTCTTGTTGATCTGATGCGTGTATTAGTCCTCAGTCGCGACGGATGGTACACCTCAATCTTCGGAAGTTTAGACGATCATGCTATAATGATCCTCTCAACTTCTTCATGCATGAGGGAAATCCGGGCTAGGGTTTAGTAAGATGGTTTTATGGTAGTTAAATTAGATTAATGATTAATTATTAGGAGAAAAAAGGGTTAAATTCATTAACAACTATTTGTAAAAAAAAAAAACAATTAAGGTTATTATTAATCATATTATTGTTATTAATATTGTATATTTTCGTTATTATTAATTACTACATTATTAGATTATTACTAATTATTAAGTTTCTATTGTTATTAATTATCGGTAATCCGCATTAACAATTTATCGTAAATTATTAGTTTAACGAGCAGAATGCCAATAACGAAGTCGCACGGCACTAGAAACCCTGATCCATTACCCCGTAGTTATGGCCGGTCTCACAGTAGTTTTATAGAATTTACGGAATAAACGCTCCGATATCAGCTACGAATAACAAGTACGCGATTAACAACAATTGAAAATTATGAACAAATGCCCGAAAATATTATTATTATTATTATTATTGCTATCTGAGGGGGGAACTCGGCCCCGGGTACTTAGGTCTAAGACCCATTGTATCGCCCTCTGAACCGGCAGCCCTTATTCCGGAAGTCTTGCCCTTCTCCAAAAGGAGAGGATAGTCCCGGATCGGGTTGCCCTGATTTCGCAGACCACCGGGAAGTGGTTCCCCAGTAGCTGGTGTCTTAGGCTGGCGAACATGGGGCAGGTCGTTACAAGATGGATAGGGGTCTCGTCCGCTTCATCGCACCATCTGCACCGACCGCATGTCGTCAGCCCTAATTTGGTCGAGTGGTATCTGAGGCGCCCGTGCCCCGTAACAATATGTACTAGCAGCCGGGCGTCCCTTCTGCTACCTCCGCATATACATCGGGTCCAGTCCGGGTTGATGTCCTGGCCCAGCATAGCTTTAGACTGCCTGATACCACCACCGTTTTGCCAATCCCTGGCGTGCAGTATCCGCGTCCACTTGGCGACCGCCTGCTTCACCTCCGATTTGGAGACCCCTATTAGGGGCGCTGATGACTCGTCTGTAGAGGAGTGAGCTCCCAGTCCGGCGAGCCTATCTGCAATCTCGTTTCCTCTTATACCGGTATGCCCCGGTACCCAGAGTAGACGAGTGGTGTTGCTCTCCGCTAGTCTGTTTAGCGCAACTTTGCAATCCCAGACCAGCTGTGAGCTCGTTTTGGGGGCGTTCAGCGCCTTCAGAGCTGCCTGGCTGTCCGAACAGATGCTGATGCGTTTGCCCTGAATGCCAAGTTCTTCAATCCTTTGAACGCATCCGAAGATGGCGTATATTTCTGATTGAAAAACGGTGGCGTGCCTCCCCAGGGGGATAAATGTGCCTTTCCCGTCCCTGCGGCAGTAATATCCGGAGCCGGTACCGCCATCGATCTTGGAGCCATCCGTGTACCAGATGTCTCCACTGCCCGGCAGCTTGTCCCTCTCCGTTGCCCAGTCCTGCCTCGTCGGTATGGCGGTCCCATACCTCCTTCCGAAGGTATATCTCGGGATCATCACGTCCGATGGCATAGACAGAACTGGTGAGGAGGCCAGTTCTTCGGGAAACTGAGTATGCCTTCTATCCTGTTTCCACTTGCCCTGGGCCCCTAACCTGTGTGCTGTTACGGCCGCAGTTGCGGTAATGGTGATGTGGAGAGGCTCCACGCCCGCCACTGCGCCCAGTGCCCTTATGGGTGTGGTGCGCATCGCCCCTGTGGCTCCCCTCAGTATAAGCCCTCGGAGCCCTTCCATTAATTGCCGAACCCCGGTGAGCTCTGTTCTGCGCCACCAGACCGCAGCAGCATAGACCAGCCTGGGTACCAGCACGGCCCTATAGAGCCACAGGATGATCTTGGGACTGAGTCCCCAAGTGCTGCTAAACGCCCTTCGGTACATCCAGAAGGCCGACAGGAACTTGTCACGTTGAATAAGAACGTGTCTGTCCCAGGTCAGCTTCCTGTCCAGAGTTACCCCGAGGTATTTGGCTGCGTTTCTCACCTCCAGGGTCTTGCCCCCTAGTGTGGGCGCCCTGTATGGTTCGAGTTTGTATCTCCGAGTGAAAACGACGAGCTCAGACTTCTCTGGGTTTACAGAGAGTCCTGTTGCCTCGCACCAGCGTTCCACCCGTTTGAGTGCAAGTTGCATAGAGTTCATGGCCGCCTCTATGAATCTTCCTTTAATGATGATGAGAAAGTCATCCGCGTAGGCCTGTGCATAACAACCCCCAACATTCAGTGCCTCTAGGAGTCCGTTGGCTACCAGACACCAGATGGTGGGGATGATACTCCGCCTTGCGCGCACCCTCTACTGACCATCCCGGTGACTTTGGTTGGGCCCAACTTGGCTTCCACCGTTCGACGGCTCAGCATGCTTCCAAGCCAGTCCACTAGTGGCTCAGGTACCCCATGCCTCCTTGCCTCCTCTCGAACGGTCTCCGTGGAGGTGCGGTTGAACGCCCCTTCCACATCCAAGAACGCCCCAACCGCGATTTCCCCTTTCTCCAGCTGCTCCTCTATGCGATAGACCGCCGAGTGTAAGGCAGTCTCTGTCGAGCAACCTGCCCTATAAGCGTGCTGGTTGGGGTATAAGGGCCTGACTGTCAGCACTTCGTCCTGCAGGTATCTATCCACTAGCCTCTCCAATGTCTTAAAAACGAAGGAGGTCAGACTGATCGGCCGAAAGTCCTTAACAGTCGTGTGAGTAGGTTTCCCTGCTTTCGGAATAAAGACAATTCTTGCCCGTTTCCATGCGCGTGGCACGTGTGCTAGGGCAATACTGGCCCTAAAGACTTTAACCAGGCGTCCGATGAGTACCTTCATTCCTTCCTGCAGGAAGACCGGAAGCACCCCATCGGCGCCGGGAGCCTTAAAGGGTTTGAAGTTGCCTATGGCCCACCTGGTTCTCTCAGGTGTGACTATGTGAGCTGCCAGGTCCCAGGCCGCCCTCCTCGGTACAAGGGCCCGGGGAGGTCTCGCCTGAGCCTCGACGCTCTGATTAAAATCCGGAAAGTTTGCTTCGAGGAGTAGCCGCAGGCATTCCTCCTCTGAAGCTGCATATTCTCCGGTGGGGAGTTGGATAGCTTCTAGCCAGACTTCCGAGTTTTTTGCGAGGATGCGATTCAGCCTAGCTGCGTCAGGGTATCTTTCAATACCCTCGCAATAGTCCCTCCATCCTCTCTTCCTCTCTGCGTTGATGCGAGATTTGTACAGCCTCTGGACCTCTTTGTGGGAGGCCCAGTCTTCCGGTCTGCGAGTATTCCGAGCTCTGTTAAAGGCTCGCCTCACCTCCCGTCGCAGGCTTTGGAGCTCCTCTGTCCACCAAGGGGTCTTCGAGGTCCCCCTTGGTTTGGTCATCGGACAGCTCCTCTGAAACGAGACGTCGATAGCCCTTACAAGCTCCTCCGCCCAGTATTCCAACCTCTCGGTTGTGGTGAAATCCGGTCTGAAGTCTCGGAGTTCATTCCCAAGGATAGCCCTGTAGGAGTCCCAGTCTGTTCTCCTCGGATTCCTAAAGGCCTTGGTCCCTGTACCTCCTTTCCTCCAGTTGAAGATAATATGCCTGTGGTCAGATAGTGAAGGTTCGGTAGAGACGCTCCAGTCTCCGACACAGCTGCTGATTTCCTCTGAACAAAGTGTCAGGTCTATAACCTCCCTCCTGACTGAGTTGCAGAAGGTCGGTTCCCTGCCCCTGTTCAAGATGCTTAGATCTGTGGAGACAAGGAACTGCAGGAGTGCTTCTCCCCTGCCGTTAATGTCAGAGCTCCCCCAAATGATGTGGTGTGCGTTTGCATCGCATCCCAGAATAAGGGGGAGTTTCCTTGACTCGCAAAACTCAATGAGTTGTTGTACTTCCCTTGGCGGCGGTTCATCTGTAGAGTCGTACGGAAAATAGCCTGAGGCCACCACCACTACCCTCTCAGATCCTTCCACGTCTGGGAGTCTCGCCTTGACGACCGCTAGATCCCCGCTGCAGTGGGTGGGCATCAAAAAGACCTCCAGCCCCTTAGCCAGAATACACGCCCTCGGAGCATTTTTAGCAGGGTCTCTATAGATTTTTCCCACTCCCTGTAGTCCCCGGATAGCCCCCGCGACCAACCATGGCTCTTGTATTAGGCAGATGCCTGTCTGCACCCCAGCCATGCGCCTGGCCAAGACCGCTGTGGCGCCTTTGCTGTGGTGCAGATTAATTTGGGTAAATGGTATCCCGTCCTTAGCCATTGCGCTTAAGACGGTCCTCCCTTACCCGACCCTTGCTGCTCCCGCGGTTCCCCTTCCGTAATCTTAACGGAGATCGGATTGAGGCCCCACTGCAGCTGGAATCTGCGCTCTCTAAGCGCATGCAGGGATGTCCTCGATAAGGTCACGAGCAGGAAGGTTCCGATGTCCGGCCCCTCCCTAGTCTCTGTGGCACTTACCCGCCATCCGTCAATGCCTACGCCGCGGTTCGTGCGCTCGAGTCTTTCCAGGACCGCGGCCGGATCCTGTCTAGGGCCAGGAATCCGGAACGAGGCCCTGATCGGCTTTCTAAGCGCACTCATCTCCACGACGCTCAGCTTTGCTCCTTCCCAAGGTTGTATCCGGGGGATAATTTCCCCAGCCATACCCTTGAGAAGTCGTCTTCGGCCACCACGATGATAGCCCCGCTTTTAACGAAGCAGCCGCTGAATTTCGGGCTCGGGCCAGACTCGATCTTTTCCATCTCTGTCTGGGCCGCGTAGCTGACGTGTACTGCATGCTGCTGCAGCAGCTCCACGTCAGGATACCCTTTCGCAACGACCGCCCTTGTAAGCGGGTCCACCATCCTGGCGACCTCTATGCCGGCCTGCCGGTTCGGCTTTTTCCTGGCGACATCGGCATCAGGAGGGGTGTCCGCGGGACCCTTGCGCCGCTTGACGCCCGTGACCCCCGGCCCGCCCTCCCGTGCCTCTGCCCTCATCGTTGGAGTAGCCGGCGGTTCGGTGTCCCGGTCCTGCCTGGCCAATGGCCCCACTGTCCCGGTCCTCCCAACCGCCTTCAACTCCCGTTTTTGCTTCAGGAGCTTCCGCCTCTGAGCTCCAGAGAGTCTCTTATGCTTCAGGGCGAGTTGAAGCTCCTTCAGCTGATCTGTGATGGCATCGGCATCGGGGTTCTTCGATGAGTCCCCCTCCGCCGATGTCTCTGCATTTCTCTCTGCGTTCAGGACCTCCTCCATACGGTCCTGCCCACCCTGCCTCCGGGATGGTTGATTTGCTAATCCCCCATCCCCAGCCCCCGGCAAGGATTCGCCCGGGTTCTTCAAAGAGTCCCCGGTACCCTCCTTGCTGGGGTTCCTACTCGCGTCCGCGATCGCGTTTGGATTGTCCGTTGGCGGAGTTCCCGAGGGCCCTCCTGTTCCAGACAACCACTGGACAAGCGGGTTGAGTTCCTTGGACCTCGATCTCCGCTTACCCTTCTCACCCGGGAGTGGTTCCGCATTAGGTGTGCTAGGCGTTACCGCCCCGCTGCCCAGTACTTCGCCACTCCTTCCTCCCTCGCTCTGATTTTTTAAAAATGGTTCCATTTGAGTCCCACGAGTAGCTAGGGAAAACGTGGTCCGCTGCCGCAGAGCCCCGCGTGCGGCAGTAAGGCTAAATACTCGGGAAGGTCGTCTTGTGTTCCCCAGGCACCGTTAGAGACTACTCAGTACCCCGAGTAGCCAACCAGTCCGCTCAGCACGGTCCGCATTACACCTTCGGCTTAGGGGGTGGACTGCCTTTAGTCGCACATCCCGGCACGACCGACGCGGCATCGAGCTGTACAGGCTCTATCCGCGACCAAGGGGGACCTCCATACTCACCCCCTGAGGGGTCACCCAATCATCCTGATCTTCCTACTACTATCTCATTCGTTCCCTGGCCCCCTCGTGAGTGTGCCAGGCCCCCATTCATTCTACATTCATGATCTTAACCCGTTTATAGGGAGATCCATTCATATGAGTACCGTTTATAGGTTATACTCCTCACACATGCGGCTTTTGCATCGGGGCAGCTATTCATTCATTCGTGACTATGTCCGTCCCCGGGGTGCCGATGATGTCCTACAAGCCCTCTCACCCGCCTGGGAAGGGGCCAAGGTCCTTGCCCAGACTTCGACAAGGTAGCAGCCCAGGAGAGGGAATGCCCGAAAATAACAATCTTTAAAATTCTTGCACACGAACGAATAATTTCCAAATGAATGAATTGTTATAAATAAAGATTCTCACCTTTTGTTGTAACTCGATGGATTCCTTGAAAAATGGAATAATGTGTGGAATTATGGGTTTTCGGAAATTGAAATGAAATATTCACCAATATATCAGTTTTTTTCTTTTCTTTTATTTTTCCTTCAATTATAGTCCAGTGGTCCCGTATAACAGTGGTAAATTTGGTAATATTCTAATACACGATGTCAATATTCTAGGGCCTAACGAACTTATAAAAATTACTCTTAAACAACATATATTCCCGATAAAAGTTAACGACTGTACTTTTTGACTAATTATTTCCGACTGTCGTGGCAACGAATTTTCGCCGCCCGCACACCTGGATCAGCGAAAATTCGATCCCACTACTGCCGTTGGCTGTCTCTCTCGCTCCCGCAGCGGCTACGGCGCAGGTAAGGCAGGGTGCGCGAAAGGTGGCCGGGAGGTGCTGCCACTGATCGAGCGCGGCGCCTGTTCTCCTCGCGCTCGTATGAGTTTCCTCGCGGTCGTCGCGCCGGATCAAGGCTGTTGCCCCGCTAGCGCAGCGATTTCTGGACATCGCGCGATTCTTATTTCCTAATTTCTTTTTGGAATGGCAAGCTTTTCGGCTAACAATAAGTTGAATAAATTAAAATCAATAAATTAAGAATAAAAATATTGGCACGTAACAGATGGTAAAAAACACGAAAAAAAGGTTTATAATTTAATTTTATAGCATTATTTGATGCAAAAATCGTAGTTCTGACAGTGGAATTTGAAGATATAGAAAGAAATTGAAAAAAAATTGTTCATAAACACTTATTTAACTATTGGTTTTGAGGTTATGTGCCAAAAACATGGGAAAAATGCTTAAAAAATCGGTTTTTTCGAATTTTAAATATGTTCCGGCTCGGAAACGCAAATTCGGACACGGCCATTTGAAAGAACGGGAAAAAATACACAAAAAATCATTATTTACAAGTTAGTCAAAAATTACCTACATAACCTAAAAAATCATTGAAAAATTGAAAATTTTTTTCTCAGCTCAATTTTTTTTTTTAAATCTGAAAAAAATCAGGCTGTTTTCTTACTCAAAAACACATGTCTATGAATTTTTTAAGATTTTTTTAAAGAAAGGATCGAGCGGAAAATTTTTTTTTTTTAAAAACACGTTTTTTAGGTTAGAAGACTCAAATCATCACCTAGGGAGCTGAAAATTTGGCTAGAGAGGTTTTTAATAATGTACTTTCGAATGGTCAATCCCAAAAAAAATCCAGGTGAGTGCAATTTTGACCATCTTATCCCGCTATAGCCTTTAGTTGATTTCAAGAAATATTTTTTTCAGTGCATGTATATCATAGTTCTGTTACAGGTGCCGAGAGCGCGAGGGAAGCCCTTGCTACAGGGTGAGTGAGAGAAACAGAGAGAGGGAGAGGGGGCATTGTCGCGAGCGCGCAGAGAGCGCGCGCTAACTAGTATTGTTTTGGTCTTAAGAGCGCGAGCACATTTTGGCAATCATCGAGCCATTATAATTGCTTCCTGAATCCCCTCGATTACCGTGCTAGTCAGCTACTCTCCTTAAAGAGTAACCACGCGTGTTCGCTTTGCCGCGTTAGTAGATTTTCAAATTTTGACTTCAGATTCGTAATTCGCGACCCCAAAAACCCCCTAGAAATACATTTTGATGATTCTAAGTATAACAGCAATTCCAAAGCCGATTTTTTTATGAAAAAATTGCCATTTTCTTGCCCTTTCTGTTTATTATAAAAAAAAAATGGCAATACAAAAGTATAATTTTGTATTGGTATATGTTCATTGACATCTCAGACAGCTAAAAAAGCAAAAAATCCCAAATTAAAGTAAAACTTTAATTTTAAGCGCTATATACACAAAATCCCGATTTAGGTTAGGTAGTAAGTATACTTACAACCTAACCTACTTATTACCGTAAAGGGTTATTGTACTCTGCGTTCTCACTGACCACGAGGACATCTCTCTCTCTCTCTCTCTCTCTCTCTCTCTCTCTCTCTCTCTCTCTCTCTCTCTCTCTCTCTCTCTCTCTCTCTCTCTCTCTCCCTCCCTCTCAACAAAAGCTTCGTCGGGCAACCTTCGCGGCCGCGCTCCTCCATACACTTGTCTTGTACCATTTCTAGTTTCGTTCAGTAAATCTACTTAGTGTGACTTCACTTTTTGCGTTACTATTCATGCTCTCAACCCACACGTTCTCGCATAATCATATATTTGTATCGGTTAGTCGGGAGCAAAGAGTCCGTTATCCGTATGTTAATACGGTCACTTACCCTATCTTGCCTATACCACCCACAAAATTTCATGTTTATACATAAAGCCGTTTCCGAAAAATTATGATTTGAAAAGAGGACTAAAACAGTTTTAACCTCAAATATCTCTGAAATTCATAAACGAATTCTTTTACCATAAGAACTCATATAATAAATAATATACAAACTCCACATCTCTACAAAACACGTATCTTTTGAGTATTATAATTCTCTTTCGAATTCTACCCATCAGATTCAGATACATAGAGCCGTTCTCGAGAAATTATCATTTGAAAACAAGGTTAAAAAAATTTTAAGCTCAAATATCTCTGAAATTTATGGACCAATCATTTTGCCCAACGAACTTGACCGAGAACTATCCAAAATTTCCCTCTACAAAAAATTTTAATGCGATTAAGTCAATTTTACTTCCGTAATCGTTGAACATACAAAACTCATTTTTTTTTATTTTTCAATTTTTTCCTCAAAAATGAACCAACAGAATTAATTCAAATTTTTACAGATTATAGGTATTTATATTGTGCCTTATGATTTTTCTGAAAAAAATTGACCGTTTAGTTTGAAAGTTCTAAGCTTTAAAAAAAACACGTTTTTGTTAATAACAAAAGAACCGTGATAGCTAGAATTTTTTTTTAGAAAATACAGACATTTTAATTCTCTTTCGAATCCTACCCATCTGATTAAAATATATCGATCGTATCATTAACAAAAAGCAAGAATAAATTTTGAGAAAATTAAAAATTCGAAATAAAACAAAAGCGCATCAGCCCAATCTAACAACTGATTTATGATCCACAATCACACAAAAAAAAAAACAAAAAAAAAATGAGACCGGTCCGGTTAAAATCGGCCGAGTAGAAGCTGAGATCCAGGCGCAGGTACGCACGCATGCACACACAAAGGTCCTAGCGTTTAACCAATTAGGTTGTCTCATACTTTATGAACATTGTAGCCGTATAATACAGTAACTATTTTAAGATATAAATTTTGTAACTTAATCTTAGTTTGTAAATATAAATTATCATTAATTCTCTCTGCCACAACCTGATATGAAGAGAGGTGGAGTTTCAACATGAATTCTGGTGCGCGTCGCAAAGATTTTAGCTTGTAAGCCATCGGTTTTTTGGACTGACAGAAGCAATGCGAAAAATGCAACGATCGATTAAAATAAGGCATCGAACCAAAGCAATATTCGCGTCGGTAAAGTTGGTGCTATGTTGCCATCGGCAACCATCGAATAAAAGCATCGATGGTCTTTCCGTGTAATTATATTTTATTATATTTTTCAGGTGATTTTGGCTTCAAAGGTTTATAGGTCTATGACCCCCTTAAATAGTGTATTGCAGAAAAAGTAATTTAATTTTAGACAAAGAATTGTTTGATGTCCAAGCATATGATTTACGTCATTAGCCATAGACGTGTTTAAAACGGAATATTTAACATGCTATACATACCGCGTTAAATTTGAAATTTTTTCCGCTTTCTATTACTGGAATTAAAATGGGAGCTTCTATTACAAAATAAAACAAATTGACTTTAAAATAACCTTTAAGGTCACTGTCAAGGTCAAAGCCATGGTCACTATAAAATACCTAATTTGATTTACTGCAACTTTTGCCTTTCAAGGTGTTATCCACTATCTTTAGCTTCTGAGATATTGAGAGGTATTCGTACTCTTTCCGAGCCCTAAATATCTGTATGCTGAAAACCTCTATTATTTCCCTGTAACGAAGTTTACTTATTGAAACAAAAAATTTTGAGTCGTTTTAAAAATAATGAGACTGTTATCATTATCGCAGTAAGGTGCAAAATCACAATAAAACATTTCTCAATAAATAATAGTAACCAATATGATAATAATGGTAACCAGTAAAAGAACAATTCCGATTTTATCCCAATATTCAGTTTTATAGAAGTTTCTCCTATGTATTTACTAAAAAATACTTAATTCTAAGAAAATTTATCAACTTATTGATTTCACAGGTCAATGGAAATGGGGTATTGTCTTTCCTCAGATCTATGAACAGATTCTTTAATATTCCGTTTCCTCTGGACGATCCAGCAATAGCTCCGTTGTACACGCACATCGATATCCGAGGCTCCGGGAAAATATATTATATGGAAACTAATGCAACGGGTATTCTTTCACGAGCACGTGGTGTTGTGCAGAGCTATTTTAAAAACGCTAATAATTTCATGCCTTCTCACGTTTTTTTAGCAACTTGGTTGGATGTAGGATATTTTCACGAAAAGAAAGATAAGGTATTATTGTATCTATAAAAGAATCAAAAATTTAAGTAAAAAAAGTAAATTAAATTTGTTTCTATATCAATTTTACAACACATTTAGGTTCAACATTAAATCAATTTTTCAAAAATTTGACTAAAACATTTGCATACTTTATCCAGGTAAATACTTTCCAAGTTGTTATTTCGTCGAATGGAACTCACTCTTACGTAGAATTACTATACTCGGAAAATGGAATTCAATGGATTCAAGGCGAATCTCATCCAAATGGCCTTCCTGATGCTAAAGCACAAGCTGGAATTATGGGTGAACATAAATTGTATGTGCTTACTGGTTCTGGTACAGACCAAATCCAAAATATTGACAAGTACGTAAAATAATGTTTTATTCTCGTTTTAGAATGAGTTAGTGTTAATGATTCGTGTATCTTATTTCTTTGGTATAATAAAAACATTAATTCTATAACTAATTGAAATTCCTAAATATTATTAAAGCCTGTTTTTTGATAGTTCATAGAAAATTATGAAAACGAGCAAGTAGAAAAGCAAAGTCTAAATTCCAATTAATATATGCAGTTAGAATATAGAAAATATCAATTTCTGTCTGAAAAGATAATACATTTCGAAAAAACTTAAAATGCAGGTTGTCTAATATACATCATCCTGGCCAGTGGGTATTTCAGATCGGACCAGTTCCAGAGGATTTAAATATCGTGCTCCCAGACAATGTCGATGGTAAGAAACGACTGTATCAAAGAAACTAAATCATGCTTCTACACCGAATGGATCTGAAATTTCAATTTTTTAAATTACTAGTGTTGTCAGACGCGTTTCGAACGCACTTAGCCATTTTCATGTGTAAGGTAAAGTACTTGAAATCGGGACACATTTGGAGTCAAACCATAAACAAACGGTGTCTTCAGAACCGACGAATGAAATTTTTAAAAAATATTTAATCTAATGAGTCATATACAATCTATCTTACTAATCTCTACAAAAATAAACCCATTAAAATTCTTTTTTATAATAAATATATGTAAGTTTGCAAAAACATGTGTACAACTGCTATTCCTCGACACCCTATGTCGAGCTGGGATCTAAATCGGAACGTTACTCAAATCCTTTATCGGGACAATACATTTAAATGTGTCCCGCTTTCTGGTATTGGAAGCTATGAGACAATCAATTCAAAGAGTAAATTAAGACAGCATTGACGTGAATACATAGTTAATATCACAAATAATGCTAACAAAGTAATGCCGTTATCTTATTAACATTCTATAGTAGTTACTTTACTGCTGTCCCGATTTCGATCCCGTTTACAGTTTGTCCCGCAATCGGGTACTTTACCTTATTACAATATTATCCCGCCACGTTTCACGTTCAACGTACTACGCAAGCGCGGGCGCCATCTTTATATATCACTCTGAAATTCTCCTTTTTAAGAAAGGATACATACATATAATTTATTTCCATTGTATGTAAAAGATTAGTCATGGTTTTGTGCTCAAAATATAATATTATCAGCGTATATGATTTTCAGATAACCGAGAAAAAAACCTAGTTCAAAGCTGCAGGACAGGTGGTTCAACTTACTGCCACAGCAAAGCGACATGTATCGATTATGATCAGGGCTTTTGCTGCGAGTGCAACCAAGGATACTTTGGGAATGGAAGATCTTGTCAACCAAATGGTAAGCATCTTCAATTCTTGTTAATTTTGTTGAAATAATATAATATGATATGGTATTTTTTCTACATACCTGATGATATTCATAAAAAATTTACCATTTTGACATCGCCGGTTAACGTACTATTGATGTACTGTTGAGAAATTAGTTAGAAAGAATATTTTTAGGTACACCTTCCACACTAGGGTTGACCAGCGCAAGACGAGACACTTAAGGAAATACGTTAATAAACAATAAAAAAAAACAGCTGCCAATTTATTGGCACTCAACTTCCTCAAACATTTTCATTGATGCCAACGAAAAAACAAAGTTCAGTAATCTCTTTAAATTTTAGCTAAATTTTGTACTATACATAAGTGTAATAAGTCGTTAAAATTTGAAGTCGATAAATAAAATATTTGTTTAGAAATAAATTGAAGAAGTATAAACCATATTTTCATTGTTTTTAATTTTAAAAAATGTAGGTAATTTCAATACATTTCAATATAAATTTGTCGACTTTAAATTGCAACCACTTATGCAGTAAAACATTTAGCTAAAATTTCAAGGGATTATCTGCTCTTGTTTTTGAGAAAAAAGTATTTTAGGAAAAAAGTGCGTTTTTGTTCCCAGACGATAGCGGGAGTAAAAATCTATCAATCGTCTTAAAATTTTTTATTTATTTATTTAACCAAAGTAAGTACAATTGAGAAGTACATATTTATATTATACGAGATGTATAATCTAGCAGAGGAAAATGTTTTCCTGTTCGCTGGTCCGGTATTCTTAAAGCTAACTTAACCTAAAATTCTAGATAGAAATATAAGTTTTGTAACAAAATATAACATAACAGTGTGATAAACTTTTCAATATTAACATAGCTAGGTTGTTTTTATTTCTATATGTTTTCTTTTACCCATTTCTTTAGTTTCCTTTTTTTACTATATATGCTAGTAATGGTTTTTAATTCGTTAGGTAAGCGATTGAATATCATTATTGCTCTAATGAAACTGTTTTTAATGCTAATGGTTTTGAGCCTTTTAGGAATCTGAATACTTTTATTTCTTGTAGTTTTATTGGAGGTAAGATATATTAACTGTAATTCATTGTAATTATAAACTAGTGATTAATACGCGAAAATTTGATCTAAGTATATTAGATTTTTATCAGTGATAAATTTATTTTTATTAACTATTTTTAGTAATCTGATTTGTAGTCTTTTAAGCAAATTGATACTGTTCGAATAGGCACCTCCCCAGGCTATCATACCGTAGGAAATGATACTGTGGAAAAAGGTGTAATATACCATACGTAAGCAGTCTGTTGACATAATCTTCGTTAGTTTATAGAAAATAAAAATGAGATATTTAGCTTTGTTCTACACATAACCAATGTGTTCGTTCCATCTCATGTTACTGTCAAAGGCTATACCTGGATATTTGGTACTTTCTAATCTTTTGAGTTTTATACCCTGGCGAAAAAAATCACGTGATTAATCATATGATTTATCACTTGATTTCTCACTTTATTTCTCACAAATAAAATGTATACTTTCACTTTGAAATATATATATTTCTATAATATTTTAAGAAATATTTCATGAAAATTTCTAAAATATTACATGTAATATAACATGAAATATTAGAGGAATATTGTCTCAAGTTTTCATGTAATAATAAAAAAAAAATGGTTGAACATTTCATGTTATATTGCAGTAATATTACTGAAGCATTTCATGGAGTATTTCCTGAAATATTTCATGTAATATTTCGTTGACAGAGAAAGAAAAAGAAATTTGATAAAAATGTCTTAAGGGGGTCTTTGAGGCCAAAACCACCTGAAAAAAAAATATAATTAGTAACATATACTAATAATATATTATAAGTAGGCACAATTTCTGATAAAATTACCCAAGATATAACCTGTAGACCAATTCTACTCAGAGATATTCATTTTCAAAAGCATTTTCATTCAGAGCATCTTCAAAATTTTTTCTTTGGTGTAGCTTTTAAAAACAACTACTCCACAAATTTTTATGGGACAAGGCCTAAAATACTTTAAATCCATACAGTTTACTAGGTAAGAGTTGGAAATTTATGGGTCTGAAGTTTGCAACGTTGGAGTGCAACGAAATAAAAAAATATATTTATTATACTTAACATTTTTACAAATAGTATTAATTTTGCGTGTAATTAACTATTTTATATTATAAAATAACTTTAAAACAAAAGTTTGGTTAAAATTTCCGTTGTTCCAAAAGGTTAATTAATTGTAAAAAATTATTTCGTTGAATTCCAACGTTGCAAACTTCAAACCCATGGAAATGTAACATTTGTAGGAACTAATATTTTTAAAATGCTAAAATCCACAAAAAAAACACAAAAATTCATTAAATTCATGAATTGAAAATTGTTTTTTCCATTAAGGGGGTGTCAAACTCAATTCTGCGATTTGACCGACCCATAGGTCGGTAAGGTAGGAAGTACATACTATTGATGAAATATGACACAAGCGCCATCTCTGGAAAATCGTAATAGATTTTAACATAGATGGCGCTACATATTTCAAAAATATTAAAGATACGCGTTTTTTTATTACAAACAATTGTACATATTTCGCGTATACGTATTTCTTTTTATAATTAATTATGCGTATTTTGCGTATACGCATTTTTATTGTTAATAATAGTGCGTATTTCACATATATACGCATATTTATTACAAATAATTCTGCGCATTTCGCTTATACGCATTTTATAATAAATAATTTGGTGTATTTCGCCTATACACATATTTTATTCTAAATAATTATGCGTATTTCGCTTATACGCACTTTTCAGTGTTATCAATTGTGAGCATTTCGCCTATACGCATTTTATAATAAATAATTTGGTGTATTTCGCCTATACACATGTTTTATTATAAATAATTATGCGTATTTCGCTTATACGCACTTTTCAGTGATATTAATTGTGCGCATTTTGCCTATACGCATTTTATAATAAATAATTTTGTGTATTTCGCCTATACACATGTTTTATTATAAATAATTATGCGTATTTCGCTTATACGCACTTCTCAGTGTTATTAATCGTGTGCATTTTGCCTACACGCATTTTATAATAAATAATTTTGTGTATTTCGACTATACACATGTTCTATTATAAATAAATGTGCGCATTTCGCCTATACAAATTTCTTATAATAATGGGATGCAGATTCGTTACTTTATTATATAGTCTCAGTTATTATTGACATTTCAAAATTCAGGACGTCGCCTCGCATGATTGCAACTGTTTTCTTAAAAATGGTAGTGCGTTTCGTAGGTTTTTGTGTCCCGGTGAAGGGACAGATCGGATGCGAGGTCTAGGTGTTTAGATGGCCGATGATGGAGTCCGGGTTATGCGCTCCATAGGTTTTTGTACTCAGGTGTCGAGACAGCTCGATTACGAGGTCTAGCTGTTCCAGGTGGCCGGTGATAGAGTGTAAGTGATGCGCTCCGAAGATTTTTGTGTCCAGATGTCGGGACCGATCGTATGCGAGGTCTGAGCGTTCCAGGTGGACGATGATGGAGTTTACGTGATACGCTCCGCAGGTTTTTGTGTCCAGAGACCAAGACAAATCGAATGCGAGGTCTAGGTGTTACAGATGGCCGATGATGGAGTCCGGGTAGTGCGCTTCGTAGGTTTTTGAGTCTTGGTGTCGGGACAGCTCGAATACGAGGTCTAGCTGTTCCAGGCGGCTGATGATACGCTTCGTAGACTTCGGTGTCCAGGTGTTTTGACAGATCGGATGCGAGGTCTAGGTGTTCCAGGCGGCCGATGATGGAGTTCGGGTAGTACGCTCTGTAGGTTTTTGTGTCCAGGTGAAGGGACAAGTCGGATGCGAGGTCTAGGTGTTGCAGATGGCCGATGATGTAATCCGGGTGATGCGCTCTGAAGATTTTTGTGTCCAGGTGTCGGGACAGATCGGATGCGAGGTTTAGGCGTTCCAGGTAGCCGATGATGGAGTTTACGTGACGCGCTCCGTAGGTTTTTGTGTCCAGAGGCCAGGACAAATCGAATGCGAGGTCTAGGTGTTCCAGATGGTCGATGAGTCCGGGTAGTGCGCTCCGTAGATTTTTGTGTCCAGGTGAAGGGACAGGTCGGATGCGAGGTCTAGGTGTTTAGATGGCCGATGATGGAGTCCAATTTAATATTATGATTTTCAAAATATTACCTGTATCTGAAATTTTGTGGCACTGTACTGCACTTTTTTGTACATATTCTGGATGTAGTTTACAAAATTTCTACCAAGAGATAGTTTAGATTTGGTTTTTATTTTTTGGTTGAGGGTTTAATTGTTCATTGAAATTTAAACAAATTTCAATGTTTTTATTTTTTATTCAATCTAACCATAAAAAAATGTCAATATGAAATCAAGTTATCTTTTGGTAGATTTTAAGTATTTGCTGCTAAAAATATATTGGATATTTCAGGTGAAGTCAGCAGCTCAAAATTTTAAAATCGCTCAAAACTCGTTTTCTTTTAGTTTTTTATGAACAAAAAATGTTTCTCAAATTTTAAATCGATATTTGCAAAAATAAAAAAACTATGCAACATTGAAAATTCAATTTTTTTGCAATTTTTGGTTAAAATCCAAGTTTATTCATTTTTTAACTCAAAATCTTGAAACTTTTTGTATAGTACATTGATTGGCAAAAGGTTTGCATTTTTTCTGTAGAATGTGCCAGTATTTATTTTATGATGAAAGTCTCTGATTGGCTGCTTCTTAGTATACCTTCATCAAAGGATATTGAGGCTGCGGCCAAATATTCTTTATTCGACAAATTTTTTTTGTATTCTTCTTCGAAAACCCTTCAAAATGCTTTTTTGATCAACACTGGCCGAGCAAAGGGAAAAAAGTGGATTTTTTGAAATATCAAGAAAAATCCATAATTTCAATTATTGATAACATGATTAATGAAACTGAACATTATTCATACATCTTATGGCATGGACCGTACCACTGAATTTTGTTAGAACATCAAGTAGAACATTATAAATATCTATTTTCAATAATATTAGGCTTACACAATAACCAATACCTAATTATGAATTAATAATAAATTAAGCTATAGAGGTTAATTACTATAAAGCTGTCAAAATGAAATCAGGCAACAGACTGATAATTTCATTCATAATTAGGTATCGCTTATTGTGTAAGCCTAATATTATTGAAAATAGATATTTCTAATGTTCTATTTGATGCTCTAACAAAATTCAGTGGTACGGTCCATGCCATAAGATGTATGAATAATATTCAGTTTCATTAATCATGTTATCAAAAATTGAAATTATGGATTTTTCTTGATATTTCAAAAAATTGTAACTTTTTTCCCTATGCTCGGCCGGTATTGATAAAAAAGCATTTTGAAGGGTTTTCGAAGAAGAATACAAAAAAAAATTTGTCGAATAAAGAATATTTGGCCGCAGCCTCAATATCCTTTGATGAAGGTATACTAAGAAGCAGCCAATCAGAGACTTTCAAAAAGGGTCATAAGATAAGTAGTGGGACATTCTACAGAAAAATTCAAACCTTTTGCCAATCAATGTACTATACAAAAAGTTTCAAGATTTTCAGTTAAAAAATGAATAAACTTGATTTTAACAAAAAATTGCAAAAAATTGAATTTTCAATATTGCATAGCTTTTTTATTTTTGCAAATATCGACCTAAAATTTGAGGAACATTTTTTGTTCATAAAAACTAAAAGAAAACGAGTTTTGAGGGATTTTAAAATTTTGAGCTGCTGACTTCACGTGAAATATCCCATATACGTGAAACAACAGGAGGGTGTAACAAAATTTGAGACCAAGGGTTGAACTTCAAATGAACCTGAGTATGGTATATAAGTTGATCCGCATTTTAAAATATACACCTTCCATCATATAAACGCATAACTGCAAATTGAACATTTTAACAAAATTTGTATTATTAGAAGTATTGTCATTAATAATTACTTTGCATTATACTTGTCATGCTACTGAATGATTGGCAAAAGTAGAGCTACTATAATTTCATTGAGCTAGGCTCATAAGTTTCTTTAGCTTCTTTTCAAATTTTATGAGTTTTGTTGAAAAAAAAACGGAAAAGAATTAATTTTATGTCAAGACATCTAGTTTCTTATAAATAGATAACTAAATAAACTCATGTAATTGTAATTCTTTTCTGTTATAATTAAATATGTTCGCCCATACACCTTTCCTTATAACTAATAATTGTGCGTATTTCGTCTATACGCATTTTTGCATTATAAACAACTGTGCGTATTTCGTTTATACATATTTTTGATATTATAAATAATTGTGCGTATTTCGCTTGTACGAATTTTTTATTATAAATAATTGTGCGTATTTCGCCTATACGCATTTTTGTATGATAAATAATTGTGCGCATTTCGCATATACGCATTATTTATTATGAATAATTGTGCGTATTTCGCCTATACGCATTTTAATATTTACTATTTTTTTATTACAAACACATGTCAATTTGAACGTAATTACGTTCGAATAAGTATTTATTTATAATCACGATTTTTACTTATAGTATAAAATTACGTGATTAGTAATACTTTAAGTTTTGACATGTCCAACACCTATTAGCCAAAAACTACGGAGCGCACCACCTAAATATCGTCACCGGCTTCCCCGAAGACCTGGACCACGTATTAGATACGCCCTGATATCCAAACGCAAAAGACTACAAAGCGCACCACCTAGACCTCGTCATCGGCTACCCTGAACACCTGCCTATTAGATGCGCCCTGATATTTTAATGCAAAAAACCTAGACTCCATCATCGGCTACCACAAAGACCTAAACCACGCATTTGATACGTTCCAACATCTAGAGACAAAAAACTACAGAGCGCACGACCTAGACATCATCATCGGCTACCCCGAACACTTTGACTACGTATTAGATGCGTCCTGGGATCTAAACGCAAAAAACTTCGGAGCGCATCACCTCGACTCCATCATTGACCACCTCAAAGACCTAGACGACGCATTCGATGCTTTCAATTATCGATAAGTAACACTTCCTTATAATAGTTGTCATTTCCGTATTAGCAGGTAGCAACCGTTACCGCTATAGTATTTCTCCCTTACAATTGAAGGTGGAAGCAATGTATACTAAAATCGTGTAACGCTGTTACGTCGGTATATGCCGCTGATCCAACGATCGTATAATTGTGTAATTGTTGTAGTATGAAAAGCAACATACCGTAAAAGTATGGGTCCCTTACTAAGATTGCTAAAACCACCTTACTTATATAGTAAAGGAACTCCTATACTCCACGAGTAAGCCGTTTTAACTGTAGCAGTAAGAGTTTTCTTTCCGTGTGCACCCGCAGAAAACTGTTACTTTTTGGGGAGATATAATTCGTACCTAAAAATCAGGTGTGCCCTAAATACTGACATTAGTCTAGGCACCAGGGGGTTTCCGTGGCCGATGGATGTCCACGCCTCCACCAAAGCTTTTCTTACGTATTTTTGTCTGCTGATTCTGAATTTCGAAGGTGGACAGTCGCCAGAATGTTAGTTTTTGTTATTAACAATTTAATTGTTTAAACTGCGGCCAAATCAATATGATTAATTATAACTGAATCCTAACTGTCTAAAACTGTAGTAAATTGATCTAGAATTATGCACGTTTGCGCTCGAATTCGCGACTTATTGCACTAAATTTGCAATAATTCGGGTTCTAATCAAAATTTTTCAATTCTGAAAAAACGAGCATATTCTAGATCAATTTACTACAGTTTTAGGCAGTTAGGATTCAGTTATAATTAATCATATTGATTTGGCAGCAATTTAAACAATTAAATTGTTAATAACAAAAAACTAACAGTCTGGCGACGTTCCACCTTCGAAATTCAGAATCAGCAGTCAAAAATACGTAAGAAAAGCTTTGGTGGAAGTGTGGACATCCATCGGCCACGGAAACCCCTGGCGCCTAGACTACATCTCGAGTCTGTCGCGGGAGCGCAGACATTCAAGTATACCTTCGTCGTCCCTTCTCCGTCGTGTCCGCCTAGGTGATGTCCTCGGGAAGTGGTAGTTGCGTTGGCTGCCCTCGAGGAGAGTAGAATGATATGAAGACCTGTTGTCTTCTGCAGGAGCTCTTCGCCTAGAGCAAAACAAAATATATTAATAATGTTTTAGGCAGTAGGGATGAGGAGAGCAGTATCAAACTGCCAGGAACAGAGGAGTAGACAGATGGAAAGTTGGAGGCTAGGTTCGGCTATACTACAGGATAAAGTCCAAATCCGAAGTGAAGTACTTACTCGAGTGTCACGGAAGCGCGAACTACATTCAACTACACCTTCGCCCTCCCTTCTCCGTTGTGTTCGCCTAGGTGATGTCCTCGGGAAGTGGTAGTTGCGTTGGCTGTCCTCGAGAAGAGTAGAATTATATGAAGACTTGTTGTCTTCTACAGGAGCTCTTCACCTAGGACAATACAAAATATATTAATAATGTATTAAGGAGTAGGGATGAGGATAGCAGTATCGAACTGCCAGGAACAGAGGAGTAGACCGATGGAAAGTTGGAGACTAGGTTCGGCTGTACTACAAGATAAAGTCCAAATCCGAAGTGAAATACTTACTCGAGTCTGGCACAGGAGATCAAACTATATTTATATACACCTTCGCTCTCACTTCTACGATATGTTTGTCTAGCTGATGTCTTCAGGACGTGGTAGTTGTGTTGGCTGCCCTGGAGGAGAGTAGAATTATATGAAGACGTGTTGTCTTCTGCAGGAGCTCTTCGCCTAGGGCAAAACAGAATATATTAATAAAGTGTTAAGCAGTATAGGAATGAGGATAGCAGTATCGACCTGCCAGAAACAGAGGGAGTAGATAGATGGAAAGTTAAGATATCTGTAGAAAATGGAAACGGTCTTTGGAATGAAAAGTCGAAAAAGTGCATGTGCATTTCCAACTAAGACCTCATCACCCTCGCTTAAAGTTTACCAGAATGTTAACACACAATCCAATACATGTTGAGGCATTGTATATTAAATTTTACATCTTTGCAATCAGCCAGTGTAGGCGGAATGACTTTTTTCTTGAACATTTCTTAAAAAGAGCATACAAATTGCAATATCTCCACACTTGCTAATTATTTAGATTTGAAACTTGATAAACAATATCCCTCAGCATGTATTACATAGTGTGTGTAAAGTTTGAAATATTTGTAGAGAATGGAAAGGGATCTTTGAAATGAAAAGTCGAAAAAGCGCGTGTGCATTTCCAATGTAGACCTCCTCACCCTCGCTTAAAGTTTATGAGAATGTTTACACACAATCCAGTACATGCTGAGGCATTGTACATTAGGTTTCAGATCTACTCAATCAGCCAGTTTGGAGGAAATTACTTTTCTTTCTTAAAAATTTCCTGAAAAAGCACAAAAATTGCAATATCTCCAGACTTGCTAATTATGTAGATCTGAAACTTGATAAACCGTCCCTCAGCATGTATGCCATTATGTATGGAAAGTTTAAGATACTTGTAGGGAATGGAACGGGATCTTTGGAACGAATTGTCGAAAAGCCGCATGTGCATTTGCGACAAAAACCTCCTCACACTTTCTCATAGTTTACCAGAATGTTCTCACACAATGCAATGCATGCTGAGGCATTGCATATTGAGTTTCAGATATACTCCATCAGCCAGTTTGGAGGAAATGACTTTTCTTTCTTAAAAATTTCCTGAAAAAGCACAAAAATTGCAATATCTCCAGATTTGCTATTTATGTAGATCTGAAACTTGATAAACTGTCCCTCAGCATATATTGCACGGTGTGTGTAAAGTTTAAGATATGTTGAGAGAATGGAAAGGGATCTTTGGACTGAAAAGTCGAAAAAGCGCAAGTGCATTTCCAACTAAGACCTCCTGACCATTGCTCAAAGCTTACCAGAATGTTAACACGCAATCCAATACATGTTAAGGCATTGTATATTAAATTTTAGATCCTTTCAAACAGCCAGTGTACGGGAGATATCTTTTTTCTTGAACATTTCTTAAAAAGAGCATACAAATTGCAATATCTCCACACTTGCTAATTATTTAGATCTGAAAGTTGATAAACAATACCTCAGCATGTGTTACATAGTGTGTGTAAAGTTTGAAATATTTGTAGAGAATGGAAAGGGATCTTTGAAATGAAAAGTCGAAAAAGCGCGTGTGCATTTCCAATGTAGACCTCCTCACCCTCGCTTAAAGTGTGTGAGAATGTTTACACACAATCCAGTACATACTGAGGCATTGTATATTAGGTTTCAGATCTATTCAATCAGCCAGTTTGGAGGAAATTACTTTTCTTTCTTAAAAATTTCCTGAAAAAGCACAAAAATTGCAATATCTCCAGACTTACTAATTATGTAGATCTGAAACTTGATAAACTGTCCCTCAGCATGTATTCCATTATGTATGGAAAGTTTAAGATACTTGTAGGGAATGGAAAGGGATCTTTGGAACGAAATGTCAAAAAGCCGCATGTGCATTTGCGACAAAAACCTCCTCACTCTTTCTCATAGTTTACCAGAATGTTCTCACACAATGCAATGCATGCTGAGGCACTGTATATTAAATTTAGATCTTTTCAATCAGCCAGTGTAGGGGAAATAACTTTTTTACTTGAACATTTCTTAAAAAGAGCATACAAATTGCAATATCTCCTCACTTGCTAATTATTTAGATCTTAAACTTGATAAACAGTCCCTCAGCATGTATTACATAGTGTGTGTAAAGTTTGAAATATTTGTAGAGAATGGAAAGGGATCTTTGAAATGAAAAGTCGAAAAAGCGCGTGTGCATTTCCAAGGTAGACCTCCTCATCCTCGCTTAAAGTTTATGAGAATGTTTACATACAATCCAGTACATGCTGAGGCATTGTATATTAGATTTCAGATCTACTCAATCAGCCAGTTTGGAGGAAATGACTTTTCTTGAAAATATTTTGAAAAATACACAGAAAATGCAGTATCTCCACACTTGCTGATTATTTAGATCTGTAATCTTTGGAATGAAAAGTCGAAAAAGCGCATCAAATCTATAGTTGGCCGTTATTATTTATACGCCAGATTGCTAGATAGGTATACCTATATATACGTAAAACCTAACCTTCAATTTTCTTTAGCCGAAGAATTGACGCTTGATTAAAGAAAAAAATAGGCAAGGATTGACGCTTGACTAAAGAAATAATAGTCCCTTCCATCTCAGACTTTCAAAACAGTGATTTTTACACGTTTCTAAGTGGGTTATAGGTTATTTGTACGACAGATCTGTCGTACAAATAACAACGCCGTAAAATAAATAAATTCTTGAATGACTTACTTTTCTGTCTTACGGCGGGGCCAAGTCCAAGCGGCACGGTCCGTTGGGTGTGCACGCACACGGTGCGGTACGGACGCTACGGTCTGCGAGGTGGGCGGCTGATGCGGCGCTCCAGGCTGCGCCGTCTGCGAGCGGTCCAGGCGGCAGGCACACCGATGACACGTCGATTAGCAATGGATAGAGGAGGGCACAGGTGGCGAAGGTGGCGGCGGAGGTGGTGGCGGCAACACGGGACCGCCTCCCGGAGGGCCTAGGCCCAGGCATCGGCGATGGACTGATGGCTCAGCTGTGCTGCAGCCAGCAGCGCATGCGCGTACACACACGGGCAAGGCCGCGCCGCTGGCCGCTGCCGTCGCTGCCGTCGCCGACTCGCGAATCTCGCGATGCTACATATTACCCATATGGTACAATAATCTATTTTTTTTAATATTATGCATAATCATGAGTGCATTGCCCTCCGTAATGACATTATGAATCATTCTGCAAAGTTTCACGTCGATATTTTAAGGCATCTGAGAATGGCATTTGAACGAAATTTTCGTTCAAATGCCATTCTTAGACGCTTTTGAATATTGACTTGGCATTTTGCAGAATGATTAATAATGTAATTACGGAGGGCAATGCACTCATTATTTTTCATATATCGTTATATTTTTTTTTTCTATTAAAAACAATATATTTTTTGCTCGGTCGGTAAAAATTGAGTTTGACACCCCCTTAAAAAATCTTTGTTTAAAAAAATTTAATATTTCCAACTCTTAGGTGGACTCTTAGTATATTTTGTAACTCTTAGTATATTATGTAACTCATTATATTTTTTTTAATTTTGGAGCTTCGGAGATATAACCTCTATATGAAAAATTATTAGACATATTCCATGCATTGGTATAAGCGAGCTAATAACTTATTCAATGAAATTATAGCCTGTTATTTACAAAAATCATGTTACGTATATTTTATTATTTGTTGCAAATTTACTGTCAAGTGATCAAAGTGTATTTTGAAATAACAGTGTCCCATTGTTTCTGATACGTAGTATGTTAGAGCTGATAGAGTTGAAGTGCTTTTACTTTTCATTTAAAGAATTACATATCACTAATACGACTATCTCTCTACATCTTTAAATGTAATTAATGAATAACAAGTTACGACACAGGTTATCGAAAATACCCTACCATACATGTCTGAAACTTGAAAACACATTTTCCCATCAAATCCATTTTTAAATATGTTTCTACTTTCAATATATCTATAATATTAGAGAAAATTAATATTTCTAACTGTTGTAGATAACATTGTAGATTGAAATAACCTAAAATCTATGCAAAAGTATATGAGAATTTAATAACTTGTTTTGTAATGATACACGCAGATCAACTTTTTCAGCTTCTTTTGATTCGATATTCTTATATATTTTTATATAAGTAGGATACGTAATACATACTAGGATAGTAAAGTAAACGAATCAAATTAAAAACTGCACATTTACATTTTTAATATCAACTGTCGAACTAAGATAACGAGGGATACCAACTCTCATAATTATATTCATAAAGTTAGCTGAAAAACTAGAGAGATATGGGATAAGAGGTAAACCTCTTGAATTAATGAATGGCCTTACCAATAGAAAGCAAATAGTTATATTAGACAATTAAAGAAGTACCAGAACGTAATAGAAATGGTAGTTCCACAAGGAACAATACTCGGACCACTGTTATTTATACTATATATTAGTGATTTATTGTTAGATATTCCGAGTAATACCATCCTCTCCTATTCAGATGAAACTGCCGAAAAACACAATAGCAAAGAAATTAATAGGAAACGTATATTAAAGAATAAACTAAAAGGATATATACATATATAAAAAACTTTAATGTATAAATATTGTTTGTTGCGGTAAGTTTTAATAGTTTATTAACAAATATTAAATATTTAACTGTTATGCAATTTAAATATTTAATACCTAGTATATAATTAAAGTTTAAATAAAATTAAATAAAAGTATATATTTAATACCTAGTATATCTGGACTAATCATAAACAAATCAAATAAAATTCCTTAATTATTATTCACACGTGTGGCATATAAACCAAAGAGTAGTATAGAAAAGAAATCAAATTAAAAATATAAGAGAACCGCCAAACTAAGACAAAGCAGGTTATTTCTCAGAAGAAAGGACCACGTGCAGGTAGCAAAAAGGTTGAGGCCTTTTACAATGCTCAGTAAGCAGACCAGGAATCCAGCAAAGAAATCAGCAGAAAAGGTAAAAAGCGACTCAGCAATAAAAGTAGATCTATTATAAAAGAGACTGGAGGGAGAAATTCAATGAAGGCTAACGAAAGAGGAAAGGTGAAGAAAGCAACTGACAGAACTGGAGCGAGGACGGAGAGGTTAGAAAAGGCGATAATAAAAAACTGAGGGAGTAGTTAAGAAAGAAAGAGGAGAAGAAAAAATGAAAAAATAATAGACCGGCCTGGACTATGGAAGAGATTGAGAAAGAGAAAACGTGTGCTTAAGAAAGGCTGGAAATGGAGTAAGGAGGCTAAGGTGGCAGAGATAATGTCAAAAAGACTGATTAGGAACAATGGGAGACGAAGAAAATACTTAGGATGGATAAGCACATAGCTGTAGGAATCAAGGGGCTGATTCTGAAGGCCAAGGCGACAAGGGACTATCTTCAGTCGAAGACGGACAGTATTTATAGGGAAGGGCATTTCTGGACAGGTTTGAGTGGAGGGATAGATGGGAGGGGAGAATGAAATTAAAAGAGAGTAGGAGAGAAAGCAGCAGAAAAAGATGAAAAGATGGAGAAAGATGCTAAGACAGGAATAGAAAAACTGCAATTATAGCTACATAAGAAGTACTTACTGTAAGTCGAAAAACAGCTAGTTGACAAAAAATTCTCAATTGGTAACAGTGATGTATTCATATGGTAACGACAACCATGTACACTTCCACTTATTGTGATCTTCCAAATGTCATACGAGAGAAAATACAGCTTTCATAAAATATCGGCTCAAAAAATGTACAAAAGCATATAACCCCTAATTGATGGCACCAAATGATTATAGCTTTGCCGTAGCGAATCTATTGGATCAATCAGAAACAAAAACAAAAGAAATATTTATTAATTGTTATTCTTCTATTAACTATTTAAAAATCATGTTTAAATAATAGGTTTATGTAAAGATAAATTGCGTACTATATTCGAACTCTTATAAAATATTAATCTATACTATATCTATCATTTATATTATATTCAGAATTCGTATAATTGTACTACTGTAACTAATTTCAATTGAAAATTAAAACTTAGTTAAATCCATATACAGATCTTATAAAGTATAAAGTTGTAAAATACTTACTTAAGTGGCTAAACATATGAGACAAATAATTCCACATTGAAAAACTAAGCTGAGCTAAATTGTAGCTGATACATCTATTTTAATATTCCTAGTGAAACCTGTATCAAAACCAATAAAAATTGTTTTTAATTTTTAATCATCATACTTTTCGTTACACGTAAAAAACCACGTGCTTCAAAAATTGCAGGTTAGCTTGACGCGGAGATAATTCTGTTTCATTTAAATATTTAATATTAAAGTATAAAATATTATTACGTGTAACAAGATAAAAAATTGTACATGCTTAATCTACCTATAAAACACTTTGATGGCTTATCATTTCTCCAATTTCTAACGATATAAAAGGATTACAAATGTGAGTGATGTATACTTACCAACTCGAAGAACGGGGAATGAAAAACGTGCTTCCGCATGTGGAAAAGTCCTCTATCAGCGATGGCAGCACCATCGACAAAGATACATTAACACATTCACGGTGCACGGGTGACAAATTGTATAGTATAGGTGTAAGGCAGTTACCTACACTATTACGTGGTAGGGGTAGGGAGGACGCACAATAGGCGCTGTGCTTTGCGCCGTGATCTGCAGTAATCTAGGTATTTCGATGATTGGTCAATTCCATCCGTTCTTCTGCGGTAATTGTTGGCACCGAGCTATTGTGCTTCCTCCCCTACGCGACAAAGGAATTGCGAAATTTTTTGTAATTACGTTTTTATATGTTTGTCATATGCATAAATATAAATATCATTTCTTTAAAAAATGATGACGAAGGAATAAAGCCTATATATATTGCCTCTGTAATAGGTTCTTGGATACAAGGTAACATATAATAAAGGAACAAATCATGAAATATTAATATAAAATTTTCGTAATGTTTCTTTCCCGATTGGAAATTTCTTTTCCAGTACTTCACGAAATGTTTTTGCAATATTCTGGTAATATTGCAAGCAATAATTCTGTGATTAGTTATACAAATATTACGGAGAATCACTTCATGAAATATTTCTGTAATAATATCTTGATATTCCACATTAGATTGAAGAATTATTTTTCAATCTTTCTTGAAATGTTTCTCAAATATTTTAGCGATATTCCGACTAAATATAATTCGATACATTACAGTAATCTTTCGGAAAAACTTTTCGCGAAATATTTTTGTTATAATATCTTGATATTTGTAGTTAGGTTGAAGAAATATTTTTCAATCTTTCTAGAAACGTTTTTCAAATATTACAATAACATTTCAAGAAAATATAACGAGATACATTACAGTAATATTTGGGAGAAACGTTGCATGCAATATTTCTGTAAAAATGTATTGATATTCGTCGTTAGATTTAAGAAATTTATGTCAATCTTTCTAGAAACATTTAAGAAATATTCCAACAATATTCCGAGAAACTATAATGGGATACATTGCGGTAATATTTCTGAGAAACATTTCATGAAATATTTCTGTAAAAATGTCTTGATATTCGTCGTTATATTGAAGAATTATTGTTCAATATTTCTTGAAATGTTTTTGAAATATTTCAACAATATTCCGGCTAAATGAAATTCGATCCATTGCGGTAATATTTTGGAGAAACATTTCGTGAAATATTTCTGTAAGAATGCCTTGATATTCGTCGTAAGATTGAAGAATTACTATCTGTCAAAAAACTACCCGGAATTTTTAAATAAAACACACAATATTCAATTATTTATCAATATTTATTTTGTCGGCTTCAAAATAGGCCCCATTTGATGCAACACACATGTGCCAACGATTTTTCCAATCATCAAAACATTTTTTATAAGCGTTTTCTGGGATGGCCTTCAGTTCCCTCAACGAATTTTGTTTTATGGCTTCGATTGCTTCAAAACGTTTTCCACAGAGAGGTAATTTTAGTTTCGGGAACAAAAAAAGTCACATGGGGCCAAATCTGGTGAATACGGTGGTTGCTTGATTGTATTTATTGAGTTTTTCGCCTTAAATTCGGTTACAACTGCGGCTCTATGCGGTGGTGCATTATCGTCGTGCAAAATCCACGAATTGTTCTTCCACAATTCTGGCCGTTTTTGATGGATTTTTTCACGCAAACGCCTCAAAAGGCTCAAATAATATTGTTTATTGACCGTCTGTCCCTCTGGTAGGAATTCATGATCCACCAAACCATGAATATCAAAGAAAATAGTCAGCATGACTTTCACTTTTGATCGACTTTGACGTGATTTTTTCGGTTTTGGCTCGTCTTTTGTTTACCATTGAGATGCCTGCTGACTTGTTTGCATGTCAAACTCGTAGACCCATGTCTCATCTCCAGTTATAATGCGTTCCATGAATGTAGGATCGGAATTAGCACGATCCAGCACGTCCAAAGAGATCTGTCTGCGGTACTCTTTTTGAAGAAAATTCAGCTCTTCTGGAACAAGTCGAGCGGCGACGCGTTTCATGCTCAAAACATCCACCAAAATCGTATGAACTGACTCGTGGGAGATGTTTAGCTCTTGTGTGCTATCTCTCTTAAGCCTGATGTCGATTTTCCAATATGATTTGTTTCACTTTTTCAATGTTCTCCTCGGTGGATGCTGTCGATGGCCGTCCGGACCGAGGCAAATCTTCACCCACTTCTCGACCTTCGTTGAATGCTTTGTACCAATCGTAAATTTGTGTTTTTGATAAAACTGATTCCCCATAAGTCTTTTCCAACATTTTCAAAGATTCCGCGCACGAAATTTCGTTGGTAACACAAAATTTGAGGCAAACTCTTTGTTCAATATTTGTATTCATTGAGAAAATCGTGACGCACTACTGAGCTTATCTGACCATAACCGCTGGCGTAAACAAACTGCTTGATGGAATGCACTCAAACTTGACATCATAATTTGGTACAGTGATGCCAACATACAACAAAAAAAATTTCAAATATCTATAACGCGGGAGATTTAAAAAAACTTTTACGGGTACTTTTTTGACAGAAGGTATTTTTCAATATTTCTTGAAACGTTTTTGAAATATTTCAACAATATTCCGGCTAAATGAAATTCGATACATTGCGGGTATATTTTGGAGAAACATTTCGTGAAATATTTCTGTAATAATGTCTTCCTATTTCACGTTAGATTGAAGAATTATTTTTCAATCATTCTTGAAATGTTTTTGAAACATTCCCGTAATATTCCGAGAAAATATAAGGCCATACAGCGCAGTAATATTTCGGAGAAACATTTCATGATATATTTCTGTAATAATGTCTTGATATTCGTCGTTAGATTTGAGAAATTTATGTCAAACTTCCCAGAAACTTTCTTGAAATATTCGAACAATATTCCGAGAAACTAGAACGGGATACATTGCAGTAATATTTCGGTGAAACATTTCATGAAACATGTCTGTAAGAATATCGTGATATTCATCGTTAGATTGAAGAATTATTTTTCAATCTTTCTTGAAATGTTCCTGAAATATTTTAGCGATATTCCGACTATCTATAATACGATACATTACAGTAATCTTTCGGAAAAACATTTCGGGAAATATTTCAGTAATAATATCTTGATATTCCACGTTAGATTGAAGAATTATTTTTCAATCATTCTTGAAATTTTTCTCAAATATTCCAACAATATTCCGAGAAAATATAACGGCTTACATTACAGAAATATTTTGGAGAAACATTTTATGAAATACGAGGGTCATTTGACAAATACCTAGCCTCACCGCCAGATGGTGCCACTATCGCACCAGAAATACACTACAGTGCAGTATCTTCCTGTAAACGGTTACAGACGAAATTTCAGCCGGATCGGAGTTGTAGTTTATTTTTGAGAGCGTGTGAAAGCAAATGTGTCCGTTGATTTTTGAAAAAATGGAGAAAGAACAATATCGGTCGGTGATTCGATTCTTGTTTTTGGAAGGGAAATCGCGCAGTGAAATTAAAGAACGCTTGGATGCAGTGTATGGGGATGCTTCTCCTTCGATGGCGACCGTTAAATTTTGGTATAACGAGTTTCAACGTGGTCGTACGTCGGTTTTTGATGATCCACGCCCAGGTGCTCCGAAAACAGCCACTACGGAGGAGAACGTGACAAAAATACACGATATCGTTTTGTCAGACCGCCGATTAAAGGTGCACGAGATAGCTGCGATAGTAGGCATCTCAGAAGAACGCGTGTGGCATATCCTACATGAGATTTTAGGCATGAGGAAGCTGTCAGCAAGGTGGGTGCCGCGTTTGCTGACTGCAGACAACAAGTGCATCCATGTGACCAGTTCAGAGCAGTGTTTGGAGCTGTTTAATCGCAATCCAAAAGAGTTTTTGCGTCGTTACGTGACCGTCGACGAAACGTGGATTCACTACTACACTCCAGAGACCAAGGAGCAGTCAAAACAGTGGACCTTACCCGTTGAACCTGCTCCGAAGAAGGCGAAGACGGTCCCGTCGGCCGGAAAGGTGATGGCCACTGTTTTCTGGGATTCTCAAGGTGTGATTTTTATTGACTATCTGGAGAAGGGCAAAACGGTCACAGGACAGTACTACGCCGAACTATTGAGCCGATTTGACGCCGTGTTAGAAGAAAAACGGCCCCATTTGTCTAAAAAGAAAGTGCTTTTCCACCACGATAATGCACCGGCTCACACTTCTGCACTCGCCACGGCTAAATTGGTCGAATTACGCTACGAACTGCTGCCCCATCCACCGTATTCTCCAGATTTGGCTCCGTGCGACTTTATTTTGTTTCCGAACCTAAAAAATTCGCTCGCCGGGAAGAGATTCCACTCCAATAACGAAATAATCGCCGCCACGGTGGCCTATTTTGCAAACCAAGAGAAAACATTTTTTTCAACGGGGTTAAAAAAATTGGAACACCGCTGGACCAAGTGTATTCAACTAAAAGGAGACTACATTGAAAAATAAATTTTATTTTTTGTAAAATTTTGGTGTTTTCATTTGTAGGCTAGGTACTTATCAAATGACCCTCGTATTCCAGTAATAACGTCTTGATATTCGCCGATAGGTTAAAGATTATTTCTCAATCTTCATAGAAACGGTTCAGAAGTATTCCAATAATTGCCGAGTAAACATAACTCGATACATTACGGTAATATTTCGGAGACACATCTCGTGTAATATTTCAGTAATAAAGTCTTGATATTCCACCTTAGAATGAAGAGTTTTTTCCAATTTTTCTCGAAATTTTTCTAAATGTTTCTATCATATTCCGACTAAATATAATTCGATACTTTACAGTAATATTTGGGAGAAAAATTTTGTGACATATTTCTGTAATAATATCTTGATATTCGTCGTTAGATTAAAGAAATCTTTGTCAATGTTTCTAGAAACATTCCCGAAATATTCCAACAATATTCCGAGAAAACATAACTGCTTACATTACAGTACTATTTCGGAGAAACATTTCCTAAAATATTTCTGTAATAATGTCGTGATATTCGTCGTTAGATTTAAGAAAATTTAGTCAAACTTCGCAGAAACTTTCCTGAAATATTCGAACAATATTCCGAGAAAATATTACGTGATACATTGCACCAATATTTCGGAGAAACAGTTCCTAAAATATTTCAGTAATAATGTCTTGATATTCGTCGTTAGATTTAAGAAATTTTTGTCAATCTCCCTAGAAACGTTCCTGAAATATTCCAACAATATTGCGAGAAAATATAACGGGATACATTACAGTAATATTTCGGAGAAACATTTCATGAAATATTTCGGTAATAATGTCTTGATAGTCGTCGTTGGATTGAAGAATGATTTTTGAATCTTTCTTGAAATGTTTTTGAAATATTTCAGCAACATTAAGGCTAAATATAATTCGATACATTGCAGTAATATTTCGGAGAAACATTTCATGAAATATTTCTGTAATAATGTCTTGATATTCGTCGATAGGTTGCAGAAATTTATATCAATCTTTCTAGAAACTTTTCAGAAGTATTCCAATAATATTCCGAGAAAACATAACTCGATGCAATACAGTAATATTTCAGAGAAACATCTCATGTAATATTTCAGTAATAAATTCTTGATATTCCACCTTAGAATGAAGAGTTATTTTCCAATATTTCTCGAAATTTTTCTAAATATTTCTATCATATTGCGACTAAATATAATTCGGTACTTTACAGTAATATTTGGGAGAAAAATTTTGTGAAATATTTCTGTAATAATATCTTGATATTCGTCGTTAGATTTAAGAAATTTTTGTCAATGTTTCTAGAAACATTCCCGAAATATTCCAACAATATTCCGAGAAAATTTAACTGCCTAGATTACAGTACTATTTTGGAGAAATATTTCCTAAAATAATTCTGTAATAATGTCTTGATATTCGTCGTTGGATTGAAGAATTATTTTGAAAGTGAGACGTTCGTAATAATATTTTTTGATATGGGAAATGGACTTCAACCCACATAGCGTGCAATATTTCTGCAATATTGCTTGAGCATTTCAATGTTACAGCAATATTACAGAAGAGTCGTAATATCGCAGAAATATCCCTGTAATATATAAAACGATATATAACACTAGAATATTTAAGAAATATTCAGTTGATATTTTGGAACTATAAATAAAATTTGAATATCACAGAAATATCGCTGACATATTCAATAATGATATATCACATAGTAATATTTCTGCCATACGTCTATCATACTTCAAGATGATCAATAGCAATGTTATATTACTGAAATACTTGTGCATTACATATTAGATTACGATACTTCTTCAAGTAATATACAAAGATATTGCGTAAATATTTAAGAACGACATATTTCATATCAATATTTAAGAAATATTCGCAAAATATAACATTCTGAATTCTCTTTATATAATAAAAAGGTAATATCATTGCAATAATATCTAGCAATACGTAACACGGTTATATTACGAAATATTCTAGAAATATTTTACCGATTCAATGCCTGTATGATTTTCTTGTACATATCGCAGTAATACTTTCACGAGCATCATTAGCGATATATCGGATTGCGATATTTTGAAATATTTTTGAAATATATCCATTTAGAATATAGCATAGTAATACTCTATAGACATTACTAAAATATTTCAGTATGACGAATTACATCGAAATATTTCAGAGTTGCTTCCCGGTTATGAAGTGACAACATCTCTTACGTCTGTATCGCAGCAATATTTAAGCGATTTTTAATAATCATATATCTCACTGCAATGTTACAGAATATTACTGAAATATACTCAATCAGAGTATAGCGTAGAAATAGTCCAGAGACCTAATTGAAATATTTCTAAAAGATATATCACACTGAAGTACTTCGAATATATTACCATATGATAAACTTTTCATAGCAATTATGCGTGTATCACAGCAATATTTTTGTGACCATCATTAACGATAAATCGTATTGCGATATTACGAAAGATGACTGAAACATCTCCAATCAGGATATAGCGTCGGAATACTCCAAGGACATAACTAAAACATTTCAGCATAACGAATTACATCGAAATATTTCAGAGATGCTCCCCGGTTATAAAATTACAACATCCATTATGCATGCGTCGCAGCAATATTTAAGTGATCTTTATTAATCATATCGACATTCATATAATTCTAACTCACGGAAGAGTGCAACATAATTCTAACTCAAAATTCTATGCAAGATAATCCCAACTCGAAATTTCGTGCAATATAATTCTAACTCGCAACTCCGTGCATTAAAATTCCAATTCTGGCCAATACAATATGATTCCTATTCAAACTCACAGTGCAATATGATGCTAACTCGTGCGGCAAAACAATATAAATCTAATTCAAATAATTCTGGACATTATTTCTTATGACAAACAATTCTGTACTCAAGCACTTCTAATAACACGGGAGAGAAATAGTAGTACCTTATTTATCGATTAACCTGATGTTTTACATATACTAACATCCATACATAATCATGAAACGGAGGTATAAACGCCAAAAAACACGATTTTTCACAGAAAATAGGGGTTACTAATTAAATAAGCTTTACTCGAACATGAAGAAACCACCTTTAAAAGTTGAAATAGATTGGGTGCACGAGGAAACGGGCTCTCGAAAACAAGCTTCTTACGCGTGCTTATATTCAAAGCGAAATTACTGGTCAAATTAAAAGTAGCTTAAGCCTACCAAATTTTTTTATCAAATGACTAGTAAATTTTTATATATAGTAGTACAATATCATGTACTATATATGAACCTATTATATGTTATGATACATATAAATAACCGCAATACATGCGATATATATATTATGCGTGTGAAAAAAGCACGATTTGCGGTTTTTATGCACTAAAAAAAAGTCTACTTACTATAAGTGAATTAATTTATTTGAATTGACTGCGTGCTATAACATTTATTGTTAATGTACCGTATTTACTCTTCGTATGAATTTCTTAACTATTAAAGAATATTTATTCTATCATTGAAATTTAAGTCTCATTTATAATGACTGAAGATTCCTTAACAGTTAAGGAATTTGCGTTTCAAATACCGCATTGATGAACTGTCAAAGTTTTCTTGTTTTTTAGTAATATATATAACCAATAAATAAAAAAGTACTGTGCACTGTATAAAACAGTGAATGATTGCTATTTGCTAACACACCCTTCAAAAAGAAATTTAGAAAATAAGGTAAATATCATTAAAAATTGGCATTTGACATGCATCTAAGCAATATCTGTTTTCTCTACCCGGCACAGAAAGCCCTTCGCTATTTCTGGCCTTCTGCTTGATCTGATGAGAAACGTGCATGCGCCGATGCTCCGGGCCGATGCTCAACTGCCGTCCGAATCGGCGATGTAATTCACGAAAAAAGCGGCGATTAGCTCTCATCGCATAGCCGCGTCGTCTTCCCCTATAGCACCCAATATTGGAGCAACATTGCTCCAATATTGCTATGTCATATTCCCCATATTCGCCAATATTCCCTCAACGCTTTTATATATGGATGCTATATGGGAGCAATGTTGCTGCAATCCGTGATTTCCGTTTCACCATTGCTTTTTTAAAATGATGAGTCAGGCTCTCTGTTATAGCAATATTGCAGCAATATTGAACCAATATTTTTCAACACGAAAGGAATATTATTTTTAAAATTATATTTTTATGCTGGTTTTTCTGATGACTTTGCAATATTGCAAGAATATTTGTACAATATATATGAACACTGGAAGAATGTTCCCGTTTGTCCACTGATTGTTGGATCAATATTGCCTCAATTTCCAAAATACATTAGTGAATTTCCTCTTAAGGGGAATGACGCGAATATGTCAAAGCAACATTGAGGTAATATTGCTCCAACAATCAGTGGACAAACGGGAACATTCTTCCAGTGTTCATATATATTGTACAAATATTGTTGCAATATTGCAAAGTCATCAGAAAAACCAGCATAAAAATATAATTATAAAATTAATATTCCTTTCGTGATGCTAAATATTGGCTAAATATTGCTGCAATATTGCTATGACAGAGAGCTTGACCCATCGTTTAAAAAAAGCAATGGTGAAACGGCAATCACGGATTGCAGCAACATTGCTCCCATATAGCATCCATATATAAAAGTGTTGAGGGAATATTGGCGAATATGGGGAATATGACAAAGCAATATTGGAGCAATGTTGCTCCAATATTGGGTGCTATAGGGGTTATTTCACACGTAACCGCTTTTATATTGACGTCAATAGTGCAGTAAGTACATCGTGACAATGGAGGATTTCCTAATATCTTGTGGTTTTGGCCATCTCGTCGCAACCCTACACGGTAAGTTTGGTAAAATATTTCTTACTTTGCGTACATGTACATTACAAAATTTGAACCGAACCTCAAATTTTACTTAAATTAACCTTATCATATCTCCTCGCAAGCTCTTGCTTTTTTCTCTAGCAAAGGATATTAATAACCTCGCAACATTGCACGAGTTGCTTTTTCATTGCCCACAAGAGACGGAAAAAATAATTCCAAGTCTGGGTGTGCGTTTGAAGCTGACAAAAAGTTTTAGAGAAAAAGTAAAGCTTTTACGGCCTTATGTTTTTTTTTATATTATTATATATTTTTTCATTAATGAATGAATCGTCATAAGCATTGCTATTGTGCTTTATATCATTAATTACAACAAATAAATGCGTGATTTGTATTTTACTTTTTTGTTAGGTTCTAGTAAAAGATCTTGATATCCAGGTTCTGAATATTGACCATTTAGAAGTTGGAAGTGAGTCGCAAGAGACTGGAGTAGTCGATACCAGAGTACAATCAACTAAACGGCTACGAGTTACTGAACTTACTGTTCCAGTCAACTATGATGAAGAAAATGACAAGATTGAAGACAATGGTGATGTAGAATTTTTGACTAACGTGCCTCCAAGAAAAAGAGCCCGATATTGTAAGGTCCAAGATTTGGATTTGGACAAATTGCTAGAGGATCATCCATTCGGCCCAAGCAGGGTTGCAGATTTTGCACTTCATGCATCCTGAAGTCCGGAAGTGCAACACGTTTTCGGACTTGATCGGAGCCAATTCCGAAAACACGTCGGAATTTCGGACTTTATGGGAGTCAATTCCGGAAACACGTCGGACTTTCGGACTTGGTGGGAGCAAATTCCGAAAACACGTCGGAATTTCGAATGCCACTGCTTTCAAGTCCGAAATTCCGACGTGATTTCGGAATTGACTCCGATCAAGTCCGAAAACACGTTGCACTTCCGGACTTCAGGATGCAAGAAGTTCAAATTCCGAATAATTTTTTTTTTCAGACTCTTTTCGAGCATTACTTTAATTAAATCTCAGGGTACCAAGGGGGTTTTCGACTCGCTGAGCAAGTTGAGGTCTACTTCAGTGTATGACTACACCGTCAGGCCCAGGAGATGATTTCCACGCAATGTGATAGTACCTGGGGGTTTTTCGACCCGCTAAGAACGTTTTTGAGGACTATTTCGGTGTACGACTGCGCCCTCGTACCCAGGAGATGATTTCCTCGAAAATCATAACGTGTAGCACAAATATAAGTGTACCTGGGGGTTTTGCGACCCGCTGAGCACGTTTTTGAGGACTATTTTGGGGTACGACGACATCCTGAGGTCCAGGAGATGATTTCCTCGCGAATTATACCCTGTAATGCCAATTTTATCGTACCTCGGTGGCTTTTCGATCTACTGAGCACATTTTTGAGGACTATTTAGGTCTACGACGACACGATGATGCAAAGGAGATGATTTCCCCGCGAATTATAGCTGTAGCGCGAAATTGATCGTACCTGGGGGTTTTCGACCTGTTGAGCACGTTTTTGAGGACTATTTCGGTGTACGACGACGCGGTGATGCCTAGGAGATGATTTCCTCGCGAATTAGAGCCTGTAGCGCGAAATTGATCGTATCTGGGAGTTTTTCGACCCGCTGAGCACGTTTTTGAGGACAATTTTGGGGTACGACGACACGCTGATGCCCAGGAGATGATTTCCCCGCGAACTATACCCTGTAGCGCGAATTTGATCGTACCTGGGGGTTTTTTCATCCACTGAGAACGTTTTTGAGCACTATTTTGGGGCACAACGACACGCAGAGGCCCAGGAGATGATTTCCCCGCCAACTATACCCTGTAGCGCGAATTTGATCGTACCTGGGGGTTTTTTGATCCACTGAGAACGTTTTTGAGCACCATTTTGGGGCACAACGACACGCTGAGGCCCAGGAGATGATTTCCTCGCGAATTATAGCCTGTAGCGTGAAATGGGCCGTACCTGGGGGTGTTTTGACCCGCTGAGCACGATTTTGAAGACTATTGTGGGGTACGACGACACGCTGGGGCCCAGGAGATCATTTCCTCACGAATTATAACCTGTAGCGCGAATTTGATCGTACCTAGGGGTTTTTCGACTCGACGAGAACGTTTTTAAGAAGTATTTCAGTGTACGACTGTGCCCTCGTATCCAGGAGATGATATCCTCGCAAATCATAACGTGTAGCACATATTTGGGTACACCTGGAGGGTTTTTAGACGAGCTGAGCACCTTTTTGAGGACTATTTCGGCGTACGACGACACGCTGAGGCCCAGGAGATGATTTCCCCACGAACTATACCCTGTAGCGCGAATTTGATCGTACCTGGGGGTTTTTTGATCCACTGAGAACGTTTTTGAGCACCATTTTGGGGCACAACGATACGCTGAGGCCCAGGAGAAGATTTCCTCGCGAATTATAGCCTGTAGCGTGAAATGGGCCGTACCTGGGGGTTTTTTGACCCGCTGAGCACGATTTTGAAGACTATTGTGGGGTACGACGACACACTGGGGCCCAGGAGATCATTTCCTCGCGAATTGTAACCTGTAGCGCGAATTTGATCGTATCTAGGGGTTTTTCGACTCGACGAGCACGTTTTTAAGAAGTATTTCAGTGTACGACTGTGCCCTCGTATCCAGGAGATGATATCCTCGCAAATCATAACGTGTAGCACACATTTGGGTGCACCTGGAGGGTTTTTAGACGAGCTGAGCACCTTTTTGAGGACTATTTCGGCGTACGACGACTCGCTGTTGCCCAGAAGACGATTTACTTGCGAATTATAGCCTGTAGCGCGAAATTGATCATACCTGGGGGTTTTTTGTTCCGCTGAGCACGTTTTTGAGAACTATTTTGATGTACCACGACACGCTGAGGCCCACGAGATGATTTCCCCGCGAATTATACCCTGTAGCGCGAATTTGATCGTTCCTGGGGGTTTTTCGATCCGCTGAGCACGTTTTTGAGCACTATTTTGTGGCACGAAGACGCGCTGAGGCCCAAGAGATGATTTCCTCGCGAACTATAGCCTGTAGCGTGAAATTGGTCATATCTGGGGTTTTTTTGACCTGTTGAGCACGTTTCTGAGGACTACTTTGGGGTACAACGACACGCTGATGCCCAGAAGATGACTTTCTCGCGAATTATAGCCTGTAGCATGAATTTGATCGTTCCTGGGGGGTTTTTCGACCCGCCGAGCACGTATTTGAGGACTATTTTGGGGTACGACGACACGCTGAAGCCCAGGAGATGATTTCCTCGCGAATTATAGCCTGTAGTGCGAATGTTATCGTACCTGGGGTGGTTTTTCGATCTGTTGAGCATGTTTTTGAGGACTATTTCGGTGTACGATGACACGGTGATGCCTAGGAGATGATTTCTTCGCGAAATATAGCCTGTAGCGTGAAATTGGACGTACCTGGGGTTTTTTTGCCCCGATGAGCACGTTTTTGAGGACGACTTTGGGTTACGACGACACGCTGAAGCCCAGGGGATGATTTTCTCGCGAATTATAGCCTGTAGCGCGAATTTGATCGTTCCTGGGGGGTTTTTCGACCCGCTGAGCACGTATTTGAGGACTATTTTGGGGTACGACGACACGCTGAGGCCCAGGAGATTATTTCCTCGCGAATTATAGCCTGTAGTGCGAATGTTATCGTACCTGGGGCGGTTTTTCGATCTGCTGAGCACGTTTTTGAGGACTATTTCGGTGTACGACGACACGGTGATGCCTAGGAGATGATTTCCTCGCGAATTATAGCCTGTAGCGTGAAATTGGTCGTACCTGGGGGTTTTTGGCCCCGCTGAGCATGTTTTTGAAGACTATTTTTGGGTACGACGACATGCTGGGGCCCAGGAGATCATTTCCTCGCGAATTATAACCTGTTTTGCAAATGTTATCGTACCTAGGGCTTTTTCGACTCGACGAGCACGTTTTTGAGAAGTATTTCAGTGTACGACTGCGCCCTCGTATCCAGGAGATGATATCCTCGCAAATCATAACGTGTAGCACACATTTGAGTGAACCTGGAGGGTTTTTGGACCAGATGAGCACCTTTTTGAGGACTATTTCGGCGTACGACGACACGCTGTTGCTCAGAAGACGATTTACTTGCGAATTATAGCCTGTAGCGCGAAATTGATCATACCTGGGGGTTTTTTGGACCAGTTGAGCACCTTTTTGAGGTTTATTTTGGGGTACGACGACACGCTGAGGCCCAGGAGATGATTTCCCCGCGAATTATACCCTGTAGCGCGAATTTGATCGTACCTGGGGTTTTTTTGACCGGCTGAGCACGTTTTTGAAGACTATTTTGGGGTACGATGACACGCTGGGTCCCAGGAGATGATATCCTCGCGAATTATAGCCTGTGGTCCGAATTTGATTTTACCTAAGAGTTTTTGGACCCTCTGAGCAAGTTTTTGAGGACTATTTTGGTGTACGACGACACGGTGATGCCCAGGAGATGATTTCCTCACTTCTAGCCTTTAGTGCGAATTATCTCGTACCTGGAGGTTTATCAACCCGTTACGCATGTTTTGGCGACCTTTTTCGGTGTACCAGAACTCGTTGTAATGCCCACCCTTAAGGTGCAATTAAGATGGTGTAAGTCTGCGATAATGCTGCTGCTAAGTACTTATCGTAATTATCTAATACAAGTGTACTGTAGTTCTGCTATACAGTCAAGTGCATAATGTCCACCCCAAAGGGCAATTAAGAGGATTGTAAGTCCGCTGCAATTCTGTTGGTTTATTACTAATGTAGTCCCTAACCTGTCAGATATACAGCAAAATGACGAAGCATGCCATGTATGCTCCGCGTAAAGTGCGTTATACTGTGCTACCTGTGAGGGTGTAAGTCGCAAGGAAATCCTCTTCTGGGCATCACGGTGTCGTCGTTCCCCGAAATAGTCTTCAAAAATGAGCTCAGCAGGCCCAAAAACCCCCGTAGGTGTAGTCAAATTTGTGCTAGAAGCTATGATTTGCGAGAAAATCGTCTCCTGGATCACAGGGCGCCGTCGTACACAAAATAGTCCCCAACAACGTTCTTAGCGAGTCGAAAAACCCCCCAGGTTTCGCGCCATTGCATTGCGAGGAAATCATCTTCTGGGCCAGAGTGTGTAGTCATACACAAAAAGACCCCTCAAAAACGTGCTCACCGGGCCGAGAAAACTCCAGGTAAGATATAATTTGCACTGCAAGCTATAATTTGCGTGGAAATCACCTCCTGGGCCTCAGCGTGTCGTCGTACCACAAAATAGTCCTTAAAAACGTTCTCAGCAGGTCGAGAAACCCCCAGGTACGATCAATTTCGCACTATAGGCTATACTTCGCGAGGAAATCATCTCCTGGGCCTCAGCGTGTCGTCGTACATCTAAATAGTCCTCAAAAACGTGCTCAGCGGATCAAAAAACTTCCAGATACGATCACTTTCGCGCTACAGCTATAATTCACAAGTAAATCGTCTTCTGGGCATCAGCGTGTCGCCGTACGCGAAATGGTCCTCAGAAAGGTGCTCAGCTCGTCCAAAAACCTTCCAGGCAGACTCAAATGTGTGCTACACGTTATGATTTGCGAGGATATCATCTCCTAGATACGAGGGCGCAGTCGTACACCGAAATACTTCTGAAAAACGTGCTCAGTAGATCGAAAAGCCCTCCAGGTACCATAAAATTCACAGTTCAGGGTATAATTCGCGAGAAAATCATCTCCTGGGCCTCAGCGTGTCGTCGTACCCCAAAATAGTGCTCAAAAACGTGCTCAGCGGATCGAAAAACCCCCAGGTACGATCGAATTCGCGCTACAGCTATAATTCGCGGGGAAATCATCTCCTTTGCATCACCGTGATGACGTACACCGAAATAGTCCTCAAAAACGGGCTCAGTAGATCGAAAAGCCCCCCAGGTACCATAAAATTCGCATTACAGGGTATAATTCGCGAGGAAATCATCTCCTGGGCCTCAGCGTGTCCACGTACCCCAAAATAGTCTTCAAAAACTTGCTCAGCTGGTCGAAAAACTCCCAGGTACGATCAAGTTCGTACTACAGGCTATAATTCGCGAGGAAATCATCTGCTGGGCATCAGCGTGTCATCGTACCCCAAAGTAGTCCTCAAGTAGTCCTCAGAAACGTGCTCAAAAGGTCGAAAAACCTCCAGGTACGATCAATTTCGCGCTACAGCTATAATTCGAGGGGAAATTATCTCCAGTTTTTTTTAGTTTTTAATGTGTCATATCCATTTGAAAGTGAAAACTTTTGTTATAGTGTTCAATGGGAAGTTTTTAATGTTATCACAGAGTTTGATGTGCAAATTCCTTTTGCTCATAACACATTATCGAAACTAAAACTACTTAGAACAGATTAAGAATAGAAAGATTTTATGTATCGCGTGAATTACTTTATAAAAGATTATACTAAAGACGCTAATAAATGTTTTATAGTTTTGTATTATTATTACTTGTATAATTGTTATAATTAGTTTAAACCACACAAGTCACTCAATTAAGTAATCGTTCAAATATTGTGACAATGCGTTGCAAATTATGTAATAAAGCATTTCAAAATGCCGACGTCATTTTTAAGCATTTAAAGATTTTTCATTCTACAGAACGAGTGTACGTTTGTATATACGTGCAATGTTCTCAACAGTCTGTAAGTGTTCCGACGTTAAAAAAACACGTTTCTACCTGCAGATATAAAAATTGTTCTATAACGAAAGAAATCAAGACAACAAAAGAAGATCTTGTAACTCATGTCGTAAAAACAACTTTCGAAGGCGACTCATTTGCTGTAGCTAACAATAGTAATTATATCAGTTTTTTTGATGATGAACAAACTCTTGAATCTAGTATTTTTACATTTATTGGCAAATTATACAGTAATCATTGTATAACTAATGCTGTAGTAGATGAAGTGGCATCTGATCTTACAAAATATACAGAAAGCATAACTAATTTGTACCATAAAAAATTGAAATCTGTGTTACCCGTGAACTATCACAGAGCCGTTGACAATTGTTTGGGGATTCAAGTTTTAGAGAAAGCAAGTACTGAGCACAGACGGTTGCAATATTTAATAAAAAACTAGCTGTTTTATAGAACCCATTTCATTTTTTATTGGAAAAATAAGTGACGATAAAAAAGTAAATTTTACAACAATATGGACACAAAAGAAATGTCATGGATTTATGACACAAATACGTATAGTTCTTCAAAAATTTATGGAACTGCCCAATGTATTTAAAGAAACATTAAACTTTATTCGAGATGAGTCGTCTTACATAGATAAAGATATCTATTCTAGCTTGTTCCAGGTCACGCACTGGCGTGAGATATCAAAACAATTCTCAGGAAAAATTGTGATCCCGTTGTTTTTATATTTCGACGATTTTGAAGTTTGTGACCCTCTTTCTACAGCCGCAGGCGTTCATAAAATAGGCGCTTTATTATTACTCTGTAGGTCTACCTCCCAAATTTTCTTCAACTATGGAAAATATATTGTTAGCTCAATTTGTCCTTACTAGTGATCAAAAATTATTTAATAATCAAAGATGTTATTGTAAAGTGATCGAGGAGCTCAAGTATGTCTATGAAGTGGGAATAAATAAATAAATAAATGTAAATGGTGAAAATCAGAAAATTTATTTTGTAGTTATGGGAATTCTCGGAGACAACTTAGGTACTAATAATCTTCTAGGATTTCCTGAGTGTTCTGTAAGTGAATATTATTGTCGTTATTGTAGGGCATCGAAATATTCTGCGTATATTTTAGAATTAGAAAAGGTAGAGCTTATGCGTAATGTTGAGAATTACGAGCAGGATCTTATTAATAATACACATGGTGTATTGCGACCTTGCGTTTTCAATGATTTACCATTCTTTCATAATACTTTAAGGGGGCTAGACACCTTTATTTCTGAAATAAAAAAATTTTATATTTCTATATATAAATGTGAGCCAATTATTTTCCACTTTTTACATATAAAAGGGGGTATATTTACCTTTCCTTAGACCTGTGTTTGAGCCTTTTTTATGGTCCAGAACCATAGTTATCGATGAAACAAGTTTTTTCACTAACCGTAAGCTTTTAAATGTTCCTGCGGAAGGATTGACTCTAGATTTAAACTAAGTACTTTTAAATGGTATAGTTTTCTTAAGAGTGCTAGGATTTTTGATTCAAAGAAAAAAAAAATTTTTATCCTCTTTTTTTATGATATTTTTCTTAATTGTTTAAACTTTTCCAACATTTTTTTAATGTAAAAATTTTTTCTGACATTCAATTTTAAAACCATACACTGATAAGAAAACTATACCATTTAGAAATACTCAGTTTAAATCTGGAGTCAATCCATCCGCAGGAATATTTTAAAGCTTACGGTCAGTGAGCTTATTTTATTAAAAACAATATTGTGAGAAAATCAACTTTAAAGTTTTGATATCTCATAATGCATAAAAATATCCAAAACACGACTCCCTTTTAGTTGATATTGATATTTATGCATATACTGGTTATGAAAAACAATTTGGCATTGACTTCCTTGCGTAGAATTTTATTTTCCTTGGTATTTTTTGACCTAGAAAACAAAATCAACTTTTAGTCATGTTATAACATTTTGGCTATACGTGCATCAATTTATTTATCTTAAATACTTATCGTTTTTTTCGCCTTAGGTTAAAAACCTTTTTTAAGTCTTGTTGTTAATGTGTTGTCTTAACCTCATCTGTCAAGTCCTGCAAGGTCCCATGGTAGTCGCTTGATGATGTATTTTCTTTCAAAATCACTGAAACACGTATAATATATATTTTATTATTTTATTTAATTATTTAAAACAATATGTATATACACACACACACACATACACACACATACACACACACATACACACACGTACACTAACTTGCACACACCAGGCATATAAAACAAAATTATATTTTTACATTTTTTGCATGGAAATGCTATAAGCAAGTAAATTTTAATTATACAATTATTTCTTGGCTTATGACATTTCCATACAAAAGTGTAAAAATATAATTTAGTTTTATGTACCTCGTGTGTGAAAATTAATGTGTGTGCATGTTTGTAAGATATGTATGTTTATGTATACATATACATATACAATATGCATAATATACGCATGTCTAATGCACAAAAGCATATATATTATATAATATACTTACATAATTTAAAATGCACCTGCTGCATACGAATCATCCTGGAGCTGCTCTCTAGCTTGTCTTCTCATAATACAAGCATCCTTGGTGTTGGCTTCAGTCTTCTTTTCTGTAGATCTAAGTCTGAATTCGTCGCTTCATTCCGTCCATTGTACTGCAGTCGATCCAGGAGTGCATTCAAACTTTTCCATGATATTTAGAATACCTGTTTTTCCTTAGCAGGTTACAGCAATGTGAGTACCTATTTCCAAAACTTTCAAGCCACTGAATGAGGTTTTTGGAACTATTTTCCACACGCAGTTGTTGAAACTCTCATTAGAGTTTTGCGTAAAACCTCCAAGACACTTCTGGAGAAGATCTGAACTTGATAAGTCTTCATAAATTGGTCTCACCTGATCGATGATGGCCAGTGGAATGGCTACTTTATGTTTAAAAGTCTTGAGTTTTTTGTTGGCCTTTGCTTTTTGACATTTACACCAGCTGGTAAGTCCTGATGGGTAGAATTGATGTTGAGGGCTCTGATCGGTAGACAACTGATGATAATATGTAGCCCAAATAGCATTTCTCATACCAGTGACAGAATCTGAATGGTCTCTGATCGCCTTTCCATAATAGGAAGATAAGGTTCCGATCAGCTGCCCTGTCAAGCGACCTTTTCCACCCATTGGTTTTCCATCCGATAGAAGCTTCTTTCCTGATGCCTTCTTTATGTTTCTTAAACGAGTGCCCATCCTCTTCTGGACATGCCCAATGCACTCTATCTTCTTTACTTGTAGTTTGTCATCATAGGGATCCGCTTCTGACACAGACTTGAACACTTTAGAGTCACCATCACCGATGTAATACTCATACTTAATTGCATATTTTTCTTCAGATCGTGAAAACATTTCCTTTATACCATCTACTTCCATTATTCCAGCACAGCCCTGATGGTTGGTCGTGCAATTTGGTTCGTGCTCTTCATACCATTCTTCATATTTCACTGTTCCTTTTTTTTTCTCCCAAACTGAGCAAGGTTTACAGAAACTATTTTTAATAGTAACATCTAAAACCTTGCCAGATCTGTTGCCAATAATGCTGGCAACACCTTGTAAAGAAGAAAAGCCTCTTTTCCTCCAAGAGCCGTCACCAGACACAGTAAGTCCAGTATTTGGTGGTGTTAATTTTAGTTCTTCTTTCACTGCTGTGTCCATGGACTCTTGAGCCGCTTCTGCACAAATATTACCAAGCTGCTCATTAATTTTATCATAAGCAGAATGAGCCACTGGTTGTGATAAATCCATGATTCCAGAGAAAGTTGATAGTCCTGTGTGACCGTGGCCAAGTGCACGCGTGGCTAGCACACTTCTTCTATTTATTTCCCATGCATTACTCATGGGGCCAACTTTCTTAGAAGAATTTATTCCTGCAATTTGACCGCATCTGTCACACACTATATCAATTTTGAATCCAAACCCTTGAAGGCTGGATTCGCTTATACAAACAGGTCCATGGCACTCACTGCAACATAACACTTTTTCCAGTTCAGGAAACAGAATGCTGATGTTGATAATTCTATTCTTCGTATTGCAGTGAGAAGATGTTGATGTATTTCTCATTTTTCTAGCTGAAGTTGATGTTCTTCTCCGCTTTCTCTCATTTTCTTCTTTGTGGATATTCCCTCCAAAAATTTTTGGTCTCTTCTTCACTCTTCCTCTTGAGTATTTGGCGTCAGGATGAGTGCTGGTAAATCGTCCTCTGGCATCTCCTGCCATTTTTAAACTTTTTTAGAAGTCACTTAAAATTTTTTTTTTAATCAATATTTTTATATTTCACAAAGTTCACAACTATATAAACACAATAATTATACTGTGCAACAAAACACACGAACCTCAAATTACACAAAAAGAACACCTTTTACGTAAAAAGCGACGTAAAACGAATCTAAACCATCCGAGTATTCGATTCAGCTGACACTTGTGTTTACAAAAATTAAAGAGCTAAAAGTAGGTTACCGTGTCAAATGCTTACATGTAACATACGTATGATATGTGTGTGTTTCTTAGTTCATGGTGTATCATAGTCCAACTGTCCAATTATCTATAGTTCAACATTAGGCCTTTTACAGCCAAAGGAACACAGAACACGATATAAGGAACAGATGCAGAAATACCATGGGTTACTATATCTATATATATGTGGAACAGCGCTTATTCCTCGCTGTTCCTCGTATATATAGATATACTAACCCATGTTATTTCTGCATCTGTTCCTTATATTTTTTTGAGTGTAACGGGCCTTACTGTTGTTCATGCCCGATTACTCCAAATCGTTTTATACAATAAAACTGTGGTATACCCTGGTGGAAATTGAAATCATTTTTTGAGCAGTAAATGGCTAGTTTGATCCAAAATGGCAAAAAAATGGACTCCAGTTTTCTTCCATAAGTGTAACGATTTTTTTAACCTATTTTTCACATTTATTGGCCGCAAAGATGGTCACAATTTTGTACTATCTATTAATTTGGCATTTTAATGCTAGTTAAAATAGGTAGTCGATGAAGCCATTATAAATCTAGTAACAAGCGATTTGTTATGGCGATGAGCAAGAGAGATAGAGTCACGTGTCAAAATAACGATTTTGGTTTATATCTTATAGAATAAAGCTGTAAATAGTAGAAAGACTACTGAATTTTGTTTATATCCCTGTAAACTATCTCTTAAGGGTATAAGTTTTAAAATATATGATTGAATTGTTATGAAATTTTAATGTAAAGATTTTCAGGTTAGGGCCATTCCATAAAATGGGATAAGTTGATGAAAAAAAACGTTACATGTCTGTCTAATAACTAGCCATTTCTAATGGCCAGTTTCTATTTTCCTTCCCATTTTTAATGGACTAATTTCTACCAGGGTATTATTTGATAGATATAATAATTATTCTATGTATTCAATTTTCTTATATATGTATGGTTTATATTCAATTGTTTTATATTATTAGAAATATTTCGACCATGAAAAGTATGAATTACACGTAATTATATACACGCATTGATTTTTGTCAGTTTTTTCTGTTATTTTTTTCTAATAAAATTGATTTATTTCTACGGCGTATTTAGACGTGTTCTTGTTTATGCACATACTGATTGTGCACATATTAATTGTGCACACTTTAACATTGGCATATATCTATATATATAGATCTGTACCAATGCTATCTGTGCACAATAAATATGTGCACAATCCTTATGTGCACAAACAAGAACATGCCGTATTTATTTATATTTATAAATATATTAATGTAGATTTATTAAAAAGTATAAAATATATTAACAATTAAAAGAAAATAGAATTCTACCAAAAAATAATAATATGTATGTCGAAAAAACTGTATATTGAAAAAAAATGAAATTACAGTGAAAAATCGATAAATAGTTTAATCAGTATTTTATCAATATCTTAAAAAAAATAGATATCGTTTTCGGATAAAAAGGAGCATATTCTATGGATGTTTTCCTATAAGAAAAAGCAAAAAAAAAAATCGATTTTTCTCAAGAAAAAAGGTGTCTAGGCCCCTTAAATTGGACATGCGATTTGATGCATGATTTTCATTTAGGTGTTTTACGGTATGACATGGCCAAAATAATAAATCATTTGATAAAACAAAAGTATTTTACTTTAGATAGACTTAATGAGCGTTTAAAATATTTTGATTTTTGTGAAATTGATCACGGAAATAAAATATCTTCCATCAGTAAAAAACAGCTTGACAAGGAATATATAAGTATTACTGCTGCTCAAACGTCAGCATTAGTTTCTTATTTTGCAATAATTATAGGCGATTTAGTTCTAGACGACGACCCAGCATGGGGTTTATATCTAATGCTAGTTGACATACTAGATATAGTAACTAGTCCAATAATTACAAAGGATGAAATCCAATACCTTCGATGTTTAATTAAAAACCATAATGATATTTATCAGCAAATCTTTGACGAACAGTTAAAATCAAAACACCATTTGATTACACATTACCCTACTTGCATTGAAACTATGGATCCACCTCGATACTATTCGTCCGCAAAATACGAATCATTTCATAAGAATTCAAAAAGATATGCACATATTGTGACTTCTCGAACAAATATTATTTATACATTAGCTAAAAAAATCCAATTACAACTAGCATAAAGATTTTATACAAAAACTGGCTTAAAAACTATTGTACAATCTGGTAATAAAACAGCAACAAAATCTGTTTATTTAGGAAAGCGCAAATTAAAAGTTGACGAATTCTCCTTTGTTAAAATAAATGGAACTATTTATAAACCGCAATATGCTATATTACTGTGTAATGATGATCAAAACAATCCAGTATTTGGTATAATTATTAACATTATTCTATCTGAAAAGATTAGTATATATTTCAAAATAAAAAAATGCTCTATAATTGGATTCATTGACCATATTAAATCCTATCATATAGTTTTACCTCATACTACAGAACTTGAAATTAATTATAAACTAAATTTGAATAGAACAGTTTATGTATTTATACAATGTAACCGAAAATCTGAATAAAAATAATTTTCCTGAAATTGTAATAATGTAATTTATTTATTAAATTACTTTTCCATACATTTTTTTAGGTTAATCTATTTGTATAATTACATTTTTTTCAAATGAAATGTATGGGTTTTGAAATACGGAATAACTTTCTGATACAAAATAGACATTTACTATACGCAAATGATTCATTAACTATTAAGGAATATTCATTTTCTAGTACCAACACACTTCAAGTACTTATTCCTTAACTGTTAAGTCATATGCAATTATCTGTATACGAAATCACATTCCTTAACAGTTAAGGAACTGTATTTGATATAAGTAATTTCTTTTTTCAGTGTGCAATTAAATTTTTATTTTTCTGGTAACTTGATGTTTTCTTTACAGAAAAAGATTTCACAGCTCAAATGCTATACTTTCTAGGTGGTTTTATGAACAAATTATCGATTTTCATTAAATGACGAGGAAAAATGCTTTTCTCTCCATAACAGCCTATCGAGGGAGCAGTAAAATAAGAGTACATACGAGAGTACAAAGAGTACCAAGAGTACATACGAGAGTGCAAAGAGTGCAAAGAGTACGTCCTAGGTACACAATATAATATTTAAACCTAAGTAGCCGGGGGATACGAGTTCCACGCATATTAGGGAATAATGTAGAAATGCAACAAAACGATTATTTAAATAATTTTTAAACCCAAGCACCTGGGGGATACGAGGTCCAAGCTTGTTAGGAAATTACGTACACGGAAAAAAAGTAAATCTTGCTGTTTTGCAGAAGTTAAATCAACTAGGTAAGGAAAAAGTAGAAACTGCTTTAAAAAAGTAGAATTCACTTTTTTTTTAATTTTAAAAGTAAAAACTACTTTTTATTTGAAATGCATATCACAGCATAATGCCAATCTTACCTTACTAAAAAGTGAATTGTACGTTTTTTAAAAGCAGTTTCTACTGATACTTATGAAAGTAAAATAAACTTGCTTTTATAAGTTAAATCAACTGTGTACAAAGTAGGATTTACTTTTTTTCCGTGTAGACGTACAACAGTAAGCAAGAAAATAATTTAAATAATTTTTAAGCCCAAGCAGCCGGGGGATACGAGGTCCACGCGTATATGAGAATTACGTAGACGTGCAATACGATTATTTAAATAATTTTTAAACCCAAGTAGCCGGGGGATACGAGGTCCACGCATATATGGAAATTATGTAGACGTGCAACAATATGTAAAACAATTATTTAAATAAATTTTAAACCCAAGTAGGCAGGGGATAAGAAGCTCACGCATATTAGGGAATTACGTCGGAGTACAACAATCAGTAATACGATTATTTAAATAATTTTTAAACCTACGTCGCCGGGAGATAAGAGTTCATGCATATTAGGGAATAACGTAGAAGTAAAACAATAAGCAAAACAATTATTCAAATAATTTTTAAATCAAAGTAGACGGGGGATATGAGGTCCACCCATGAATGAGAATTACAAAGACGTACAAAAACGATCTTCTATCTCCCGGCTACTTACGTTTAAAAATTATTTAAATAATCGTATTGCACGTCTAATATACGCGTGGACCGCGTATCCCCCATCTACTTGAGTTTCAAAATTATGCAAATAATTGTCTTGCTTATTGTTGTACGTCTATGTAATTCCCTAATATCCGTGGACCTCTTATCCACCGTCTACTTGGGTTTAAAAATTATTTAAATAATAGTTTAGCTTATTGTTGCACTTCTACGCTATTCCCTAATATGTGAGGACCTCTTATCCCCCGACTACTTAGGTTTAAAACTTATTTAGGGGGGGGGGGGGGAGGGGGTATGGTTAATTCGTAAAAAAAATGGGTCATTTTTAATGATTTTTATATTCGCTCCAGTAAATGAAAATTTATTTTAAGAAAAAGTATACGATTCAGTAACTATTGTACAATATTCTGTGAAATTTTCATTGAAAAATATTAAAAATTAAGCCGTTGGCAGCAATTCTGCGGAGGGCCTTGACAAAATGTTGTTTTGCGGTGGACAGCATATCTCAGCACTGGATCGTCTGAAATTAAAAATTGAAACAGATATCGTTAGATAAGCACATTCTCGAGGTAACAACGAGAGCTTTTTTTTTTTAATTATTAACAATTTTACAGTAACAAATATGACAATTTTTTTAGCAAAAATCGGTGTTTTTATGTCAAAGTGTCACCAAAAATTGAAAAATCGAAAAAAAAAATCCCTCTCGTTGTTACCTCGAGAATGTGCTTATCTAACGATATCTGTTTCAATTTTTAATTTCAGACGATCCAGTGCTGAGATATGCTGTCCACCGCAAAACAACATTTTGTCAAGGCACCTCCGCAGAATTGCTGCTAACGGCTTAATTTTTAATATTTTTCAATGAAAATTTCACAGAATATTGTACAATAGTTACTGAATCGTATACTTTTTATTAAAATAAATTTTCATTTACTGGAGCGAATATAAAAATCATTAAATATGACCCATTTTTTTTATGAATTAACCATACCCCCCCTTAAATGATCGTATTGCTGATTGTTGTAATTCGACGTAATTTCCTAAAATGCGTGGACCTCGTATCCCCCGCCTACTTGAGTTTAAAAATTATTTAAATAATGGTTCTGCTTATATTGTTCCACTTCTACGTAATTCCATAATATGCATGGGCCTCGTATCCCCCGGCTAGTTGGGTTTAAAAATTCTTTAAATAATCTTATTGCACGTTACGTAATTCTCATATATACAATATCCTAAAAAATTATTTACGTTTTATTTTATGAAAAGGAATTCTACGAATAAATAATAAATTTTGGCGTCCTAAGTCGAAATAAATTTCTTTCACGCGGATACTGAAAGTCAAACCCAAAAAAGTTGTGAAATCAATTAAAGTGTAGTTTCCCTGTCATAAATTTTAAATGTTAATAACAGTTAATAACTGTTAAAAATTATTTATAACTATTTAGAACTGCTTAAAACTGTTTGTAAGTGTTACAAAATGTATGATTTTGGACACATTTTTTCTAATTATAATACTTTGTAACAGTTTCAAACAGTTTCAAATAATTTTAAATTTGATATATTTCAGGAAAAATTAAGAATTAATAAATTATTATTATTATTATTAATTAATAATTATTTAATAGCCTCATTATTATAATCATGAGAATCAAGGAGTGCGGGAGCACTCCGAAGACAAGTAACAGTCAAACAATGCAGAAGAAGCCTAAGGAGTGCTTAATTATACTAATAATTAATTATTACTATGTTAATAATAATAATTAATAAATATTTAGAAGTTATTAAATAATTTAATAACTCTTATAAACTGTTAAAAACTGTTGAAAAATGTTACAAACAGTTACAAACGATTAATAAGGTCGAAAATCCTACATTTTGTAACATTTTTAAACAGTTTATAACTCTTTCTAACAGTTTTTAACATTTTTGAACAAAGATATTTCCGCTAGGGTTTATACTTAACAAACATTATTTATAATGTACTTTTACTCTTAAAAAGTTGTGAAATCTCTCTAAAAAATATTTTTACAAAAGTAAAAAAGTAAAAGTAACTTATAGGCAAGAGTAAGTTTGGTTACTATTCCATATAGTTTTATACTTAACAAACATTATTTGCTAAACTCTCCCACCCTCTCTTTCTTCCCCCTCTCTCTCTACCTCTGTACCAAAAACTTTAATGAGAGCTTACATATTTTTTCAAAACAATCAACACGTTCTTTAAAAAACTAATTTTTTAAATATATTTTAACAACACAATTTGTCTATAGTCCTTTTATTTATTCTAATCTCATCTATTCAATAAGCACTCTCTACAAATGGTAATAATTTTTTTCATGAGTGTACAAATAATAATATTGTCAATAAAACTTTCTACGAAAGTATAAAATAAGGCAAGTTTAGAAGTTTTTTCTGTATAATCTATAAAATAATATTTATGATTTTTTAAAAGAAATCAAATAAATACTAGTAAAAAAGTCTTTTACTTCTTTGAGTCAATGTATGCTCAACAAATTATATGTAAGTACATTCAAATTGTTCACTGCAAATCAAACAAACGAAAGTTGTGAAATCAATTATCGATAGTCAAGTAATATGCAAACCATTCTCCTAAAAACTGTATGACTATAATGTTCTCAGAAATGTATTCAAATTTCTTCATTCTTCTATACAAATTAAACACAAGAAAGTACTAAAATCAATTAATTGTAGTCAAGTACCGGCCATAAGAACTTTTCGTACCTCGCATGTAAAATTACATTTTACGCCCACGTTGTAACTTCAAAATTATTCAGCCAGCGGGCATAAAGCACTACATAACGCCCAAGAAGACCAAGAGCTCACACACTCCTACAAAACTTTATAGTACTTACATACCTTACGCCCGTGTGGGCGAAAATTATTTTAATTATATAACTATAATGCCTTCTTTTTATTTCTAAAATTCATAAGAATTTTTTCAGGTATTTACGAAAAGTCAAAGCCTATATAAAAAAATTACATAGTTACCAACACATCACTATTTTTCGTTATTCCTCCTCAATTTTGAACTTTCTATAATATTGCGCATCTTGGAAGGACAAGAGAAGTCTAGAGCTGCCCTAGCAGGGTTGGTCCTCCGACCTCCCGTACATACTTGGCGGGCCCGACGGTTTGCAGTTCAAGGTGTAAGGCATGGTTATTTTCATATAAATATTCAAATGTTTAAAGATCAGATAAAATGTATAAATGGGTAGTTTCTACATATTAACTACTGATCTATGAATATATCACTTTGTTTTGTTACAAGGATTTGAAGTTGAACGTCGAAAAAGCATAAAAATGCAAAAAATCGCAGGAATCGGACGCGCCGACTTTGAGAGCATTTTTATGCCTTTTCGACGTTCAACTTCAAACCCTTGTAACTTTTGAAGGAATCAACATTTTTTAATTTTTAAACAAAGGAATTAAAGCTCTTTTTGCTAGTTTTAATTTCTGTTTGAAAACTTTGAGTAGATCGTTTCTGGGCTAAATAGCTGAGGTTTGAAGAGAAGGGCTTTTTTTGCCATTTTCTTAAAAAGTAAGAAGTTGTTCTAGAAAAAATAGGCAACTTGATGGACGCTGTACAACTGCGGATCTTCATTTTATATACTACAAACAATAGGAAAAACCAGGTTTCGAAGGTGTGCTCGAAAAAAATTTTCAAAACGTGATTTCAGGTTTTGTCGCATCTTTCGTAAGATTTGCACATATATGAATTTTAACTTTACGTATTCCATTAATATTTTTTTTATTCAGGCACGATGAAAATACACAAGCTATGGAAGACGAACAGGAGTGGCTTGACGACGATGAAATTTGTTTACTTTGCGACAAGCCTAATGAACCATCTAAATCGCACATATTGAAAGAACGGGCCATTAATAATCTTATTCTAGCCAGTCATAAAAGAAAAGATAAGAAGCATTTAAAGTTACAAAAATTAAAAGAAATCACAGTACATAAAACTTGTCAAACTCTCTATACGAGGGAGTCTAATATAAAAAGGGCGTTAGCAGCATCGGCATTAACATGGTTAAAAGACCGAAATCGTTGTAAAGAAGGACGAGGGTTCGCTTTCTCAACTCATTGTTTTTTTTGTTCGAATCAATGTCACAGTTGTAAGCAAAATTTAACCCGCGTTTCAAAGCCGGAGACTATCGATAATATTTTGGCGCAGTTACAAGCTCTCCCTAAAAGCGAAGAGAATAAAATTCTAGCGTCGCGGTTATCTAATTTGAAAAAAGAATCTGATAATTATTATATAGAAAACACCGTTTATTATCACTCGAAATGCTTAAGCGTATTTTACTCATATAGTCCTTGTAATGTTAAGGTTGACCGATAACCGAAGATATGAGTGACTTATTATCTTTTATTATCAACTATTTATTGGAGAATAGCGATCAGTGTCAATTTTCTTTAAAAGATATATTACAAATATATGTAAATAAGATCGGAGATACTGATCTACCCCGACTTGGTCGCATAGAAATACTTTTAAAAAATCATTTCGAAGATGAAATAGTAATTTATTCTAGCTCAAGTGATCGTTTTATTTGTTTTAAACAAACGTTAGGTAAATGTATACAAGATAGCTGGTATTCAAACCGCAAAGTAAATGAAAAAGAAGAAAGGTTGAGAATAGTGGAATTAGCCAGTCATTTTATTCTACAAGATGTTAGGGCTATGAAAGTTGACTTAGAGAATTATAATACGCCAACGGATTTCTTAAATAACATTAAAGATATTCCGGAAACGTTGCAACTAATGCTCGAAATTCTTATAAAAACTCATAAACATGAGCGAAAAAATGGATCTTGGGATAAGTGGGAAATCAGAATTGTTACCGCAGCCCATATTTTAATATCATCTATGCGACCACGATCCTTTTCATCGCCTATATTATTAGGACTTTCATGTATGATACATACGAAATTTGCAGCACGAGGTTTAGTAGATTGTCTCTACAATATTGGGCTCTGTGAGTCCTATGCAGAAACAGTACGATTCGAAAACTCCCTCGTTAATGACCCTGAACATTTCGATTTTATTGGAGATACCTATTTGCAATTCGTATATGATAATGCTGACCATAATACAGCCACCATTGATGGCAAAAATACGTTTCATTGTATGGGCGGTATTATGTGTGCGACTCCATCAAGTTCGGTTAATTTTAATAATTGTGTGCCTCGTTTAAAAGGAACATTATCTACTAGTACTGATGGCACGCTCGGTTTCCTTCCATTGACCGATTTTAAGAATAACAAGCCATTCAAATTAGATAATATAACTATACGTAATTGGAAAGAAATACATCGTGCTGACTTTACAATTGAAATCAAAGCGATCGATTTTTTATATTTTTACGGCAAGCATACTGCACCACGGAAGACCCCGAATTGGCACGGATTTATGAATAAATTTCATTTATTGAATAATGATTTTTGTACGACGAGAATTATTGCTTCGCCGTTTATTAAAGCGCCACCGAGCGACCATACAACAATTTTAACATCTTTAATCGATGCACGACGGAAAGCAAATGCAAATAATCAAAAGCACTGCTTTGTAACGTTTGATTTGCCTTTATACATGAAAGCTAGCGAAATCGTCGCTTCTATAGAGGCAGATAACGATCCCCATAATATCCGCTCAGTAATCCCACGATTAGGAGGATTTCATCTTGCGATGTCTTTTCTTGGCGCTATTGGTAATATAATGGCAGATAGCGGCCTGAAAGAAGCTTTTTCGACGATATACGCCGAATTATCAGCGGATAAGGCTTTAACAGGTCATGCTTTTTCGAGGTCTGTGCGAGGTCACTTTGTAGTACAAGCTGCGCTTGCTACTATTATTTTAGAAAAAATAGAATTTACAGAAGAAGACAAAACGTTTTTAGATGATAATTTACAAAAAGTAGGAACCGAAAATTTTGAAAATTATTTAATGACTTTCTTAATGAAAAGCGTACAAATAAAATTTTCATCGGTAATAACGAATTTAGAAAATAATGGCCCAACAAGTCAACTGTGGCTACAATATTTTAAACTAATTTATTTACTGCAAAGATACATAGATGCAGAACGTTCTGGTAATTTTGACCAACATGTAGAAACAGTAACGTTAATGATACCTTTTTTTCGCTTCAGGTCATCATTTATACGCTAAGGCGTGTCTTTTGTACGTCCAACAGATGGTTAATTTAAAAGAAAGCATGGATATAGTGGAATATGATAAATTCTGTAAGCAGGGCTTTCATACGATAAGACGTTCAAATCGCTTTTGGTGCGGATTATGGTCTGATATGACCATCGAGCAGGTTTTGATGCGGTCAATGAAATGCGCTGGAGGCTTGACACACGGCCGTGGACTCACCGAAAATGTCACTGGAAAATGGGTGTTGTCAAGGGCAGCTGCATTAGAGGTCAGCAATGCCATAGAGCTATTTTGCAACATCACATTTGCTACATCTGAACAGCATGTCGACAATCGAGTTTCTCGTATCTCCAGAGACGCAGATGACTTAAAAAAACTCCAGGACTTTTTTAATACATTTGATCCATTCCCAGAAAGCGATAAATTAATTGGTATATATTCCGGAGTGATTGGTGATTTATCGCTCGTGAATTGCCACAAACCTTTTGAATTAGGAAAGCTTTTGATGGATGAGGCGTCAAATAAAAAGTTTACTGACGTAAAATATAAAAGAAGCAGTAAAGTTACCCATTTGGCAGCTGCGAACTCCACTATAAAAAATAGTGCAAATGAGGATGTGTATATCTCACCGTTGCTAATTTTCCAAAAAATTTCGCTCAATATTCAAAACCAAGACGATATGAAAGAGTATTGTAGTTCGTATGAACTATCGCCGATTTCGCTGTCATTGTTTGATGAAAATGGCATGCGGAAAACATCTAAATCCGCATTCTACCTCAATTTTGATTCATTACCGAGTATAAACGTACCATAAAAGATAACACATGTTGTCGACGGCGGATTATTTTTGCATAGAGTCGTGTGGCAAAGTAACATGAAAATGGCAGAAATAATAAATACCTACGTTTCGTATGCGACAAGACATTACAGCGAAAATAGTTATATTATTTTTGATGGATATCCCGACGACAATAAAACATCAACAAAATCTGTAGAGCGTTCGCGTAGGCAATTGAAGAATATATAGGTGGTGAAATTGCTTTCGATAGCAATACATCGATTGTTGTTAATCAAAAGCAATTTTTGAGCAGTGAAAAAAATGAAACGATATTAATAAATATGCTTTGTTGAACTCTAAATGCTGTACGATTTCAAACAAAAATAACGGTTAATAGTAATGACTGCGATAAATAATGCCCGCGCTGATTATAAAACAACTGTGGTGATTGTGGGCGAAGACATAGACTTGCTAGTTACTTTTTCAGAACTGGCAGAGAACATTAACAACATTTATTTTTGTAAAGAAAACAAAGGCTCAACACCAAATCAGTATTTTAATAGTAATAGTTTCAAATATCCCTTTTTAAGAAATAGAATAACATTTTTACATGCATTTTCTGGCTGCGATACAACCTCTTGTTTTTATAGAATAGGCAAAAATAAATTAATAGATACAGTTAACCACGAAAAATTATTAGATTTATCTGCAGTATTTTATGAAAAAAATGCCAGTTCTGAAAAAATAGCTAGCAATGCCTATAAGTTAATAATCGACCTGTACAGCAACAAAGCAGAAAAGAAATTAATCGAAAAAAGCAGTAATTTTTCACTGCATGATTTGCGATACTTACATTTTTGCAAAGCCAAAACGAAAACGAAATTTGCTTTAGAAACTTTGCCACCAACGCAGGGATCCGCTAAGCAACATGCATTTAGAGTGTATTACCAACTCCAATTATGGTTAGGTAATAACTTTTTAATACCTACTGATTGGGGTTGGCAAATAAAAAATAAATGTTTGCTCCCGGTAGGAACGACGGATCCGCCGATACCCCAAAAATTATTATCGCAAATTTCATGCACTTGCTCGAAAAAGGGATGTATAGATGCTTCGTGCAGTTGCAAAAAGCACGGCTTAGAGTGCACAAATCTTTGTGCACACTGCCACGGAGATACATGTTATAACTTAGTCGTAAATAAAACATTATTAGAATTAGAAGATGATTCGAGTGACGAGAACGAATGCGAACTCGACTCGTATCACTGCGAGGATGAAATCGATTTGCTACCACCGAAGCGGAAAAAAACTAATTAATGTAACACAGTTTTTAAGTAACACTGTAAATTTTTCTAATAAATATAATATAGATTAAGAAAAATAGAAAGTTTATATTTATTATTTTATCAACCTATTAAAACGTCCAATAACTGCCTTTCTGTTCGTTTTTCATCAAATAAAAGTGCAGAATCGGTTTAGTTGGGTTGAGTTACCCCGAAATAAAAAAGAATGATTAAAATAGCTCCTCTAGTTGCTGAGGAAATTAAAAGCAAAGATCTGTGCGTTACGCGCAGCGCGTTCTATTACTATATACACGGTGACCCATTTTAATCGCTACACCCGGATTTTTCGGATCCTAAGACAGATAGGAAAAAATGATTCATACAAAAGTTGTAGGGGACGAAGGGGGCCAAACGATGGTCCTAACAGCTTTGATCTTGAACTTGACCTTCAAGGTTATTTCAAGGTCAAGTGGTTTTTTTTTAATAGGAACACCTATTTTTGACCCCGGATTCGGAAAGAGCGAGAAATTTTACGTTCAAAATCATATTGAGACATTTTTTTTCAAGGTCATTTCAAGGTCATTTCAAGGCCAAATGAAGGTCGAACTCCGAAAAATCCATTTTAAGTCGTTTTTTCCATGAGTCACAGGCTTAAGTGGTTCAAACTGATCGTAGGTTTAATAGGGAAACCCACACACCCAAAACTTTCACATCCTAGTAAACAAATATCAAACTTGCACATCCGAACCCCATGCTCTTCATAGCCTCACATGCTAAACTGTTACACCAGACATCCCCCAGTCCCACACATCTCTACCCCATGTCTGATGTTTGTTTAACGGAAACTTCAAGATCATTAAAGCTTCTGTTGTAAATGTGTCAACCTTACGTTTAGCGCTACCCAGAAACAACGACGTGGACGTAGTAAGGATTGTTTCCTTTGGGGTGCTTGATTAAAGTGAGTCCCCTTGCCTCTCACTGTTCAGGGTGCTTGATTTAAGTGAATCCCTTCGCCTCTCACTGATCGGGGTGCTTGATTAAAGTGAGTCCCCTTGCCTCTCACTGTTCAGGGTGCTTGATTTAAGTGAGTCCCTTCGCCTCTCACTTATGTGTTAATCTAACCTCGAAGAAAATGTTCGAAATTACGACCATTTGCTTCCAGGCACATAATCAAACGCCTTTGGAAGTGGCGAACGGTGTTTAGCAAAGTTTGCCTTGGAATGGCAGCGCATGCTCGACGAATTCTGTCCATCATGTCTACTCTTGTGGTGGGCCTTTCCTCAAAAACGGCATTTTTTAAATACCCCCATAAGTAAAAATCTGGTGATGTAAGATCTGGTGAGCAAGCAGGCCATTCAACCGGACCACCTCGACCAATCCATCTGTTACCATACTGCTCATTCAAAAAGTCCTGACAATTCGAGCGAAATGTGGTGTTGCGCCGTCCTGCTGGAGCCACATTCTTCGTCGCGTTTCTAAGTCAACATCTTCCATCAATACAGGTAGTTCATCTCTTATTAGCGTTAAGTACGTGTGTTGATTAACATTTTCTTCGAAAAAATAAGGGCCAATCACACATCCATTAATAATCCCACACCATACCATAATACTCCATCGTCTTTGATGGTTTACAGTTCTGACCCAATGAGGATTAACATCAGACCAGTAATGACAATTATGTCTATTCAATTCCCCATCACTTTGAAATTTTGCCTCATCAGAAAAAAGAACAAAATTAAAAATGTCTGGATCATTTTCTATCATTTGTAAAGCCCATTGGCAAAACACAATACGCTGTTGAAAATGAGCAAACTGTAGCTCTTGGACCAGAGTAATATGATACGCATGATATCTAAGCACCTTCATAATTCTTAAAAATGTACTTTTTGGAAGACCGATTTCCCTTTCGATTCGACGAGCGCTTATCTGTGGGTCAAGATGAATTATTGCCAGAATAGTCACAACCCGATTATCATTTTCATCATATTGATGGCGCCTACGTTGACGAACCATGTGTCCACCACGAGCTCTTTGAGTTAAACGTCTGATAGCCATAGCGTCAGGGTGTCGTCTGTCTGGATAGCGTTCAGCATAAATTCTTGCCGCAGCACGATAATTACTTCGGCTTTCTCCTAAAGCCAACATCATGTCAACGATCTCGTTGGGCGGATAGTCAGCCATTTCAGAGCCAGCTATTAATTACTATTAAATTTGAATAGTGAAATGGTATAAAAAATATTAATAATTATAATATTTGCCCGTATACGGTCGCGACCAAAAAAGAAAAATGTTCCTAAATTATGGTAACTTTATCTGACTAAATGTATTTGCCAAAAGTACTCCGATTGTCACACTTTTGTAATTGTAAGTTTTATAATAAAGTAATAATCATTAAATTATTTCTAATTTGAACTGCACATAATACTAAAACTTGCTTTTATTTTAAATATTGTGAATTATTGCCGTTCAAACTTGAGAAATACTAATATTGTCAGGACTTTTTGAATGAGCAGTATGGTAACAGATGGATTGGTCGAGGTGGTCCGGTTGAATGGCCTGCTTGCTCACCAGATCTTACATCACCAGATTTTTACTTATGGGGTATTTAAAAAATGCCGTTTTTGAGGAAAGGCCCACCACAAGAGTAGACATGATGGACAGAATTCGTCGAGCATGCGCTGCCATTCCAAGGCAAACTTTGCTAAACACCGTTCGCCACTTCCAAAGGCGTTTGACTATGTGCCTGGAAGCAAATGGTCGTAATTTCGAACATTTTCTTCGAGGTTAGATTAACACATAAGTGAGAGGCGAAGGGACTCACTTAAATCAAGCACCCTGAACAGTGAGAGGCAAGGGGACTCACTTTAATCAAGCACCCCGATCAGTGAGAGGCGAAGGGACTCACTTAAATCAAGCACCCCAAAGGAAACAATCCTTACTACGTCCACGTCGTTGTTTCTGGGTAGCGCTAAACGTAAGGTTGACACATTTACAACAGAAGCTTTAATGATCTTGAAGTTTCCGTTAAACAAACATCAGACATGGGGTAGAGATGTGTGGGACTGGGGGATGTCTGGTGTAACAGTTTAGCATGTGAGGCTATGAAGAGCATGGGGTTCGGATGTGCAAGTTTGATATTTGTTTACTAGGATGTGAAAGTTTTGGGTGTGTGGGTTTCCCTATTAAACCTACGATCAGTTTGAACCACTTAAGCCTGTGACTCATGGAAAAAACGACTTAAAATGGATTTTTCGGAGTTCGACCTTCATTTGGCCTTGAAATGACCTTGAAATGACCTTGAAAAAAAATGTCTCAATATGATTTTGAACGTAAAATTTCCCGCTCTTTCCGAATCCGGGGTCAAAAATAGGTGTTCCTATTAAAAAAAAACCACTTGACCTTGAAATAACCTTGAAGGTCAAGTTCAAGGTCAAAGCTGTTAGGACCATCGTTTGGCCCCCTTCGTCCCCTACAACTTTTGTCTGAATCATTTTTTCCTATCTGTCTTAGGATCCGAAAAATCTGGGTGTAGCGATTAAAATGGGTCACCGTGTATATCGGCTCCCCTCAGCCGCCGCGCGCCCCCCACCACTCCGCCACTTCCGTGCGCTCGGGCGTTTTTGGTCAACTTTGACAGCTGTTTTCAAGTATAAAACAGTACTTAATCAAAAATCCAAGATAGACGTTTTGTAGTTCAACATTTGAACTTTCAAAATCATTTTTCATAATTGAAATCGGATAACCCGTAGAGCATACAGCCTCGCTCAAAGATAGCCTACTCAAAAATTGAAATCGCGATTACGCAAAAACTAATAATCGCACAGTCCCAGGTTTTCGCACACATAAAGTACATGTGAATTACTATCAATTCGCCAGAGATATCCGCCACATCTTTAAAAATGGCGGACATATGAATTTTTCAAAAAACGCTCATTTTTTCGGTTTTTCACGTTTTTCTCTGTAACTAATCGTTCGATCGATTCGATCAACATCTAGTTTTGTTCGTAATTTCATTTACTACAATTTATCTCATTGGACTATCAAGATCGGTCCACTAGTTTCGGCTATAAAAGCAAAAAACCATAAAAAAGCGCTTTTTTTGCATTAAATTGTTAATAACAATATATATAGAACGGAGCTGCTAGTCGAGTTTATATACCACTTATACTGTGGATTATTCTGCGTACAATAGCGTTTACCGCTTACTAATAAGATTTATGGCACGCAAAAAACCTCTATTGATTGGCCTATAGAGATTGCATTCTTATAATATTATTTTGTTCATGCAAATTAACATTGTAGTTGAGTAAAATTACTATATCTGAAAACTTTCTAACAAAGTTCTTTCGGAAACGGAAACCGTACACACCTAAAAGCTGAAACATGCCTGTTGTGCCTTTCGGTATTATTTTCAATTTTAGGTTAACATGTGGTAGTATAACCTCTCTTACTGTTTTTTCACATTTTCCGCTCCATAAATCCAATAATAGAACTGGAGAGTCTCCGCTCTGTGGTAAAAATATTTCTTGTATCCAAGTTTGAAGTAATTCTTTAGATAATTTTCCAGAGGTTGATGGTTCAACGCGTACATTTGTTGGTACAAATAAATTTTCAATAACACGTGGTCCTCCAAATGTCCCACCTTTTTCCTTTAAAACTATAAATAAAGGTAACTTTCTTTCCGCAGATACAGTCGGTTGTATTGTGTAACTATGTTTTATAGAGGAAAGAGATTGAGCAACACATTCTACTTTTTTTACGCCTTCATAACACAGTGTTCTACCACTGTGCATCTCCAAATTAAAGCCGCTTTGATCTGAATTAAAAACATTTTGTGCATCGTACTGGGAAATTAATCCACTAACATCATTTCTAAAATTCTCACATTGTTGCTTTAAATCTTTCATGTTATCCACAGCGGAATAAGTAACAAATTTAGTTATTTTTCGGGAAACAATATTATGTTTACTCTTAAACTGCTGTACCCACCAACGAGATGCTCTAAACCATGGCATTTTCAACTCAATTTTTTTTTGTAGAGCCCATCTCTTCAAGACTATATCGTGGACAGCTATTTTAAAGGCAATTGCTCTTGAAATTTATCTAAAATATACTTCGAAACTTGGTATAATTTTTCGTGTCTATCACCTTCTGCTTCCACTTGATCTTTGCACCTATACAATTGCTGAATTGAAGTCACTTTTCTGAAATTTTTTTTACACTTTCTAATGATAAAGGCTTTGTTTTTTCACTCTGCCAAAATGCGACCGTTCGTTTCTTGTAATCGAAATTTATTGGTTCATCTCTATACAAACAAGCAGGAACCTCTGCATAATCTTGAGATGTGTCACTTTCATCTTCATCAATAGCTTGTGCAAAGATATCACTATCATAATCGTTAAAATGTAGTTGTATTTCTTGATCAATTCCAATAGGATTATCAATACTATGTCGTATTATATCTTCTATATAATCATGTAGAAGTTTTTCACCTTCGTTTACTTTTGAACGGTCAATTTCGATTTTATTTGGATTAAAAATTAAAGATAATAATGTAACAACGGTTATTGGATTAATAATCATGGAAAAAGATCAAGAAAACGAAATAAAGTTATTGAATATAATTTCAACAGTATTACGTTGGTTACAACTTTCTTCTATGTACAAGCAGCATATATCGTAGTGGTTTTCTAATTATTGGTAATCTACTACATTTTTTGGTAATCTACTATATTTTCAGATTATTTATGAAAAATTGAGAAATCTATAAAAACGGAGAAATATGTATAATTCCGCAATTCGGAAAGTAAAAATATTTTACAGTTGATTTTAAGAATTATGTTTAGATGGCAAGAATAAAAAATGCACGTATCGAATATTTTTAGTATACACTTGGATAAATAGAAATCGAAATCAATAATTATAACTCGGTTCCAGCGTCAGCTGCTTACAAATAGTATATTACAGTCGTATGATGTATGAATAGAAAAATTAACCTGTGATTAATGATTTTTTTGAAATCTCATACTTATAACACGAATACTAGTACATTATCCAACAAGAAAGTATAGTTGGATATTATTCTCGCAGGTGCCTATAAGTCAGTAATCACTCCAGGAAATAATCGACTTTACTCTGTGCTGCATGTACCGTGAACCGTATTCACGATCTAATTGTGTAGCCCCACTTTGTTGTTATGAAAGACCTCCCCCCCCCCCCCGTTGTTATGACCTTGAAATAACCTCTGGGACCTCCTTGACCAAGGCCATTATGATGTATTTAAACGTAGAAAATTTCAGTCTCTATGTCAGGTAAATACAATATTGGTTCCTATTAAAAAAATCGAAGTTGACCTTGAAATGACCTTCAAATTAGACCCCAAGGTCAAAGCGGGAGGCACTACTTCAGATGACCTTGTCTAATTATTAAAAACATTTTGTTAAATGTGATTCTAAAGAGAGAATAGCGCTAATAAATTAAAATTGGGAACTGAATATTTGCATTTGCAAGGGCGGTTTTTTACTCGTTATATAGACTCGAAGGAAAAAAAATCAGAAACACGTGTGGAATATTTTTTGTTTCTCTTTCGAGTCATATAATCATAATAATTATTTATTACTATTTTCTATCTAAATATTAGGATTTTCGTGGGTAACGATGAAAAACGATGCACACATGAAAACATAATTAGCCACGAGCTTCGTGACCTAACTTTGATTAGTTATACATGCGAGATGTTAATAATAAATAACAACGAAGATTTTGATTTTAAATCTCCCGCCGTGATGTGTAAGGCTAACTATATCTAGAGATTCGTTATGCCAGTTACTCATGTTAAAAGTAGATGGCTCGTCATGTACTGTTTCGGGCTGCTTGCATCACTGCGGGAACTGAATCGGCAAACAGAATTCACTTTCGTATAATACCTGGATCTAAATTAAAAAGATGTAATTGATTAATGTACGGCCTTGTGTCCGTTACAACTCCCAACCAAATTTCGTATCTAGGGTCGAACTGCTCATTTATTGCGTAATGTACTATTTTTTAACGGAGTTTTTAAAACTCGCTTTTTCGTGTTTCTTGTGCGTGAAGAACGCGTATTAGATAATACATGTTTATATTCTTAAAATGATATCAAATCTGTCATATTTTGTATTAACTAAATTATGTGATAAAATATAATATTCTTTAGAGCTCTCTATAATATTTTCTGAGGTTATAAATTTTGTTAGCTTAAGAATAATTTTGAAGCCTTAAAATATATATAACTGCCCACAATCAATTGTGGTCATTTATTTACGTTACATTGAATACTCTGAATGTTATTTGTGTTGTCATTGTGATTGTCTGAACTTGCGATTTACTCCCACCATCTGAACTCGCTCCTCAACTTCTGATGAGCAAACTTAAAATCTATAAGTAATTAACTCTATTTTAAAATAACAAGTGAGAGGCACTGCTCCCTTGACTTGTTATAGAATTCGAATATTAATAGTGCTTGGCGCCCAATAAATTGTGTTATGCCTTCAGTATTGCGATTTATTACTTAATTGAATCCGCCGACTATAAGTTAGTCACTTTTTTCGTTTTTCTCCTCTTAGCAAGTTATTATTATTTAATCACCAATATACTAATATAACGGGAGAAATTAGTTACCTCCCACGTAGCTAACATCTCCCCATTATAGCATATAAACTGCACTTAGTATGACGCTTTCTGTTAAAAAAGGGAATAACGGTGTACATGAATTTTTAGATGTACCCTTGCGTGTCATCGGCAAAGTGGGAGGTAAGATTAATGAGCTAGAGTTTTCGGACAAGGATTTACAATGTTATGTGCAAACGAAGGACGGAAGAACGTATACAGCCCTAGCTCGTATACCAGAAGGTATCGGAAACCGCTTTCAACTTCTCAATCCAATGAGTGGAGTTATTGGATGGCTTTTTGCTAAGACGAGCGGCGAAACCAAAAATGGATATCAAATAACAGGTGATTATTTATTATATTTCATAATACAATATATGCTGAAGGAAAACTAAGTGTTAGGATAATGGTAAATTTTTATTTAAATTAATTTTTAAATTTCGAAAAACAGATCAAGCTATTTCATTTGGGAAAAAAGAAATGAAAAAATGGCTTCAAAATTTCGTTAATTGGGTCATTTTTATCTTTGTAAAATACTTGCAAAGTCGTAGAAAGAACCTCGCGAGCCTACAATAATCTTCATCATGGTGCGGTGTTTATTCCTACGGCTGTCTTTAAACAATACTCTTACGACCGCTTACAAAATCCCTACACGGAGGAAAATGTTCCATGAAAATTATTATATTATCTGTTAAAATTTACTATACTGTATGAGAACAGAGGAACAGACTTGAAATGTATAAAATTTTGCAATGTTACTTATCAAATTTTACTATACTGGAAAGTAAAGTAAAAATCCAGAATGAAAAAAATTTTTTTCGCAGCCTAATTTGCCGACATCATTTTTTTCACGTAATTAATATAATTCTGTTATAAAATTACAAATAAATTAATTTTAGAACTTGAAAAAAACTTGCAGCAACCGGAAATCGAACCTGAGCCTGCAGAACCAGAAGAGCGCCAAGGTACTCTTACGCGTACGGTGTTTCGACTTGTCTATATGTGATACAGCTTGTCTTTTCTTACATATGTTTAGTAACGGTTTGTTTCGCAAAGGATGCTGTGAATTTTTTGCAGACATATCTACAAGATATGCTGCAGAAGTATTTCCTACAGAAAACTTCTGCCGAAATTTTGCAAAAAATATTAAGGGATTTGTCATACAATTTTTGCAAAATAGTCTTGCAGGAAATGTTGCAGGTATCCTGTAAAAAATTTTGCAGAAAACCTTGTATAAAATTTTGTACAAAAGCTTTTCAGAAAATTTTGCAGAAAACTAATCAATGCAAATCAAAAAGAATATGGATAATAAAGAAGTCTGATACCTTTTTTAGCAATAACACCTTTTATGTACAAGTGCATATTTTATCACAAAAAATATTATTTTTAAATACAACTTTTTGCCTATAAAGAGTTAAAACTGTACAAAATTATACACATAATCCTATTAACATTATCGTTAATTTGTTTGTACAAGATTGCCAACAGGAAATATACATTTTTTATTATTTTTATAAGAAACCATAATACTTTTACAGATATCAGAAGACATTTTTTTAAATGGAGTATGCGAAACGTGCCTTTTCGTGCTTGTTTTGCGTGCGCGAAGCAGCTGTTTTACACACGGCGTGTGCGAAAGACGCGCATGTGCAGATCAATTTACTTCGCGCACGCTTCTCGTAGGAGCGTGCGCAAAGTAAGTATGCCGCCTCTCGCACTCTACTTCTAATCTCCTTATCATGTACTTGACTCGTGTGACAAACTTCACGCTCGTCAAGTATGTACATAATCAATGTTCTCCGAGTGTCGCTCACTCCATTAAAAAAAATAAAGTTCGATTCACATGAGTGAAGCAGGTGATCGTTGCATGGGTGTTTTTGTCGCTCTCGCTTCGCTCGCGCGACAAACCACGCCCATGCACGAATCACCCACTTCGTACACTTGTATCGAAATGTACTATTACACATTATAGGAGAACTTTCTTCTGTAATAAATATAAAAAACGACTTGAGCATACATTTTTATATTTACACAGATTTTCATCCAACAACGATAGTTTTTTGCCTATACTAAAAAAAAAGGGAACTTAAGCTTGGGAGTCAAAGCAGTGCAGCTTACGCAGCCCAAGCAAGTACCTCTTAAGGTGAGTTAGCCTGATACACAAGCAATATCTGCAGGCTAACTCAGCTTAAGCTTTAAAAAGCTAAAAGCTGAAAAGCTTTTCTGCAAAATTTTATGCAATGTTTTCTGCAAAATTGTTTACAGGATATTCTGCAACATTTCCTGCAAGACTGTTTAGCAAAAATTTCTGCAGAAGTTTCCTGTAAGCGAAATCTTTGTAGAAAATTTTTGCAGATACGTCTGCAGGATATCTTGCAGAAATGTCTGCAAAAAATTCTGCAGGAAATCCTGCAGACTTTTTTCATACGGGATGTGTTTTAGTATTAATAATTATTTTAATATTAAGTATTAATTGTACAAATATACAAACTCTAGTATTATAATTAGTTTTAAAGGAAAGAAATGATAAATATAACTTGAGGTTATATGGACTCTCCGGTTATGGCCATCAGCAGACGACAACTCAATGTTTACTATACTGGCTTGTAAAAATTGTTATGCCTTCTGCCAATTATTTTACATTATATTAATCTTTGATTTCCAAATGCTTACTACAATTGAGTAGTAAATCTTATAATCATTTATATTAATTTTTCGTCAATATTATATTGATAATTACTGAATGTGTACTAAAATAGGTTCATAATATAAATCTGTCTCCGCATTACAATCCAGTATCGTAATTATTACACGAACATTTCTCTCCGTGATAGACAATTCATAGCGTTTTCAAAACCGCCGCATATTGCAATACTTAAAATTATTAAACAGCCATTGTTATAAAAAGAATTATTTTCATTATATTCTAAACTGAAATATTTAAAAAATGCACATATTATACGAGTGTATAGATTAGAGTATACGTGTAGGTATGTTATGTATATAAGTCAAAAATAAAAAATAGTGCAAAAATAGAATACGAATAAAGTGGTAAATAATATTGCTATGCTTTGATAAAGGTTAATAAAAGTTCATTTTTATGATACAGAATACGCAGAATTTAGTGTGATTGGGCGAATTTTCATTATTTTTTCTCGGGATAAGGCAATAGGGAACTAGACAAGATTTTGTTTATAGGTGTGTTACGTCGGGCCTACCAAAGAAGACCCAACATGTTAGTTTTATAAAAAACTATTTTGCTCAGTTTAGAGCCTAGGCTAATGAAAACCTACTAGCTCGGGATTGAGCTAGATACTAGCACTAGAAGGATAGGGTAAGTTATGGGCAGCAAAAAGGGCGCGACGCGGTTGAAAAATTAAGTTTAAAAATTTGATAACCAGTGGTGTTTCTGGTTATACTTGTCTCATTGTTTTTGTTCACCCCGAATGTGAAATGTTTGATTTGTTTTGATCAGGGAATGTACCCACAAGAAAGGCCAAGTTACTGGCGACTTGCGGAATAGATTCCCTAATACAGTTTTTAGTCTCAGGATATCTAGGGGGTCGGTTTTAAAAAGATGGATAGTTGGTAGAAAGAAATACTTTGTTTTAGGGGAAAACTTTACGGCAACACGAATTAATACATGAAATAGGGTTAATATTTTGGGAAATGTTCTGGCTAACTAGTAGAAAAGTTAAGATTGCAAATAAAATTTTACACTTACTTTTATTTTTCCTCGGTCCTTAGCGGCTTTGATGGTCAGTTGTCTCTGCTGCGTATTTTTATGAAAGGTGTCGGTTGTTTAACTGATTTTAAAATCAATAAATAAATACAACCACGAGAATCTTTAGTTTTATGCAATCAATTTATTTCAACGGAAAAATATAGCTTACCATTGCACGGTAACTTTGGTTATAAATACAAAATCTTGGTTGGAGCAAACTAAATGGCGCGCACCTTGTAAAATTTTGCAACGAAAAATGCTTGAGTAAGTATAATGACCTCTTCGGTTGAGGGTTGTGAGAATGAGTGAGACCTCATCGGTTTGAGGGTGGTTGAGCGCGTGTAAGTGAGCGCGTGTTGAATACCTTGTTGGAGAGTGACTGCTGGAGAGTGACTGAGAATATAAAGATCGCTCCCGCGAGTGTTCGCATACTCGGCGGGGCTAGGATTGAACACCCGAGTCGGGATCTGAAATAGAACTAAGGTTTTTCGTTGGACGCGGTGACGAAGTAAGCTAAGCTTGAGATGGGGCGCAGCCGCTTTCTTCTGTCTTAAGCGTAGAGGGATATTATTGGTCGCTTAGATTTTTGGGACCAGCCCTCACTCAAAATCGGGCGCTGGGATTCGATAATGAGGCGTCATTATGCATAAACGCTATGAATTGATTGTTAGGCAATAAAAGAGAATTTTTATTGTCTTACATTCAGCATCAAAATAAATAACCCACTTTGACATAATATTTTTTTTATAATAAATAATTTTTAATATGAAACTTTAAATACATATAAGAACTGGGCGGACCCATGACTAATTAAAAAGAATTTACGTTAAAATATGAAGATTTATTAACAAAAAAGGTGGAAATGAATTAAAAGTTAATTAAAGAAAGGATTTATAATATGAATATTATAATAAATTATAATTAATCTGTAAATTAAACATTACTCGAAGTAGTTTATTTATGTACAAGAGTTTTATTTTCAAACATGAAGGTTTTTAAGTAGCGAAATCGTACAAAGGATAATTATAAATACATCTAATATCCTATTTTGTATATCAACCGTTAAGGGTCAATTAAATACGCGAATAGGAATATTGTTTTGGTATATAAAAGGGTGACAGTTATTATCAGCGAAATGGTTTAACATAGAAAATATAAACGTCTTAAAATTAGTAAAATTAGACTTACAACTATAAAATATGACGGCTTTCGAAGGTGCATAAGTTAGAACTAAAATATAAGTATAAAAGTAACTAAATTTGTATAAACTCTACTGCAATTAATACAAAAGTTTGAATATAAAATAACTTATATCAGATATCTTATACTTCTACAAAGGACCCAGCACACAATGTATGGAAAATAATCATACGGTCAAATTGAATCAAATTTGGAGAAAAGATAGATTTTGAGGTTCTGAACAAAAGTTCTCATGGGCAAAACCCCCCAAAATTTTACCGGATGATTTTTTCCATACATTGTGTACGGGGTCCATTAGACTTAACATGTAAACTTAAAAATAAACTATCTAAATCAACATAAATCTAATATGTGACTAATATAACATATATATATTTTATTGGAATCTATTACTCATTTCATATTATTGGGGCATTGAATTAAAGTGACTGCTAAAACTTATACAGAAGAACGTACAATAATATATATAATAGAATAACCTATTGTGGAAATAGGTGAGATATTAAAATGTATTAGTTTATGAACTTTTCAGGAAAGAGAACAGAAAGTACTTCATTTCATAAGGTATTTGAACTTTAAAATATTCTTAATTGAATTTGAAAATTGTAGAGATTTTGTTTTTATATATTTTGCATAAACATACAAAATAAAGTCAAGAAATATTAATGTGGATAGAAAATGTTGAAGGTACGAGGGTCATTTGACAAGTACCTAGCCTCACCGCCAGATGGTGCCACTATCGCACCAGAAATACACTACAGTGCAGTATCTTCCTGCAAAAGGTTACAGACGAAATTTCAGCCGGATCGGAGTTGTAGTTTATTTTTGAGAGCGTGTGAAAGCAAATGTGTCCGTTGATTTTTGAAAAAATGGAGAAAGAACAATATCGGTCGATGATTCGATTCTTGTTTTTGGAAGGGAAATCGCGCAGTGAAATTAAAGAACGCTTGGATGCAGTGTATGGGGATGCTTCTCCTTCGATGGCGACCGTTAAATTTTGGTATAACGAGTTTCAACGTGGTCGTACGTCGGTTTTTGATGATCCACGCCCAGCTGCTCCGAAAACAGCCACTACGGAGGAGAACGTGACAAAAATACACGATATCGTTTTGTCAGACCGCCGATTAAAGGTGCACGAGATAGCTGCGATAGTAGGCATCTCAGAAGAATGCGTGTGGCATATCCTACATGAGATTTTAGGCATGAGGAAGCTGCCAGCAAGGTGGGTGCCGCGTTTGCTGACTGCAGACAACAAGCGCATCCGTGTGACCAGTTCAGAGCAGTGTTTGGAGCTGTTTAATCGCAATTCAAAAGAGTTTTTGCGTCGTTACGTGACCGTCGACGAAACATGGATTCACTACTACACTCCAGAGACCAAGGAGCAGTCAAAACAGTGGACCTTACCCGGTGAACCTGCTCCGAAGAAGGCGAAGACGGTCCCGTCGGCCGGAAAGGTGATGGCCACTGTTTTCTGGGATTCTCAAGGTGTGATTTTATTGACTATCTGTAGAAGGGCAAAACGGTCACAGGACAGTACTACGCCGAACTATTGAGCCGATTTGACGCCGTGTTAGAAGAAAAACGGCCCCATTTGTCTAAAAAGAAAGTGCTTTTCCACCACGATAATGCACCGGCTCACACTTCTGCACTCGCCACGGCTAAATTGGTCGAATTACGCTACGAACTGCTGCCCCATCCACCGTATTCTCCAGATTTGGCTCCGTGCGACTTTTTTTTGTTTCCGAACCTAAAAAATTCGCTCGCCGGGAAGAGATTCCACTTCAATAACGAAATAATCGCCGCCACGGAGGCCTATTTTGCAAACGAAGAGAAAACATTTTTTTCAATGGGGTTAAAAAAATTGGAACACCGCTGGACCAAGTGTATTCAACTAAAAGGAGACTACATTGAAAAATAAATTTTATTTTTTGTAAAATTTTGGTGTTTTCATTTGTAGGCTAGGTACTTATCAAATGACCCTTGTAATTATCTAACGTAAGAGCTTAATAGAAAGGTATGAAATAACCTAGTTTAGTCTTAGATAACTAAAATCTATTGTATTGTTGAGTTAATAAATCCTCAGGGATTTAATTGGAAGAGTTATACTAACAAGAAAGTACCCGAACTGTCAAATTCAAAAAAATTCCAAACCCATATTAAAAAGTAGACCTCCATGCGAGATTCACGAAACCATTTTTTTTATCGGCTGAGAAGCGCTTTATAAGGGTTAAAATCACCCCTAAAGTTTACCCCCAAGAAACGTTTTTTTGATATATCTCGGCTTCTACTTAACTTTTTTTAACGAAACAAAATGGAAAGGGTTTCTTATTAAAAAGCCAAGAAATCCGTGGTAGTATGAACATTAAGGGTTGCATGCCTTATTTTTTAGAGGGTGAAATTGTGTTTTTTCAAGAATAATTTTTGTTGTGAGAATTCATAAAATAATTAAAAATAGGTCAAAACATTATTTTTACCAACTAGAATAAATAACAGTTGGTGTTTTTGGGCTTTCTTCGCGAAACAACCCCTTAAGAGGTGGTAAACCACCCCTAACACAAATGAATTAGGTATATTTTTTTGGCAATTATTTTTTTCCTTAAAATGGGTTCTTGAAGTCGTTAATCGGAATCCACAGTTAGATTCACAATAAAAATTTGAAAATAGTGAATTCAATATGGCGAAAAATTTTTTAGAAATATTTTAAATTCCACGAAAAATAGTATGTAGACCCCCTAGCGGAAATTATATTATGTAAATAAGTGTATAATAATGTAACAATGTTTTGTTATGTTATTCTATTATTTATTATTTTTTTATCATACACTTGTTTATCGTACGATAATCAAGTGTATGATAATGTAGTTGTTTGTAAAAAAGTGTAAGAAAACGTAACAAATTGTACTTTTCTACTGGATTTCGGACGCTTTTACATTTTACCACAGTTTATACCATTTTTTAATAATTTCTTACTTTTCCTTACATTTGAATACGTTTTATTACTTTTTAATTTGTACTCTTAATTCAAATTTTATAGGCATTCTTACACTTTCGTACATCTTTTTACATTTTATTATACATTTGTACTTTTAATTACATCTTTTTACGTTTATATACAAAATTTTGATACACATTTTACATCGTATCACATATTTGTACACTTTTTTCAAATAGTTCATAATTATACTTTTATAATAATTTATAATTGTACTTCTATTTAAATAAAGCTATAAATAAAATATTTTCAAAGATGTAAAGAAAAAATACTAAAACGTAATAAAATGTAAATTATTATGTATTAGAAATATAATTAATATATGTTGCAAAATGTAAGTTACTGTATAAAAGTTTAAATTTTTACAAATTCTTACAGATTTTTACAATTTATTATCTTCTAATACAAATTCTTATACAATTCTACCAATTTCTAAGCAGCACAACGACCAATTTTAAATCCTACGGGTCAGCCAACAGCAGACGGCAAGCTAGCTAATTATTCTGACGATCATGGATTATATGTTTTACAATAATGATATTCATGAAAAAAATGTTGTAAACATAGCGATTTTTTGCACCATGAACATGTTATAATCGCTCGTTTACCACAAATATCGCATGTAATAAAATTAGAATTGAAACAAAATTTTTTTGGGTTTTCAATTTTTTTTGGCCTTTCATCAATGTAACCGGCGGCGTACCAAGCATATTTAAATAAATTTTGAAACCTGGGACTTGATAATTGATTATGTACTAATGAATGCATTTTGATTATATTATTTCTATCGTGTAAGTTGAGATCCTCATTTGTTAGAAATATCATATCCGAAAACGTTCGAACGAAGTTCTTCCACATTTGAAAACCGTAAATATCAAGCGGTTGAAGTTCACTTGTTGTTCTTTGTGGAATTTGTAGAATCGTTAAGGTTTTATGTTTCAGTTTTACTTTATAAATTATATCTAGGCAGTGACCTCTCCATGAATCAAGTAATAGGGTACTTGTTATGGGAGTTGATGGAAAATATACATCTTGCGCCCAAGTTTCAACATGTTCTTTAGTCAATTTACCTTATTCCGATGCCATTACATAAACATTTTCTGCTGCAAATAAATTTTTTCTGACTACAGTTCCAAACTCTCCCTTTGGTTCTTGCATGACTAAAAAGAAGGGTGATAGAAGTTTTCCTTCAGCAGATGCAGTAGGTTGGATAGTATAAGAATGAGTTGTCGAATGCACTGATTGCACTATACTCTCTACACTGTTATCTCCTCTAAGATTGAGGGTTCGACCATTGTGTATTTCGTAATTAAAACCACTTTGGTCGGAGTTATAAACTCGTTTTGCATCATATTTTATGATGGCATTTTTTACTCTATTGCGAAATTCCTGTTTTTGTGCTGACCATTCTTCTGAATCATCTATAGATTTTTTAGTAATAATTTTTGTTATTTTTCGAGAAGCGATATTAAATCGCCGTTTAAATTCATTTAACCAGTGTCTAGAAGTTTTAAATTCATTGAAGTTTAACTCTAATGCTTTTTCTTTTGCCATACGTCTTACATCAATGTCATGAATGGGTATTCTATTCGATCTGGCTACGTTAAATTTTTGTAAACAATATTCCTCAATTTTTTTCAATTTATCGATCCTACTTCCTCCTATTGCCACTTGATCTCTCCATCTATACAGCTGACGTGCCGTTTTTAATTTTTTGAATCGATTTTGGACTGTTTCAAATTTTAACTTGTTTTTACTACTTAACCAATACTCCACAGCTTGCTTTTTGTAGTCAAAATTAATACTCTCTGATTCGGTCGTACATTGATTTTTAGTTTCGGGTGTTATCATATCTTCTGCATCGATATCTTCATGTAAATCATCTGCAGGTATGTCATCGTAAGGTTCGTAGGTATCATCATAATATAGAAATTCTTCCGTTTCTTCGTAAATACTACGATCATTTATACTTGATATTATAATATTATACACTATATTAGCAACATTTCTTTCAGCGTTATTAACAAGTAATTTCTTTTCTTGATCTTGAAACATACTGTTTAAAATAAATAAAACATTCATCGCATTTACCAAATTCATATTTATGGAAAATATTTTCTTTTTTCTTTTAGATACATTGAGTCGCAGTGTAAACCTGTAAAAGTTTTAGTTATTATGGCCTTTTTATAGCCATAACAGTATAGGAATGTACAATAGTATGAATATACAGTAAGTGTAAAAAGTATTCAGACATCCAAAACTTTTGAGGAAAACATTTTACTAAATTCCTTTGTAAGTGCATGGGAATTCGTTATTGTTTGTCAATGTTTCGTCTACAAGATACAGTATTTTATTAGCATTAAATAATTGCTAAACATTATTATTATAAATAAAGTACTACTTCTATTCACTCGTATGAATATTTTTTTACACTTAACTTAACTGATTAAATCGTCAGTATGTCATATTTTATATATTAGAATAACAGTAATGTAACAGTAATTCTAAAAATTAAAATCAAAACATAATTTTTACTATCATAAAATAATTCAATGCATGTATTAAGAGTAAAGTTTCACTATCCAAATATTTACAATTGGTACAATAAAGATTCTATAATAGATTTTTACTGAATTTGACTTTCTTAACTTCGGCCACTTGTTCAAAATTTATTGTATATTTTGACGAGTTTTATATTTAAAAATGCTGCATTTTATTTAACTTTTCAATATTATATCTAAAATATCCTTCTATTAGAAATATTTTGAATAATTATGTAGACGAAAGAAATTTCAATTATATGGTTACTTACGACTATTATTATTGTTGCTATCATTCAATTCAAATAGGATTTCGTACTCGTAAAATGTTTACTTGCCATTAAAAAATATGATGCAAGTACCTCCAGACACTTATATTTTCAATTAATACCCATAAAATAATGTTGACATTGAATATTAATTTAACACGAGCGTAGAAAAACGTTCAGTAACGTATATTTGTTTTCGACTGACCGATGTTTCACTTATCTATGAATAAAAGAGGAGGAATCGGAAGATAAGCCATATCAATGCAAGTGTACGTAATCTTGTATATTGCGCAATAACCATGAATTGCTATAATTATCATTATATTAAAAATTTTGTTCATATTAATTTATATTAATAAATCATAAATAAACTTTTCTTATTAAAACCTATCATAATTTCAACAAGCATGAAAATCTCTCCTAGCTGAAATTATAAAATATGAAAGAAAATAAGATAATACTTATAAAATGGAATAAATTGTCGAAAAATGTAAGAAATCATACGATACTGGATTTCGGGCATATTTAACAAGTTGTTAAAGTTTCTTACATTTTCTTTCAATTCCTTACGTTTTCTAAATATTTCCTTGTGTAGCTTATTTTTATGAAATTATAAGGAAGTATTTGTTAGAAAAATCTGTAAGAATTTGTAAAAATTTAAACTTTTATACAGTAAATTACATTTTGTAACATATATTAATTATATTTCTAATACACTATAATTTACATTTTATTACGTTTTAGTATTTTTTCTTTACATCTTTGAAAATATTTTATTTATAGCTTTATTTAAATAAAAGTACAATTATAAATTATTATATAAGTATAATTATGAACTATTTGAAAAAAGTATACAAATATGTGATACGATGTAAAATGTGTATCAAAATTTGTATACAAACGTAAAAAGATGTAATTAAAAGTACAAATATATAATAAAATGTAAAAAGATGTACGGAAGTGTAAGAATGCCTATAAAATTTGAATTAAGAGTACAAATTAAAAAGTAATAAAACGTAGACAAATGTAAGGAAAAGTAAGAAATTATTAAAAAATGGTATAAACTGTGGTAAAATGTAAAAGCGTCCGAAATCCAGTAGAAAAGTACAATTTGTTACGTTTTCTTACACTTTTTTACAAACAACTACATTATCATGTACTTGTTTATCGTACGATAAACAAGTGTATGATGAAAAAATAATAAATAATAGAATAACATAACAAAACATTGTTACATTATTATACACTTATTTACATAATATAATTTCCGCTAGGGTTTCTACATACTATTTTTCGTGGAATTTAAAATATTTCTAAAAAATTTTTCGCCATATTGAATTCACTATTTTCAAATTTTTATTGTGGATCTAACTGTGGATTCCGATTAACGACTTCAAGAACCCATTTTAAGGAAAAAAATAATTGCCAAAAAAATATACCTAATTCATTTGTGTTAGGGGTGGTTTACCACCTCTTAAGGGGTTGTTTCGCGAAGAATGCCCAAACACACCAACTGTTATTTATTGTAGTTGGCAAAAATAATGTTTTGACCTATTTTTAATTATTTTATGAATTCTCACAACAAAAATTATTCTTAAAAAAATACAATTTCACCCTCTAAAAAATAAGGGATGCAACCCTTAATGTTCATACTACCACGGATTTCTTGACTTTTTAATAAGAAACTCTTTCCATTTTGTTTCGTTAAAAAAAGTTAAGTAGAAGCCGAGATATATCAAAAAATCGTTTCTTGGGGGTAAACTTTAGGGGTGATTTTAACCCTTATGAAGCGCTTCTCAGCCGATAAAAAAAATGGTTTCGTGAATCTCGCATGGTGGTCTACTTTTTAATATGGGGTTGAAATTTTTTTGAATTTGACAGTTCGGGTACTTTCCTTGTAAGTATATGGTATATGTTTAACCTTGGAGTTACAGAGGAAAAATTAGTTTACTCTGTATTTGTTACTAACTGTCTATAAACGTGTATTTTAAATATTATAAATTAATGAAAGAGAATTTTGTGGTTTTATTAAAATAAATGCGTTATAAAAAATTTACTTTATAAACTAATTTAAATATACTAATAGGGGTGTTACTAACATTGCGTTCTGATTTATAAATCGTGAATAACTGTAAAATGGAAGAAGAGCAAATTCATAAAGGTTCGCATTTTCTTTGAATATCTTCTTTAAAATCCGGATTTATTTCAAATAAAAAAAATGAGAATCGACATATTGTCTATTGCTTTTTTTTACCTAAAAGAATTGGAATTGCATCCACTGTTTATAAACATGTTAAGAGCAAATTCCAGTATAAGCGTGGGTAGCAGAAAATGCTGGAAAGCGAGAGAGACGGAAACAGACGCTGTCGTGCGTAATTACAGGGTTTTCCCAGTTTATTGTTTTTGGAGTGGCTAAGAAATTTCGACGCGTACTCGGGTTCAGGAAAATTACCGCTTGCAGATGTTTGAGTCTGGCTAGTGTTTACTGAGGCTATCGTAAGAGGAAGGAAACGAAACAAAAACTTTACGACCCGCGACGAAGAAGGAAGCGTTGTACCCTTACTTCGAGATGTTTGCGTGTGGGATTTCTCATGCGGCCGAAAATTTTTGACCTGAGTTTTTATGACCCTAAACAAAGAAAATTTTTGAGGATGAACAAATTCTAAAATGATCTAATCCGATGATTGTTGGATGCGAGGAAATAGTGAGCATTTCTTAAATATTGCGTTTGAAATGAATGATACAAGAGCGTTTCACTTTTTAAATGCCAGATAAAATTTTACAACATAATTGCCTTACTACTAAGAGTAAAGTGTCGAAATTTTATACTTTGAAAAGGAAACATACAATACTAAAGGTTACAAGATTCCAAGTTTTATTTACAAAACTGGATCTTATATTTTTTTTTTATATTCTGAAAAAAAAGGAAACTGTATCAAGCTCCAATATATTTTTCTATATTGTTGAAATCAAAATAATTGTGAAAAGAGGTACTATGCCAATTTTTCTAATTCGAAAAGATTAGTATCTAAAAGTACTTAGGTAACAGTGCTCTTCTGTATTTTAAAACTATTGAGAATCAGATCTCTAATCTCTTATTAATAAATCCAGAGTAATAAAGGAAAAGAAAAAATGATGGAATTATACAATATTTTGAATTCCAAATTTTTTCTTTTTTTTTTTTCTCTGAAATCTGATATTGGTTTACGAGATTCATGTAATAATGAAATAAAATAATTTTTATTATTTTAAAGAAAAATATTTTTAGCAGAACGTAACAGGTGTAACCGATAATATTGGTATAAATAAGAACTTCTCAAGACAGTTTTTTATAAATGATATTTCTCTTTTTATACGAATTACTAGTAGACCTCTAAGATAAAATAAATAATATTTCAAAAGATCGACTAGGGAGTCACATGGGTCCGAATCAACTGTGCAGAATGCCCTGCATTCAGAGCCACTATCCTACTATTCTGCACTAAATTACTTACCTCTTTAATTTACAACCTGTCGATGGTGGCGCTCATAGAGGGGCATTCATCTAGCACTTAACCACGTAATCACCAAACCATTTGAAAATGCAATTAGAAAACGGCGTAATTTAAAAATGTTATAAAAAAACATATAACGAATAAAATACCAAACTGTTTTTGTAAATTGAACAATTTCTCATAAACTTTAACTGAGAATATTAAAAAAGTCATAATTCAGACCATGTTATTAATTATCAATAAAATTGTCTTAAAGAATGCAATAGACAATTATTAAATCGCACCACTTCTGCCACAATGGACAATACGAGAATAATAAATTGGTAACTAATTGATATTGCCTGACTCAGAGAAAAGTTAATAGCTATTCGCTCTGTTATGGTTTGATTGTGTATTTGATATTAAATAAAGCGCTGATTAATAAAGTGACGAGTAATAAAGTGATTTCATCCTCGTATGGACGTTTGCGTCTGAGCAAAGCAAGGGTTAAAAGGTCACGCGAGGTTGAAATCACATTCTCGCTCGCATATCAAATAATATTTTTTGAAACGACGTGTATAAAGATTGATTTAGCGCTTGCTTTTACATTCGAGCGTGTGCGAAATCGAGCTTTGCGCGTGGAGTGTCAAAAAATAAAGCTTGATACATATGCGCGGTGCAGGTGATCGTTGCACCGGTGTTTTTGTCGCTGTCGCTGTCATTGACTCACCCGCTTCGTCACTTGTATCGAAATGGACTATTTCGAAACTAAGTGCGGAAAACTCGATTTTCTATGCCTATTTAGCATACGCAAAGTGTAATATCCCCCATTCTTAATTCGAAGCGTGCAGAGCACTCACTTTGCGCACTCACAAGAAGATGATCAGGAATGCGGATCCTGGATTTGGCTAAAACTGTAGGAGGTACTTCTTTAGGACAAATAATGAGACTCGTGTCTCGGGATTTTTGTGAATTGGCCTTTTGTTCCAAGATCCAAGCTATTTTATGTCTAAAATGAACAATTTTTGAGAAAAATGGGGTCTCTTTCTTTTGGTTATAGCTTTTTGAATATTTCGGTCATATAAATGGACTAAAAAATGTATAAAAGAAGGCAGAAAAAGCTTTTATTAAACTGCGTTACGTTAAAAAATGTCGATTTGTCTAATAGTTATAGAGTGTCAAAAATAGAGTAAGAAAATAACTAAATATTTATGATTTTTCTCAAGAATTTAACAGGTGGTATTTTAAGCTATCTTCTTACTCTATTTTTGATAGCCTATAACTTTTTGAGAAATCAACATTTTTTAACGAAACATATCTTAAATTTAAAATGTTTTCTGTCTTCCTTCATAAACTTTTTAGTCCATTTGTACGAGTGAAACATTCAAAAAGCTATAGCTAAAGAAAGAGGCACCATTTTTATAAAAAAATTGTTGATTTTAGACATAGAATAGCTTGGGTCTCGGATCAAAGGCCCATTAACAAAAACCCCCAGACAGGTGTCTCATTATTTGTCATAAAGAAGTACCTCCTACAGGTTTAGCAAAATCCAGGACTGGCATCGCTGATCATCTCCTTGTCAGTATGCGAAGCAAGCACTTTGCACACTGCGAGTTCCAAGTGCGAGGAACCCACACTTTGCGTACGCTACATAGGCATTGGGAATCAATTTGCGCACACGTTTAAACAAATAGTATACGCAATGCCTGTTTATAGGTGTTTCCCATACTCCTATATTTTGTCGCCCGAGCGTAGCGAGGATGATATTTCCTTCGCCTCTCCGGCACTTTTTGCGTAATGTACTATTATCATGAATTAGATTCCTTGTTTGAGTGCAGTTCAGATATAAATCAAGAATCAAACAAAATTTTAAGGTACCTTATTGTTTTAAATACAATTACAAAATATCTTAAAACATAAGATTTTTGTAAATCCAAATATTTCAAAACACAGTGTTTAAGAGGGTGTCGCACTATACTAACACTATTTTATCGGCGGAACATGTCCAAGTAATTAATATAGTAAAAGAATGGCGATTTACGCCTCGGACAAATTTAGTTGCCCTGCGTAATCCTGAAATACCTCATTCTACGAAGTTTCGAGACGAAAATACGACGACACCTTTGTTTATTCTTGGAACGAAAATTAAGGAAAATTAATCTAATTTTGTTCCAAGAATAAATAAAGGTGTCATCGTTTTTTTGACTCGAAACTTTGTAGAACGATGTATTAGAGGACTACGCAGCGCAACTCAATCTGTTTAAGACGGAAATCGTTATTCTTTTATTTATATTCATTATTTGAACTTGTTCCACCGATAAAACAACTATAGTGATAATATTTAAAATGAATCAAACGGGAAACCGATAAAACAGCAAAACCGCCCACATGTTTTTTATCACAAAAGCACCACATATATATACCTCGTGTGATCTACAAATTAAATAAAAAATTCATGTCAAAAAAATAATTTTTATAACATTTCGAATTGGAATATTTAGAAAATGGATATATACGCGTGCATGTGTAAGGGTGTATGTATATAGGTGTTGTGTGATTAAAGTCAAATCTCGCTCGCATAGTCGCGACTAAGACTGGGCACGCGCCACGAGAAGAAGAAAGAAGCCGACGCGCCGAAAAAAGTAACGCGGCGGCCACCTTGAGTCCAACGTGTGACAGGGGCCTGATTCTAAATTTGTCTCGACGTCGAGGCACACCAAATCCGGAGCTGTAGACCAATTAGGGAGCTCCTTTAAAAGGAAAAGCAGTTGTCTCGCGGCCGAGACACATTTAGAATCAGGCCCCAGGTGCATAGGCGATCTCGTGTGCTCTCGCAGTCCCGTACGTATTTCGAGTCTTCGTTCCCTCCGCGCCTCAACTCTCCAACCCAGCATACGGCGGAGTCACCACTACACAGCCAGCAACAGCCGGAATCCTCCCCTGCAGAGAAGTGAGAGATATAGCGAGAAGAAGGAGGGAAGCGACCTTCGGCGGACAAGACGCCGCGCGACTCCTTGCCTGTCAGCGAAAGAGCGAGAGAGACAGCGCGAGACTTTCAGGGTTACCTTATGGTGATCTTTTATACTTTGAGAGGAAGTAAGACAAAACTTCGCCACCTGGCAATTCTGCTCACTTCTCGCAGGAGAGAGAGAGAGAGAGAGAGAGAGAGAGAGAGAGAGAGAGAGAGAAGGGATTCTGTGTGGGACAGCTAGCCAGCCAAATGTAAATTTGTGAGCATTATATTTGCCATCTTGGTACCGCGTGCGAGCAGCCGCCTGAATTATATGTCGAATTCCTTGAAAAATATGCTTTAATTTAATAAAAAAACACGCTCTTAGTTTATCGATTTTATCTTTCTATGGAGTATTTGAAACCTAAAAAAACTTGGGCCCATCATCGCGTATGCTTGTGACACCCTTTTTCCCATACCAGTGCTAAGATCAATTGAAAATTCTGTGGTAATTAATAAATTATATTTTTACTCAAAAATGAACATCCGAATGTCGTTTGAGGCAAAGTCTGACTATTCCTGTAATATTTCCGAGTTTTTCTGATCTGAAAACGATATTTTTTACTTTACAGCTTGTGCAAAATTCAAATTAGAAAATATCGATTTTGATATAACAAACGAATTCTTTAAAATAATTGATGAATATCATTTTTGTTTATCATGTTTGAAATGCTAAGTACATGTAGGAGGCAGAAAAAAGAGCCAGGTGTTTTCGTCTCGGGGCTAACAGTAGTCAACGCCTGCCCCAGACGCCGCACAGTGGGCAAAACCGACTTTTTCTTTTTCAAAATCGTATAACTTGCGATAGGAATATCCATACTCAATGAATCTTGCTGGAGCTTCAAGATTAAGAATTGCCGAATATAGGAAAACTATAGGGAAAATGATATTATAACATTATAACCTCGAAAACACGGTGTTAAAGTGTCAATTTTCTAAAAAAACTTCTTTAGTTGATTGGAGTATACGACTTAACACTATATATCAAATGTTTAAAGCCATTTTTCATAGAATATGGAGCGCTGAATTAGATAACACAATTAATATTAATTAAAAACCTAACCGAAAATAATAGTGATGAGCTAATGATTAATAATTACATTTTTTTCATACTTAATTGTTTGTAATCTATCAGTGTACAAAATGAATGCTAATAAATGATATTTCAAATTCATAATTAACCATATAACCTTCTAACCTCAATTTAGATATGTTATGATTACATGAATTATAATTATATCCGTCCATAGTCCTAATAAAGGAGATTTAAGAAGATTTACTTTACTTTTCTATTCTCTGTTACACATTATGTATTACAGAATTTAAATGCCCAAGTTTTGTTGGTTAAGAAAATAACCTGAAAAACAGATCCCGATTTACATTCAGTCAGCTAACCAAGAATCACTGATTTCTTCTTATAAAGTAAATGATTTAAGTAATTTTTCATAGATTATGCACAACTGAATCAGATAACACAATTTATATTCATTAAAAACATAACCTAAAGTATCAGTGATGCGCTAATAATGAATGAGTACAGTTATCTTCACATATTTCATGGTTTATAATGATCAAGTATGCTAAAAGGTATTGGCATACTAATAAATAATGTTTAAAAAATGAAATGAACCAGAAAAACCTTCCAACCTCAATGTAGGTAGATTATGATAATATGAATTATAATTGCTTACCCCATACTCTTAATTAGAGTAAATTCACTTTACTTTTCCATTCTCTTTTACACATTATGTAGTATTACTGAATTTAGATGCGCATGTTTTGTTGGTTAAAAACATAATCTGAATAACAGATCTCGATTTACATTCAATCAGCTAACCAAGAATATTGATTTCTCCTTATAAAGTACATGATTTAAGTAATTTTTCATAGATTATGGACAACTGAATCAGATAACACAATTTATATTGATTAAACACATAACCTAAAATATTAGTGATGCGCTAATGATAAAGGAGTACAGTTTTGTTTACCTATTTCATGGTTTATAATGCTCAAGTGTGCTAAAAAGTATTGGCATACCAATAAATAATGTTTTAAAAATGAATAGAGCCAAAAAAATCTTATAACCACAATTGTGTTATCTCATTTAGCTGTCCATAATCTATGAAAAATGACTTTCAACATTTACAATACAGGGATAAATCTATGATTTTTTATTAGCTAATCCAATATAAGTCGGGATCTGTTATTTAGGTTATGTTTTTAACCAACAAAACTTGCGCATCTAAATTCAGTGACATATGACGTGCGAAAGAAAATTGAAAAGTAAAGTAAATTTAATTAAGAGTATGGGGTAAAGCAATTGTAATTCATATTATTATTACCTACTTACACTAAGGTTAGAAGGTTTTTTTGGTTCATTTTATATTTTAAACATCATTAATTCGTATATCAATACATTTTAGTATACTTGAACATTATAAACCTTTGAATATGTGAAAATAATACAGCTGCCCATAAATATGGAAATAGACTTTAAACATTTACTATATAGCAATAAGTCTATGAATTTCGGTTAGCCTACGAAATATAAATAGGGATGTATTATTCAGGTTATGGCCTTAACCAAAAAAACTTGCGGTTGACAGTATTAATTGTAATTCATATTATCATATTACCTACCTACATTGAGGTTAGAAGTTTTTTTTGGTCAGTTCATATTTTCTAGATTAGAATAGATTATATTTGTGAGATGGCTTAAGGGGACAAGCCATGGTTAGGGGGTCGAAAAATCGATTTTTTTTTATGTACTATTTTGATAGCAAATTTTCCGCTGAATACTATGCTTCCAACCGCATTTCCAAATTCGATTTCGTTTAGAAAATACAGCTAAAACCGTGAAGTCACTTTTTTGCATATTTAGTGATTTTTCTTAAATTATCCATTTTAGATATACTATTGTTAATCTTATATTATTTTATGCTTCACAGCATACAATACTGAATTTAGAACGTAAATGTACATTGACATAGTAGGCAAACTTAACTCGAGGTATAAATCTCGTGTATTTTACTTTTACTCTACTTATACAAAAGTATATACGTACAATACATATAGATGGTTTAAAATCTCATCTGTTTACGTTCTGTCAGCGCCATAGTCGTTGGGATTTAAACTAAAAGTGTTTTGAATATAATAGAATCTGCATTTTTCAATGCAATTTATTCAGTATTGACAAAAAATTTTTTTGTAAATAAAGTGCTGTGTAGAACTCTTTTAACTGAGAGTGTAGAAGACAGCGATTTTAGGTTAACTGCACTGTGCAAAGTGTTGTTAATATTTTTAATTTAGTGAGTTCAGTGAGTGACTTTTATTTGTGTTTTTTAATAACTAACATTATAGAGGATTAGATATTAGCCACTATGGATTCTGACAAGAGAAATAGAACATCAGGAGCTCCAGGAAAGAAGAGAAAATTTGGAAGAAAAAAAACATAAAGGATTTAACAAAATTCAGAGAATGTTCAACAAAAAATCACGAACAAAAGGAAAAGAAGTACAACTTCAGGGAAAATAAAAGATATATCTGTAGAAGCGTCACAAATAAGAAACAGAATAATAGATATAAACATTCTGTTCTTACAGCTGGAGAAATTTCTTGTATGTGCAACATGTAAAGGACAAGTTAAAATTATAGAAGAAGATATTCGAGGACTTGGCTCCAAATTTAACATTATGTGCAAAAATTGTTCAGAGAGAAGAATTATAAGCACGAGCAAGCAAGTTGGAGCTCAAAGCAATGCTTATGAAACCAACAGACGCAGTCTTCTTGCACTAAGAGCAATTGGGCAAGGATATGCTACATTGCAAACTTTTTGCGGAATCATGGATTTGCCACCCCCTGTTGCACATAGTTTTTATGACCATCTCAATGAAGATTTAAGCAAAGTGACTCAAGAGGTAGCACAAAATTCTATGCAAGAAGCCGTCAAAAAGGAAACAGCATTAACACCAGCTGAAAATCAAGGCCTAGATGTATCTGGTGATGGGTCATGGAGAAAAAGAGGATTTTCTTCATTGCAAGGAATTTCAAGTTTGATTGGCTTGCGTTCTCAACAAGTTCTTGACATATTTATCAAGAACAGTTTTTGTAAAGCATGTTTAAAGTGGGAAAATAGAAAAGGCACAGAAGAATATGAAGACTGGTTCAGTGATCATCAAGATAAATGTGCAGCAAACCATGAAGGAAGTGCTGGAAAGATGGAAGTCGATGGAGTTGTGGAAATGTTTAGAAGATCTCAAGAAAAGTATAATGTAAAATACCATCATTACATTGGAGATGGAGATTCGAAAGTGTACAGTGCTTTGTGCCAGGCCAAACCGTATGGAGATGAAGTTAAAGTTGAGAAGAAGGAGTGTGTGGGACACGTCCAGAAACGAATGGAAACCAGACTCAGGAATTTAAAGAAAAATTTTGGAAAAAAGTTATTAGACGATGGAAAAACCATTGGAGGCCAAGGACGATTAACAGCAAAAGTAATTGATCAGCTCACCACATATTATGGTAATGCCATCAGAAACAACACGGACTCTGTAGAAAAAATGCTGAATGCTATATGGGCTACGTACTACCACAAGATTTCCACAGACCAGAATCCTCAACATCATTTATGCCCACCAGGACAGAGCAGTTGGTGCAAGTGGCAAAAAGCGAAGGCTCAAAAAAACTAAAGATTTTCATCATAAAGGCAGTATTCCTGCAGTGATTATGGAGCAGTTGAAACCAATTTACAAAGATCTCTCTGAACAGGAGCTGCTTCACAGATGTTTAGGCGGTTACACCCAAAATAGTAATGAGAGTTTTAATAATTCAGTTTGGAAGATTGTAACCAAGACCTCCTTCAGTGGTGTACATGTGCTCACAGCAGGTGCTTGTATTGCTGTCACTTGCTTCAACGATGGAAGAGTTGGTTTTCTGAATATTATGGAAGCCTTTGATGTGAAACCTGGAGTAGCTGCAATTGAGTGGGCACAGAAAAGCAATGACATCAGATTATTTCATGCTGAGAGAAATGCCGAAGAAAACACTTTAGAAAATAGGAGAAAACGAAGGAGACTGCAATTGAATTTACCTGAAGAGTCATATGCACCAGGTTCTTACTAGAGTAGGTAAAAAGTTATTTTTATGCGATAATAGCTAATATAATATTTATTAATTTTTTTCTTTTTACAGGTGTGTTATTGGCTCTCATAAAAGGATTAATTTATTTTGAGGTTATTTTTACTGTCAATAACATTTATGACTAACAATGTTTTCAGCCTAGTACGAAAAAAAATAAGTACAACATTTATGTATTAATCTAAAAAATTTTAAAATATTGTTGAATTAATGAAATTCTTTTTTATAGGTTTATTCAACAGTTAAAATGATTTAGCCAGGACTACTTTCATCTAATTGGCATCTGTTTCATTTTTCCACTAAAGTATATCATACAGAATGAAAAAAAAATTTTTGGTAAGTAGTTTTGAAACTTATATAAAGTTATAGAAAACCAAAACTTTGAATTGAATTTCTGAATAACTTGTTTTTTGTATTTACAGGGACTTTGCCGCAGGATTTCTTTTAAATAAAGCAAGCTAGAGGTTTGGAAATTTAGAAGTATCTTTAAAATTGTGTTGGTTATAGAAAATGTGAGGTACTTTTTTGAAAAAGGCTTTAGAAAAAAAATTATAAAATAAAATTACAAAAAATATTGAAATTTCAATAAAAAAAACATTAAAAAATTAGATTTTTCATTAAAAAACAATTTTAAAAATTTTTTAAAAAAAAAGTAGCTCACATTTTCTATAACTGGTATAACTACAAAGGTACTCCTAAGTAACCAGACCCCTTATAAAGTCTATATATCCCTGCCTTGCTTTGTTCAAAAAATTGCCTGCGGCAATGACATGCCAGTTTCTAATTCAGAAGGGTTTCTTAATCTAATGGACTGCAAGACCAAAATCTTAAACATCTGGATGATGTAGTCTTAAATTATAGGTAATTGTATAACTTAATAATAAAAAAAAGTTTGAACTCTTAAAATTATATATTGGCTTTGTTATTAAAGAATTAATACAATAGCTTTTTTTTCAGGTTCAACCATGGCTTGTCCCCTTAAAGCGTCAGTAGTTCCCCTGTTTTTAACAAAACCATATTGTTTATCAGAAATTATGTTACATGCCCTTAAGAAGGCATATAATCGATTATATATAATTTTTTCAAAGATCTTAGCAATGTTTGAAATAAGCGAAATAGGTCTGTAGTTGGAGGCACATGACCTGTCTCCAGCTTTAAATATGGGAACCACTTCTGCAGTTTTTAATACCCGAGGCCATTTGGAATTAACAATGCATAAATTGAAAATATATTTTAAAGGTAGCGATATATAAGTGGAGATCATTTTTAAGGTCTTACTATTAGTGCCATCTACCCCTCCTGTTTTGTCTTTCATTTCATTGATTATTTTATTAACTTCGAGCTGATTTATAGGATTGATAAAGATTGTTTTTGGATTTGTTCGAGGTAATTTAATATTTGCATTAGTAAGACGTTTAATTTTGTTACTTAAATTTAAACCTACATCACAGAAATATATGTTCATGTAATTAGCGATATCACATTTGTTATCTAATTTTTCATTATTTATTGTGAGGCTATTTATACTATTTACCTCTTTTTTTTCTTAGATAAGCTAGAGTTTATAAATTTCCATAATTTTTTAGGATTGTTACACAAGATTCCACTTGATCTTTTACATGTTTAATTTTAGCATCTTTTATAACCTTATCTAATAATTTGACATAGGCCTTGTAGTCACCTTTTAATGTTACATTATCAGTATTGCTTCTCCATAAAGTATACAATGTTTCTTTTGTTTGACAGGATTTCATTATTGCGCTTGTGATCCATTTTTTTCTTGGCACCAGACTTTTATTGTACCGTTTTTTGTTATTGAATGTTGTAGCTTTATCTGTGCCTTCCTGTATTAGTTCAATCAATTTTTCTACAGCAAGTTCAGGATCTTGTATAGACAATATCTCATTCCAGTTAGTACTATTTGCAATATGTATTGGTTTTCTGTAATTTATGGATTTCAAATTATGAAAGGTACGAGGGTCATTTGATAAGTACCTAGCCTACAAATGAAAACACCAAAATTTTACAAAAAATAAAATTTATTTTTCAATGTAGTCTCCTTTTAGTTGAATACACTTGGTCCAGCGGTGTTCCAATTTTATTAACCCCGTTGAAAAAAATGTTTTCTCTTGGTTTGCAAAATAGGCCTCCGTGGCGGCGATTATTTCGTTATTGGAGTAGAATCTCTTCCCGGCGAGCGAATTTTTTAGGTTCGGAAACAAACAAAAGTCGCACGGAGCCAAATCTGGAGAATACGGTGGATGGGGCAGCAGTTCGTAGCGTAATTCGACCAATTTTGCCGTGGCGAGTGCAGAAGCGTGAGCCGGTGCATTATCGTGGTGGAAAAGCACTTTCTTTTTAGACAAATGGGGCCGTTTTTCTTCTAACACGGCGTCAAATCGGCTCAATAGTTCGGCGTAGTACTGTCCTGTGACCGTTTTGCCCTTCTCCAGATAGTCAATAAAAATCACACCTTGAGAATCCCAGAAAACAGTGGCCATCACCTTTCCGGCCGACGGGACCGTCTTCGCCTTCTTCGGAGCAGGTTCACCGGGTAAGGTCCACTGTTTTGACTACTCCTTGGTCTCTGGAGTGTAGTAGTGAATCCATGTTTCGTCGACGGTCACGTAACGACGCAAAAACTCTTTTGAATTGCGATTAAACAGCTCCAAACACTGCTCTGAACTGGTCACACGGATGCGCTTGTTGTCTGCAGTCAGCAAACGCGGCACCCACCTTGCTGACAGCTTCCTCATGCCTAAAATCTCATGTAGGATATGCCACACGCGTTCTTCTGAGATGCCTACTATCGCAGCTATCTCGTGCACCTTTAATCGGCGGTCTGACAAAACGATATCGTGTATTTTTGTCACGTTCTCCTCCGTAGTGGCTGTTTTCGGAGCACCTGGGCGTGGATCATCAAAAACCGACGTACGACCACGTTGAAACTCGTTATACCAAAATTTAACGGTCGCCATCGAAGGAGAAGCATCCCCATACACTGCACCCAAGCGTTCTTTAATTTCACTGCGCGATTTCCCTTCCAAAAACAAGAATCGAATCACCGACCGATATTGTTCTTTCTCCATTTTTTCAAAAATCAACGGACACATTTGCTTTCACACGCTCTCAAAAATAAACTACAACTCCGATCCGGCTGAAATTTCGTCTGTAACCTTTTGCAGGAAGATACTGCACTGTAGTGTATTTCTGGTGCGATAGTGGCACCATCTGGCGGTGAGGCTAGGTACTTGTCAAATGACCCTCGTATCAGTTGATAATGTAATATTATCTATATTTACGAGTAGTGTGTAATGATCTGTAATAGGGTTTGTTAGTTTGTAAGATGTAGTCTCAAAAGTGTTAGATTTAATGAATATATTATCAATGCAAGATCCTCTGTTATTATCTCCAGGTCTAGTAATGCCTGTGAAGCATGGAGAATATTCATTTTCTAATAAGTTATTGAGAAATTCTTGATTATTTGTATTATCAGTCGCTTCATTATTCTTAATATTACTATACAAAATATCTATGTTGAAATCACCAGCAAGAATATGATTTTTTGTATTTTTAATCCTATTAATTTTTAGATATTTCTCAAGATTGTAATTAAATTCGGTTTTTGTTATATTATGACATCTGTACATTGCAGATATTCCTACAAATAAGTTGCTTTCCAGTTTTATTTCAGCGCTTAATATACTTAGCTTACCAATAATTACTATTTCAGTAGCTACAATTAGATTATTTTTTACATACATTACAACGCCATCGTTTTGGTTTATTTTACTTTCATTATAATAAATGTTATATCCTGGTATTTGGTAGTATTGATAATACTCCAAGTTCCAGGTTTCAAAACATATTATGACACTTGGTTTTGTAATAAGATTTTCAATAAGCATTTCAAGTTTAGAAAAGTTTGTATTTAAGCTTCTAATATTTACAGATAATATAAGATTGCGGCTATTTTTAATTTTCTTATTAAGACTCTGTGTATCACTTACGCTTATTTCTTTCAAAATAATATTTTCACTATCAAATAGTTCTTGATTTCCGTGATTTGTATCTTTGAGTTTCTTCATCCATTGTGGTGTGTTGGTGTCGTTTGTCCAGTCTGCTTAGCTACGATGTTCTCGTTCATTAACCTTAGCTTTGACGGTGATAAATTGGACGTCCCCTTTACCGGTGATAAGTTGGAAATCTTCGTTACAATATGTTGGTACTGGTAGTTATCTACTTTACCCATGTGCCTTGGAATAGTGGGTTTGATGATGTAGTCAGTGGCGTCGATTAACTTTTGTATCTTACCTAGCAAAATTTTGCATGCGTGGCTATCCGTTGCTATATGTTTCGTATCATAATGTGTTCCATATTATCTATTTGTATAGTCACAATTTATGCACTTGTTTTCTTTTTCACCATTACACTTACTTGTTTCATGTTTATCTGCGCACTTAAGACACACATGCTTATTTCTGCATTTTGATGTATTATGCCCATATCTTGCACATTTTCAACAAGGACACTTTACAATTTTGATACCCCATAAAAATTCTATTGTTATTTTCTTTAATAAATTTGTGAATGTCACCTGTAACTTCCAAAACGATTGATTGCAATTTACTTTTGTTGTTCGTATATGAATGTAGTATGTGGCACTTTTTATCAAAGTTTTTGAAATTTCTCAAATTGATATCTTCTTCGAGTGCTGAGTCATCCAATTCTAGGATGTTATCTATGCCAGTCACTCTCACTTTAGGGTTTAAAACTTGTTCCTTTTGTACTTCACAGATTATACCTAATTCTCGATTTTTTAATAGATTGAGCGCTGTATTAACATTTTCTTCTTCTAGACAGGATATAATTAGTTCATCAGTGTTTTTCTTATATATTTTTTTAGCCTGTATTGATTTTTCTTGAATTAGACACCAAGTAACGGTACTCTCCAAATTTTCCATTTTTTCTTCTTTTTTATTTTTTTTTATAAAAATTTTTGGCACACGTTTTGGTTTTCGTTTGGTATTTGTAAGTATTTGTGCATAAGTACTATTAGATATCTATAGATTATTTCCTTTGTAATTTAGTTTTTGTATCAACAGGTTGTTTTTGTCTGTTAATTCTTCGTTAAGCTGCTTGAGAATGGTATTTTTGTCGATCAATTCAGCGTTTAGTTGTTTCATCAAGGTTGTTTCTATTAATAAATTTTGTTCCATGCCATCGTTTTCATCGGCAATAGTTTCGTTGAGTGCTTTCTGTGTCTCTTCGTGTATATCTTCTAATAAGTCTTGTCTTACCAAGTTTTTTGCTTCCAGTTTTATTTGTGCAATCATAGTTCTAACCTCTGCTGCCACGAACAAATGGTCAAATTTAGAGGTCAGATCCAATTTTGTGTGCTGATCACAAATTATGAATGCATCACAATTTTAGTAAACATAATATTCAAGTTTTCTTTAGAAACGATAATAATTTAGAAAGGTTATTTAGTAATTGTAAAGACAAAGATGATAAATGTTTAAAATCGAGAGTAGTTTATAAAAATAATTGTAGGGATTGTAATGGTTTTTATATTGGTCAAACGGGCAGATATTTGAAAAAGAGAATATATGAACATCAATATAGTTTACGCAGCTCAAGTTGTACATCGGGTTTGAAAAAACATTGTTTAAATAGTTTGCATTCATTCGATTTTGGGAGTGTGGATATTTTGGAACAGGGGATTAAGAATAAATATAAGAGGGAAAGCCTTGAAAGTATTCACATTCTAAGAAATCGGAATAATGTAAATTTAATGATAGAGTCAAGTAAATTAGATAACATTTACCATTCTTTATTAATTTAAGTGAGAATGGAAAGTTGGAGAGGGGAATGTGGATGGTGGTGGAGGTAAGAGGAAAGAAGGGGGTATGGGGGTATATAGGGAGGTGTATCGTGGGTTTCATTTCAGTCCCTGAGGAGGAGCCGGAGCGGGCTCGAAACGTTGGACAATGTGGTGCTGGTGGGCAGTCAGATTGTCCTTTGCTAACAAAGTTTTCTTTTTTCCAGGTTTTTTTTCCAGGATTTAATTAAGTTTTTATTTCAGATTCTGCGGGGGTGATTATAAACAAGGGCAATCTGACTGCCATAAATATTAATTATTTTAATTTAATTTGTAAGACTGTAAGACCGATGGAAAAATCCTTTATTAGTTGATATTATCATAGTACGTACCTACATTGAGGTTAGAAGTTTTTTTTGGTCAGTTCATATTTTAAACATTATTTATTGGTGTGCCAATACCTCTTAGCACACTTGAGTATTATAAACCATTAAATATGTGAAGATAACTGTACTCATTCATCATTAGCGCATCACTGATACTTTAGGTTATATTTTTAATCAATATAAATTGTGTTTTATGATTCAATTGTCCATAATCTATGAAAAATCACTTAAATCATTTAATTTATAAAGAGAAATAAGTGATTCTTGGTTAGCTGACTGGATGTAAATGGGGATCTGATATTCAGGTTATGTTCTTAACCAACAAAACTTGCGTACCTAAATTCAGTAATACATAATGTGTAAAAGAGAATAGAAATGTAAAGTAACTTAACTCTAATAAGAGTATGGGGTAAGCAATTATAATTCATGTTATCATAACCTACATACATTGAGGTTAGAAGTTTTTTCTTGTTCATTTCATTTTCTAATCATTATTTATTAGTATGCTCATAACTTTCAGCACACTTGAACATTATAAATCATGAAATATGTAAAGTAAAATGTACTCATTTAACATTAGCGCATCACTAATATTTTAGGTTATGTTTTTAATGAATATAAATTGTATTTTCTGATTCAGTAGTCCATAATCTATGAAAAATTACTTAAATCATGTACTTTATAAGGAGAAATCAATATTCTTGGTTAGCTGATTGAATGTAAATCGGGATCTGTTATTCAGGTTATGTTTTTAACCAACAAAACATGCGCATCTAAATTCAGTAATACATAATGTGTAAAAGGGAATGGAAAAGTAAAGTGAATTTACTCTAATTAAGAGTATGGGGTAAGCAATTATAATTCATATTATCATAATCTATCTACATTGAGGTTAGAAGGTTTTTCTGGTTCATTTCATTTTTTAAACATTATTTATCAGTATGCCAATACCTTTTAGCATACTTGATCATTATAAACCATGAAATATGTGAAGATAACTGTACTCATTCATCATTAGCGCATCACTGATACTTAAAGTTATGTTTTTAATGAATATAAATTGTGTTATCTGATTCAGTTGTGCATAATCTATGAAAAATTACTTAAATCATTTACTTTATAAGGAGAAATCAGTGATTCTTGGTTAGCTGACAGAAAGTAAATCGGGATCTGTTTTCAGGTTATTTTCTTAACCAACAAAACTTGGGCATTTAAATTCTGTAATACATAATGTGTAATAGAGAATAGAAAAGTAAAGTAAATCTTCTTAAATCTCCTTTTATTAGGACTATGGACGGAAATAATTATAATTCATGTAATCAGAACATATCTAGATTGAGGTTAGAAGGTTATATGGTTGATTTTGAATTTCAAATATTATTTATTAGCATTCATTTTGTACACTTATGGATTACAAACAGTTAAGTATGAAAAAAATGTAATTATTAATCATTAGCTCATCACTATTATTTTAGGTTAGGTTTTTAATTAATATTAATTGTGTTATCTAATTCAGCGCTCTGTAATCTATGAAAAATGACTTTAAACATTTGATATATAGTGTGAAGTCGTGTACTCCAATCAACTAAAGAAGTTTTTTTAGAAAATTGACACTTTAACACCGTGTTTTCGAGGTTATAATGTTATAATATCATTTTCCCTATAGTTTTCCTATATTCGGCAATTCTTAATCTTAAAGCTCCAGCAAGATTCATTGAGCAAGGATATTCCTATCACAAGTTATACGATTTTGAAAAAGAAATAGTCGGTTTTGCCCACTGTGCGCCGTGAGTAACCCTTGATAATGCGGCCTAATATATTGTGTTATTAATAAATTTATTTTTTGTAAATAAAAAATGTTAAGTGAGTCAATGTATTCGAGGATTTAAGTTTATTTTCGAAGTTAATTTTAAAAAGATTTACATAAATCACGCTATTTCTAGCGAGGGTGAGGTGTTCTGCATGAGTCGAAGTCGACGGCGCCTAAGATAGAGACGACAGATGAAAACACCTTACCCGAGTCTGAAATAGATTTTTCTCCTGTGTTAGACATCGTATTTTTACACAACTTTTCATTTCTACCCTATAAATGACGAGAAATGACCATTGCTACGCTAAACTGGTGAGAAATAGCCATTTCTACCCTGAAAACAGGTGAGAAATAAAAAACTAGTGAGGAATGGCTATTTTTACCCCGGTTTACAGGGTAGAAATAGCCGTAGAAATAGCCATTTCTCACCCGTATTCAGGGTAGAAATGGTACTTTCTTAAAAGTTATTCTCATCTGTTTTCAGGGTCGAAATGTCAATTTCTCACTAGAAATCCTAACCTTCGTGCTCGTGACCATAAGGAGGTCATCCCTATAGTCGCTTAGACAGCGCAGATTCCAGCTGCATTGGGGGCTCAAGCTGATCTCTGTTAAGATAATAGAAGGGGAACCGCAGGAACAGCAACAGCCGTGTAGGGTATGACCGTTCTAAGCAGAATGACTAAGGACGGCATACCATTTACTCAAATTAACTTGCCCCAACAAAGGCGCCACGGCGGTCCTGGCCAGTCGCATGGCTGGGGTGCAGACAGGCATCTGCCTAATCCAAGAACCATGGGTGATCGCGGGGCCTGTCCGGGGTTTACGCTGAGTCGGAAAAATCTATAGAGACCCTGCCAAGAATGCTCCGAGGGCGTGTATTTTAGTTAAAGGGTTGGTGGTCTTCTTGATGCCAGCACCCTGCAGCGAGGATTTAGCGGTCTGCAAGGCAAGACTTCCAGATGCGGAAGGCTCGGAGAGGGAGGTGGTGATGGCCTTAGACTACTTTTCCTACGACTCTACAGACGAACCTCCGTCGGAGAGAGTGCAACAACTCATTGACTTCTGCAGGTCAAGGAAATATCCCCTTATTTTGGGATGCGACTCCAATACACCCCATATCAGCTGGGGAAGCTCTGACATTAACGGCAGAGGAGAAGCACTCCTACAATTTCTGGTCGCCATAGAACTAAGCTATCTGAATAAGGGCAGGGAACCGACCTTCTGCAATTTTGTTAGGGGAGAAGTAATAGATCTGTCGCTCTGTTCAGAGGAGATTAGCAGTTGGGTCGGAGACTGGAGGGTCTCTACCGAACCTTCACTATCCGACCACAATGAACTCCAAAATTGCAGGATTGACTTCACCACAACCGAGAGGTTAGAGGAGCTAGGAAGGACTATCGACCTCTCGTTTCGGAGGAACTGTCCGATAACCAAACCAAGGAGGACCTCAAGGACGCCTTGGTGGACAGCGAAGCTCTAAGATCTACTCCGGGAGGTGAGGCGAGCCTTTAACAGGGCTCGGAACACTCGTTGACTGGAAGACTAAGCCTCCGACAATGAGGTTCGGAGACAGTACAAATCTTGCGTCAACGCGGAGAGGAAGAGAGGATGGAGGGACTACTGCGAGGGCATTGAGAAGTACCCTGATGCAGCTAGGCTGAATCGCATCCTGGCGAAAAACCCGGAGGTCTGGCTAGAAGCTATTCAGCTCCCAATCGGGGAACATGCAACTTCGGAGGAGGATAGCCTGTGGCTACTCCTCGAAGTAAACTTTCCGGATTTTAATCTGAACGTCGAGATCAAGGCTAGACCTCTCTGGGTCCTAGCACCGAGGAGGGCGGTCTGTGATCTGGCAGCTCCTAAGTCGTACTTGAGAGAACCAGGTGAGCTATAGGCAACTTCAAGGCCTTTAAGGCTCCAGGAGCAGATGGGGTGCTTCCGTTCTTCCTACAGGAAGGAATGAAGGTTCTCGTCGGGCACCTGGTCAAAGTTTTTAGGGCTAGCATTGCCCTGGCACATGTGCCACGTGCATGAAAACAGACAAGAATTGTTTTCATTCTGAAAGCAGGGAAACCTACTCACACGACTGTTAAAGACTTTAGGCCGATCAGTTTGACCTTCTTCCTCTTTAAGACATTGGAGAGGCTAGTGAATAAATACCTTCAGGATGAAGTGCTGACAGTTAGGGAGACTGCCCTACACTCGGTGGTCTATCACATTGAGGATCAGCTGGAGAAAGGTGAAGTCATGGTAGAGGCGTTTTAGGCTGTGGAGGGGGCGTTCAATCATACTTCTACAGAGACCGTTCGAGAAGTGGCAGGGAGGCATGAGGTGCCTGAGCCGCTAGTAGATTGGCTGGGGGAGCATGTTCAGCCGTTGAACGGTGGAAGCCAAGTCACAGAGATGGTCAGTAGGGGCTACGCGCGGGGCGGAGTATCCTCCCCATCATCTGGTGTCTGGTAATCAACGGACTTCGAGAGACACTGAATGTTGGGGATTGCTATGCACAGGCCTACGCGGATGACATTCCGATCCTCATTAAGGGAAGATGCATAGTGGCGGCCATGAACTACTATACAGCTTGCACTCAAAAGGGTGGAACGCTGTACGAGGCCTCATGACTCTCTGTAAATCCAGAGCAGATCGAGCTCGTCATTTTCATCCGGAGATACAAACTCCCACACTAGAGGGCAAACCCCTGAAGGTGAGGAATGCAGCCAAATATCTTAGGGTAACTCTGGACAGAAAGTTGACCTGAGATAGGCACGTTTTTACCCAACGTGATAAGTTCTGGACGGGCCGAAGCGCGTTTAGCAGCACTTGGGACCTCAGCCCCAAGATCATCATGTGGCTCTATAGGGCCGTACTGGTACCTAGGCTTATCTATGCTGCTGCTGTCTGGTGGCGCAGAACAGAGCTGACCGGGGTTAGGCGAATATTGGTGGGGCTTCGAGGGCTCATATTGAGGGGAGCCACGAGCGCGATGTGTACCACACCCACAAGGGCGTTGGTGGAGTGGACTTTTGTCCATGCCATCGGATGTGATGATGCCGAAATATACCTTTGGAAAGAGGTGCGAGACCGTCATACCAACGAGACAAAACTGGGCGACGGAGAGGAAAAGCTGCCGGACTGCGGAAACATCTGGTACATGGGCGGCTCCAAGACCTATAGCGGTACCGGCTCCGGATACTACTGTCGCTGGGACGGGAAAGGCACATTTCTCCCCCTGGTGCCGCACCCTACAGTTTTTCAATCGGAAATATACGCCATCCTTCCGTGTGTTCAAAGGATTGAGGAGCTTAACATTCAGGGCAGACACATCAGGATCTGTTCGGATAGCCAGGTAGCTCTGAAGGTGTTGAACGCCCACAACGACCTCTCAACTGGTCTAGAACTGCAAAGCCGCGCTGAACAGTCTAGCGCTGAACAGTCTAACATTTTTTCCTCATTTAAAAAGCTTAACTTGGCAAACTCCCACGTACGAAAAACGTTTTGACATAGTACACACACAACAGCTGCGACTTCCGCTTTCGGGTATATGTAAGATTTTTCTGGAGGCTTGCCTCGTGGCTGCAAGCCTTCCTGCGTCATTTTTTGTATGATATATATATATATATATATATATATATATATATATTGTTAGGACCTGCGACGTACGATTTAATTTATTTTACCGAAAATTATATCAGTGATATTTTCCAACGAATTCCAACGCATGCGGCATCACGACGAAGCGAGCCACCGAAATTACGAAAGCACATGCGCGTCGAAATTTTGTTTACTTTCAGCACTTTTCAATTTGAAATCGAACGGCTTACGTTTAAATGTTTATACTTAATTTGTTTATATTTAATTTGTTAAAAACATGATCTCGACTCATCGTCAAAATCATCTTTAACCTAATTTAATAGTGTTATAAAATAAGCGGTAATCATCCACATGGGCCATTACCTCGCAGCCAGACAGCAAACTCCGTATCACTCCATCCGACAAAAGGAGTAGTTAATTTGTAAGGACCAATACAAGTCCATTTCAACAAAACTGACCAATTTATCTATATTTAATGTCGCACTACTCAGACGCGTATTTTGCGAGAAAATTGTATCTCAAATTATCTTGTAAAAACCAGAACGAACCGAAACCATTTCTTTGACTAGTTTAACTTTATCGATTAAATAAACATAACACGTTTTATAAAATCTCGAGTTATTCAATTGAGAACCTACACCAAGATAAGGTAATGAATCATCATAATTAATCCATCCAATATATTAAGTATTATTCTCATCTTTCCAAGAATTAACAGTGGTTCCGATATGAATCGAACTAAAGTTCACTAGATCATCTTAATCAAACTATAAACGATTAAAATAACATAAACTAAGTTCTTGGAAGAAGAGGGAAATACTCTTATAATACTAATAAAAAACATAGAATACAGTCCGAGCTTCACATTTTGCAGTGAGTACATTCACAGTAGAGCGTGCGCGAGTGCAATGCTTCCGTGAAACTCGGCCCATAGGTATCACCGGTGCGAGATCGCAGAAAACGCTCGCGCGCGAAGTTGGACCGTGGGCATGCTTGAAACGCTCGCGTGTGAGTCCGCACAAAACGCTCGCACGCGAGGAGAATCCGTGAGTCCATAGGAAACGCTAACGCGTGCAGTAATGTTCAGCGCGAAACGCTCAGGCGAGAGGTTCGTCCGTGAGACCATGCGTAACGTTCGCGCGAGAAGTCAGTATGCGAGAAACGTCCATGAGCGAGGTGAGTCCGTGAGCCCACACGAAACGCTTGCGCTCGAAGTGAGTCCGCGGGAAATGCTCGCGCGCGAAGAGAGTCCGCGCTGAACGCTCGCGCGCGAAGTGAGTCACCTCAAAACGTTCGGACACTAGGGCAGCGCAAGCGCGCGACGGGAGCGCTCGCCCGCGGGAGAAACGCTTGCGCACCAAGAGAGCTCAAGGGAAACGCTTGCGCCCTTGTAACTCTCGCGCATAAAACTCTAGCCCGAGGGGAGCACGAGGGGACCGCTCACGCCCGACCGGAGCCCCCGCGGTTCGCTTGCGCACAAGCAGAACCCTAGCGGTTCACTCGTACGCTAGGGGTATGCGAGCGTTCCACTCGTACATGAGGGGAACGCTTATACGTCAGGGAAACGCGAGCGGACTACTCGTCCGCTAGGGAAACGTTCGTACGTCAGTGGGAGGCGAGTGGTTTGCTTGTACGCATAGGAAACGCTCATGTAGGGATCGCAGGAGGTCTGATCGTATTGTAGCAAAACTTAAGGGCTTGATTTGATGAAATGGAACTTCAGACAACTAGTTGTTTTGATAGAAATTATAGTAGTAATCAGATCTGCCGCTACAAATCAGGGAAAAAAGGAGCATCACCGGGCCAACAATTGTCAGATAAGTATGAGTAACCTCAAAAGTTTTTGAGAAGACTCAAAATATAATATCTCACTGTTTTGCTTAAAAAAAATAAGTTCTTTGTGTTTTTTTATTTTTTTAGGATATGGAAGTAAAACAACCTCATCTAACATGAAAGAGCGATGTCATTGTGATGCAATGGGAAATTCGTCCAAAAGAAGGGATTGTTTAGACTGTGAATATCAAACCACTTAATTTTTGCTAGATAACATTTAATTTTCTATAACGCATGGTAAAATTAAAAATTCACAAATGCATGTGCAAAAAGAATGAGATCTGGCATGGCATTTAATCTTACATTGGAGGTGCAAAACAAAAATAAAGGAAATATCGCAAAAATTAGAATATATTCAGGTAAACACATTTTTTTAAATCAATTCTTTTACTTGATTCTTAATTTTTATCATAATTTATGTATATTTTATTCATATAAATAATTGGATACATTTTTTTGCAGCACAATGAGCAGAAAATGGAAACAAATGTGAATATCGTATACACTTCTCCAGTTTTTTTTAAATTAGAATTGCTGCACCTTTTTCCTGAGGAGGCGTTAGATATTACCTACAACCTCTGCAAGTTTCAAGAAAATAGGAGTTCCGAAACCCTGAGCCTCTCCTAGTTATTATAACGTAAATAGAAGTACAGTCCACATATGGTTTCAATTTTGTTTCTGTCTTATTTAATGTTTTGTGAATAAACATAGTGCAAAATGTGTTTAGTTCACAATCATTGACACCCAGAGAGAAAAAAAGTCTCAAAAACAAAGAACTAGCTGGACACTGCACGAGGAGCAAAATAAAGCAGATTTGAGAAATCCAGCCAACAAAGTACAAAAAACCAGTTACTGTTGCTATTTCTACCAGCTATTGCCAATTGCTGCTTGTGCAGTCATTGGCATGGCCTGAAGTATTTAAAAACATTAAGTACAGTGAATCTGGCGTGGGAGAGCTCCATGTGGACATTGTTTATTTTATAATACAGCTCTCTCAAGCAATAACATTGTACTACTAATGAATCTATTGCTTTGGAATCCATTCGTTTCACTATGAGCATAAAGTGCTTGAATAAAAGTGCCTTTCATGCTTTACCGAATACCGTGCATAATGAAGCCTGTGCTTTAAAAACGTACAAGAAAAAGCCAGGTTGAATTGATAACCTCCTCTTTCAAAGTCGGTTAAAAAGAAGTGTGCTACATCTATTCAACCTCAGATTCAAGGAAGCACACGTCAACACTAATTATGCTGTAGTTTGACAAGTATATCGACTATGCAAAAGTTCTCTATAAGGTTGACAACTGAATAATTTTCTCAAGAATTGTGGATTTAAAGTGATGTTTTATGTACAAATGGCAATCATATCTGGACTGATGCGAATAACACTGATCAAGATAAAAGTTATTATGTTTAACGGAGATAAATAATTATGTGTTATGAGGTTCATAAACTTTATAATAAGCTTTTGCATAGAAGAAAATATTAGTGAGTATAGTGACACGCGAGCATAAATATTATGAGGTTCATAAACTTTACAATCACGCTAATTTAGATTTCATGCTAATGCTGTTTGTACGTATGTTGGCAGTAGAAAAACATACTTTTGTATATTATAAGAAACTGCCTGAAGGAATGGAAATAATATAGAAATATCCTGATTTGATTCTCCTATGTGTATAAAAGATCCAATAGATTCTCAAAATGTAATCAGCTGATAGGAAGCAAAAACCAAGATATTTTCAACAGTATTGCACTCAAAGTACAAAAAAAGTATTATGTTTTGAAGTTAGTTCTTCATAATAAGAAAAGAAAATTGTGATTTTAATAAATCATATCTATCCCCTGGTAAAAATGATTTTCAATGTCCGGATCTAAGGAACCTTTCCGATCCTTTCCGGTTTTTGGAACCAATTTCTTAAGACCATGTGATACTCAACGCAGATCGTGTTGGGATCAGTCGATAAAACAGGTAGGGATCCATTTTGTACATTAACCAGTAGATGGCGCTGAAGATGGCGTTGAATCTGTGAATAGAACTTTTAGTTCCAAAAAACAGTTGCAGATGACGTACATTGTTATAATATAAGAAATAATTTTTTCTCTTAAAATTCAATACAGAATAGTAATGAATGAAGCAATAATAGTACATAGTTCTATTACGTCCATTATGAATTTTCTTATTTCTAATTTATCATGCATTGTTAATTTTCTTGTTTTTTATAAATCATGCATTATCTCTAATATCTTATATATCATGCTTTGTTAGTAGTTGTAAGCAATTGATTATATTATAAAAACAGATCCTTGAATCAAAATCAGGTTTATTAGCAAATTACTAACTTATTGAGAGACGCGAGTCTTGCTGAAAAATCTACTTACAAAAATCTACTTACAAAAATCTACTTACAAAAATGTACTTGTTAGTCTCTTTTAAATCGTGAGTATATACAAAATATTTTTTTCTTGTAAATTTATATTTTGCAAAAACCGTTTCCAGAACTGGAAATTGGTTTAAGAATAAAATTCTACATTTGAGACTTTACAGAAATATTCTATCATGCAAAATCATAAAAACATAATTTTTTGGCGACAGATTAAATAATATCATGAAATATTATGAAAACAATCATTGTTAATTGATAATGAAATTATCAATTGTTGCAGTTTTTTATGATAACATGCAATATCATAAAAATAATATTTGATTGCTGATTGCCACAGAAATAAATTCTTACCGTATTAAATAAAATCATGCAAATTTACAACTACCACATTTGATTTCAGTTCGATTAAAAAAATTATACATATATAAATAGCATGCAAAATTATATAAGAATAATTATCAATCAAGATAAAAATAATTATCAATTACTGCAGATCAAATATTATCGTACAGAATTATAAAAACTATTTTTTATTGTAAAATAATAAAGAAATTATCATTGGCTTCAGATTAAATAATATCATACACATTTACGATAATAATCATTCGTTGTTAATTGATAAAGGAATTATCAATTGCTGCTATTTTTTATTACATGCCAAGTTATAAAAACATTATTTGTTTGCAGTTCAATAAAAGAAGATATTAAAAAACATCATGCAAAGTAATAGAAACTGGATTTTATTGCATATCGATAACTAAACAAATACTTATATAAATAACATGCGATATTATGTATAAATAATATTACATTGCAGACCAGTAAAGAAATTATCAATTGATGCAGATAAAATAATTCCATGCAAAATTATGAAAATAATCTATGATTACAAAATGATAAAGAAATTATCAATTGTTGCAGTTTTTTATGAAAACATTTTTATGCAATATCATAAAAATAATATTTGATTGCGGAAAAACAATTATCTTAACTACTATAAATAAGTACTAATTCAGTGAAATAAAAATTGGTAGAATAGTTTTCATTTCGTCTGGAAACCGCTCTGCGGTGAAAACGCCTATCACGGAAAATCCCTTCGCATGCTCTTTACAAAAAATGTCCCGCACCCGTATTTCCGGAAAATTATGTGGAAAAATATTGTCTAAACTAATATAAATTAATACTCACTACTTATTGTAATATCAATTTCTTGAATAGTTTTCGTTTCGTCTGAAAATCGCTCAGCGGCGAAAACGCCCATTACGGAAAAACCCTTCGCACGCTCTTTACAAAAAATGTCGCGCAACAGTATTTCCGGGAAATTATGTCGAAAACTATTGTCTAAACTACTATAAATGAATACTAATTATTCAGTGTAATATAAATTTGTTGAATCGCTTTTGTTTCGTCTGGAAATCGTTCAATGGTGGAAACGCCCTACACAGAAAAACCCTTCGCAGGCTCTTTACAAAAAATGTCGCGCACACGTCTTTTCGGGAAATTAAGTGTAAAATAATAGTCTAAATTTCTATAAATCAGTACTTATTATAAGTGTGATAATAATTTGTTGAATATCTTTAGTTTGAGAATTGTTCAAAAATAATAATTCGCTAAACGAAAAATCCTTTTTTGTAACAATTATAATCATGAGAATGATTATGAATTCACAGAATATCTACATATATATCGAATCTGATGTTACACTACTGTCTCGTACATAATATAAATATTTAAAAAACTTTATTTTCTATCTAAAAATTCTTACAAAGACAGCAATCTTAAATAATTTTTTTATCTCTTCCCTACCTTTGTTTAATCAAGAATTCAGTCTATCTTGCGTGAATTATACTATTAAAATTTATGTCACACATTGTCAACGCATTTTGATATGTCTAGTCATTTCTAGTTTATAGTAAGCAACTGATACAGGATCTTAAATTAGCGTTCAGTTAAATTAAGGCTGTATTCTGCATCTGTACGCAGCCAGATAATATCCAAAATATGTTAATTCATTTTTATTTTCTAAGTTATTACCGGGTTACGCTAGCAACTAATACAAGGTCTTAAATTAGCGTTAAGCTAATTTAAGACTATTCTGCAACGATGTCCTTGCATCTGTACGTAGCCAAGTAACATCAATATATTTTAACGTATTTTTTAAGAAATCATCAGAAGTATTAGAACGACTTGTCTTTTTAGATCATAAACCCTTTATGGTTCATGATAACCTTCCATTTCTTTGCATCTTATGCTTCTCTATCACAAATACGTCGTTCGTTGGAACAAAATCCTTTCGTTACCATTGTCACCATCGTCGTCATCACCGCTATCGCCGCCTAGCAATGAAGCTCCTTTTGCAATTGAACTAGCTTCACTTTTATTGATTCCAAAGTATTTCTAAGGTGACTCTAGCGGTCTAGTAGACCTAAAATATTGTAAATACAAATAAGTTTCCGCCGTTTTTTTATAAAAATTATCAATTTATTGTAAAAAAAATATACGTTACATTTTATTCAAAATATTGTCCGTCATTGGCTACTACTTTTTTCCATCTTTCTGGCAGCATTCGGATGCCACGTCGAAAAAACTCTTCATCTTTTGAGACTACCCATGAATCGATCCAATTTTTGGCTTCTTCGTAAGAAGTGAAGTGCTGCTTCACCAGGGCGTGAGCCATCGACCGGAACAAGTGGTAGTCCGAAGGAGCAATGTCTGGTGAATACGGCGGGTGGGGTAAGACATCCCATTGAAAAGCTTCCAAAGTATCCTTGACGACTTTTGCAACATGTGGCCGAGCGTTGTCGTGCCGAAAAATCACTTTGTCATGTCTTTTGGCATATTGGAGGCGTTTAAGCTTCAATTCTCTTCCCAATTGCAACAGTTGCTATTGATAACGTTCTCCAGTGATAGTTTCATTAGGCTGGAGTAGCTCGTAATAAATTACTCCGTGCTGATCCCACCAAATGCACAACATTACCTTTCTGCCATATATATTCGGTTTGAATTGTCGTAGTAGATCCACTTTTCATCCCCCGTCACTATTCGATGCAAAAAACCCTTTCGACTTTGTCTTTGGAGAAGTTGTTCCCACGTGAAAAGACGGCACTCGACATCTCTGGGTTTCAGATCATGCGGAACCCAATTTCCTTGCTTTTGTACTGTACCAATGGTCTTAAGACGGTGTGAAATCGCTTGTTGGGTCACTTCTGAGCTTTCTGCGAGCTGCTCTTCAGGTTGGCATGTGTCTTAGTCCAATGATGCCTCTAACCCAGCGTCTCCAAACTTGACTGGCCTTCCTTCGCGTTCTTTATCTTCCACGTCAAACACGCCGTTTTTAAACTTTTGAAACCACTCACAACTTCTCTCACTTAAAGCAGCATCACCGTAAACTTTTACAAGCGACCGATGCGCCTCAGCAGCAGATTTCTTTAAATGAAATAAATAAATCAAAACTTCCCGCAAATGACGCTTATTCGGTACAAAACTCGACATTTTCGAACAAAAAAAATGTATACTGCCAATACAAAGTCAATAGTATTTTAAGGTTATGTTGTTGCCAGGTGTCCAAACTTTCTATGTGACACTTTGACCATCTGACGATTTCAAAGTAATCTTGTCGGTGGAGCCATCTCTTGAAAACGGCGGAAACTTATTTGTATACCCAATATAAAAAAATTTTTTGCAATGATTAATCTCCACATTCCAATCTTAAAAAATTATCAAAATAACAAAAAAAAAAAAATTGTTAGCAAATTTCCAATGTTGCAAAAGTAAATATTGTTAACTAAAATAAAAAACATTGACCAAAAAATACTATTCTACAGTAGTATTTTATACCACGAACGTTAAAAAATCATATGAAAACTGTGTTTTTGAGGTTAGAGTGATATAAAAGAGTCTTACTGCTCAGCACCCGTGACAGAATATAGAATATATAATTTTTTGTAACACAATCACGATTTTCGCATTTTTTAAACCTAAAACTAGAGTCTACAGTGATCGGTTTTAGACCAGCGGGCACAAAAAAATTGGAGCGAACGCAAAAGTAGCGCGCGCAAAATTTACTGGCGTGGGATCCTGTGTCATAAAAAGTAAGTGTGCACCAAGGACTAAGTAGGCTTTTTGACCTCGTGTGATTGCAGCACTCGTCTACGGCTCTCAAAATGCACTCACCTTCGGCTCGTGCTGCTCGTCTTCAACTCGTATTGCAAACTCCATACTCGGTCTAAAAAGATCCACTTTATGCCTTTGGTACACAATATACTATTTGAATATGTGTAAAATACTAGTTTTACTCCTCGATTTAAGGGCGTGAAATTCCAGTTTCACGACATGTACGTGAAACTGGTTTTACGCCCGCAAACTGGCATTTTACGCCTACTGCATCGAAATATATTGTTTGCATCTCGAGCGTAAGTTTTACACACTTGATGCAAAAACTACTATATTAAGCATAAGTATTTATAATATATTCTATATTCTCTGACGATGTCGGAGCCGATGACGGCGGCGACATAAAGAACGTTAGGATCCATTACGGTGCATGGGTATGAGCCTTGTGTCTGACGAGCTCTATGCCTTGAAAATAACGGGCTAACTGTTGCAATACCGAACGCAAGGCTACGATGTAGACAGTGGTAAGTTGATCAAACTCAGCTGAACCTCAAGTGTGACGGAACCGTTTACGTTATTTCATATATAAGAGAAAAAAAAAAATATTTCACATTTTGACGAAACATGATCATAGCCCTGAACCACTACTACCCTATCAACACTATTGCATGAAGGGTTGTAGGTGTGACCTGCGCTACTCGAAATTCTCCAAGCTTCCATAAAATCAGCGACGCGGCGCATGTTTTATGTTTAATACGCTAGTTATAAATATAGTTAATATTCTTCTAAATGATAATTTGGGTGCAAATCGCCAACAAACTTTTTGCGTTAATTATAAACACAATTATACATATATATATTTGACTGAATATTTTGTATCTTTAGGTTAGTTTTAACAGTTATTGACCGTTTGACAATAGGAATAACATATATTAACCAGTAACCGTTCGGACGCGGGATGAAAAGTTATAGGGTACACCATTTGTGAAATTAGCTTTAAGGGACGCGCTTTTCCGAGTTTTATACTATACGTTGAAATATTATTTTACATTATCTCTCAAACCGTTACCAATAAAATTATTTTAACACGCAACAGATATTAAATATAGCTCTATAACTAACCATAGGCATTTTGTGAACGGAATCTTTAAGCATGAAAAGAATCTTTATTAACAAACGGTAAATAATTACTATAATACTTATCATATTACATGAAGCAACAAGTTATATTAATCATTAGTTTATTTTGTATAACCGATTGTGTTTATAAATTCATCGAATGTAAGTCCATTGTAAATTAGATATTTTAAGTATTGATAAATTTTATAAATACCAACAAATAATTATAACGTTTTCATTCAAATTTTGTAGTAGTTTGTTACACAATTATCTACTAAAGTAATAATCCCATACTTGTAAAATATTCGGGATTGTTAAGAATAAGAAAGTGCTGAGAAAAAGAGGGTGTTTATCTGTACAATCTACCTCGAACGCACATGGCGTATCTAAAAATAGATTTCCTCAGTCTTCCTGCGTGGAGACGCGTTTTCCAGCATCTTTTGGGACCCAACCCACTATAGCATAAGAATATTATTTTAGAATAACGCTAAATATCTCAATAACTATAATTAGGAAAATAATTTTGTTTAAAGAAAAGATTATATTATGTTAAATAAAAATTAGGAACTGATAAAAACCATTATTATATTATATGTTTATAGTAAATAATAATCATTTTGCTTATTTCTTCTAGATTGATTAAATTGCCTTTAAGTTCAAATAATAAATCTGTTCGAAATTTGAATAATACACTATAATCTGTATGTTTCTTATTATTTATTAAACATTAACACTATTAATAAGAGATTCCCATTTGTTAATGCAAATTTTTATGAACTATACACATTAGATAAATATTTTTACTAAACAATAGTTATATTCTGGCACATTGATATTCAAAACAATTAATTAAATTTCAAGTATTTCAAATAAACAATAGAAAACCTAAGAAAAATGTATTAACTTAATAAAATAATTTAGTAATATAATTGAATTATTAGTTAGAAAGAATAATCTAATGTTTTTATAAAGTTTGCATAAGAAATCTTATCAATTACATAAAATAATACATTTTATGAAAACCGTTACTGAGGACCTATACAGGAAGTGTCCTGCACATCTGGAAACTCTTATCTTTCCCTAAGACGCTGCGTAGCACGTACAAGCATCGAAAATACGATTTTTAAGGAAACCTTTTTCATTTCTTTACCCTGCGACAAAATATTATTTTCCAATTTTAAAACTTATAAAGTTTATATTTATTTAACTATCTTACATTTTTAATTTCTGACAACGCAGTTCCGATCTTTAAAAATAATTGCGTTCATTTATTTATTAATATTTTCTCATAAAATTTTAGTAACTTTGCTCTAAAACAATTCTATTTTTTCTGATAATTACAAATATGTACATCCAAAGCTTAATAGGAATGATTAACTAATTAAACAATAAGTAAATATGAAAATAATAAATTTTAAGATTGGAAATAACTTAAAACCATACTTATGTAACTTCGAATGAAGTCCTTTATGTCACTGCGTTAACATTAAGTAAAACATTATAATTAAATAAATAATGGCGATATTTACCACAATTTTGTGAACACCTTTATAATATTATACTTGACTGATTAGTTTTACCATTCTTTACGAGACTTATAATTTTTGTAATATTATATATATTATTTCTCTGTTAAACTATCTATTATATTTGGCGACCATTGTATTCATCATAACTCTACTTCTAATTGTTGAAAATAGAGCAATGGTATGCATCACTGTAGCATAAGCCTGATAGGCTCATGTACACGCGTGTGAGTTAATATGCGTGAGTAAAAGGGTTAGGTTACTGCGCGCGCATGGGAGCGTTCTCACTTGGCGCTGGTCTGTCGGCATGGTCGAACGTGCGGGCTGTACATCGATCGTATGTAGCGTTGTTGTAACTTTGCCTCACATCGTCACTCAATAAACTTGTTATTGGACACATCTTTTTTCACTTTATTTATTGCCCTTGTATCAAACTTTCATTAGGTTATGGGCCCAGAAACGTGGAAGCAGTAGTGTTTTGTGTGAAGTTTTTTTTTAAATTGTTGGAAATTTTTTTTTTAAATGACGGAAGAAAAGGAATTCAGGTATCGCATCCCTTTGTTTGACGGAACGAATTTCGGAAATTGGAAATTCAGGATGGACACGTTGTTGAATGAATTGGAATTGACGAACTGCATACAAAAGGAAATCACGGATAAGGTTTAATTTAATGAGAGCGATACTGTAGCTGTAAATACGGCAAAGGAAAAGCAATTGTCAGATTTTGGTAAGAGTGATAAAAAGTGTCGTTCGCAAATAATTCAAAGGATAGCAGTCATTTGGAATACGTGAATGACAAAGAAAGCCCGTTTCAAATGTGGACGTCGTTGTGTGATATGTTTGAATGGAAAAGTGTAGCGAACCAATTGCTTCTAAGAAAAAAACTTTTGTTGATGCGTTTTAATCCAGGTAAAGACAGTCTAGCAAATCATTTTTTGAACTTTGACAAATTGATAAGAGATCTGAAGGCGGCGCGACGATGGAAGAGACGGATATCGTATGCCATCTATTGCTTACAATGCCGCAGGAATATCATAGCGTTGTAACAGCAATCGAGACACTTTCAACAAACGATCTCAAAATCAATTTTGTAAAGAATAGACTGCTAGACCAAGAATCGAAAAGAGTTGAAGTTAACAAAAGAAAGCAGTTTGACTCGGAAAAGTGCAACGCGTTTCATGTGGAGTTAAATAAGAATGGCAGTGGAAAATTTGAAAACAAAGGAAAGTCTATTTCAGGTGGAGAAAAGAAATTTCCGTTTAACTGTCATTTCTGCGGAGAGCAAGGGTACAAGCGTGCCGACTGTAAGAAGCGACATGCTCTAAACAGCAAAAGCAATTCCGAGAACTCGGCAAACTCGGCTACATGTGCACCGAAAGTCGTAAACATTGATAGTACCGCGTATTGTTTTTCGGCATCTAATAGTGTAGAAAGGACGGACTGGGTATTAGATTCTGGCGCAAACTGAACATTTGGTCAGTGAAAACCAAAATCTTAGAAATCTACCACGACCAGTTATAATTAAAATTGCAAAATCAAATGCTGTCCTGTTTGCAAAACAAACTGGAGATATTGATGTCATAAGCTATGTGAATGGCGAGGAAATACAAATAAAAATTAAAAATGTTCTGATGGTTGCTGGTCTGGCACGCAATCTAATGTCAGTGCGAAAATTGGATGAAAATGGTTTTCGAGTAGCTTTCGAAAATGGAAAAGGAATCATAGAACACAATAATAAGTTACTCGCTATAACGGAAATGAATGGTGGTAATTTATACATTTAAAATTTTTGTTCAGATTCAGTCTCTGCATGTTTAGTAGAAGGAATGGATGTTTGGCATCAGAGAATGGGCCATTTGAATTATGAAGCATTGAAAACACTGCCGCAGCATGTGCAAGAAATGGAGATCGGCGCGACCTTTAGAAATATGCAGCGTGTGCGTGGAAGGTAAACAAACGAAGCTACCACACGATCAACATCATACTCGAACTACAAGACCTTTACAACTTGTGCATAGCGACTTGATGGGTCCGATAAAGCCAACATCATACGACGGTAAGAAGTATATCATTACTTTCATAGATGACTATACACACTTCACAGCTGTTTATATAATGGAAAATAAATCCGATGTTTTCGAATATTTTAAAATATATGAGGCGATGTCAACAGCTCATTTTAACTGTAAAATAAGCAGGTTCCACTGTGATAATGGCAGAGAATACATGTCAGATAAGATTGCAAAGTTTTTCCAGGACAAAGGAATACAGTATGAATTTACTATAAGATATACGCCACAACAAAACGGGGTGGCTGAGCGGATAAACAGAAACATATGTGAAAAAGCTAGATGTCTAATCTTAAATAGTAAATTTGGAAAAGAATTCTGGTCAGAAGCTGTATTAACTGCCGTATATTTGATTAACAGAATGCCGACTGCTGCGTTGAAAGAAGGAGTGCCAGCAACCATATGGTATGGAGAAAAGCCAAAAATGAAAAAAATCAAAGTTTTTGGTTGTTTGGCGTATTTGCATCTACCCAAGGAACTAGTTGCAGGAAAATTTGACTCTAGGATAACAAAAGGCTTCATGGTTGGACACTGTCCCAACGGATACAGGCTATGGTTTCCGGAAGACAATCGTATAATTTTAGGTAAAGATGTAAAATTTGATGAAACCCGATTCGAATTGCCCGAAAATGAATGGATGCCAATAATTCGCACTGATCCTGAGGAATCATGCGAAAGTGAATATGAGGAGAGTATACCTTAATCAGAGAAGTACGAATCAGCTAAAGAGACTATTGAGCAAGAAGAGAATCAAGAGAATGCATTATTGGAAAATAGCAAAATTGAATTGCGTAAAAGTACTCGTGTCAGGACAGATCCAATATGGATGAATGATCATGCGTTACTTGCTTTGAATGCAGAATCATTTGTGGATAACATACCCAAGTCATATGAAGATATTTATCTAAGAGAAGACAAAGAAGAATGGCTCAAAGCGGTTGAAGAAGAAGTAAATGCGATTAAAGAAAACGATACTTGGACATTATGCGATCTGCCTACAGGTAAAAAAGCGATAGATGCTCAGTGGGTTTTTGAAGTTAAGCTAGACGATTTTGACATTATTAACACTTTTAAAGTAGATTAGTAATTGGAGGCTGCATTCAAAAACAAGGTTTTGATTATGATGAAACTTATGCTCCAGTCGCTCGGTTGACAACTTTAAGAACCCTACTTGTCATTATTAATCAAGAAAATTTAGTAACTTTTCAATTAGACGTTAAGAATGCGTTCCTTCATGGAAAACTAACTGAAAATGTTTATATAAAGATACCAAAGGGATTTAGAAATGAAACAGAAAAGGTAGGAAAATTAAATAAAGCATTGTATGGTTTAAAACAGGCATCGCGAGCCTGGAATTTAACTTTTGATAAATTTATTAAAGGTTTAGGATTCGTGCCAGTAGTTGCAGATCAATGTTTATATATTTACAGAGACGAAAAAATTGTTATTTATATACTTTTGCATGTGGACGATATAATTATAGCAGGCGATGACACTACTCGAATGGAAGAGATTAAATCTTCTTTGAAAAGTAAGTTTAAAATGAAAGATTTAAAAAGTCTAAGTTATTTTTTAGGAATAAAAATTACTAGAAGCGAAAGAGAGATGTTTTTAAATCAAAGCTGTTATCTAAATAGGTTACTTGTAAGATTTAACATGTCAAATTGTAAACTCGAGAGCACACCTATGGAGGTAAATAGAACCATAGACGACGATGATTCAGCTTTAGATGAAAGCGTTCCTTATAGAGAACTGATTGGTTATTTGCTTTATGTAACGCAAACAACTAGACCCGATCTGTGTTATGCAGTTAATTTTTTCAGTAGGTTTCAATCAGATCCTAAGATGTCGCATTGGAAGGGTTTAAAAAGGGTTTTGCGTTACGTGAAGGGAACCACGGATTATGGTTTACGTTATACAAAATCAGAAATTAATGGAAAAGGCATTTTAACTGCATATGCGGATGCAGATTGGGCTAATAGTGTAGATCGAAAATCCACGTCAGGATATTTGTATAAGTTATATGGAAATATTATTTGTTGGGCGACTAGAAAGCAAAGCACAGTAGCACTATCTTCAACAGAAGTGGAATTTATTTCTTTGGCAAGTTGCGCTGCGGAATACTTATGGCTCAAACATATTTTAAACGCTTTTGCAACGAATATAGAACAATTACCTTTAAAATTGTACGAAAATAATCAATCTTGCATTGTATCGCTAAAAAAATGGGAACATAAGCGTTTGAAACATGTTGATATAAAATATAACTTTGTTAAAGACTTGTATAAAAATGGAGAAATTGATGTTGAATATATTGCTACTGAAAATCAAACGGCAGATATATTGACTAAGGCACTATCCGAAGATAAATTTATAAGGTTCAGAGAAAATATGGGTTTAAGTAATTATTGAAACAAAAATGTTTGTTTTTGTCGTTTGTTCATGTGATGCATCTAATTGAGGCGGAGTGTTGAAAATAGAACAATGGTATGCATCACTGTAGCATAAGCCTGATAGGCTCATGTACACGCGTGTGAGTGAATATACGTGAGTAAAAGGGTTAGGTTACTGCGCGGGCATGGGAGCGTTCTCACTTGGCGCTGGTCTGTCGGCATGGTCGAACGTGCGGGCTGTACATCGATTGTATGTAGCGTTGTTGTAACTTTGCCTCACATCGTCACTCAATAAACTTGTTATTGGACACATCGTTTTTCACTTTATTTATTGCCCTTGTATCAAACTTTCATCACTAATCAACTTATAACCACCCTTCTGGAAATGGTCCCGCAACTTTTTGCGCTACATTTTCTGATTCTTTTTGTGTTTCTTTTTGCGCTACTTTTTGCGCTACTTTTTGTGTCGTTTTATCGAGTCAAAAGCGACGCAACTTTTCGCGCAACTAATAGCGTAACTAATCAAAAAGTGCAGTACGTAAAAATTTCATTTTAAAATATAATATTCTGAACTTATTTTATATATATATTAAGAGAATAAGTATTTATTTATTAACAAATTAATTGGGTATTTGTTACAAAATACTTTATTAGAAAATTAATAAGTAAAATATATTGACGTACTTAATCTACATAATTTTTAAATATACAAATTAATTAATAATGTTGTTACGTCCGGAGACGTATTCTCATTTTAAAGAAAAAGCATAATTAGTATCAGATATTTCCTGACACATAAAAGCGGGAATGCAATTTTTTACAAACACAGCATTTTGCTCATGCGGCGCCGTGACGTAATAGGTCATCACACTTGCGAAAAACAACGTACGATATTCTCTTTAAGGTCAGCATTTCTCAATGCCACCGCCGAATCGTATACGACTGACGAAGTTTATATTGCAAAATAAGATGATCTCGATTTACTGTCACCGGGCTCATCTTTAACCTAATTATTCTGTATTATAAAAGAAGTGATGTGTGTCACGCGAATCAGTCACAGCGTACAAGAAACCTGGCGAACTCCGTGTATCTCTACGACATTGAGAAGTTGAAACCGTAAGCCTTACACATCTAGTAAGCAGATTTTATAAGTTATTCAAATTGTAATCGTAAGCCTTACTCGTCTAGTAAGCAGATCTTATAAGTTATTTATAGTAAATTTATAAAAGCAAGCGTTATAAAAAAGAATTGTAATTGAAATTACAACACATCGATCTACCAGAAGCCAGCAGATTGTATTGGTAATAAATTATTGTATTTTATATAATAAACTTACATAAAACCAATTACTACTTATTTCCACTTATTTCCGGACTTAACATTGGTTCCGGTACGAATCGAACATTAGTTCACTAGACTGTTTAAAATAAAAGAATAAAAATAACTATTTTTCGGAACGTAACATTGGTTCCGGTACGAATCGAACGTAAGTTCACTAGATTTATACGAAAAAATAAGACTGGAATGAAAGGAAACGAGTAGTATTTGAAAATTACTAAACATATCACTACTAACTGCTTCCGAGCTTCTCGTTTTGCAGTAAGAAGTTGAGAGGATCATTGTAGCATGATCGTTTAAACTTCTGAAGATGAACGTGTACGGCTCGTCCAGATTACTAACATATTAACAGATAAATAAAAAAAAAATGGAAAATAGACGATGTTATAGAAATAGGGAAAGAAGAAAGGATAACCCAAATACAAATAACGTAAACGAATAAAAAAAAAAAAAAAAAGATTTCACATAAAGATAAAATCAAAATAAATCAAAATATATAAGTAAATAGCATCACGCAAATATATTTAACAAACAAGAAATTTAAAGTGAAAAATTCATATAGGGAAACATTAAGAAACAAATAATTAAATAATATCAGTAAAAACAAATAACTAAAATATTAGTGAAAAAAAAAAATAAACAAATGAATAAATAAATAAAAAGAAATTGAAATAAATAAAACAAATCCAACACGAAGGGGAAAAATGAAATAATAATACAAAATAATGATCATTGAATGGATAAATATTATACATAAACAAGAAATAAGAATATCAGAAATCAAATTACACGAAAAACATTAAGAATAGAGATATAAAATTGACAAATAAATAAATAAATTGCCAAATAAATAATACACAAAAAAATATATAGTTGAACTAATAATAAAAGATATTTAAAAATAAATATTAAGTATACTGATACATAAATAAAAAGAATAAAGAACAAAACATAAGAAATGAATGAAGAGAAATAAATAAAGGGAAATAAATAATAGAGAATTTACACAATACAAAATAGAAAACATATGAGAGATATAATCAGTGTATAAAATAATCAAGTCATTTTTTATCAAAATAAGGAAATCAAAATAATAATAAAAAATAACTAAACAAACGAAAAGTATTACAATAAAAGTAAGAATATTATAATGAAGAATCATACAAAAAAAAAAATTACAATAAAATATTACATTGCAAAAGGGAATATAATAAAATAAGAAAATGAAAAATATTTAAATATTATAATATAAAAAATAAACAATACTCAAACGAGAAAATGAAAGTAAGACAATAATAAACAAAATAAAAGATAAATTCAAAAATAAACTACAATAATAATTACGAACATTTAATAAAATGAAAAAACCATGATGAATAATCAAGCTAATACATTTTATAATTTTAAACAACAAAACCATTATTATACTAAAGTATTTCATTGTCAAATTTGCCGAGATCAATATCACGAAGCATTGTTTTGCTCTAATGCAGTTTGTGTTTATTGTAAAAGTAAAGATCATATATCTTATTTTTGCAAGAATGCTAAAAATAAAATAGAACTTTTTGTAAACTCTGTAATCACAGAGGACATTCTGTAGAGAAGTGTACATTTAACCAAACAAATGAAGATTATTGCCAATACTGTCAAATGATAGGACATGCAGCTACTCAATGCCCTGTTATAAAGAAATATGAACTTGATTGTGAGTATTGCGGAAGCACGGGTCACTCAACTAAAGACTGTCTGTCAGCAGTATGTATGAAATGCAATAAACTCGGGCACTGGATAAAATACTGCCCTATAAACGAAAAAATAATGTGGTGCGCGTTATGTAAGGAAGAAGACCACGATTCATCAGATTGCAAGCGTGCGATTTTAAGAAATAGAATAATTTGTCAAATTTGCAACAGAATCGGACATACAGCAAAGTATTGCCCAGAAAGAAATGCTCATTCTCAAAATAGCACAAACTACAAAATTTTAGAAAATAAAGAAATTCATCAATTACCAAATACTACAAGAAATTATAACCGATTCATTAACAAAACTCAAGAACAAAATTACAAGCCAAGAAACACGATTTTTAATAATCAACAACTCAATACAGTAAATAGGAAAAGAATTCAATGTGATTATTGCAAAAGAATTGGACATGACATCGACAACTGCAGAAAACTTAAAAATCTTATGATGCAATATAATGCAATGGGAAATCATTGTGATCTTTGTAAAAATCCAGATCATACTACTGAAGAATGTGAAGAAATCAAACAATATCCAAGTATTAATACTGATGAATCATACCATAATGTTACGAAAGAAACAATTAACGAATCAAAAATTCAGAAAAACAAAGTTAATACAACGAATATTGAAACGTATAATGGTAATGAACTAATTACAGAAAATAAAGTAAATAAAATTAAACAGGAAACTAATATCATAGAGGAATCTACAATAATTAATGATGATAAAGAAATCAATTTAATTATCGTACCTTTTATAAAAATACATGAAATCACTGATGAACCAAAAGATAATAATATGATTATAAAAAATCATGGAAATACTAATGAAATTAATTTTATAGACTTTAACGAAATTTTCAAAAATAATCATGAAATTGAAGAAATTATGGAAACAAATTTAATTGATTCTATTGAATCTACTGTAAAAAATTATGAGACTAATGAAGAAATGAATTTCAACGAATCTAATTTAAAAACTCATGAGGATTGTGATGAAATTAATGTAATTCATTTTAATGAATCCAATATAAATAACCAAAAGAATGAAATTTCGAATGAAAATAATAAAGAAGGTAATAATTCGTTGGAAACAGTAACTTTTTATGATGATCTTAAAGTCATTTTAGACATAACTTTTGCTTTAGCTGAACCATTTTCCGAAGATGATCAAATGGAAACTAAATTCCAACAAAACTCGCTTGAAAATTCGTTAAAAGAGAATATAGCATCAATACATTCAGAAGAGTCTTTATTAAATGATAAAAAAATCTAAAGAACTTATTAAATAATAGTAAAGTAGTTTTCGAAAATGAAAATCAACTAAAAGAAATGTTTGATAATCAAAAACTAAAAAATCATTTAGAGAATAAAAGTCATCTAAAAATATTTGATAATCAAGAACACCAAGAACAGCTTGAGAATAAAAATCAACTAAAAGAAACTTTGGGTAATCAAGATCATAACGTAATGATCAATCTAAATACAAATCCTAATAAAGTACACCAATTGCAGTTAGTTTTTAACTATCCTATCAAAGTAAAATCTAATAAAAACGTCAGAAAACTAAAATGGATATCTAATTATAAAAAATATTTAAAAGAATTATCAAAAATTACAAAGTTAAAATTAAAATCTAAAGGTTACTACAATAAATTTACTATCAGAAAAAGGTTTAAAAAGGGAGACAAAACATGGCCTATTAAAGAACCAAATATGAATAAATTTCAAAAGGATCAGCATAATAAGAATTTTCAACGCTATTAAAATGAACAAAATAATATCTTAACTAATTATGAAAAACAAGCAAAGCAATATTATAACAAATAATAACATAACATTTTTGTTTTAGGATATGGACAACATACTCAATATTAACATCTATCATAATCTCTTCTTATTTTTCCAAATTTAATACAGGAATGGAGAATTATAATTGCAGCTAAACTTTTCCATTTGAAGCAAAACCATCCTACTTCTTGGTCAACTAATATATAACCCTAAGGTGATCCAGATTTTACCAAATATACAATTTAAAATTATAACCACTTATTCGTTTGTCTACAATTGTTCGTATCAACTTGTCAGTATTTTATAAAAAGCAACTATATTCCCTATGAAAGCTAATAATTTTAGAAAAATGCGATTGAAATAAGATATACTTGAATAATGAAATTTTAGAAATAATACATAAATATTGCGATTAGATATTAATACAAAGTAACTTTGGTCTTATAACAATCAAACAATCAAAAAAATTTGACATGTGAAAATGATGTGTTATTAAATAATAAAAATATATAAAGTAATTATTTAATCACAAAGTAGAAAACATTACAGGGACGAATTAACTTATGATCAATTTAATAGCTTATGATTTTATCTTTGAATAACAAAGTATAGAACTAATCCAAAAGGAAAAGAAGTAGAACCCATTCCTAAACCTTTTAACGTATGATAAAAAAAAAGATAATATAATTTGACTAATTTTATGCAAAATTAAACTGTATTTACCTACAAAAAAAAAAAAAAAAAAAAGGAAAAAAAAGGAAAAAAATTGTTGATACTCATCAAAATTTATTAAAGAGTTTCAGAACAAAAAAAATTATTCAGGTAGCTACGTTCACATTGCTAAGATTAAATAGAATATATGTATTTGGAATGATCAGTTCTGTCATATACTAACATGATCATCCTATATAAGATACACTATTCTGCACTGTATTGAGTATGTAAAACATTTTTCTACTCTAACAGATTGCGTATTCTTTAAAGCAGATATGTGAATGCTACCTATGCCGAAACAAAAGTTCAAGTTCTAAAATGAACTTTTGAAATGACTGAAAGTTTTCAAACAAAGGTAAAATACAATGATGCATAAAAGCAATAACAAGTCAAAATTTATCAATATCATTTCAATTATTCACTTCCTTTTTACGAAAAAATCCTACACCATATATAATTGTATTTTTCTTTTGGAAATAATTATAATACGATTGTTAAAATAATTTTGTTATGATAACATCAAAAGCCCTTTAATGTTATTCTACTTAAACAAAGAGAGGAAAGAAAAAACATATCCCTTGCCAAATATCTAAGCAGGGTGGGAAGTGAATGATCACTTGAATCATTCCCTATATATTTCTCATCGTTTATTTAAAAAAAAAAAAAAAGAAGAAAAAAATTATTTAATAAGCACATTATTTCTAAGCTTAATTAACGAATGACTATTTTATGTAAATACAGCAGAACAAAAAAATTATTACATATTACCGATAACGAAATAATTAAATTATCGAAATCTATATATATATAAATATATCTCTATAGGAATTCTTTGAAATTTGAACGTTAGAAAAATCGGTACAAAATAAATCAGTAAGTTAAGTGCAAAACTAGTATTAGGAAGAAAATAATTAATTTATTTTAAAATATATAGACGATTCAAAAATTTATTTAAAATTATTAATTTTATATTATTATTATTATTATTATTATTATTATTATTAAATCTTTTGTAACAAAAAAATTACTAATAACTCAAATTGATCATTCAATTACTTCACTTGTTGAATTTCTACGACATTCAACAGTCTAAGGGGGGAGGTGTTACGTCCGGAGACGTATCATTTAAACATTCATTAAATAAAACGTAAATCAGTTATTTTTCAAGACACAGAATAATGTATACGCAGCACTTCGTTCGTGCGACATCGAGTCACCGACCTCGTATAATCAAGTTAAATGACGACTAAGCCCGAAAACACTAGTACCAATTCCAACAGATAGGGAAGGGCTAAAATCGAGAACTTGCATCCCGACATGAAAATCCCCATAAGAACCGAGATAGGAGGATCAGGAAGAAAAATTAATAGGTCAAATCAACGTTCGACGAGACAACCTCAAAAATGCTGAAAGGGTCATTTGAAACTTAAACTTGATAACCATGAATGTAAAATAACCAATGGTCATGATTTTGTAAATCAAAGTATTAATTGTTTAAACCATAATTTATGAGAAATTCATGTCGATCCAAGACTGACGAGTATTATTATTATTATTATTATAATTATTATTACTAATATTACTATCACTATTATAAATCGTATTATTATGTTTATCATTAAATCAAATTCTGTAACAGAAAATCTCTGATACATTTGTTGAATCTCTACGACATTCAACAGTCTAAGGGGGGAGGTGTTACGTCCGGAGACGTATTCTCATTTTAAAGAAAAAGCATAATTAGTATCAGATATTTCCTGACACATAAAAGCGGGAATGCAATTTTTTACAAACACAGCATTTTGCTCATGCGGCGCCGTGACGTAATAGGTCATCACACTTGCGAAAAACAACGTACGATATTCTCTTTAAGGTCAGCATTTCTCAATGCCACCGCCGAATCGTATACGACTGACGAAGTTTACATTGCAAAATAAGATGATCTCGATTTACTGTCACCGGGCTCATCTTTAACCTAATTATTCTGTATTATAAAAGAAGTGATGTGTGTCACGCGAATCAGTCACAGCGTACAAGAAACCTGGCGAACTCCGTGTATCTCTACGACATTGAGAAGTTGAAACCGTAAGCCTTACACATCTAGTAAGCAGATTTTATAAGTTATTCAAATTGTAATCGTAAGCCTTACTCGTCTAGTAAGCAGATCTTATAAGTTATTTATAGTAAATTTATAAAAGCAAGCGTTATAAAAAAGAATTGTAATTGAAATTACAACACATCGATCTACCAGAAGCCAGCAGATTGTATTGGTAATAAATTATTGTATTTTATATAATAAACTTACATAAAACCAATTACTACTTATTTCCACTTATTTCCGAACTTAACAATGTAATTCATTTGGTACTGGAATGATAAAACTTTTGTCTTCAATTTCAATAAATACACAATTTCTCCAGATCTCATCAGCTTTAACGCAAATTTCGTCGGTGAAGTCCACAACGTCGCGTATCACTTTGAAGTAATAATTAGGCTTAGTCCTTATAACCTTGGCAATAGTTATTTCGTTATCGTTGTCAATAATAAAATCTATTAATTGAACGAATCGATTATCGCGTAGCTGTGCAAAATAATCACATGAACGTAGATTTATTTTTCGAGTATTCATAAAAACGCAGCCTTCTATAATTATTTTGTAGTATGCTTTTGCTTCTCTTGATATATTAAATTTCCTTGTAATATGCGGTTTCATAAAATATCTTTTGACAATATAAGTAATCTTTGATAATCGAAAAGCTTTTTTAATTAATGGTCCACGTTGTCTTTCACAAAACCCTATAATGTTTTTTAGACAATTAGAGTAAATCTTTTGCTATAAGATTTGTATACAGCGTTGAATATTTCCGAATCTCGCAATTTGTGCGATAACGCCTTTAGCACAATGTATAGATGTTAAAAGCTCGTGATTTGCCGACTCAAATGAAAATGTAGAATGGGCCCAAAGAGGACCCCAGTTATATATACTTTTACAGATATGAAGTAATTGATGTACATTAAATGTTAATGCACTCAATGTATACATGTCTTCAGATTGTTGTACAAATTTATGCAACATTCCATTTGCCTCGTTTAACTGTGAATATGTGACGTTTGCCTTTAACAATATATGTAATGAATCTACTAAAAGTGTCCAATGCTTAAGAATTCTGTTATTACGAAAAACTGAGCTTATAAGTGGTATACTGTAATAGAGAGCCCAATTTTCATTCTCTCTCGCCTTCCAGTAACCTCTGTGGTCCAAAAACCTTGATAAGCGACTGATTTGACGAGCTACCCTAAATTTTTTTAATGCGTTATTAATGAATTCTATATCTGGTGGCGTTAAATAACCTATTATATAATTAGGAAACTGTTGCACGACACCACTTAAATAGCAGTGTAAATAATCTGGTGTAAATCTCTCAATAATGTCGAAGTTTATTAAATTTAAAAGGGGAGATGCTGCCATCACACCGAAAACGCGTCTATTTGTATTGACAGCTTCTCTTGCATGATCTATTGTTGTACTATGATCTCCTTCACGGTGACGTGGTAATTGATAAGGATACCGGATGCTTCTCGCATAATACTGACCATTATGCAAACACCAATGACAACCGTAGTACGCATTGTACTGACTTAATCCACTCATTGCAGGACGAGCTTGACTGTCTACAGTAGCTAGTAATGAATATACTTTCACACGGCGTTCTTCTCCTATTATGTTACAAATTATACCAGTATCCGTGAGTTCATTCATGGAATCAACAAAAACATCCATAAAAACGCTCATCTCTGGCTTCTGTAAACCGCACCATAATCCAGTTGTGATTACACTTTTAAATCTTTGGCGCTTTGGAATCTCATTTAAAGATATATAGATGGGCCACATTAAAAATTTAGACGATTCAAAAACTGGTGCACCATCTGTGTTGAACAGAACGGTTGCATATGAATGTTTTTCATCATCGTTTAAAGTTTTCACCAAATTTCTATAACGGTAACCATCATATATATATCCTCAATTTGATCTTTTTCGTGACTTCTTTCCTTCGCAACGTAATCATAATAAGAATCATGAGTTTCTATGTGATCGCGTATAGCATCAGAAGGATCTATGATAGCGAAATAACATTGATTCGAGGGATTTCACATATCGATAGCTACGTTACAGTTGTCACAAATTTTAGTTCCTGTTTCATTTCGAAAAATCCTCATATACTTAAAGCAAGTCTGACAAACAGCATGTAGAGTAACATTATGGACAGAGCTACATAATTGATCAATTTTATAACGTGTTTCAGGCAAAGCATCCTTGTCACATATACAATTAACGAATTTCAGCAGATTGGACAATCCCGTTGAAGACAATTTATTAGATACACAATATTTTAATGTCACTAAGAGTAATTCCGCTGGACTTCTTTCGGCACCGATTGAAATTGTTTCAAAAAAGTGATTCATCATTAAAAAAATTTGTAGTTTTATCGGAAGCCTCTGCTTTTTTCTTTAATATCGCTAAAACTTCGTCATCGGTACTATATGAATTTTCCAAAACATCAGTCTGCAAATTAATACAATTATAATTAATTTCATATAATTCAGTTTTCTTTACGGAAAACATGAAAAAAATAAGAGCAATTACACGAGAATGCAGATATTGCCATTATATTCTTGTAGTGACATAAATACTGTTACGAGCGCCGATATAAGTTATGAGAATCACGTATACTGCGCTGCGAGATCTGAATCTCGCGCGCTTGCACGTATCGTGATCGACAGAGCGCCACGCGGAACAAGCCAGAAGCAGGTGAAGAAGAAGACAAAGCCGCCACGTCGCTGTGAACGTGAACGCGCGACCATGTTGTTGACCGCCGTGAGACGCAACAAGTGGTCGTCGTGAGTGAGCTCCATGCATCGGAGAGTTTGTGTGTGTGCCGCGCCTCCACGACTGCAGCCAATCGCGCGACTGCGCCGCCACCACTGAGAGGAGTGGGAGCGAGAGAGAGAGAGAGAGAGAGAGAGAGAGAGAGAGAGAGAGAGAGAGAGAGAGAGAGAGAGAGAGAGAGAGAGACAGCGACAGCAAAGGCCGGGGACCGTGAAGCACACTCCATCCCCGCCCCGATAGCAGCGAGAGCAGGGGGAATAGCCGCTGCGCACTATAGGGTCTGCGATGGCTGGCCAGCCAAGAGTAAGTTGCGCCTAAGTTATACGTTCTGGTTGTCGCGAGACTTGTTTGTTACCGCCGCGAATCGGCGTGCGTGCGTGCGTGCGTTAGTAAAGTCTCGGCCTGTCGCGTTTGAATGTTAAATTCCTGTCCGGGTTTCGCGCCCCTTAGCGCGGTTTATCTTTTATTCAATAAACCCGTTTTATTCTTATCTTAAGTAGTCGAGTCACGAGTATTCATTGAGCGCGCCTTAACCTATGCATGATTTCCCGAATACCGCACTCTACCCTTTTCAGCAGCTGCAGCTAGTCGCAGGCATTGCCTCATAGAGGAACATCAGTAGCGGGAGTAAGTATCTCAATAGCCGCTCAAGAGGTTAGACCGAGCGGCGTTGTACGCGGGAAAGACCGGCTGCGCTGGTAACGCTAGGTCATAGCGAGCAGCCGGTAGTTCGCGGGCAGCAGTTGGCCGCAGCGGTAGAGCGCAGCGCCGGTTCTAGGAGAAAGCGGCCTAGGCTTTCTACAATAGAATCCAGGCTCGCATGTTCGGAACCTGTGCCGAGGAGCTTCTGCCGGACTACAGGTAATTCTACAACGGTGAGTTGCCCGGGGGTAGAATACCCCCGTATATTACCCCGCTAACCCCTGAGAGGGATTAATACACTCTCCATAACGGAACCCCTTACAACTGGCGCCCTAAACGTGTTGGAAAGCAGAGGTTAGGGAATAATTCGATTATTTAAACACGTCGAGACTCGCGTTGCGAATAATTAATTATCGAGAGGGATAATTAATTATTAGAAAAGTGTATAGTGTGTGCAAGGGTGACCAATTGGCGGTCCATAACCTTGCTTGGAGGGTATAACCCGTCCTGCACGTACTTAGTGAGGATTGCTTGTGAAGGCCGAGCATTGTTGAAGTACTTAGTGAGGGCAAGAAAGAGATTAATTAACAATTATTTATTTATTATTTATTACACTATTTATCAACATTTCTTTAGCAATAATAGGTTTTTAGCGTTCGATCTCTTTGTTGGACAACTCGCGTGCACGCCGAGGCGTAAAGTAGCAGATTACGCACCCAATTCGTATTTTAAGGGTTATTAGCGGAAATTTCCGCATTTTTTGGAAATACGCGTGAGTGCGGACGCGGGGGACGGCCTAGAGGTCGCGCGCAGTAATTTTGAGGCCGCGCATGCGCAGAAATCGAAAAAAAAGTGGAAAATCACTATCACGGAATCGTTAGCGCATCTCACGGGGAGGTGCGCGTATCCACTAATTTCGAGTTTGCGCATGCGCAAAGGGTCGAAAAATTAAAATTTTGATTTAACACGCGGAATCGGTAGCGCATCTCACTGGGATGTGCGCGCATCACTAATTTCGAGTTTGCGCATGCGCAAAGGGTCGAAAAGTCGAAATTTTGCGCTGGAGGACATTTTGTATATAGTGACTTGAGTACCGCGCATGCGCAGTACGCGGAAAACGCAAATTTCGATTTTTCGACGCAGAATCGTTTGCTCGCGTGCCGAATAGATTTGCGCAGATAATAGAAGTTAAAAAGTCAATTAGTTTACTTGCAATTTGCAATTAAAGGCATAAAACCCCGCGAAATCGCTTACGCATCCGCGAGATCGCGAGTGCACCGATTTTGACGTGTGCGCATACGCGGAATCGTCTGCACACGCGATAAAAACGTCTGCACACTGCACAAACAAGCGAATTACGTTTGCGCAATAACCATAAAGCGACATAACCTCCAAGCAAGAAGGTTAAAAAGCGAATTACCCTGGTCTAGTGATTAGAGACCGAACCACCAGTTGCGAAAATTCATGTTTTCCTCAGTCAGTGGTAATCCAGTATGTACCTTGTGAAGGATACCACTGGCAGTGCAAAAGCACTTTCGAGTTCCGCGTGGTTGAACTAAAAATCCCCTTGCACACACAAAAATTCGCGAGCGACTGTGATGGCGTACTACATCCAGGAAGCCGTGGAGGATTGGGCAGATTCTCTCACAAATAATGAGATTGACAGCTGCCTGGCGCAACTTGAATTAAGGCGTTATGGCACAGTCTTCAGAAAGAAAGATAGACTGACTAAGTGGGTGTTGGGAATGTATTGCCCAAATGACTTTGACGGGACAGAGGAGCCAGGAGATGCGATCGCCCGGCGGAAATCATTGAGGTCAAGTCTTTTGGGCAAACTCCTAGTAGAAGAAGACGGCACCTTCGTAGAAACCTTAAGTAGGACGTACACCCATTGGAGGCAGTACTGAAGAGCGAGCCGATATCGAAACTACTGAGGGAGACGACGGCACAGGCGGCGCCGCGAGCCTAACACCCACAGCCCCATGAGCCCACGGTGCACAACGAGAACGCCATATACGAGGAGGTCGCCGAAGTTCATCAAGAAGGCGCAAATGAAGAGGAGCACGCGCAACAAGATGACCTTCGCGACGACACAGAAGATACGCGGCAGGGAGACATGCTGCGTCTCCAGGCAAGCGACGGGACAGAGTTCCAGGTGCCTAAGGACGTCAGCCTGCTATTAGTGGACCTAATAACGAGGGTCAAGTCGCTCGAGGAGAGGTGAACAGCAAATCACCAGCGACAAGCAGCTTATAATATCCACATAGCGAGGCTGGAGACAAAAGTAAGGTCGTTGGAGGACAAACTAGACCACCAGCGACAAACAGCGTCCAGCACCCAGATAGCAGACACCAGGCCAGAACTGAACGTGCGGTTTGAAGACACGTTCATGATCCCAGAGCAGAACGAAGCCTGGGATCGTAGGCAGCCTTCGCCACCGCCAGCTGACCCTAGTGACAAGGCTGACTTACGGGGAGTAAACTCAGCTTGGGAGGGGGGTGACCGCCGAAATTCGGCGAGAGGTACGAGCTGGCCCAATTACTCCGCGCCAGGAACGTCGGCCAATTTCTCGAGGTTAGGATTATTCCAGTCGAGAGATATCGACCAAATAGTGCGGAAGTGGCAGATACGCTTCTCTGGCGGGATGAGCCAGAGCATAGACGTATTCCTGGCGAGGCTTGAGGATTGCAGAGTCCTGGCCAACCTCACCGAAGAAGAGGTGCTGTCGTCGCTATCGGAGCTCTTCACGGACACAGCGGCCACGTGGTACCGCAACGAGAAGAAAAAGTGGGCTACGTGGCAAGATTTCGTATCAGCGGCGAGGCGCTGGTACGGAACGACAAAAGGATTCCAGCAGCGGCTAATAGCGGAGGCTAATAACCGCACCCAGGGGGAAGAGGAGGCCGTGAGGGACTACATCACGTGCTTTATAGCGATCAATCGCAAAATATCGCCTCCCCCCAAGCTGGAGCAACAGCTGGATCAACTCCACCGGAACCTCCGACCACAGCTGCAAGCCATGGTTCGGAGGACAGACTTCCAGACGGTAGAGGGTCTGTTAGAGCTGGAGGTGGAGGCAGAGCAGACTCTGGAAAATTCCAGAACTTATAGGCCCCCTCGACAGCCAGCGACAACGCTACTGCCGGAGATGGCTTATAAGCCGCCCCAGAAAGCCGACCCGCAGAGGAAGCCCAAGGCAGACGCCAAGGAGGGCAAAGTAGCTGCTGCGGTCGACGTGACTGAGCCCAAATCGGAGGATTTGGAGGACATGCTTCGGCGGGTGCTAAAGCAGAGCCTTGCCGAACTCGTAAGCCCTCGAGCAGAGCACCCATTGAGGCATGCGCCTGGTAGCCCGCATAGAGGGCGTGGCCATCAGCCGCCTGGGCGAATGGGAGCACAGAGACCCCCGGCGCCAACTCCGGTGGGCAAGGACGCGAGTTCGGGAGGGGACTCCGCGCCGCCTGCCAAATCCGGGGGTCGAACCCCAGGGGAGCCGAGACCGCCGCTGAGTTGTTACTCATGCGGCAAGATCGGCTACATGACCAGGTATTGCCCCAATTGTTCGGGAAACGGGAAAGGGGGCGATTAGAGAAAATCGCCCCCGCCCAAGGTCCCCGGGGAGCTCGAGCAGTGGTAGTACACCCACTCGAGCCAACCCCGGCGGCACTCCGAGTGCCGAGCCCGAACACGACTCCAGTGTGCGAGGACACTGCGGCCGCGTGCGACCTTCGCCCGGCCTCTGAGGAGTCAGATGCTCACCTGCCTCCCGACCGAAAAGAAGCTGCCGTCGGCCAACCAACCAACGCAGAGACGCGCTGGTGGGTTCGAATTGAGGTGGGTGAGTTCAACCTCCGAGCGCTGTTGGATCCGGCAGCATCCACCACGGTGATGGGCACCGCTGGGCTCCAACTAGCCACAGCACTCGGGAAAGATTTGGTAGCGTCCGAGAAACAAGGCATGAGGCTTGCGGATGGTAGCCGCAGCCCCTTGTTAGGCCACGTGTTTCTCCCACTCACCGTGGGGGGGCTTACTCGCGAAATTAGAGTTGCCATTATGCCCCAGCTCGATGTAGACTGCTACTTAGTGGTCAACTTTGTACGTGCGTTCAGGGCTGTACTTGACCCGGATACGGATAGGCTCTTCTGTAAGGACTCAGAAGCCTATATCAAGGTGGAAGTAGCCAGCTTGACGACCGATCCAAGAGCAGTGTCTGCTATCGGGCTCGAGGATGCTACGGACCTTCAGCGGGCGGAGCTGAAGGAAATGGTAGACGCCATCCTGAGCAAGCTTCCGCCAGGCTTGGGATGTGTAAAGGGCGTGGAGTATGAGATCACTCTGCGAGACACTCGACCAATCAAGCAGAAGCACTATCCAGTCTCGGATAAAGTGCAAGAGGAGATGCACCGCCAAGTAAAGGGGATGCTCGAAAAGGGCGTGATCGAGCCCTCCCGAAGCGGTTGGTCGAGCCCCATTGTGATGACCCGGAAGAGTGACGGAACACGGCGGTTCTGTGAAGACCTGCGCAAGGTGAACGCAGTCACGGAACCAGACGCCTATCCCCTACCGAATACGCAGCATATTCTACGGAAGTTGAGGAAGGCGAAGTTCATCTCCACGCTCGACCTTAAGAGTGCGTACCACCAGATACCTCTGGCGGCGGAAGCGCGACCCATAACAGCCTTTACGGTCCCCGGGATGGGATTATACCAATTCCGGCGGATGCCGTATGGGCTTACGAACGCGCCCGCCACCTTCCAGCGGCTCATAGACCAGGTGCTCGGACCCGAGCTAGAGCCATACGTCTATGCGTACCTCGACGACATTATAATTGTCGCCGAGACATTCGAGAAGCATAAGGAGTGCCTCCGAATGGTGCTAGAACGGCTAGTAGCCGCTGGATTAGCGCTTAATGCAGTTTTAATAATAAGTGCGTTTTCTGCAAGCCAGAGGTAGCATACCTGGGTTTTTTGGTTAACCGGGACGGCACGAGGCCTAACCCGGCCAAGATCGAACCAATTATGAATTACCCGGTGCCCCAGAACCCGAAGGCACTGCAGAGGTTCCTAGGCACCACCTCGTGGTATCAGAAGTGCATACCGAACTACGCCGCCATCGCTGAGCCGCTCACGAATCTGACTAAGAAAAACCAGAAGTATGAGTGGCTCGAAGAGCAGCAGCACGCTTTCGATCTGCTGAGAGCGATGGTGATGACAGCTCCGGTGCTGCACCGACACCAACTTGAGGGGTTATACATCGTGCACACGGACGCGAGTGACGTGGGCCTAGGCGCAGTGCTACTTCAAGAGTTGGAAGGGCAGGAGAGGGTGATCGAGTTCGCCAGCCGTGTGCTCACATCGGCGGAACGGTATTATAGCGTTACCGAGCGGGAGTGCCTCGCGATAGTATGTGCCATCCAAAAGTTTCGCCCATACATCGAGTGCTACGAGTTTAAGGTAGTCACAGACCACAGCAGCTTGCGATGGCTATGCCAACTGAAAAATCCAATGAGCAGGTTGGCTCGTTGGGCATTGGAGCTGCAAGGCCACAAGTTCACCGTGGAACACCGCAAAGCCGCCTTGAACCACGTGGCAGACGCCCTCTCTCGTATGTATGAGGATAAGGATGGGCTAGAAGTGGCTGCGGTGTCGTGGTTCGCCGACACCGAGGACATGTGGTATCAGGAGTGGTGCGCCAAGATCAAAGAGCAGCCCAATGACTACCCCACCTACAAACTCGTAGCAGGCAGCCTCAATCGGTACCACCCCAACTCAGAGGTATACTAACCATCGGCGACGATGACGATGCCTGGAAGCTGGTGGTACCAGAAGAACATCGTCGCGAGGTGTTGCAGGAATGCCACGACGATGCCACGCTGGACATCTCGGCAGGGTGAAGACGTTCGCCAGAGTCGCGCTGCGCTACTACTGGCCGCGCTACTATGCGGAAACGCAGGAGTACGTGCGAAACTGCGAGAGGTGCCAGCGCTTCAAGGTGGAGCAAATGGCTCCAGCCGGCCTCATGGGCCGAGTAATCGACAAACCCTGGCAGGTCGTAGCTGGAGATATTATCGGACCGTTGCCTCGAAGCTCCAAAGGTTGTGAGTACATCCTGGTGTTCCAGGACCTCTTTACCAGGTGGGTGGAGGCATCCCCCATACGCAAAGCAAACGCCAAGACGGTGATAGCGGAATTGAGTCGGAAGGTCTTTCTTCGATTCGGTTGCCCGGAAGTCTTCCTGTCTGACAACGGCACAGAGTTTAAGAATCATGCCGTGGAAGACTTCCTGCGGGAGCGCGGTGTGTATCACACTCACACTCCCCCCTATCACCCTCAGGCTAACCCGGTAGAACGAGCCAACCGTACCCTAAAGACGATCGTCGCCTCCTATCTTAAGGAGCGGCATAGTACATGGGACGAGAAGCTTCCGGAACTTCTCTTCGCCCTGAATACGGCTGAGCAAAGTTCTACCGGGATGAGCCCGGCCCTAATGCTCTATGGGAGACAGCCACAACCTCTTGGCACGCAACGGAGGATGCAAGAGGTAGCAGCAGACGCCCTGGCTCAAGAAAAAAGTTTGGCTCGCTGGAAGAAGCAAATAGAGGCCCTTCCAGAGTTACACGCGCGCGCCGCTTCGAGAGCGCGCGCAGCTCAAGAACGCCAAGCCGGCTATTATGACGCCGGCAGGCGCGAGCCAACTTTCAAACCAGGTGACAGAGTGTGGAAGCGCAGCCATCCCTTATCCTCGGCCGCCAAGGGCATTGCGGCGAAGCTAGCACCGAAGATCGAAGGTCCGTATTGGATTACGGATGCCCTTGGACCGAACACCTACAGATTGGTAGGCGATGGCGGTGAGGTAGAAGAGGTGGTGGCTGCGGAACAGCTGAAAAGCTACCACTCTGCTTCGCCAGAACCCGACGAACCGAAAGGGACGGTCGACACGGAGGCCGCGCCATTGAGCGAGCCCCCAGCGACGCCCTTACGGACGAAACGCTTCCGAGGGGACGCGGAAGGCCCCCGGGTGCTCGAGCAGTGGTGGTAGACCCACTCGAGCAGACCCCGGTGGCACCGCCCGCATTACGTCCCCCACGGAGGAGACGCGGAAGACCTCCGGGAGCTCGAGCAGTGGTGGTAGACCCACTCGAGCCCACTCCGGTGGTGACATCTGTCCCATCCCAACCACAGCGAAGACGCGGGCGTCCTCGGAAAGCCACCTGACCCTTCCGCTTTCCTCACAGCGAGTCTGCGACGTCTAAAATACCAACATCCGCACCCACGTTAGACTTTGCCTCCTTATTTCAGCGCCCTCTCCTTCCTCGATGTAACGTCCGAGGGGACGTTAAATCTGGGTGGGGGGTGTAATGGGCGCCGATACAAGTTATGAGAATCACGTATACTGCGCTGCGAGATCTGAATCTCGCGCGCTTGCACGTATCGTGATCGACAGAGCGCCACGCGGAACAAGCCAGAAGCAGGTGAAGAAGAAGACGAAGCCGCCGCGCCGCTGTGAACGTGAACGCGCGGCCATGTTGTTGACCGCCGTGAGACGGAACAAGTGGTCGTCGTGAGTGAGCTCCGTGCATCGGAGAGTTAGTGTGTGTGCCGCGCCTCCACGACTGCAGCCAATCGCGCGACTGCGCCGCCACCACTGAGAGGAGTGGGAGCGACAGAAAGAGAGAGAGAGGGACAGTGACAGCAAACGCCGGGGACCGTGAAGTACGCTCCGTTCCCGCCCCGATAGCAGCGAGTGCAAGGGGAATAGCCGCTGCGCACTATAGGGTCTGCGATGGCTGGCCAGCCAAGAGTAAGTTGCGCCTAAGTTATACGTTCTGGTTGTCGCGAGACTTGTTTGTTGCCGCCGCGAATCGGCGTGCGTGCGTGCGTGCGTTAGTAAAGTCTCGGCCTGTCGCGTTTGAATGTTAAATGCCTGTCCGGGTTTCGCGCCCCTTAGCGCGGTTTATCTTTTATTCAATAAACCCGTTCTATTCTTATCTTAAGTAGTCGAGTCACGAGTATTCATTGAGCGCGCCTTAACCTATGCATGATTTCCCGAATACCGCCCTCTACCCTTTTCAGCAGCTGCAGCTAGTCGCAGGCATTGCCTCCTAGAGGAACATCGGTAGCGGGAGTAAGTATCTCAATAGCCGCTCGAGAGGTTAGACCGAACGGCGTTGTATGCGGGAAAGACCGGCTGCATTGGTAACGCTAGGTCATAGCGAGCAGCCGGTAGTTCGCGGGCAGCAGTAGGCAGCAGCGGCAGAGCGCAGCGCCGGTTCTAGGAGAAAGCGGCCTAGGCTTTCTACAATAGAAGCCGGGCTCGCATGTTCGGAACCTGTGCCGAGGCGCTTCTGCCGGACTACAGGTAATTCTACAACGGTGAGTTTCCCGGGCGTAGAATACCCCACGAACCCCTGAGAGGGATTAATACCCTCTCCATAACGGAACGCTGTTACAATACATACATGTACACTCATCCTCAATGGATACTTACCAAACATGTATTTAGGTTAGCTTATTCGCTCCTTTTCATAGCTCTAACGATTTTATTAGGAAATTTTAAAAACGTTCGGCAAGAATCCATTCGGGATGGGTGTACGTATGAAACGTGGAATTCATATTACAAATCATCGAAGCGCCAATAAAATATTAAGTTATTAGAGAAGGTATTATATTTTTTTTCATGCTTTTATGCAGATGGGTAGATAATAAAACGTACATTACTTAATACTTTATCATCAGTTACTATGGGAAATTGATCCACCGAACAGCTTTTTGCAGAATCATATAGAAATTCTTGCTGATTAGAGAAATGTTGTTGTGCCAACTAAAAGAAATAAAAAGCTTAGTAAAATCTGTGTACCAGCAACAAAAATCATTTATTTTTCACAGTTCTTACAGATAAAACATTGACATCGAATGACTTTTCAATATTTTTTATATCAGGAATAGTGACTGATGGTTTCTCTTCTAATTCCACTTCATGGTTTTCAATTCCTTTTCTAAATTGAGCTCTGGCGTACTTTGTAAGAGGAACATTCTCATAATATAAATACTGTTTCCTTTTCTGAGCCATTATTTCAAATCTGAAATACTAATAAAGTATTTAATAATATATAATTCCCTGACAAAAAAAATAAAATGTAAAAAACAGAAAGAAAAAGAGAGAACAAAAAAAACAAAAAGAAACAACAAAAAGAGAAAAAAAAGAGAAAGAAAAGGGGAGAAGAAGAAAGAGGGGCGAGAGAGTGGGAACACAGGAAGAGAGAGGGAGAAATAAAAGGAGAAAGAGAGGGAGAAATAAAAGGAGAAAGAGAGGGAGAGAGTGAGAAAGAGGGAGAAAGAGAGGGAGAAAGTGTGTGTGTGTATACGCCTGGACTCCAGCTTCTAGTCGGTCGATTTTGACCGAACAGGTCTGATTTTGTGTGTGTGTGTGTGTGTGTGTGTGTGTGTGTGTGTGTGTGTGAGTGTGTGTGTGTGTGTGTGTGTGTGTGTGTGTGTGTGTGTGTGTGTGTGTGTGTGTGTGTGTGTGTGTGTGTGTGTGTGTGTGTGTGCGTGTGGAAAAAAAAAATTCGAAAAGCTTAGTTTTTACGAAAAAAATTATAGTTACAAAAAGGGCTTAGAATTCATCAAAGAATACAATAGAATTTTTGCAGAATTTTTGGAGACAATTTTGAAAATTTTTATTCTCGAATTTTTCATAAATTTAAAAAAATTCAAAAAAAAAAAACAATTTTTCAAAAGTGCACTTCGTTGATAATCGATAAAATATAAAAAAGTGTGCGTTTTTCAAATTGTTTTCAGAAAACGCAAGTAAAAGCAGTTAGCTGAGTTTCAGATATTGCAGGTGTAAAATACTAATATTCAAATATTTATGAGCTTATTATAAATAAACTAAGCTTTAAATAAAAAATGATAAGATAATTTTCGTTTTATTTTGTTTTTTTAAATATTATTTTTCTCAAAAACTATCAACTTTCAGAAAAAATTGCAATCAATAAAAAGTGCTTAGAATTCATCAAAGAATGAATTAGAATTTTTTCAGAATTTTTTTTTAATTCTTCTAAATTTATGAAAAATTCGAGAATAAAAATTTTCAAAATTGTCTCCAAAAATTCTGCAAAAATTCTATTGTATTCTTTGATGAATTCTGAGCCATTTTTGTAAATACAATTTTTTCGAAAAGCTTATAGTTTTTTAGTTAAAGCGTCCTAAACATAATTAGCGAAAATTCTCGTTTCGGACGCGATTTTGGATCATCCAGGTGACAAAATTAACTTTCCAAGTACAGTTTCTTGAAGTTCAGACATTCCGTCCACCATCTAAATTGGTTTCAAGATGATTCCATAACGGACAATTGATACAAAATCAAATAGAAGAAAAAAATTCTGTGTTTTTTACACTTAAACTCATGTTTGAGCAATAAATTTTTTTTTCTATTTTTGATGTCACTATTGAAAAGATCGATGAAAAATCTATGAATTTTATGTGTTCAAAAATTTTTGAGGCCCAAATTTATCCCATCTAGGGAGCTCTGAAGAAGTGGTGAAAAAAGTGTCCCCATAGGCGTTAATGGGTTAATCGCTTCAAAATTCCTTGTAGAGGTAAATTTTTGATAGTTCTCGGTCGAGTTCTTTGGGCAAAATGATTGGTCCATAAATTTGAGAGATATTTGAGGTTAGAATTTTTTGAACCTTTTTATCAAATCGCAATTTCTCGAGAACGGCTCTATGTACCTATAAAAAACGTTTCTAGCTATCACAGTTCTTTTGTTATTAACAAAAATGTAAACATTGAAAAATGAATAAAAATTATATTTTTATGGAAATGATATCAAAACAACAAACATCTGTGAATTCACTTAATTTACTGATTCAAACTGGACTGAGAACTATCCAAAATCAACATAGAAAACGAATTTTGAAGCGATTAAGTTAATTTTATTCCAGTAATCATTAGACATACAAAACTCTTTTTTTGTAATTTTTAAAAAACCAACCAACAAAATGAATTAAAATTTTTTTAAATTGCATCTATTATAATCTATTATAATTATGAATTATGCATTATGAATGCATTATATTCTGCATTATTATAATTTATTTGTGAGTTATGAACTTTTTAAAAACAACCCGTTTTTGTTAATAACAAAAGAACAATGATAGCTATATGTTTGTTTTTTTCTTATGATTCCAGATAAAACTTTGTAACGTATATTATTATAAGATATGGTTATAATATAAATATTATAAAAATTATAAATATATAAACTAAATATAAAAGAAAATCAATATAATTTAAAATGAGTTTTTATAAAAATGTTGCATTAAATAGTAAAAATATACTATACATATATTATATCTAGAGACAAAATCACTGTTAAAGAGTTTATACATACTATTTCTGAATCGTAAATAATATATCACATATTTTTATGAAATTTTCATAACTATTACAATTATATTTTTAAGTATTTTTAAGTAAAATCCTAAAAGTTTTTATTAATTAAACTTATGCACATTTATATTAATAAAACTGTTTCTATATAAAGTCTTCGATTTTCATATTATATTTTGTAGCAACTCGGTGTACGGCAATACTTCTACCATGAAAACAATACACTGATCTTTGTAATTAATGTAACCCATGGCCTATGGATAAGTATATATATATATATATATATATATATATTTATATATATATATATATATATATATATATATATATATATATATATATATATATATATATATATATATATCATTTTAGTCTTACACCGATCCTTTTTCGCATCCTGTTACAACTTTCATCCTGTTACAACTGGGATTTTTGCGCTCGAGTTTTTACTCGGGCGCACAGTCAACTTTTTGTTCCGAGAGTGCCTGCCGACTTTCTCTCGTTTTTCTACTAACAGCACGAGCAAAGAAAAAAAAATTTTATTTTTCGTCCACTAAAGAATAATTCGTATCGAAAATACGAGAAGAGAAAAAAAAATTTTCGAGTCGAGAAAAAAATTAATTAAAAAAATTAATTATCGCTTAAAAACAAAAATTTTTGTCGTTAAAAAAAATTAATTGTTATTAAAAAAAATTTTTAATTGTTAAAAACAATTACCCACGTACAAAAATTTCGCGATCAAGATCTCTCCTCGTCGGCACTCTAGGTCGAGGGTTATTGGCTATCGCTTGCCTAACCTCTCGACCGCACTCTCGCAACAGCACGGCTGTGTCACGCACACGCACACACGCGCCTACGAGCTGCGGCAGCAAGTGCTCCTGGAGGAGCAGCGCAGGCAACGATAATGCCAGCGCCACTACGAAGAAGAGTCGTTGTTGGCACGAAATGGGCAGCACGGGTTCTGGCAGCAATCGCGAAACACGCCGCAGTCGCAAAACCTAGAGTGGCCGCGACAGCGTGAGTCGCGAACCGCCGGGATAGCAGTCGGAGACAATATATTATCGGAGCAGCTACTGGCGGTGATCAAAACACTCGTCGAAGAGGTTGAAGAGCTTAAAGGGAATGAACGAATACTTCAAGGAGCTCGACATCCAACCTCAAGAACGCAATTGGAGGGAGTCCAACCCCCAAGCACGGGCCGTAGACGAGGATCACCACATGTGAACTTCCAAGATACGTTCACGTATGCGGAGTTTAACAGCAGCAGCCCAAGTCTCCAGTCCCCAACAGAGGCTGGAAGGAATAATACCAGAAATTCTTCCCAGCGCCAGACTAGGAATGGTGCGATCCAGGACTCGTCTGAGAGGCATACGTATTTGCCTCAGCAGACGAACCGTGATTTGGGCCAGATAGTCCGAAAATGGCATATCAGGTTCTCAGGGTCCTCAAAGGAGCAGAGCGTCGAGTTATTCCTAACAAGAATAGAGGAATGCAGAACTCTAGCTAATCTGACACACGACGAGGTACTTTCGTCGTTGTCAGAGCTCCTAACTGGGGTAGCAGCCACCTGGTACCGGAGTAACCGCCACACATGGCGAACGTGACCAGATTTCATAGAGGCCATAACGCACATGTATGGCGGTGACAAGGAACATCAGCAGCGCGTCATGGCGGAAATAAACGCGAGGACTCAAGACAGAAACGAACTTACGCGTGATTACGTGGTAAATCTACAAGCCATGATCCTAAAGTTGGTTCCGGTGCCCAGCATCGCTCAACAGTTAGACATGTTGCACCGGAACATGCGGCCAGAACTGCAAAAGATGGTAATGCGAAATCAAATTACGGATTACCGAGGGCTCCTGGACCTGGTCCGGGAAGCCGAATTGGCGCTCGCGGCAGATAAGGTGTATCACATGCCACCACCGCCCGAGCGCACGTACATGCCAGAATTTGCCTACGTGCCAACTGAGCCGTCCACGGATCAGCGGAAAAAGCAGAGTCCAAGCGTGGCGGCGATGGGGCACCAACAGCACGAGCCTCGAGAGAGCCTCGAGGCTATGTTCCGTCGGGTCATGGCCGAATGCCTATCGGCCTTGACAAAGAAAGGCACCGACGAGAACAAAGGGCAAAAGCCTAGCCCGCCGCCAACCAGAAAACGTAAGAAGAAGGGTAACTGGGAAAATAGGCGGCGGGAGGGCGGGCAAAGTACAAACCAGCCTAGAGGGGGTAGTAGCTCGACCCACCAGGCTAGGCCGCAAAGTCCAAGAAACAACGGACCTCCACAAAGGCAAGAGTACCGAAGGGAACCCGGATATGAGCAAAAGGGAGGTAACAAGCCCAATGCTGCCGGAAACCAACAGGGAAACGGCCAGGGGGGCAGGTAAACACGACCACATACCCGCCCCCAGCTCTCTCACCAGAGACCGAGGGTAACTCGATCCAATCGTCTGGAGTGGAGAGCGAAGAAGTGCCCATGATTCAACCGAATGAAGTCAACCAAGAAACTTGCTCGCGAAGGTGGCTTCAAGTAGGTGTAGCCGGTTACAGGTTACGAGCACTCTTCGATACAGGAGCTTCCTGGACTGGGATGAATTCTATAGGCCTACAGCTCGCTACGGCCTGTGGAAAAGAGTTAATCCCAGCTAGCGGCCTAACGGCACGAGTGGCAAACGGGCAAAGCATAGCAGTGGGTGGCTATGTGTATCTGCCCATGGTCGTGGCTGGCGTGTGCAAAGAAGTGCGCGTCGCAATAATGCCAGATCTAGATACGGAGTGCTACTTGGGGGTAAACTTCATTAAGAAGTTTAGCGCTGTCTTAGACCCCACAGATAACACGCTGCATCTCAAGGATGACGATGCAAGCGTAAAGTTAGAAGTAGCAACTATAACCGCAAATAACACAGTGTCCGTATCAGCTATAGGGTTGGCGGACCCAACAGAAGAACAGCGCAAAGAGGTAGAAGCTTTAGTAGCTCAGCTGATCGGTAGCAGCCTGGCACCACTAGGGTGTACTTCGTGGATCGAGCATGCAATAGACGTCGGATCTACAAGACCCATTAAACAGAAGTACTACCCTGTATCTCAGAAACTTGAGGAAGAGATGCACAAACAGGTGGAGGAAATGCTAGTCGCGGGAGTAATTGAACCCTCGCCAAGTGGCTGGTCAAGTCCAGTGGTAATGGTACGCAAGTCAAACGGGAAGTTCCGTTTCTGCGTGGACTTCAGAAAAGTGAACGCAGCGTCAAGGCCAGACGCGTACCCGTTACCATACGTGGAAAGCATCTTGCGCAAACTGCAGAAAGCGCGATACATCTCCACGTTGTATTTAAGCAGTGCGTACCACCAGATACCACTTACAAAGAGACTACGGCCTTCACCGTGCCAGGCAAAGGGCTTTTCCAATTTACGAGAATGCCCTACAGTCTTCCGTATGCTGGAGCGTCCTTCCAGAGGCTGATTGACAAAGTCATCGGCACCGAACTCGAACCTTTTGCTTACTCGTATCTCGACGATATAATAATAGTCACAGAGACATTCGAGGAGCATAAAGAGGTTCTAAAAAGAGTTTTGGACAGGATACAGGACGCGGGCCTCACAATAAATAGCGAGAAGAGCGTCTTCTGTCGCGATGAGGTCCAATGTCTCAGGGTCATAGTAAATAGAGATGGTTTTAAGCCAGACCCCGAGAAAGTAAAGCCCATTATGGAGTATCCGGTACCGAAAAACCTCCGTCAGCTGAGACGCTTCTTAAGAATGGCCTCGTGGTATAGAAAGTTTTTATCGAACTTCGCCACAATTGCTGAACCACTGACCGAATTAACGAAAAAGGATCGGAAATATGAGTGGTTAACGGCACAAGCAGAGGCCTTCCAAAAGCTAAAAGCGCTAGTAGCTTCTGCACGGATTCTACACAGACCGGTATCTAACGCGCAGTTCGTGGTGCAAACTGACGCAAGCAATAGAGGTCTGGGAGCAGTGCTATACCAAATAATTGACGGCGATGAAAGAGTCCTAGAGTTCGCGAGTCGAACTCTGAGCACAGCCGAGAGGAATTATAGCGTGATGGAACGAGACTGTCTAGCAATTCTCTGGGCAATTAAAAAGTTCCGTCCGTATATAGAGGCCTACGACTTCAAGGTATCACGGACCATAGCAACTTGAAGTGGCTCCGTGATTTCGAAAACCCGACCGGCAGGTTAGCTAGGTGGGCTTTGGAGCTGCAGAATCACAGTTTCACGGTCGAACATCGAAAGGGCTCGTTGAGCAATGTCCCAGATGCCCTTTCACGGATGTTCGAGGAAGAAGAGCCAGCGGTCGCCGCGTTAGAGCTCGAGCGCGATACAAACGACCACTGGTACCTCAAGATCGTGAAAGAGGTTCAACAGCAGCCGCGAGACTTCCCCACGTTCAAGCTGGCGGGGGGGAGACTGTACAAGTACAACCCTAATGAAGTCATAGACGAATCTCTCGGCGACGACGATGCATGGAAGTTAGCAGTCCCTCACGAAAAGCGACGCGAAGTACTGGGAGAATGCCATGACTTTCCAACTGTTGGGCACTTGGGCCGTGAAAAAACTCTAGAGAGAGTAAGGCGGAAGTATTATTGGCCACACATGTCTCGAGATGTGGCCAGATACGTGAACCAGTGCCAAATTTGCCAGCAGTGCAAAGTCGAACAGCGCGCTCCAGCAGGATTCATGGGACGTCGTATAACACAGCGTCCATGGCAAATCGTGGCCAGCGACATTATGGGACCCCTCCCTAAAACCAAGCACGGCCACGAATACATTCTCATCTTCCAGGATCTGTTCACACGCTGGATCGACGTAATTCCGATAAAAAGGGCAGATGGCAAATCAGTGATAAAAGGGCTCAACGAACGAGTATGTCTGCGGTTCGGAGTCCCCGAGGTGTTTCTCTCCGATAATGGAACTGAATTTAAGAATGCACCCTTAGAGGCATTCTTAAAGGAGAGAAACGTGCATCGCACGTTTACACCACCATATCATCCTCAAGCCAATCCCGTCAAGCGTGTGAACCGAACGGTGAAGACCATGATCATGTCTTACGCTGAGGAGAATCACCGGTCCTAGGATGAGCATCTGAACGAGCTGGCGTTCGCGTATAATACGGCAACACAGCTCTACCAAAATAAGTCCTGCCATGCTCCTTTACGGCCGACAGCCTGACCCACCGAAGACACTAAGGCGGGAGGAAGACAGGTTAGCCGAAGAGCAAGGGCAGCAAGAGGTGATAAATAATTGGGTGGCGCGCATGGACAAGCTCCGCGAATTGCATGTTCGGGCGGCGGCCGACGTGCAAGCGGAGCAGGCGAGACAAGCCAAATATTATGATGCTCATCGTCGACCTCCAGAATTCAGTCTAGGCGATCGTGTATGGAGAGAGAATAAAGTACTATCCTCAGCAGCTGAGGGGATTTCTGCCAAATTAGCCCCGAAGTACGCGGGACCTTACACGATTGTGAATATTCTAGGCGAAAACACCTATGAAATCAAAGGTGAGGATGGTCGAACGTTCAGTCCCGTCCATGCGCAGCAACTTAAGCGATTCGTCTCCGCAGAAGAGCCCAAAAACTACTTGGACAAAAGTAGTCAAGAAGTAGCCCAGTCGCTACCACCGAGGGACTCTTCAGCCGAACGTAACGTGCCAGCGGGCAACAGAGTTAGCCAAGGGAATGTACAGCCTCGGGCGACGGCTAAGAGGCGCGGTCCACCTCGTAAGACCGTGCTGTTAGTTAGGACAGGAAAGCGTGCGAGCGACGGCCGACCTACGCGTGCGGTCGGTCCAACAGAATCCAAGCTAGGCCCAGGGAGGCCAAAAGGCTCGAAGAAGAAGCCTGCACCTGCCGATGTGGGGCCAATTAGCCCCCGTCGAACCCGAGCGTCCGAAAAGCGCTAACTGTGTCGTCCAGAAATTGTGCCGTCCGTACTAACCCGTGTTCGTCCTTGTTTTCCGATCCTCAGTCTCACCAATCTCCGGGGTCAATTTACCTATTGCAGGATATGCAGGGCCTGACTCCAGAAATAGCAGAGATGGCGAAGAAGGTGATTGCTGGATTGATCCAGTGCAACCCTGACCCCGCCGTCATTGACTTCCTGGAGCAGGTAGTGGAGGGCATAGACGCGGTGCCACAGGCACCACCGCCAGTGGAAGAGCCCTCCACACTTGTAATAGAGGAGTTAGAGGCGCCGGAACCAAGAAGGGGACTTTCGGGACCAACCGACGCAGGCGTTGGCCCGTCCCCGCTCCGGCGACCTCATCCTCCGAAGGAGCAGTGGGAGAAGAGAGAGGCTCGGCCAGAAGAAGCACCAGTCGAGCCGATTGGTGCCGGCCGAGTTCCCGAAGAGGAGGCGGCTCGAGCCCATCATTGTGCGCCGGAAGTTGACGCCGGCGCGGCTCGGGCCGCACAAGGAAAAGAAGGAGATGCTCCGACCCAGGCCCCAAAAGGAGCACCGACCGATGGAGTCGGTGCGGCCTGGGTCCCGGTGGAGCAGGCTCTAGAGGAGGCGCGGCGCCTCAGCAAGTCCTCGCGCGCTGCGGAGGGCGCTGCCCTGGCCGCACTGGAGGATTTTCTCCAGTGCCACGGTGAGGCCGGCGAGCGGCAAGCCGGCAAATGGGTCGGAATGGCCCAAGGCCGGCGAGAAGAGCTCGCGGCCGCCGCAGAGGCCAGGGCCGCCAGGCTGCGCCGCGCCGCCTTAGAGAAGGAGGAGGAGGCTCGTCTGGCACGTGCGCAGGAGCGCATGGAAGAGGCCAGGCGAGCCAGGGAAAAGGCGGAGGAGACAGCGCGTCGGGCCAAAGAGGAGGCCCAGCGTTGTCTCCTACGAGAAGAGGAGCGCCTCCAAAGGGCGCTCGAAGAGGAGCAGGCGGCCCGGGAGGCGTTAAATGCACAGGCGCTTCCCCGGTGCTTCATGTGTGGCGAGCTTGGGGTAAAGAAGTCGAAGCACTGCCCCAACCAAGCTCGCCACAAGGGGCGCCGGACTTACTCCCGGGCCAGCTGAAGAGGACTAAGCCCCGAAGGGTTTCTTGTTTTTTTTGTTTTTTTTAATAAAAATTAAAAAAAAAAAAAGATAATGGGTGACTCCGATTCTTATACTTCCCTTGTCCAAAATTCCTTCCCGAAAGGCTCCACCGGATTAACCTTATTTTCAGGTACGACGACGGCCATGGATGGCAGAGCTGCTCGCGGTCCCCTAAGCAGCGTCTGGCGGGGGGGGTGTAACGCGTGCGCGAGTTAGGTAATTCGAGATTCGAATTACCCGCGCCGAGCCGGCATGCCCACCGGGGGCGCGAGCGCGTGAGCATCCTGACCGGATTAGAACGGTCTCGCGACGCGTAAGATGCCCGTCGCATACCGGCGAAGCTGCTACGGCTTTATAGGAGTCACGGCAGCCATCTTCGTGTCTGCGATCGCGCGTGAAACATCTCCTCCGTGTCTCTCCTGAGTTTACTTGTCCGCGCCGTCCTATCGTTCTTTGTGAGACCCCGCGAGTGTAGTGGAGGCGCCGCATATAGTGTACGAGCGAAAGAGAGACAGAGAGAGAGAGAGAGAGAGATCGATCCCGAGCCGCGTGAGCTGCACGAGACTGCGAGCGACGAGCCGGCAGCCAGCCCGCCTACCGACCCAATACAGCTAGCAAGAGAGAGAGAGTAAGAGAGCGCAACTGCTGTGCGAGCAACAGGGAGCGAGAGAGAGTCGAGTGCACCAGCTGCTCCTTCCTAACGTAAGTTTTCTACTCTCCTCTCGCGGGTTTATTGTAAAGGCTCGCACGGAAATCGCCCCGTGCAAGCTTTCTATGCCGTGTACGTGCGGGTGTGTGTCAGCCCGCCGTACTTTAACACCGCGCGCGAGAATAGCAGCTTCGCCGCGCTCCGTATCGTTCGCGCGTTTGAATCTTAACGGTGCGCGCGAACTAACTCATTTGTTCTAATCAGCACGTGCGTTGTGCTTGTAGTCATTAATGATTTCAATATACTGTGATATCTAGTTACTCGTCGCGTTGTTCATTACAACCTGTCCTTCTCCCGGATACCGCCGCCTCCGCGGGAAAACGACTCCGCCGATCGTTTTCATATCTGAGCATAGCGGCCGCGCGCTTTACTCTTCGAGCGCCCGCTTTTCACTCAGCGATCCAATTAGTTGGAAAGCGAAGTTCGTGTGCGATCTTCGCGTTGTTTTCGGGATTCCAGGAGCAGATCCCCGGGCAAGTCATTTTAGTCTGACACCCGCGGCACCGTGTTCTAGGGCATCGCTGGCCTGTGGCTTGTTGGGATTTTCCCCCACTAGCCATCCTGTTACAACATATATATTTATTTATTTATTTTTGATTTAATAGGCCCTACCAGAGGTTTGTAAACCCATCTGATCCAAAGATATTTAATAGAGATTTTAAAATTTGTATCCTGCCGTAACCTACAGGCTGAACCATTTGATATTTTTGAATGGGATACGGGCAAAAATCTTAGATTTTTATATCTCCTTTGACTGAAGCTATTCGCATTGCTTAACTTTTTCAAATAAGATTTTTAAAGCCAAAAATACGATTTAAAATCCACCATTTGGAAGGAATTTTTTAAAAACGGTGAATTTTAACTCAAATTTTTAACTTTAAAAATGTTGATTGGAAAAATTAAGGGATGCGAATAGCTTCAGTCAAAGGAAATAAAAAAATCAAAGATTTTGGTCCGTATCCCATTAAAAAATATCAAATGGTTAATTTCTCTTCCTTATAGAGGAAGCTTTGTAATAGTAAAATTTTAATTTTCTTTAAATTGCTCTAGAAACATGAATAAAGGTGTTAGAAGTTTGTGTCACATGATTTTAGAATATGTCTGTATGGATGTGTGTGTGTGTGTGTGTGTGTGTGTGTGTGTGTGTGTGTGTGTGTGTGTGTGTGTGTGTGTGTGTGTGTGTGTGTGTGTGTGTGTGTGTGTGTGTGTGTGTGTGTGTGTGTGTGTGTGTGTGTGTGTTTGTGTGTGTGTGTGTGTGTGTGTGTGTGTGTGTGTGTGTGTGTGTGTGTGTGTGTGTGTGTGTGTGTGTGTGTGTGTGCATACCGCTTTATTTTCGGATCTACGCGGTCGATTTTAACCGGACGGGTCTCATTTTTTTTTGTTTTTTTATTCCGAATTCGGGAAAAAAATAATTCGTTTTTGTTTTATGTCGAATTTTTCATTTTCGAAAAATATATTTTTGATTTTTTGTAATGATTGGATTTAAATTTTATAATCGGATGGGTAGCGTTTGAAAGAGCATAAAAAAACCTATATTTAAAAAAAAAAAATTTCTCTAGCTATCACGGTTATTTTGTTATTAACAGAAACGTGTTTTTATTTTAATGCTTATAACTCCCAAACCAAATGGTCAATTTTTTTGAGAAAAATCATGATAATGGAGATTGTGAATAGCTATAATCTGTATAAAATTGAATCCATTCTGTTGGTTAGTTTTTGAGAAAAAAATTAAAAAATGAAAAAACGTGTTTTAGGTGGCAACAATTTACGAGAGTAAAATTATGTTAATCGCTTCAAAATTCCTTGTAGAGGTAGATTTTTGGTTGCCACCTGCACCTTTCTTTGGGATAGATGATTGGTTCATAAATTTCAGAGATTTTTGAGGTTAAAATTTTTGTAACCTCTTTTTTGAATCGTAATTTCTCGAGAGCGGCTGTATGTATCAGAATGGGATAGGTAGCATTTAAAAGAGAATTGAAATACCTATATTTTCTAAAGAAAAAAAGTTTCTAGCTATTACGGTTCTTTGGTTATTAACAAAAACATAAATCATGAAAAATGAAAAAAATGAGTTTTGTATGTCCAACGATTCCGGAGGGAAAATTGTCGTAATTTCTTCAAAATTCCTTGTGGCGGTAAATTTTGGATAGCTCTTGGTCGAGGTCTTTGGGCAAAATAATTGGTCCATAAATTTCAGAGATATTTGAGGTTAAAATTTTTTAAACTTTCCTTAAATCGTAATTTCTCGACAACGGTTCTATGAATCAGCTACAGATTTCTAGACAATTTTGTATGTGATATAGATATTATGTATGTGTTTTCATCAAGATCGTACGATTACTTTTTGATATTCAAAATTTTCCTATTTTACAAAGTTATTTTGTTTGTCGCCTGATAACTAGAGAAAAATTGTTTTAATTTTTTTAAATTTGGCGGAGATGTAGAGCGTACATTATTTATTATATGCGTTTTTAGAGTAAAAGAATTCGTTTATGAATTTCAGAGATATTCGAGGTTAAAACTGATTTAGCCTTCTTTTCAAATCGGAATTTTTTGGATATATCTATACTAGAAAATGGAAATAACACGTGCTATGCGTGCGTGTTGTTCACTTGCTTTTATTTTTATTGAGGGTAATTTACAGCGCGATCAAGTTTTAACCACACGGAGAGAAATTTTAGAGTAAAAATTACCAAGGTGCCTTGGTAGCGCATGGATAGACTGTCAAAAGCATGTTATTCCCAGCTTTCTAATACAATTTATAAGTTTCCCAGGAAAAACTACCATAACCACTTTAAAAAAATACCAAATTATCTGAATAAAAATTACCAGACACACTGGTAAAAATTGAGATCTAGTCATTTTTACAAGGTAACCTAAGAATTTTTACTAAGAAAACTGATAAATTTTACCAAATAACCTGGTATTTTTGTGGACTCGCGCATGCGCACTGCGCATTATTGTGTTTCAGAAGATTGATACTAGAGGCGTGCGTGACGTTAAAATGAAAACAATACACATATTTTCAGTAAGTAATAACGGCGATTCAAATGACTGTTGGTAACAGCTACCGTGGCGCAGTCGGTAGAACGTCGGACTCTCAACCCAAAGATCGTCGGATCGAATCCCGCTTCCGTAAAAATTTTTTTTCAGTTTAATGTTTTTTCATCCTTGTTTCTGTTTCTATTTCTATATTAAAATACTATATATCCATCAATATGGATAAAAAAAGTTAATTTTTTTAATTTAAATTAACTAAAAAAAAATTTTACCAAGGCACTTTGGTAAAAAGTTTGAAATTGTCAGTCTATCCATCCATTACCATAGAAACTGGTAATTTTGTCCGAATATTTGTAATTTTCACTACAAAATTTCTCTCCGTGCACTTATTATACTCATTGAAGAATATATTTGGTTGAAATTTCAAAAGATTATCTTTATTTTTTACTCAAAATATCGAAATTTTTTGTATAGAACATTGATTGGGAAAAAGTTTGCATTTTACTTGCAGAATATGCTAGTATTTTTGTTGTAACCTTTTTGGAAAGTCTCTTGACTGATTGACTTGATTGGTGACTTTATAATAAACATTCATATGTGTAATAAACGAATATATGTAATACAGAGATTGGTAATTTGTTCGAATTTATTTTTAAGTTTTAAAAATAAAACTAATTGAACATGTGATAATATTTTTAAAAAATTGATTTATATAAATATCGGGTTGTCGCACGAGAAAAAGAGTAACAAGAATGAATTCTCGAAAAATATATATTAATTTATTACGAATATTCATAAAGAAAATTGGGTATGATACAATTAACTATTGTTATAAAAAATTTAAAAAAAAATGAATAAATACATTATTTTGAGGAAGCTAAGTGCCAATGTATTGGCAGCGGTTTTTTAACTGTAGTATCCCCTTAAATAATTAAAATCCATTAATTGTAAGTAATACACACAGCACCCGTGCTAAAGCCCTCTCTACTGTCGGCACTTTCCTAAATCTAGGCTTTTATTTCCTACGCTCTCCTCTATTAACCATATTTGAGATCTATTTGCCTCTATTTTTAAGTTATAACGAAATTTGAGAATATGGAATTTCCAAAATTGGTTTGTTGTATCATGTACGTAAAACTAACAACACGTTAACAAAATGAAGTAGCAGAATAAATTAACAAATCCATTTACGTTATGATTTATGTTACATAATTATCGCAGTCGATTAAAGATAATGCAATCAACATTCTAGTATTCATATAAATACGATGCAAAATTATGAAAATAATCTGTGACTGCAAATTAATAAAGAAATTATCAATTTCTGCGGTATTTTACAATAACATGCAAATTAATAAAGAAATTATCTATTTCTGCGATATTTTACGATAACATGCAATATCATCAACATAGTATTTGAATGCAGATCGATAAATAAAAAAACTTATATAAATACCATGCAAAACTATGAAAAGTATCTATGATCGCAAATTGATAAAGGAATTATCAATTTTTGCAGTATTTTACGATAACATGCAGTATCATAAACATAATATTTGATTACAGATAGATAAATAAAAATACTTATATAAATATTGTAGGATAGGACGTTAATGGTTTCTACTGCCCATGTAGTAAAGAAAAACAAATACCAATTATTTATCCAACGTTTCGGATGATTTATTTTCGTCCCTCTTCAAGGTCTATAAACAATATACAAATAAAAAACACAAGTTTACTTAAGAATCACATACTTAAGGTAGTTCTCTAATATATCAAAAAGTGGGTTTCGAAAGTAATAAAATTTTAGCGTGTTCTTTAAAATCTAAATTTTTTTTCTTTATTTTTTAAAATATAGGTTGCCGACCTATTATTCAAGCAAAAAATTATTGAAAATGGTTACTTTTACATTGAGAGTAAATGACGCCATATAACGCATAACAGGAAGTAATAGTATTACTTGATAAAAAAGTGGGTTTTGAAAAAGAAAAATACAGCTTAAGAAAGATGAAATTCAGCTCTTTCTTTTAAGTTTATCAAATATATGTCAAGCCGACCTTTTTAAAAAGATATGAATGATTATAAGCACAAATAGCAGACGACATGCATGAGAGCGAGAGAGACAGAACGACGCGTATGGCATGCGTATGCTCTCGCTGAGCGCACAAACTATAACGCGTTAGAGAACTACCTTAAGACGAATAATTTACTACGCTTACCAAAACATATCGTAAAAAACTATGTTTAAGTGGGCATCCTAAATGACCACTAGTCAATATGAAATTATAAATACGATTTCGTCGTATTTATACTAGATTATGCCACAGTGTGAATCATGCAAGGGAGGGGGTAAGAGAGATATGCTATTGTACAACGATGACACGACGCGTATATGTAAATGTGAACAGTATTATTATTCTAAACATAGAATGGATTTTATAGCTATAGCTTATAATTATTAATAAACGTTTTATATTCTGACTTTAGGAAATTAGTATCAAACTGTCTGTTTAAGCTATTATGTTGTGAGTGAATGTGGAGCATTTCTGATAATAATCTTTTCTTTAAATTTTGTTCCTGATCTAGAATTTTAATGTTACTGAAATCAATTTTATGATTCGTAATCGCTATGTGTTCATATAAAACTGATCTGCCTCTCTTAAACTTACAATCACTTGCATGTTCTTTACTTCTTATAATTAATTTTCGGGATGTTTGTCCCACGTAAGAAACATCACAATCGCCGCAGTTAATTTTGTAAACAACATGAGCTTTTTCATTTTTTTGGTATTTGTCGTTTCCTAATCTAATTATCTGATTAAATTTATTGGAAATTGAGTTAATCATGATTAAGTTATTCTTATTGCAGATATTTTTTAATTCAGAATTAAGATATTTAATATATGGAAAAACCAAAATACTATTGGAATTGATATTATTAGAATTACAGGTATTTTTGTTATTATTTTTAAATTGTAGCAAACGTTTATTTATGTGTTTATTTATAAAGTAAATAGGATAATCATTTTCCAATAATAAATCTCTAATTAGATTAAGATTATTCTCATGAAACTGTATATCAGCTAAGTTAATACATTTATCAACTAATGAACAAATTATACCAATTTTATTACTAACAGGATGGTGAGAATTAAAGTATAGAAATCTACCTGAAAAAGTTGGTTTCCTGTACCAGTCCATGGAAATTTTTTGTTTATTTTGAATAATCAGAATATCAAGAAAACTTATTTTATTGTTGTTAGACCTCTCCACTGTGAATTGTAAATTATTATCAAAGCTATTAAATAAGTTAACGGTATAGTCTATCATCCGCTCCGGTACACAAATAATGATATCATCTACATATCTATAGTAGAAAGGCACAGGAAAGCAAATTTTTGATAACGATCGATTTTCTAAATCCTCAATAACCATATCTGCTAAGATCGGGCTTAAGGGGTTACCCATAGCAGCGCCAAAAATTTGTTTATAATACATATCATTAAATATAAAATAATTATTATGGAGGATAAAACTAATAACATTGATAAAATCGCTACAACTGAGTTCGCAAAAGTTATACAATTGATTTCACCGCTTTTCTAATGAGTCCAAAATTAAGTAATCCGCAACGTTTGTGAACAAGCTAATAACATCTAAACTAATAATAGTATATCCAGCAGGTACAGATACGTTTTCGATTTTTTGTTTAAGGTCTAGGCTGTTATTTACATGTGAAGTCGGTCTTTTAAGATTATTAAAGAGAAACTTGGCTAACATTTTGGATAAGTAATATGTGGGTGTGCTAATCGCAGAAATAATCGGTCTAACAGGAAAATTGGTTTTATGTATGTTTACAAGACCATAAGCTCTAGCAATTGTACATTTGTTTGAGATAGGTTGTAATTTTTGAAAGATAGTTGTGTGTTTTAGGTTTTTTTATAAGAGCATCAGTGTTTTTTTCCAATGAAGGAAGAGAATTTTTCTTGATAATATTGTAATATTTAGAATCAGAAAATAGGTTGATCATTTTTTCGACGTATTTGTCTTTTTCAATAATAACAGTACTATTGCCTTTATCTGCTCGAGTTACTAAGAGATTATTTTCTTTGATTAGAAATTCTTTTGTGCTTTTTAAGTCAATCTTAAGTTTTTTATCGAAAAAATCTAAACTAAATTTTTTATTATTGTGTTTGTTTAATATATTGATTATCTTATTTCTTATGTTTTTGGAATATTTCGAATCTACTGTTTTTTCGTTCAAAAAATATTCTAGATTTTTAATAATTTCTAGAGTATTCTTTTTGTTTTAATCTACAGTAAAATTAAATTTGTCCCCAAGCCGTAATATATTTATAATGTACACAGGTGGTTCGACATTTGACAAGTTCACTAACAGTTTGTCATTAGACATAAGACAACGAAGTTCATTCACCTGCGTATTGTTTTGGTTCGGGGCAATAGCACTAACGTTACATAAAGCATCACCTCTATATGTGTTTTTGATTAAAATTGACTTATATTTTAGATAATATAAGATTTCTAATTTTGTGTCAAGTTTCTCTTCAAACTTTTTCATTATAAACCTTAATTTGGTATTATAAAAGTTCACAAACAAATCAATTAAATAGGAATTCGTGTGTTTGCTTCATTGGAAAAAAACACTGATGCTCTTATAAAAAACCTAAAACTCACAGCTATCTTTCAAAAATTACGACCTATCTCAAACAAATGTACAATAGCTAGAGCTTATGGTCTTGTAAAAATACATAAAACCAATTTTCCTGTTAGACCGATTATTTCTACGATTAACACACCCACATATTACTTATCCAAAATGTTAGCCAAGTTTCTCTTTAATAATCTTAAAAGACCGACTTCACATGTAAATAACAGCCTAGACCTTAAACAAAAAATCGAAAACGTATCTGTACCTGCTGGATATACTATTATTAGTTTAGATGTTATTAGCTTGTTCACAAACGTTGCGGATTACTTAATTTTGGACTCATTAGAAAAGCGATGGAATCAATTGTATAACTTTTGCGAACTCAGTTGTAGCGATTTTATCAATGTTATTAGTTTTATCCTCCATAATAATTATTTTATATTTAATGATATGTATTATAAAAAAATTTTTGGCGCTGCTATGGGTAACCCCTTAAGCCCGATCTTAGCAGATATGGTTATGGAGTATTTAGAAAATCGAGCGTTATCAAAAATTTGCTTTCCTGTGCCTTTCTACTATAGATATGTAGATGATATCATTATTTGTGTACCGGAGCGGATGATAGACTATACCGTTAACTTATTTAATAGCTTTGATAATAATTTACAATTCACAGTGGAGAGGTCTAACAACAATAAAATAAGTTTTCTTGATATTCTGATTATTCAAAATAAACAAAAAATTTCCATGGACTGGTACAGGAAACCAACTTTTTCAGGTAGATTTCTAAACTTTAATTCTCACCATCCTGTTAGTAATAAAATTGGTATAATTTGTTCATTAGTTGATAAATGTATTAACTTAGCTGATATACAGTTTCATGAGAATAATGTTAATCTAATTAGAGATTTATTATTGGAAAATGATTATCCTATTTACTTTATAAATAAACACATAAATAAACGTTTGCTACAATTTAAAAAAAATAACAAAAATACCTGTAATTCTAATAATATCAATTACAATAGTATCTTGGTTTTTCCATATATTAAATATCTTAACTCTGAATTAAAAAATATCTGCAATAAGAATAACTTAATCATGATTAATTCAATTTCCAATAAATTTAATCAGATAATTAGATTAGGAAACGACAAATACCAAAAAAATGAAAAAGCTCATGTTGTTTACAAAATTAACTGCGGCGATTGTGATGCTTCTTACGTGGGACAAACATCCCGAAAATTAATTATAAGAAGTAAAGAACATGCAAGTGATTGTAAGTTTAAGAGAGACAGATCAGTTTTATATGAACACATAGCGATTACAAATCATAAAATTGATTTTAATAACATTAAAATTCTAGATCAGGATCAAAATTTAAAGAAAAGATTATTATCAGAAATGCTCCACATTCACTCACAACATAATAGCTTAAACAGACAGTTTGATACTAACTTCCTAAAGTCAGAATATAAAACGTTTATTAATAATTATAAGCTATAGCTATAAAATCCATTCTATGTTTAGAATAATAATACTGTTCACATTTACATATACGCGTCGTGTCATCGTTGTACAATAGCATATCTCTCTTACCCCCTCCCTTGCATGATTCACACTGTCGCATAATCTAGTATAAATACGACGAAATCGTATTTATAATTTCATATTGACTAGTGGTCATTTAGGATGCCCACTTAAACATAGTTTTTTACGATATGTTTTGGTAAGCGTTGTAAATTATTTGTCTTAAGTATGTGATTCTTAAGTAAACTTGTGTTTTTTATTTGTATATTGTTTATAGACCTTGAAGAGGGACGAAAATAAATCGTCCGAAACGTTGGATAAATAATTGGTATTTGTTTTTCTTTACTACATGAGCAGTAGAAACCATTAACGTCCTATCCTACAATATATTCTAATCTGACTGCCATTTGCTGCTAAAAAAACTATATACTTATATAAATACCATGCAAAATTATGAAAACGATCTAAGATTGCAAATCGATAAAGAAATTAACTATTTCTGCAGTATTTTACGATAACCTGACAAATCATAAAAATAATATGTGCCGATCAATATAGAAATCCATTCCTACGCTTTTATAAGTAAAATCATTCAAAATATCACATGCAAACTTAGTTATAAAAAATATTTCATTGCAGATCAACAACAAAATTATCAATTTCTTCAGTTTTTATAACATGCAAAATCATAAAAACAATATTTGAGTACAGATCCGTAAAGAAATTATTAATTACTGTGGTGTTACATCAAATCATGTAAAATTGTATCATTAGCATTTGATTGCAGATCGAAAAACGAAAAAAAATACATATCAATAACGTGCGATATTATATTTAAATAATATTATATTGCAGATCAGTGAAGAAATTAGCGATTGCTGCAAATTCAATAATATCATGCAAAATTATGAAAACCAACTATGATTGCAAATTGATAAAGAAATTATCAATTACTGCAGTATTTTACGATAACATGCAATATCATAAAAATAATATTTGATTGCAGATCGATGTGAAATCGATTTCTACAGCATTATAGTATATAAGTGATTTAGCAGACAACCATTAGCTGTCAACAAACACAGTAAAGATTGTCGATTAGGATAGCCTCTCTGCAGCAATGTCTTCACTAGTATTGTTCGCTGTGCGGGACAACTGTACACACACTAACTCCAGGAGTGCAAATATTTAGAGTCGACATGTATAAAACAGAAATGTCGACTAGAAAACCTATACACAGAGAGCTCAGTTAGGGAAGGCTCTGAGCAGCCTACATCAAGACTCTAAGCGTAACCACTTACTTATAATGTACCTGCCTAGCAGCATTAGACTGTTAGTATGCGACCTCTCTGTAAGTCCTAGCGATTATTAGGTGATGGTAATAGGAGCTGAGCTGCCCGAGACGTAGTGATGTTGGCCTTCTGACGGCTCCTCATGCACACTCTTGTGCCTTGCAGACCGTTATCTTTCTCACATGCAATATCGCAGTATCGTACCTGTAATATAAACGAAAGGATTAGTTTTTGACTAGAATCGCTCATTGCATGGCGTGTAAAAGAATAAGACAAACAGTAGCTGAAACGATTTGTTACAAACAAAATTGCCCTGTAAACACTCTTGGAGGCTAGCCACGCGTGCAACCCACAACTTCATAATCCATTCTGCCTCTGCTGAAAGAAGAGTATGTGACTGAAGCAGCAATCTGAATTGTATGACATTGAAAGTATACTCACCAGCTGAAGAAACAGCAACAGTTATTGTGAAGCTTAATTGGCACCAGGGGTCTAGCGACATTATGTTAAAAGAGATAAGAACTCACTCGCAGAGTGAGATTAACTCAGACAGCTTGTATCCAAATATACACATCATCCTCGTGGCACCACTGAAAACCAAGAAGCATGAGACAGAGCACTCATACAGTTACATCTTAAACAAAGATTGGCATCTGTGTAAGTGTTTGTTAATAGATAGTTAATAACAAAACACTTATACAGATGCTAAACTTCTTTCATATTTAAACTTATACTATTATAAACTGATGTAAAATTGCAACATTTATATGTGCTTGTTACTATATTATAACGAAAGAAATTATATTTAGCTATTTTTTCTTATATGTATGTTTAAAAAATAATTTACTAACCAGGAGAGTGTACTACCATTACCTTAATCCAACTACAAGTAATAGTTGCATGTACCTATTAATATTATAATATTATATTTTTTAGACTATCCGGATCAACTACAAAAAAAAAAAAACCCTTGAGCGTTAGACTCCGGGGTTTTAGATTTGATCTTTTTATGGTAAAAGGAAGTGCTCTGCTCAATTACAAGCAATTTTAAGATCCGAAGGTAGTACACTCTCCTGGTTAGTATTTAAATGTAATAAAAGAAGTTGTTTTGGTAAAATTAACTTGATAGTAACTGCTAGTGTAGTAAGCAATTTTTATGAGTACTGACTGATAGGTTATTCGTGAAACATAGTTACAAGTAATAAAAGGGTAGCAACGACAGTTTTAGATTTAAAATGTTATAAAATCCCAGTGCTCTTTCATACTGCCACCTTAGTCAAGTATCTGTGATACAGGTGCTAGTATGAAAGAGCATCAGCATTTTGTAAAATTTTAATTCTGAAACTGTTACTGTTACCACTTAATTACTTGTATTCACAAATAACCTATCAGTTATTGCTAGTAACATTTGTTACATTGCAGGTTTTATTAACCTCATTCAAAACTTAAGTAGGCACATTTTTGGGCAAATTAAGCAATAACATGACTTACAGACGAAAATGTTCTCTTTTGTAACATATACAAAAATTTGCTACCATTACTGTAAATACAAAAAACTATCTACAGCAGTAGAATTAGCAGCTCAGATTATCCACACAGCTGCAGGTATGCCACACTCGAAAAGAGAAAAGTGCGCGCTGCTGTCAGTGTTTATGCTGGTGACCACGATCGAGGCAGTTTGCACCAGATTATCATGTTACACCATGGCATGTAGACCACTGAATGCAGCGAAGGCTTGGGTTGCATTCGTTGTATATGCATTGCTGATATCTTGTTATCCTGCGTGCTGCTGTTGTTCATAGCTGGGCACTTCTAGAAGTGATGACATAATTAGAGGCACTTGGCATTATACACCGATGCTTTGCATTATCTTCAGGGAATGCCATCAACAACCATTGGTGCTAAGTAGTTATCAAATCTAGAAATAGAATAATATTTAGATATTTTATATATATCATTATTCTTACAATCGTAGTCTTTTAAAACTTGAATATACTTTTGTACTGTACGTACAAAATTTAAATTAAATTTAAGTACAACTTTAAAAATGAGGTTTTTACTATTTCACATTAAAAATATTATTTTTACGAGTCTGTTAACTTCAAATAAATGTAAAAGTATCAGAGTCGCAGACAAAAGTTAAAGAGACAAATTTATAGGTGTACCTCAGAGTGTTTATAAAGCGAAGCAGGAAGATAGATGGGCAAAAATAGTGGAAATTAATTGCTTTCTATAAGCATGTGAATGTGTTATTCTGCTAAACTATTAAAATTGAAAAAATTAATTAAAATTAAAGAATTAAACTATTAATAGACATACTGAAATACTTATTGTTGATGATAAAACATGTTTTGACACTGAAGCTCCAAAAAAAAGTGCACTTACAGCATCAGCAAATATTCTCCGGAAAAGCTGTCTGTTAAATAGATAATCATGCAGGTCTGATGCATCATGCTCTCTCGAACGACCACACTCTTGATCAGTCTATTAGAGTTTATGTCGTTGTTGCTGATGCTGCCTTTTTGCTGGCTCTAGAAAGAAAACACAACGGGTCAGTATTACTTTAATAAAAAAATGTGCTGCTCATAGAGTATAAGAGCCATGTGCCAGATTTAGCAAAGTAATTATGTTTTATGATAACAAAAAATATACATTAAGCCAACCAACTTACAAGAAAGAAAGTGCGAAATTCATAGTAGTATAGTATATAAGAATAAGATTGTTTATCATGTTAGCTTCCAGAATTGAACTTAATTACAACAAAAATGAACAACATGAATATCTGTATTATTAGAAACCCTAATGGCGTTGTCCTTTGGAAAATACAGATTTCGTCAATTATTTTTTTAGTTGTATTTGATAAAAACTAACATGATAAGCAAGCTTATTCTTTATTATACTACCATAAATTTTGCACTTTTCTTGTAAGTCTTGTAAGGCTTTGTATAAAAGAAACTTTAAGAGGAAGTGGTTGAGTAATCAATCTGGGTGGGTGTTAGAATTATGAAAAGTTTACCATAAGCTCTAAATGTCAGTTTTATTATGATCTATGATCAACTGAGCAGCCTACATCAACCCTTTAGGCGTAACGACTTACTGGTAAAAGTTGTTTTGGTCAATTCTGACCAGATCCGTTGGGAGCAGGAAAGAAAATAGACTACGATGTTAAGTAGTTGCAACGTTTCGTCGACGGGTTTGTCGACCTCTTCAGGCTAAATTATCGCACAGCGATTCGTCGTGTGCGATAACTTAGCTTGAAGAGGTCGACAAACCCGTTGACGAAACGTTGCGACTACTCAACATCGTAGTCTATTTTCTTTCCTGCTCCCAACGGATCTGGTTAGAATTGACCAAAACAATTTTCACATTTGACAATGGGGAGTAAAATTGTGAATACGATTACAAACTCAAGTTACGACTTACTGGTAATGTATCTGTCTAGCAACATTAGACTATGTTAATAGAGAGCATGCAAGCTCTCAATGATTAGTAGGTGATGGTAATAGGAACTAAGCTACCTGAGGTGTAGTGACGATGGCCTTTTGACGACTCTTCTTGCATCCCTTTGTACCTTGCAGACCTTTATATTTCTCACATCTTTATATTTCATACCTGTAATACAAGGAAAAAAATTAGTTGTACTAGAATCACTCATTGCATAACCTATAAAAGAATAAGATAAACAGTAATTGAAACGATAGCCGTTACAAACAAAATTGCCCTGTAAAAAACTCTTAGAAAAAGAAAATATATCCCAAAAATGCTCTCAAAGTTTCTTCATCCCTTAACGACTATAAAAGCAATCTATATTTTTCGAAGGTCAACTCGTTTCTAATAATATAAATAATAATAATAGATTGCTTTTTATTATCAATTATTTTCTATTAGCTAATTTTTTGCTCAAACATTATACAGAAGCTATACTACAGCATCACAAAATTCTCAGTGTACTAATATAAGTTTTTTCCCTCTTGTAAGTTGATTAGTTTTGAAGAAATTTTTCATTTTTGGTACTCACCATAATATAAACGTTAAATACTATCTGCTGGCCTCTGTAGCGCTAATATGAAATTTTAAGATTTCATTACATGGTAAAATATTGTATAGTTTGTAGAAGTATGTAATCTAAGCTGCTGACATGCAAAGACAAATTCACAATCACAGCACTCATCCACAAATACAGATGAGGCGTTTCACGTCAACTGTCCCAGCGCGCGGCACGCGAGCCCTAAATCGTGCTATTTGTAACTCATGTTTACGATACTAAAATGTACTTAAAAAAATTGTTTGATAAGCGTTTTCGACATATTTGTTCCTCAGCTTTCCAATGATGTAGACAGTTTTTTCGAAATTTTCCATTCACCTCCAAAAAGTACAAAACATGTTATATCTCAAAAAGTGTATTTTTAATATTCTTTTTACCCTTTAGATCGAAAACTGAGCATTTTTTACGTAGGAAAGGATATTTTCCAAAGAGTGCCCAAGATGTTTTCTGCGAGAAATAGAATGCGAAAGAGTTTTTGAAGATGAAAATGGAAAATTTCGAACAAACTGCCTACATCATTCGAAAGCTGAGGAAAAAATACGTCGGAAACGCTTATCAAACAATTTTTGAAGTACATTTTAGTATCATAACCATGAGTTAGAAATAGCACGATTTGGGGTTCGCGCGCCGCACGCTGGGGCAGTTGACGTGAAACGCCTCAGATGTTGTTACTGATCCTATTAGAACAGTACATTGCACAAGGCGAACCATCTGAAGTGTATTTGGTGTTCTATAAATTAATACTGTACACTTTGTCAGGTCAGAGAGAAACACATCATTTTTATTCACATTTTCAGCATCCACCACTAATTTTTCATCCAACTTTCTTAATAGCATGCATGTATTATCACCATACTTGTTGTAAATTTATTTATTGTTCTGTTTCCCCAAGTCATTTGTCACAATACTTTTAACAATTTTCAAGTCACTAGGTTTGTCAGATGCTTTTTGAGGACTCTATTTTTGAATCCAAACTTTTTTCTTGGTAGAAGATTAGCTTCTAGCTGTGCTGCAACATTTTCCAGAATTTGAAGGGCCTCTTGGGCCTTTCTTAGATCATTAACTTTGATAAATATTTTTAATTCAAATAAATAATTTGTCAAGATCAGTATATCTTTGTTTACTTTATAAAAAATTGTTGGTAATGTCGAAGTCGGAGCTGATTCTGGACTATTTAGTAGATCCCTGATAGTTTTGCACGTTGAATAAAAAGCATCATTAAAGTATCTGGCCTGCTCCATCTCAACGATCAGCTATTGCTTCTCTTCCTTGCGCTTCTCAATGATGTTCTTGCGCTCTCTATTGCTCTTGTTTATGCGCCCCGACAGGCTCTCTTCGCTTTGAGTGGAGTGCTGGATTCCAACATACTATAGTTTTTTATGCTCGTGCTGCTTTTACACATACATATGATGACTGAGTGCGAGCGTACAGCCGACAGAGGAGGCAGAGCTAACCTAAAAACCTGAAACTCCTGGACATACACGTTGAGCCTAGTTCAGAGGCAATAGCTGCCGATAAATATAAAACTTCCTCTATGAAACCCTTGATCCACCATCCACCTTAAGTCCCAGTATTTACGTGCACGTACACGTTGTCACGTTGTGTTTATAATGTGCGTGTGTATGTGTCACCTCGATCGGAGTACTTTCTCGCGTCGGCATGGCGCAGTAGCCTATCGGGGGTTGTCGGTCGAGGGAGTGACCGCATCCGCAGCCCCCGTAGGCTATCGAGCATACACCGCTCGGCGCTTATCAAGAAAGGTTGATACGACTTACTCTGCAACATGCACAACCATTTTACGTTAGTGGTATGCAAGTGATGAGTAGTTTTGCCAACGTCACAACTTCTTGCCAAAAGTTTATATGTAGAATATAATAAAATTATACTTTTTGTTGATTTTCAAAAAAAGCGCGTAATTAGTCACTCGCAAATGTTATGGCGAGCATGTGTATAAAATTTCAGAAAAATCCCACGTACATTCGAGGTAAAATCCTTTTTTTAGTTAAAAAATGTGACTAAAAAACAAATATCTCGATGACAATCATCATTTCTGTTCTGAAAATTTAATATAATCATTTTCAAATCATTTCCGAGGGCCTAATTAAGCGTTTTTGTCATAAAAATTATTGTTAATTAAATTATTGTTTAATATATTATATGTTACCGACGTGTCGGTAACGTAGAGATTTTCACTTGAGTATCACATGGCCTTAAAGCATAATTTGTTATGAAATTATCTCGTAAAACTTATGGTTGGGGATATACAAGTTTCAAAATTGGGATACGCCTTTATAGGTAAGTTGTTAGCGTGCCCGACTACCGTGCCGTGGGTGCCAGGTTTGAATCCCGATTTCATAAAAATTTTTTAATTTATTTAAATTGGCTACTCCATCCTCCACCCCCAAAATAATATAAAAAATTTGTTTCACTCTTTGAATGAGTTATCAAAATTCCCATGTTAGACTTGGAATTTTTCCTATGCGTACATTGCAATTTCTGCTAAAATCCGATTTATGGTCCGGTTGCGACTCCAGCATAGCAATTTTTCCATGGCAACAAGGGAATTTTTACCAGAGTTTTTCTGTCAGTGTATTAATGAAATAGTATAACTCAAAATTCAAGTCTCTTCCAGTTCAGCAATACTACAGAAATGACTAATTTTTGGTTAAAAAAAAAAGAATTTTCTTAAGAAAGTATTCTTCTGTAGTATTGCACACTGTAAAGTATTCTATAAATAAAAAGATGAAAAATTGAAAATCAAGAAAAATTGTTAGTATTGTTAAAAAAACATTGTTATTCAAAGTATAAAACTTTGCAATTTTTATTGGTACCAGGGGGCGTATTCAATCATACGATCGAGCTCGTATTCAATGAAACGAGCGATAAAGTGACGATACGCAACAGCTACCTTGGTCTAGATGTATTCGGCCAGCTGAAGTTGGAATCGGAGATCAAAGGGAGTCTACCATATGTGGAGGAGGGTGCGCATATCGATTACGACGATTACGAGGTGCTTTTGACACGCGTTCAGCCTGGCACCATTCGCTCAAACACGGATCGCCGCTACAAGCTCACTGCCTCATCGGAAGTCGAGCACCGATTCACCGAGGATCAAATAATCTATTACAAAGGGTGCAGCGCCACATCGTTCAGCCAGGATGATGGCAGCACGGCGAGGCTAAAGTTCTCCAGAGGCATCACGACCTATGAGAGTCGCGAAGGTATCGTGCGATTCGCTATGAATGCCAAAATCGTATCACTCGAAGAGGAGGACTCCTGTGTACAGGGTAAAGCAACTTGCGGCTACCAGAGTTCCTGCGCTGCTGATGGCGACAGCTTCAAATGCATCTGTGACCATGGGTAAAATATTCATTGATTTACTAGTACTTACTTGATTATTAACTTTCTACATTTTATCTTTGTTAAAAATATTACATGTAGATACCAACAACTTTACAATGAAGACAGAAGTTCAAGCTGTGTAGACATCAATGAATGTAGAGTTGGAAATCACGACTGCTCTATAGATGCATATTGTGTCAATACGGAGGGCGGTCATACATGCCATTGTAGATCAGGATTTTCCGGCAATGGACGTACATGTCAAAGTTAGTTGTATCACTTTATCTTTTGCAAATAACTTTCAAACTTTATTTCTTCAGTAATAATTTCTTCTGTAAAGTATAATGTTTCAATACTTCTAGAAGCTTTAAGAGAGTTTAATTATGAATAATCATTATTTTGCTCATGCTAAAACTGCATTATAATCAAATAACTTAGTTTATAAATACTCAACTTCAGTTATATCTCATAAATATATAAAAGTTATCCTTGGCAAAGTATAGAGCAAAGTATAAATCAACTGTAAATAATAAATTCAAATGTTGTTAAAAAACTTAACAACAATTAAAAATTTTTACCTTTTTTTCAATTTTATCTATTGCTTTGGTCAATTTTGAACAAAAATAGTAGTTTTTGTACCTAAAGCATAAAATGGAATTTTACGCCTTGAGTGTTGCGCGAACATCACGAACAACCAATAACAACATAACAAACAATTTTTGTTATAACACAGGCACAATTTTCACGTTTTTTAAACTTAAAAAAGATCCTAAAGAAGGGCAGAACGGGGTAATGCTGGTCATTGGCTAATACCGATCACCGATTTTAGAAAGAATAAATAAACTTTTGAGCACTTATTACAATTGAATATTACTATGTTGATAATATACAACTATTTTCAAGCATAGAAAACTTTATACTACTGTTAATTAAGTAATTATAAGTCAAAGTAATTTTTGCATGCTTTTCTTATAGGAATTCCCGAGTAATAAATAAAATATTAAGCATATCTTTTGATTTTTCAAGGTAACACTAAATATACTACATTAATCTAAATACTCTAACGAAATTAACTGGTATGAACAATTAGGACAAATGCTCTTTTATTTAAAAAATTTTTTATTTTTATTGTGCCAGTAGATTTGGGGTAATCTGGGTCACACTTTTTCATCTTTGTATAAAGTTTTTTATGTACCTACTGTGACACAATATCAACATACATGTAATAACTAGCATATATAACCATTTATAGTTATAAAAAATATTTCATTACGATTTTTTATTCAAAAGTGAGGTTATAAACCTCACTGTTGCTGTCTTGGCTAACTCGATATTTAGCTGACGTATTTTAAAAGTAAGAATCAATTTATAACTACGTGTTTTGCTGGGAAATGATAAATAATAATAATGTGAACACTTTCCGTGCTCATTTACTTTAATTAAATGAATTATTTATCTATTTAAGGCCGAATCCATCTCAAATTGACCAGCCAGAACATGCCTACGGCACCTATCATTTTGGAATCAAACAACATATTTTGGTCGCAAAGTGTAAAACTTCGATTTACCAATTCTTAATTCTGGATTCTCATTTTTAAATACTTTGTACTTTTCTTTGAGACTTCGAGTAAGAAAACGTTTAACTTTTTTCTCTTTTTTATTATTATTTTTAATTGTAACAATGTCACCCGTATTCGAACCCTGTCTTGACCAATTAAAGTCACCATTTATATAATATTCCACAGCAATTTTTCTGTATTTTCATCAATCGAATGACCTAAGTATGCATCTGGTACTGAATCAATTCCTTTTGCTTGAATAAGACTTCATTTATTTATCATGTACATTGTCACGTCCGAAAAGTAAGAGAAAATTTAAACTTTTGTTAAGGATGAAGGTAGCGAAGTTAAAACTTAAAAATTTTCTGATACTGCAGAACATTTTTGTAATGCAAAACCATATTTTGTATCCATTCTCTACAATGACATGGAGTTTCAGTTGATTCAGTTTATTCAACGGAAACGTCATACAGAGTCTTTAGCTTAGCATTGAGGGTCCTAGAAAATGTTGAAAGTGGACTTTGCTTTTTTTTTAAATAATTTTCAATAGGCTTTTCACGTATAAGACTTTTTCTTTTGAGAGGCGATATAGAGCCTGAAAAATGATGTACTTATTTCATTATTAAATTCTTCAATGCGTTCTGGAGTAAAAATTCATGGTAAAAAATCTTCGTTTATATCAACTACGATATCGGCAACTTTATTCACAGTTGTTATATCAACTGCGATATCAGCAAATTCATGATCAGTGCTACTCACGAATTAGGTAGCGCACTGCATACATTTGTAGACGTTCTAAAAAATCAGATAGTGACATTTCAATGACTGAGCAAGATCAACCAGTTGTTTAAAACGCGGGGTGCTGGTGTTATAACACTTCCTCTTATGTATTTAAAAAATAATCGTACAATAAATTCTATACTTTAAAAAATATTTAGACAGCGTAGTTGTGTTAATAAGATATTATGCAATAGATTTTGAGAAGCTGTGTATAGTTTTAAAAGATTATATATATATATATATATATATATATATATATATATATATATATATATATATATATATATATATATATATATATATATATATATATATATATATATATATATATATATATATATATATATATATATATATATATATATATATATATATATATATATATATATATATATATATATATATATATATATATATATATATATATATATATATATATATATATATATATATATATATATATATATATATATATATATATATATATATATATATATATATATATATATATAATCATATGAACATCGACTTATGCTGACACCAATGTATAAGACCACGTGACCTGTCTGCATAAGTGTAGTACCGTTTATACAAGTGTCTGCACAAGTCTAGCGTGACTAAAGAAATAATCCCTCTACTTATGCTGACGTCTGCATAAGTCGGTCTCTGTCTGCATAAGTCTATTTAAATTTCGGAAAGTGTCTGCATAACTAGCGTTTCATATATTTATATATATATATATATATATATATATATATATATATATATATATATATATATATATATATATATATATATATATATATATATATATATATATATATATTTATATATTTATATATTACATTTTCTTACAACTATATAATATAGGAAGATATATATATATATATAAAGCCCGTTTTCTTATATATAGGGGTTTATATTATATATATATATATATATAATATATACACTTATCGGGGTTTATGTAGCCCAAGACTGTATATTAGTACCTACAGCCCAGAGTTCCCTATGGCAAGTGACTAAAGAAATAATGGACCCTGGTGTTATAGACTCTAGGTCGGGCCGCATAAACCCCTATATCTAGAAATATTATGAAGCCCGGGCTGCATAATCAAAATCGGGCTCGATAAACCCCTATATATAAAAAAACGGGCTTTATATATATATATATATATATATATATATATATATATATATCTTCCTATATTATATAGTTGTAAGAAAATGTATATATATATATATATATATTCCTATATTATATAGTTGTAAGAAAATGTTTACGATTCAGCGCCCCCTCACCCCCTCGCGCCCCCTTGCCCCCCCCCCCCCCCGCACCTCCTCGCCCCCTCAGCGCCCCCCTCACCTCCCCTAAAAATAACGTAAAAATGTGACTGGTTCGATGTTTTTTCGAAAGAAATTGATAGAATCTCGCCCCTTTCAACCCCCCCTCGCGCCCCCTCGCTCCCCCCTCACGCCTCCTCATCCCTCTCACGCCCCCCTCAATTGTTTAAGTTATAAATCATGATATAATTAATTAGAAGTGGTATCCTTCGCCAATAGCCATATATAACCACCCTTATAATAGTCTCTCATTGTTCTGAAGAAATGGACATTATCAAAGGACAAAAAGTTTTTGTTATCGGGGACATTTTTTGTTGAGTATAAATAATTTCAATAATAAAAGATTTTTAAAAACTTTACATTCGGAGTGTGTCCACACTCTTAATCTTTTTGTGATAAATTTTTATGAAGATTTAAAATAATTCACTTATTTAAACTTTTCATTAATGTAAAAATTTTATTCAGAAATTTAAAACTATAGATTAAAATTTTAAATACAGGGGAATAATTTTTGTTTTGTTTATTCTGTATTGTGTTTTTTGTAGTATATTTTGAAAGTAAATAGAGGATTTTTCTTTTTGTAAGGTGACGAGTTTAAGTATATAGTTTATTAAATTTATAAATATTTCGATAATATTAGATTTCAAAAATTTTAATTTTTCAAAGTATATAAACATATAATACATATACATGTATACCAATGGAAAATTTATTGGAGATTAAAATTAAAATTATTGGAGATGGAAACAGTTTATTCCGATGTTTTTCCTATTTTCTATATAATGATCAAAGATATCATATGAAAGTTAGACATGCTATAGTACAAAATGTTGTTACTAATTGGGAAGAATATAAATTCTTTATACTCGGAAATGATAATTATGAAAATATATTTAATAGTTTTGATTATTGTAAATTTATGTCAAAAACTACAATATATGGAACACATATAGAAATCAAAAGTTTCGTTGAAATTTATAATGTATTTGTTAAAATAAGTTTTAATAACACAGAAGTTGTCCATTTGTTTGGAAATGATTCTACTGATTTGAAATTATTTTTATTATATAGTGGAAGATATGATTCTGGACATTATGATATTATAGATTATGATAACAATAATATTACCAAAAAAAATAATAAAAATAAAAATCATAAATACTATCTTAAAAGAAAATTAATTAATGATATTTAAAAAAAAAATATTTGTATAAAAAAAGAAAAATAACAAAAGCAATTAATCATACAAAAAAAGATAAAAAGTTAATACTTACATCAACATTTGAAGAAATGAATTTAAAATGTCAATATTGCGGTGCTATATTTTGGAAAGAAGAAGTGAAAAAATTTAACTGTTGTTCAAAAGGAACTATTAGTTTACCACCATTAAGTAAATATGACGAAAAATTAAAATTTTTATTGTTAAATGATAAAATATTTAGGCATTTAATCCGATACTATAACAATTTATTTTGTTTCGCAACATTCAATGCGAATGTTGTTCATAAAAAAGAAAAAGCAATATACAATTTGAAAATTCAAGGACAAATATGTCATACAACACCTAATGGTTTATTACCGTCTAATAATGAAGAAGCCTCATGTGGTCAATTATATATATATATATGATAATGAAGCTGCTACTAAAAAAAGATTAAAAAATAACGATAAATTAAGTAATGAACATATGATTATCTTAACTAAAATAATGAATAATAACCCATATAGTAAAAATTATAAACATTTATATATCCAATATAAAAAATCTTCCAAGTTATAAATTATATTTCATTCGAAAAAATAATAAAATTAAACATCTCTATAATAAACCATTAACATCAGAATGCGGCGCTATTATAGTATCAAACTCAGGCATCCCAGACAATTATGACATATGTATATATCCAAAAGAAGTACCAGAAAATGAAGTTACTCATACTTATATAAACAAATTATCACATCACGTGGATCCGATGGTTTTTCCAATAATGTTGCCGTTAGGAGATTTAGGTTGGAGTATTGGGTTTAAAAAAAAACAACAGGTTAATGTGGAAAAAATTTATAATAATAAGAATGTTATTGATACTAGCAAACAAAAATCTAGTAAAGAAGAAGATCTTACTGCACTTCAATACTATTTATATAGATTATCGTATACTCTAGGTGCTAATAATTTTAGCCCTCTATTATATAGTGGAAGGTTAACACAACAATTTTTTATACATGCTTACATAATGATTGAAAGTAATAGAATGAATTATTTTAGAAATCATCAAAAAGAGTTAAGAATTGAATGTTATCAAGGCTTATTGGATCATCTAAAATATAGTGCATCAAACATTTCCAAAAATTTGGGAAAGAAAGAATTGGAAACATATTTATATTACCATCATTATATATCGGAAGTCCAAGATATATGCAAGAATATTATCAAGATGCAATGGCAATAATGAGAAATACAGGAAAACCAGATTTATTTATAACGATGACATGTAATCCCAAATGGAAAGAACTTAAAACAATTTTAAAAAACTTTCCAGATGGAACAACTGTAAATGATATTCCAAATATTACAGTACGTTTATTTTATGCGAAATTTAAAATGTTACTTAATGATATTGAAAAAAATAATATTTTTGGTAATGTTATATCTTATATATATTCAATTGAACTTCAAAAAAGAGGTTTACCACATGCTCATATAATAGTAACATTATATCCAGACTATAAATTGTTTAGCCCAGAAGATATTAATAAATATATTTCAGCCGAAATACCATCTTCAGAAGATTTAGAATTGCAAAAATTAGTAATCAAACATATGTTACATGGACCGCATGGAGAAAAATCTCTTTGTTTACAAAAAAATAAAAATATTTGCAAAAAAAGTTTTCCAAAATTGTTCAGAGATAATACAGTACTCAAACCAGATAAGTATCCTGAATATAAACGAAGAAATAATTCTTCAGCTAATCTTATATATCATTTAAAAAAAAACAAATAAAGCTATTCCAGTAGATAACTCTATGGTGGTCCCTTATAATAGCTTTCTTTTATTAAAATATAGGTGTCATATAAATATCGAATACTGTACTACTGTACAAAGTATTAAGTATATATTCAATTATATTCATAAAGGTGGAGATAGAGCTTGTTGTAAAATACAAACGAATAATAAAGGAAATGAAGAAGTTTATGAAGGAATAACTAAATATATAACTAAATAGATGGAAGATATATAAGTCCAATGGAGGCAGCATGGCGATTACAAAAATTTCCATTATCTGGTAGAAATCACACAGTAGAAAGACTATCTGTTCATACACAAAATCAACAGAAAATAATTTTTGATGAAAATAATATTGAAGAATCATTAAATAATTTAGAAACAACGTTAACAGCATGGTTTAAATTAAATAAAATAGATGATTTTGCCAAAAAAATTAAATATGCCAACATACCGAATTACTATAAATAAAAAATAAAAAATAGATAAAAAGATCAAGAAATAAAAAACATGTAACAATCGGACGATTAAATGTTGTATCACCAAAAGATAGTGAACATTTTTTCTTAAAATTGATACTAAATAGAGTAAAAGGTGCAACATCATTCCAAGATTTACGTACATGTGAAAAAATTGTTTACGACACATATAGAGAATCAGCTATCGCCATGGGTTTAATAGAACACGAAACACAAATTTTTAACATATTTGAAGAAGCCTGTCAAATAATGCTCCCAGTACAATTACGAAAATTTTTTGCCAATTTTCTTATATGTGAAAATATTCTGTGACGTGGCAAATTGCACGTCACCTAGGAAAGTGTAGACATGGAGGTACGCGGCAGTCGCGGCGAGCAACGTTCAGGTACGCGACGTCGTGCACACACCCACATGTGCGTGCCCGCCCTACCGCTACCCTTTCCCCGCGCGCTAGTCCTTCCCGTTTCTCTCCTCACGTGCATCTCCGGCCAGGAGACGAAGACACCAGCAGCGGCTTCAGCACGAACAAGCTATAGCTGGAGTATGAGCGAGCTCGCTCTCCCAGGCCGCTGACAGAAGCAGCCGACAGCCGAGAGAGAGAGACGCAGTAGCTCAGCGCTGTATCGGCCATCTGCCGGACGGCGCGTGCGAGCATCGGCAGTATACGGACTGCTCGCGCGCGCCGCAGTGAAGAAGGCAGCCGATGGACGAACGAGGGCACAGCGGAGCAGAGCAGCGTGAGTGCACCGGCCGGAATTATGCCATTCTATCGCCTACCGCCGTGCTGCGTGGCACCAACGTGCTGAGCATTACGGAAACCTCGCGTGTATGTTCCACCGGTCAGCGTCGTCGTCGCCGAGCGAAAGAGAGAGAGCTGCCACGACGGTTGACGTCGTGGGTCTGCCAGGCGAACGAGAGTGAGAGAGAGCAGCCTGCAGCAGCAGAACCTGGCCGAGGTTGGTGTCCCAGTATTCCCTCCCCGCGTTCCTCGCATTGTGTGTGTGCGCGTCCGCGTCGTGAGTCGCGGGAGACTCCGAATTCGCGTGAGCTGCAGCTCGTGCTGTAGCTGTAGCTTAGAATAGGGTTTATTAGATGCTTCTGGCTGAAGCTAGCCGGCGAATAAGTTTAACGGTGCTATTGACGCGTGCACCTGGCGCCCATATTAGTTTGTAATGAAGTAGATCAGTACTCAATAAAGTACTTAGTCTCTTTTTACCAGTGTAGTTGTTTAGTAGTTAAGTACCCGCGAACCTCTGCCTTGATCCCCAGCAGAGCGTTACAAGTGGCGCAGCCAACGTGGGACCACGGGAAAGGCCGTGGTAAAGTTAAGGGATCTGCGTCGTGATTTCGCCATCGCGGCGCGCACACACAACGGGGAACCACGCGGGAGATGCGTTCTGGCAGCCATTTTTGCGCTAAAAGTACGTACCGCGTGCAGGTATTAATAGACGCCGTGAGCAAATCGTATTTAGCCAGACGCTTCAGATTAAGTCGTTGGAATAATTGTTTCAAATAAAGAATTGAATTAAATTGCGAACATTTATTGCGATTTGTGTGTATTTTTGCGAGAGAGTTTATGAGGAACTCGCAAATTCATTTCTTGCTACAGCTTTAGCCACGCGGCATAAAGGAATTTTTGCAACGCGTTCAGGGAATGTTTAAGATTAAGAGTAACTTCCTGAACACGCGTGCACGACAGAATCATTTTCCTGGTTTACGTTTTTTGGGTTTGACATTTTCCTTTTTCCATTTCGGTGCTTATTTTATTTTACACTACTTTCTTCCCCCTTTGGAGAGATTGCTCGCTTACGCTCCTTTCCGCATAACCTTCCATAAAACTTTCCCACGCCTCCATTATAAGATTTTTAATAGAAACGGGAGGGGAAATTTTCTGAGGGATTGCAGTTCGCGGTGCAGGAGCAAGTGCGTAATTGTCGCACTTCACCTTCTCACGTGGACTCGGTTGAGTGGGCTTGATTTTCTTTTCTTTCTTTTTGCTTTTGCTTTGCTTGCTTGAAAACAGTTTTTTTTGTCTCATTAGCATTAAAGTAAAAATTAAATCGGTAAAGTAGAATTTAAGAGAAAATCAACGGAGCTATTCGACCGAGGCTAACTGAGAAGGTATTCAAGATGGAGAATTTTGATGGAAGCTGGGCTTCGCTAGGTGTCGACGAGAATGATCTAATGTGCGTCGACCCGATAGCTGCAGCTGAAGTGCTGAAGTGATTGATTAATAAGTTAGCCGACGGGGAAGTTGCGATGACTGCTCAGCGGTTCGGGCTGAATATTCGCTCAGGCGCGATCATATTGCGTAATAGGTTGGAGAGGCACGAGATGCGACGCCATTTTGGGGCAGACGCCGCGCCATGGGACCCGGCCAGAGACGGGCCGGCGGACGAGTCCACTTCTGCGCATAGTCCTTCGTCGTCGAGTAGGCATTTTGTTGCATGTTTCTCGCCATCTAGGGTTCCAGTGCAGCCGGTGGTAGCTCCAGAGGATTCAGAAGCAGCGCCGCTCTCCACAGGCCAATCGAAGGGTAGATTGCACGATCCGATCTCGATGGAGGAGCCGTCGCAGACTTTTACGTCACGGCTGTACATCGAAGTGAGTGAGCCGCGGCGTGCGGTCGAGCAGCCTACAGCTGGCAGCCATGTTGCTTCAGCGATACAGAGTTCTGATGCGCAGAGGCCTGTTAGCATCGCCGCGCCGGAAGTGTTTCATGACACGAGGGAGTCAGTTATCCTCTCGGTCCACTTCATGCTCACGAGCATAGGACGTTCATGGAAAATCGTATGGATTTAACGAGTGTGGCGAGTGCGCGGAATGAGATTCCATTATCTGCTAGTGAAGGAGGGGCAGTGAGGCAGCCGAACGGATTCTTCGATGGTACGTCGTTTTTGCCGCTTCCAGCGTTGCCGTCGCAGCAGATGAGATACCTGGCTGCTCCGTCCACGATGTATTCGGGGAGAGAATTCGTCAGCGTTGCTTCCGTGGTTGGTTCGCTACCTTCGGCGAGTATTCCTCAGCTTTCAGCTAATGTTGGTCTACGAAATTTCGACGGCGTAGGAGGGCCTGCCGTCTACTCACAATGTCCAATGCCGCGAGTAACACCAGGTTATCATGAGCCGCTTCTCATGTCCTCAGCGCCGCTCGCTCAAAACTTTTTTCAGCTGGAGCTTCACAAGCGAGCGGATTTGGAGCACGAGTCGAGACGGTGCGCCCGTATTACAATCAGCAAGCGCCGCCATCGCCGTTTCAGTATCCGCCTGGGTATTTTCCGCAACCTTTTGTGTCCTCGCAGCCGATGATGTCCAATGCTCCAGGATATCCATGGTATCATGGTAACATTCCGCATTCTGGGTTGTATTTTCCGCCTGCAGTCCCACCGCCAGCTGCCACAGGATTTTCATCAGCTCCGATGCATCCTGCTGCAAGCTTTCAGCCTCACCCGGGGAGATTTGATGTTTCTGCTCCTGGGATGAGTACGGATGCATCGTTTTTCGATCGATCTGCGCTCTATAAAGAGAAACGCACGATGGAGCTACTCTCTAAGTGGCACATTACGTTTAAAGGGGATAGGAAAAGAGACCCCGAAAGTTTCATTGCAGACTTAACAAAATACAAAGAAACTTACAAACTGACTCTCGAGGAAATAGTGAAAGCCTTGCCCTCAGCTCTCGATGATGAGTCATGGCAGTGGTTTCGTCGAGAGTATCAGTTTTGGAAATCATAGGAAGACTTCGTCGACGCGTTTCGCCTGCAGTACAGCTTTGAAGATGTGCAGGAGAGACTACGAAAGAAGCTGGAGGTACGCACACAAGGGCCAAGTGAGGAGATCTCCACCTATTTACTGAAGGTGCGTGACCTACTGGATCAGCCAGAAGCTTCATCCTTCGTATCGGCTGCGCATTGAGAGGAAAGATTTCGAAAATTTTCCAGAGTTGCAGAAGCTAGGCAAGCAAGAGGAGCTGCGGAGAGCTCAGGAGAAGGCGTACAAGCCGCCACCTCCAATTGCGGATTCAGTTTTCTCTGCTTCAGCGTACACTCCTCCGAAGCAGCAGCGGCAGGTGAAACTAGCCTCAGTGGTTCCGAGCACACCGGAAGAAAACGAGCTGAAGCTGTCCAGCTCAGGCAATCTAGCTCCTGTAGCAGTCACACAGACGGAAGGAGGAGAGAAGCAGCGATCGTCGAGGGAACAGAAATCCAAGTCGACGGAGGGACAGCAAGGGGAGAAGAAAGGTCGGAGGCCCGACCCGCGCAGCAAGAGTAAGGGTCGTCGCAGCGACAACAGAGGAAATGCTCAAGCTAAGTCAACGGAGCAGGAGTCTACGCAGGAACAACCAAAGATTGAAGTTGTTCCCCCTAAAGGGAAATTTGAGGACATTTAGCGAAGGAAACTGAGAGAGCCATGTTTCCGCTGGCCAAGCCGGACATTGGAGACGTAAGTGTATGAACGCTGCAGTCTGCCTAATGTGTGGACAGCCTAATACCACGGCGAGTCGATGCACCAAGTACAATTCGACTACGGCGGCGGGAAACGAGTAAGAGGGGAAGTTAACGGAGTCAACTCACCCCCTCCTACTTCAGACACGACTCCTCCCACGTCTGATTCTATCGCTGTTACTCCAGAAAATAGTTCGGCTGCAGCTATGAGTGAGGGAGACAACCCTCAAGTTCTAGCTCCCGAATGACTGATAATGAGAAGCGCTATCAGCAACGTCGAGCCAAGGTTATTCTTCAACATAGAATTGAATAGAAGAAAATCTTACGCATGCTCGACGATGGATCCGTTCACTCGTATCTCGGTAAAGGCGTCAGCAAGGAATTTGCCGAGAAATTGGAGCAGAAAGCAGCTTCAGTACGCGTAGCTGACGGTGGTGCAGTGAAGCTACAAGGAGTACTGAATATGACGGTGAGCATCGATAATACGAAGTTATCTATGCCCTTCCGGGTAGCAGATGAGCTTCAGTACGACTGCATTATCGGAATCGACTTCAAGCGATTGTTTAAGATGAAGATCGACTACGAGAACGATACATGGTGGACACCAAAGGGAGTAGTGCATCAGTTTTACCCTTATGGCCAAGATCCAACCTGTTTCCCAGCTTTAGCCAGCATAGGAGGACTGGGTCGTGCTACAGCTCATCAGCAGTTGCTTATTCAAAAAATCAGACAGAGATTGATTCCACCTACACCGGAAAAGCTAGGATTAGCTAATGTCGCCCCGCATTTCATTGACATTCAAGGAAATGAACCCATTCGCCAAGCTCCTCGGAAGTATACTCCGAAGATGTTGCAGACGGCTTGGGCTGAAGTCGATAGGATGCTGGAGGAGGGAATTATCGAGCCATCTGATAGCCCCTGGCGAAGCTGCCCTGTGTTAGTTCCAAAATTGTATGACTTGTTCCGATTCTGCATAGACTATAGGCAAGTTAATAAGCATACTAAGTCTATCGCGTATCTATTGCGAAACATGGATGATATACTAGATAAGTTAAGTTCCTCTAAGTATATTTCTAAGCTAGATTTAAGCCAGGCATACCACCAGATTCCGTTGGATCCGAAGTGCAGAGAGGTCACCGCATTTTCAGTACCAGCGCGAGGACTTTTCCACTCATCCGGTTACCATATGGGCAGACAAACGCTCCAGCTGTGTTTCAGCGCATCATGGATAACCTAATCAAGGCTGCCTGGGAACCGTATGTGTCGCCTATTTAGACGATGTTATTATCGTCTCGCCGACATTTGGAGAGCACACAAAGTGGTTAGAGATAGTGCTCGCGGCGTTAGAAGACGCAAACCTACAGATTAACCTCAAAAAGTCTGAGTTCTGTTGCGCGGAGGTTAAGTACTTAGATTATATCGTTAACGAGGACGGACTGAAGACTGATGAAGATAAAGAAAGCCCATCCTCGAGTACCCAGCGCCCATCAACATCAGGTAGTTAAGGAGATTTCTCGGCATGATTAGCTGGTACTCCAGATTCATAGCTCACCTAGCAGGGTATAAAGCACCGCTAACCAAGAAGAGTAACAGCAAGCGTTTGAGAAGCTGAAGCTCGCACTGACGCACGCTCCTGTGCTTGCCAGGCCAGATCTGTCGCTACCCTTCACCCTGCAAACAGATGCGAGTGATTATGTTATAGCTGGAGTACTGACACAGGTATTTGATGGCGAGGAGCACCCTATCTATTTTGTGAGTAGGACTCTGTCGAAGGCAGAGAGAAATTATACTGTCACTGAGAAGGAGTGCCTCGCCGTCTTATGGTCCGTCGAGAGGCTGCGAGGTTATTTGCTAGGTGAGACATTTAGTGTCATCACCGACCACCACAGCCTGTTGTGGTTGAATAACCTCAAAGACCCAGCGGGTCGATTAGCCAGATGGAATACTGCTCTGCAAATGTACAACATTGAATTTGTACACCGTAAGGGAGCGCTGCACAAAGTTCCGGACGCGCTTTCACGTGCTTTGGCAGGAACTTATGAGCTCGGAGCTATCGCCAGTGCTACAGCTGAAGATCCATGGTATTAAGGGAGAATCAGCAATATCGAGAAAAGCTCTAGGAAATACCCGGATTGGAAGGTAGTAAATGGCTTACTGTACGCGCATCGTCCGAATAAGACTGTGGATCCGTTGCTGCCGAACATGGATGCGTGGAAGCTCGTCCTCCCTGAAGCAGATCGAGAAAAAGCTCTAGCTGAAGCTCATAAAACTCCACAAGCAGGTCACTTAGGTGTGGAGAAGACTTTTGCGAGAGTGGCGACATATTATTATTGGCCAGGCTATTATCGAGACGTGTGTTGGTACGTAGCTGCCTGCCAAGTATGTCAAGCTTACAAAAGCTCTCAGCAAGCTCCAGCTGGGCTGATGACAGAGAGAAACCTGGACGGTCCATGGGTTGTCGTAGCAGCTGATATAATGGGCCCAAAACCTCCCTCGCGTAATGGTAACAGGTATGTAATTGTCTCGGAAGACCTGTTTACTAGATACGTTGAGCTGAAGGCGTTGAGGAAAGCAGATGCTAAATCAGTGCTGTAAGCCTTTGAGGAATTGATCGTAAATCGTTGGGGTTGCCTTCAGGTTTTGCTTACGGATAATGGCACAGAATTCTCTAACCAAATGGTTACTGAGAGGTTAGATGAATATGGAATTCTACAATCCACGATTCCGCCCTATCATGCACAAGCAAATCCGGTGGAAAGAGTCAACCGTAATTTACGACCAATGATCAACAGCTTTTTAGCCGAGGATCACCGAGATTGGGACTTGCACTTAAACGAATTGTGTTTCGCATTAAATAGTGCTGTGCACTTGTCGTTAGGGGTTTCTCCGGCATTTCTCAATTTGGGGCGCAATCCTGTTCCTTCCTCCTTACTCCGTAATCATCTAAAAAACCTTCTTCCTACCTCCCCTCCTGACGTGGATAAATGGAAGACTCGAGCCAGCCGATTGCCTGCTTTGCATGATTTGGAACACAGACACATGGATAAAGATGTAGCAAGGCAAGCGCGGAATTACAACAAAAATCGACGAGAAGTCCTCTACCAAGTCGGAGACCTCGTGAGGCGCCGAAACCATGTGCTATCGTCCACAGAGGACCGATTTGCAGCTAAGCAAGCGCCTAGATTTGTTGGACCGGCTAAGGTGGTAAAAGTCTACTCTCCAGTAGTGTACTTGATGGAGGATCTTGACTCGAAGTGGCGGACGAAAGTATTCATCAACGATCTAAAAAAGTATACGCCGCCAAGAGGTACACAAATGAAGGGAGCTCAATCTACAGCCCCGGACAATCTTGTTTCAGCTTCAGAAGATGTGGTACGAGGACGGTCCGCTCCTCCCAATCGGGAAAGTAGCCCGGCAGGGGCCGACGTCGCCCACCCGCCAACTCGGAAGAGGGGTCGGTGGGCGCGGGTTCTTCACCCTGCAGGAACGCCTGCAGGAGGAGCCGCTCTCCCGCCCGGGCCAGCGGATGTTGGAACTGCGGCGAATTTGGCCACAGCCGGGTCGACTGTGCTCGCCCCCGCCAGCGCACGTGCTATATGGGCGTCCGCCCGGGCGTCACCATCGCCACCTGCCCCACCTGCTGCCAGGAATGGGGCCAGCATCAGAGGGAGAGTTTGAGACTCCAGTAGCTACAGCTGGAGCTGTAGTGGAAGAGGGTGGACCCCAAATGTATATGTATGTGTCGCGTCGGTACGGAGAGCCGAAGGCGAATAAAGCAGCCTCCTTACCTCATCTAGATGATTTTTCATTTATCTTACCTGTCCCCTTCCATTTAATTTCCTAAGTAAGAGAGAGCGTTCTCTCACCAGCAAGCCGTAAGCAAGTCGCAATAAAATAAAATAACTCAGAGAGAAAAACTCATGAATCGTTGGCTAAATTTTATTATTCGCGATAAAGTCAGCATGTTATTTTATGTTGCCAGAACGTGGCTCAAAAAGAGTATTAGTCCAAGGGATCGGCCAGGTAAGATGCTGCTACAGCAGTTTTCCATTTTTTTTATTATTGTTTAAAGTCATGAGTGAGTGGAAATGTTAGAGTGCTGTGTGAAAGTCGTGATGTCGTTCGGTATTCGAGTAAATGGAGGAATGTTTCGAATTACCGGCGCCAGGTTGCAATAGTTAGTCACACACTCATCGGTTACACTCACACAGATTCACACGTAAGCCTAGCTGCAGAAGAAGAAGCTAAGGGAGCACGAATAGTTACACTCACACCGCTGTAGCTAAGACCGATTAGCTCAAAGTAAGTTAGCTAGAGCGAATGAGCTCTAATAAGATCTAATAGTTTAGAGCAGTAGTAAATGTGTGAAGGTAGTCTACGTACTACTTCGAGTTTAGCAGGGGGGAGTTGTGACGTAGCAAATTGCACGTCACCTAGGAAAGTGCAGACATGGAGGTACGCGGCAGTCGCGGCGAGCAACGTTCAGGCACGCGACGTCGTACACACACCCATATGTGCGCGCCCGCCCTACTGCTACCCTTTCCCCGCACGCAACTCCTTCTCATTTCTCTTCTCACGTGCACCTCTGGCCAGGAGACGAAGACACCAGCAGCGGCTTCAGCACGAACAAGCTATAGCTGGAGCATGCGCGAGCTCACTCTCCCAGGCCGCTGACAGCAGCAGCCGACAGCCGAGAGAGAGAGATGCAGTAGCTCAGCGCTGTATCGGCCTACCACCGTGCCGCGTGCCGCCAACGTGCTGAGTATTACGGAAACCTCGCGTGTGTGTGCCACCGGTCAGCGTCGTCGTCGCCGAGCGAGAGAGAGCTGCCACGACGGTCGACATCGTGGGTCTGCCAGGCGAACGAGAGTGAGAGAGAGCAGCCTGCAGCAGCAGAACCTGGCCGAGGTTGGTGTCCCAGTATTCCCTCCCCGCGTTCCTCGCGTTGTGTATGTGTGCGTCCACGTCGGGAGTCGCGAGAGACTCCGAATTCGCGCCAGCTGCAGCTCGTGCTGTAGCTGTAGCTTAGAATAGGGTGTATTAGATGCTCCTGGCTGAAGCTAGCCGGCGAATAAGTTTAACGGTGCAAGTGACGCGTGCACCTGGCGCCCATATTAGTGTGTAATGAAGTAGATCAGTACTCAATAAAGTACTTAATCCCTTTTTACCAGTGTAGTTGTTTAGAAGTTAAGTACCCGCTAACCTCTGCCTTGATCCCCGGCAGAGCGTTACAATTCAAGGAAATATTATTTGAGAAAAATACAAAAAATATTTCACAGAAGATTTTATTGAATAAAATGAAGATAAAGCACTTGCACACATAAATCAAATTTTAAGTATTGAAGATATATCATATAAAGATGTTGGTTTACCTGAACCGAACAAGATTGATATAGAAGAAACAGATAAAAATGACATAGAAATGATTAACTATTGTAAACAAAAATTTAACAGCTCATATGCTCAGTTGAATGATGACCAAAAATTTATTTTTGAGCAAATAAAAAATAGTGAACATAAAATTTATTTTATAGATGGTCCAGGTGGATCTGGGAAAATATTTTTATATAAAACATTAATTTACTGTTTTACTATTATAATGTTATCAATGGCATGGACAGGAATAGCTTCTATTTTGTTACCTAAAGGAATGACAAGTCATCGTACATTTAGATTACCATTAGATTTAAACAATATTGAAAATGCATTTCTAAAACATGATTCTGATAAAAAAAGATTAAGAGAAGCAGATATCATTATTTGGGACGAAGCCTCAATGATACCTAAAAAAGCATTAGAAATAGTAGACAATACTTTAAAAGATGTATGTTCTACGGATTGTAACTTTGGAGGAAAATTGATTATACTAGGTAGAGATTTCAGACAAATTTTACCAGTAGTGAAACATGAATTTAGAAATACAATCGTAGAAGAGTGTATAAAAAATTCTTATCTTTGGCCTTTGTTTAAAATTTTCCATTTAAAAATCAATATCCGTACTCAAGATAATGATTTTGCATCATTTCTATTAGATATCGGAGAAGGAAAAATTGATGAATTAAAAATTCCAGACAAATGGAAAACAAACGATATTTGTCGTGAAATATATAAACATATTAATAACAATTATCATTTTCCAAAAAACGTAATATTAAGTTCACATAATGAAGAAGTAAATATATTAAATAATAAAATATTAAATTTAATTGAACATAAAACAATAACTTATTATAGTCTAGATTACGCAACACATAAAGGAGTAGATCAAACGGATGAAAATATACATTTAAATTTTCCAATAGAAATGTTAAATAATATACGAATATAATATATAATATATAATATATATAATATATAATATATAATATATATTATATACACTTATCGGGGTTTATGGAGCCCAAGACTATGTTAGTACCTACAGCACAGAGTTCCCTATGGCAAGTGACTAAAGAAATAATGGACCCTGGGGTTATAGACTCTAGGTCTATATAAAAAAAAATTATATATAAAAAAACGGGCTTTATAAACCCCTTTTGAGAAATGTATAATATATATATATATATATATATATATAAATACATCAAATGCAGCTTTTGAGAATCTATGTTAACACGGATTCGATACTTTGAGGATTTTTCGGACTTTCACCTTCAACGCAGAGAGGGAGTTATTTCTTTAGTCAAGCATATACGAATTTTGGAGAAAAAACTATAGATCCTCAAAAGTACCGGTTTCCGAAATGAAGGAATATATATATATATATATATATATATATATTTATATTTATATATATTTAAGGTGAAGTCAACGGCTCAAAATTTTAAAATCGCTCAAAACTCGTTTTCTTTTAGTTTTTTAAGAAAAAAAAATGTTCCTCAAATTTTAGGTCGATATTTGCAAAAATAAAAAAGCTATGCAACATTCAAAATTCAATTTTTTTGCAATTTTTGGTTAAAATCCAAGTTTATTCATTTTTTAACTCAAAATCTTGAAACTTTTTGTATAGAATATTAATTGGCAAAAAGTTTGAATTTTTTCTGTAGAATGTGCCAGTATTTATTTTATGACCCTTTTTGAAAATCTCTGATTGTTATCGGATTGAATATAGGAAGACTCTTTTAACCATGGCCCAATCATTCTCTGTAGGACTCACCTGATGTCTACTGAGGAGATTTACAGCATAGGAAATATCTGACCTTGTTGCACCGGCTAAGTATAGCAAGCTACCAACAGCTTCCCGATAGGGAGCATTTTCTGTTGTGTGAGTCTCGTCTACGAAATCAAAGTCGTAGTCACATTCTCTTAATTTTCTCTCCTGATTCGACACTTGAGTAGTTACCATGGGGGTTCTTTGAGGATAAGTTTCGGTAAAACCGAATTGTTTTGTTCAAAACCACGCCAACGCGGTGGAATTCCGTGATTCAAGGAAAAAGATGGGAAGGTTTAATGCATAAAAGGAAAACAACATTTAAGGGAATGAAACAAAATGTATTTGTACGTGAATAATGAAAGAGGTACGAATTATCGAATGAGTATGGGCGTGTATGCGTGAGTGAGAGTGTTAAGTCAGAGGGTCTTTACGTAAAGTGAAGCCGCTCTCCGGGTCACCATCGTGACCGCGCGAATGCGGCGATAAGCCGTTATGAACGCCGACGCTGGGCCGTGTTCGACTGAACCGTTAGACAGCAGTAATGATATTTTCTTTGTTGGGGCCAAGGATAGGGTATGCAAAGGAGAAAGGGAGAGTATGTCACGACCACGATGCAAGATTAAACCAAAAAGGAATGCAAGGCAACTTAAAAACTTATCGTGAGCGTCAATCGCGACCTACTCATTCGGCCGTCCTCGGAGTACTGACCGCGTGCACAAATACGTCGCAGCGCGAATCATTCCCCCCCTCCCCTCCCCCACTACGAGTCAAAAGGGCGCGAACCCATCAACACGTAGAAGACTTATTAATCGCAACGCGGTAGGCCTTAGGATTCGACGGAACACGAATCTTTCAAGAATTTTGTCTATATATGTCTCTTGGCATAATTCTATAATCTGTCTCTTATGATCGCGTCTTATCGTTATGTCCAAGAATTTTTTTGGATCGCGTATGGTACTCATCACAAATTCGACATTTAATTTATCTTTAACCTCGTTTAATTTTATAGGATCGTTACTCACCATAAGGATATCATCTAAATACAAGGGGAAAATTAAGAACTTGTTGTTTTCTCTCCAGGTAAATAAGCATGGATCTAAATTAGAGTTTTTCAAGTTCATTTTAAGAGCTACCTGAGTGAATCTGTCATTCCATCGTTTCGGGCTGATTCTCAAGCCGTACAGCGCCTTTTCAGTTTTACAGACTTTCTCCTTTCTGTAATTCTGGTTACATGAGAGCCCTTCAGGCAACTCCATATATATTTTCTCATCTATAACTCCATTCAGGAATGCAGTTTTCACGTCCAGTTGATAAGACTGAAGATTATATTTATTTATAATTGCAATTACTGTTCTCACCAGTGACAGTCTTGATAGTGTAGCATAAGTCTCTCTTAGTTCATAGCAATTCTTATCTTTAAATCCTCGAATGACCAAACGCGCCTTAAAACTCTTCTTGTCATTCGCATTTATTTTGTGCTTAAACACCCACCTTGAATCTATGATGTTTAATTTCATTTCATCTGATATTCGTTCAGGATGATTCACAATCTTCCAAATTTGATTTTTATTCATAGATTTTAGTTCTTCATCAATGGCCCTTTTCCAACAGTCGCTCGTAGATCGCATAGCTTCTTTATAACTTACAGGGTCTTTGTTGATATTTGCCATTAAAGCAAACAATAATTCATCACATTCCTCACCGTCAGCATCAGATTCCTGTTTGTTTTTAATAACGTGCCATAACATTGCCTGATTGTTCTTGTTGAACTTGCTATTATAGTTTAATAAGGGATTTTCCTCATCTGTTAAGTTGGTTAAAACCATTTAATCAACTTCATGAATCTCACAATCCCAGATAGTGACATCAAGATTGGATTGTTCATAAGATACACTTCTCGGTTTCTCTTTTATAATTTTCTCACCGGAATTATGTGTTATGGACTCGTTTTCTGCAACCTCATTTTTGTCATTTGTATTCTCATCTGATTTATTCTCATCTGTTTTACCAAGAATCGCCCGAGTTTCATTTGTAGATTCCGTTTCCGTCGCATTATCAATGATTATCTCATCGTTAGGCAATTTTCCCTTAGCAGTGATGCTACGTGTTACATATTTCATCTCACCCGTATTTGCCGAAATTTCAATATTAAGCATGTTTTTATTAATAACGTTTTGTACATTATTATTGAATTCATCGTTCTTTTCGATATCAAATTCTATTAGCCAGTACGAACGACTGTATACGCCTGATAAGAATATTTCATTGGAACGGGGATCAAAAAAAAAATATCAATTCTTTTATTGTCCAGATAAATGCGCAAACCCATATCCGCAAATTTCCTTAATGAAAGTAAATTTTCTTTGAGTGCTTCAACTAAAATCACTCTATCTTAAATAACTCAACATTATGTAATTTAACTTTCACAGTTCCAGCTCCCTCCATTTTTAAGTCTGCTGAACTGTCTTTATTAGCACATTTGATCACGCCATAATTTGATTCATCAAATGTATCAAAAATAATTTTGGAATGTGTGATATGCTCAGTCGCACCCGAATCATAGCTAAGAATTTAGTTAGGAAATTATCTTCACCGATATTGAGTAAGTTTGCATTTATTACGTCTGGAACCTGAAATGCAAATTCAACTAATGGCGCGGGATCCACAATTTTATCGCTTACAGATGTTAAAATGTTAGAAGTCATCTTACCTTCATTGGCGTTTTTCTCGTTGTTTTGGTCGGACTTTCTTTGAGCCTGTTCTCAGCTCTCATTGCTCCGTTTTGGCTTTCTGTTGTAAGAACGTCCCCGTGCGCCACCTCTAAACCGACCACTTTTTGCATTGTCTGAGTTGATATTCTCAGGCTTTCTGTTTGAACCTCGACCGTGACCATTTTTACAAAATCCTCTTGTATTATTTGATTTTTTATACCCACCATTACCTTGTGATCCACCTCCTCCTCGCCTGTGAATGTCTCGCCTGAGAGGACATTCAAAGGCCTTGTGAGTGTCAATCTCATTGCAATTATAATATTTAATGCCCTTGCCCTTGTGTAAACAGTGACGGCCAAAATGTCCTTGGCCTTGGCATTCATAACATCTGATTTGATCCATAGCAGTGTAGTTTGTTGACCTCACCTGTGTCTGCCCGCTCGAAGTAATTGGACCTCCTCTCCTGGTTTCTCAAAGCTTCTTCCTGCATAACAATAGTTTTCAACTCATCATACCAAATTATGTTGCCTTTAGATTTTTTAGACTAGGCACCGACACCATTACTGCGTTATAACGCATCTCTTTTCTCGTCTTCCGACAAAGACATCGCATCCGAAGAATTCTCATAGTCTCTAATAGTGTCTTCAAACTTCTCCCAGAATTCGATAGCACTCATTTTCACAATGATATACCGCAGGTTATGCAATTTCTTCCGTACAGAATGTGATGTTACATTGGTTTTACATTTTTTCAAATCTTTTAATTTTTCCAAAATCTCACAAGGGTTTTGCACATGCATTACCTTTGAGTAATACTGCGTATCCAAGTGGTTTATTAAAATTGCGCGTACTTTAAATATCTGCTCCTCTAATACTTTCTCATCTGTTGTACTAGAGGTTATTTTATTGTCAATAACATGCAGCAGTCCATTCGATCTCAGCTCTGAAGAGAGATAATCATAGAAGTGTTCATATTTTGTATTATTATTTAACTTGTAATCCCATTTAAAATTCATCCCTTTATTTACAATCTCTAATTTAATTGAATCTTTTATCATGTTAGACAAACACTTCCGTTCGTCATCTTGATTCAGAGCTGAATTGTCACGCCTTAATTCATCAAATTTGTATTTAACTAGCTGACTAACTTTATTTTCGACATTTTTATTAACCTTTCTCACCTCGCTTTCATCTGCATCATCTCTCCCACCTATCTCGCCTTTCTCCTCCCCGCCTTGGTTAGTCATATAGTTTTGAACGTCAATCAACTCATTGACAATAGTATTGACCCAAGTGATCTGCTCGGCATAATTTTCTCGGATTGTCGTCTTGAACTCTTGATGCTGGATCTCCCTCTCCATTCTGTTTTTCTCCAACTCTGTCCGTAATTCTTGTCTCTCCTTTCTATTTTCAATAAGTTCCGTGCTCATTTGCTTCATGGTATTGGTTGAGGCCTGGCAGAATTTGTTGACAGTACTAATAAGCTCACCTAAATTAGTCTCCTGTCTCTCTAATCTTGCCAGAGCTGTAACATTACATGTCAATTTGTTATCCTCATTATTAACAGAGGATTTGCTATTGGATTTGGTCATTGCTTTCTTAAAGGATTCAACATTAACTGAAACCTTTTCGTTTTTCAGAATCTTTGGCAAAGCGTCACCTGTTTTGGCATTCTCGAGAGCAGTTTTAAACTCCCCAAGAGTGAGACCAGAATCTTTCACTCTTTCTTCCTCTTCGTTCTCATTTTTCTTCTTCTCGCCGCCTGTCCCTTCCTCACCTTCAGTCCCATCTGGTATCGCTTCTGATATCTAACCTGAATTGCTCATTTTTGCCAAAATATTCTCGCTTTTTATCTCGCCGCTGGGAGTTAAGGTAAGTGACTCCGGACTCATTCTCGGTATAATAAGGGGTTCATCTGCTAGCATTCTTTCTTCGCACCATCTTGACAGGCTATCCCACTAGCTTTGGGAGAGTATCATTTTTCCTGTATAATACATAGGGTTATGTAGTCCAAGCTTAGCATTGATAAAATATAAAGAACCATATACCGAAAATGAAATGTCAAGAAATCAGTTGACCGAACAACAAGTATGGCTGATTTCAAGACGAGTAGACACACAAGAATCCGAACACAAGATCTCTTCCATGCCTACCCTGGGAAAGTCAGTTGTAAGATACCGAACACAAGCACTCACTCCCAATTCAACCTGGAATCTATAGGATGCATTTATAATCATTTTTACATAGGAGCAAAACAGTAATTGTGTGATTATATGCCAGCTTATAATGCACTTGCTCCTTCTATAATATGCATGTTTATTAATTACTCTATGTCTTATGCATAATTTCATACTCTCCTCAGTACAACTCAATAGACTCACTACTCTCATATACATTTTCTGACGGCAGGGTGAGTGTCAGCGACTCTCCTTCAATTTTTAAGGTAACATCCTCATCTGCGTGTATCTCGTTCAATGTGAACATACGACTCAGATGCTCCCAAACATCCAGCAGTATCCCGTTCGCTGAAATGTTTAGATTTTACTTTTAATTATTTTTTTTTTTTAAATTGCACACTCGCCGAGATCGATCTCATTCACATATTTCACATCGTACGCATCTCATATTTTCTCATCGTATTTATCAAGAGGGCATACTGCGTCAAAATCCGCAGATAATCGGTATCCACACACGTGCCCCGCGAGCATGACGCTGGGTATAAACGCGTAAGGGAAACGCGACGACTAGTGTAGATTCATCACGTGTATATATAGATTTAGATTCACACCTGTAAGATTCTGTGCGCGCAACATACCTTTAGTCTCGCGCCCAACCATATAATCGCACCAGTGATAAATGCACAACTTGCATATATTCTAGCAATTCCAACATATTGCTTTAGAATTGCTAGAAACTTCGTGCTTAACTACAATAATGATGTACTTCCATATAAAACATACGTTGACGATTGCTTACTAATAGTTAAGAATGAGAAGATAGATGAAATACTTGATGAGCATGTTAGAGCTGTTAATCAATTCTCTGACAAATCTACTCTAGCGACACACGTAGAAGAAACAGGACACACAATTGATCTTGAAAAAATTAATATTTTGGATGTCGAGAGGAATTTTTCTAAACGCTCTATTTCGGAAATGATTAATATCTATTTTCATGACAACACCCTTTGCATTCAAGATTTGAAGTTTTTAAAGAATTCGTATAAGAAAACAATAGATCTCATAGAAATATTGTGTTACCACATAAGGGTTCTTTAATTTATGACTGTCTATTTTTCAATTATTCTACTTATGAGTTTCACTTCTCCACTCTCCTTTAACTCTGGTCAGCTCTTCTGTTCCTACGAAGTAAGCAGATCTACGAGGAGATTGCACGTCTATTTTCGGGTTAGCTGGAATGGTAAACGTAGTAGCATAGAGGAAAGAGGTTGCTACTTCCCTCTCCCCTGCTCTCCGCATAAGAGAAACTGAGCATAGTTGCCTTTCCTTACCTTCCGAACGCCTCCTACCACCCTTCCTTCTCCCTTCCTCCCGTCCAACACCATTTCATGTCAATAGTTTCCTAATTCCGTCAAGCTTGTGTTTTTCATCCAGTATCGTTTCGCACGCCAATTAATTACAGTAGGAGTAGCGGAGCGATAATGGGTGGAAAAGACAAAGTTTGGCGTGAGTAATTTTTCGCATAATAGTTCATTTCCTCCAATTAATTATAGACTTTTGAATACACTTTTTAACCGTACACTTTTTCACAGATTGGCATTTATGGAAAAATATTCCATCGAAAAAGAATGACGAACTATGAAGTGGCTTCATGTATTATTAATGGTATATTATTCTTTCTGGTTTTTTTGTTTTTTTTCTTTTAACTATCTCTGTGTTGTTCAGTCACCTACTGTCTATTTAAATTCTTTTAGCCCTGAAGAGGGGAGTATTACATAAAACTCCCAAAACGTTGGCCTAAATAATAAATATCTAGTTAATAAAGATAGTTCGTCAGCGTCCGTTATTTCTATTGTTCAAATATTTTACTACGAACGAATTACTCTACAGTAAAATATATTTAATTTACTCTCGAGTGTAATAAATTAAATTTAGTATAGATTTCTATTTATTCAAAGAGCATTTTTCAATTAAGCACGTACTTTAATAAGTAGTCTCTCTACGTCATTGTCTTAATGTTTCTGCCTTTACATCTCTGTCTCTAATCTCTGTCTCTACGTCTCTGTTTCTACTTTTCTATCTCTACGTCTTTATCTCTAAGACTCTGTCGCTCCAACTCTGTTCCTATGCCCCTGTCCTTCTAACTCTGTCTCTACGTCCCTGTCTCTACGTCCCTGTCCCTAAGCGCCTGTTTTTACCTCTGTGTCTCTACGTCATTGTTTCTAGGTTTCTGTCTCTACGACTCTGCACCTACATCCCTGTCTCCACATCTCTGCCTATACGTTTTCTACGTCTGTCTCTACGCGCCTGCCTCTATGTCTCTCTCTCTCTGCGTCTTTGTCTCCACACCCCTGTCTCTACGTCTTTAAGCCTCCGTGTCTACGTGTCTGTCTCTACGTCTCGGTCTTTACGTTACCGTTTCTACGTTTCCGTCTCTAATCACTCACTTTCTACGGCTGTCTTTAATACTCTGTCTCTATATCTTTGTCTCTAATCTCGGTCTCTACATCTCTGTCTGTACGTGTGTCTATACATCTCTGCCTCTACATCTCTGTCTCTACGTGCCTGTCTCTACGTTTCTGTCACTCAAACTCTGTATCTACGTTTCTGTCTCTGTTTCTACGGCTCAGTAACTACATTTCCCTCTCCACGTCTCTTTAGGTCTTTACGTCCTTGTCTCTAAAGCTCTATCTCTAACCTCTGTCTCTACGTCTCAGTTTCTACTTTTCTGCCTGTACAGCTCTGTCTCTAATCTCTGCCCCTACGTCTCTGTATCTACTTTTCTGTCGCTACGTCTCGGTCTCCCCGCCTCTGTCGCTACGTCACCGTCTCTACGTTTCTGTCTTTACGCCTCTATCTCTACGCCTCCGTGTCTACGTGGCTGACTCTACGTCTCTGACTCTAGATTTCTGTTCCTGCCCGTTTCTGTCTCAAATCTCTCTCTACGCCTCTGTCTTTACGTCTGTGTCTCTACAGCTCTATCTCTAATCTCTACGTTTCTGTCTCTATTTTTCTTTTTCTGCATCTCGGTCTCCCCGCCTCTGTCTCTATGTCTCTACCTCTATGTCTCTGTTTCTATGCCTCTGTCTCTACATTTCTGTCTCTAATCTCTCTGTCTACATCTTTGTACATCTATGTCTTTGCATCTCTATCACTATGTCTCCGTGTTTACGTCTTCATCTCTATTTTCCTGTATCTATGTCTCTTTCCCTACGTCTCTGCCTCTACATCCCTGTCTATACGTCTCTGTCTCTATGTTTCTGTTTCTACGTCTCTGTCTCCACGTCTCTGTCTCTACGTTTCTGTCTCCACGTCTCTGTCTCTACGTTTCTGTCTCCACGTCTCTGTCTCTACGTTTCTGTCACTAATCCGACGCTTTCTAGGTCTCTGTCTTTAAGTCTCTTTCTCATTTTTGTCTCTAATCTTTGTCTCTACGTCTCTGTCCCTATGTGCGTCTCCACAATTCTGCCTCTACGTCTCTATCTTTACGGCCCTGTTCCTACATCTTTGTCTCTACGACTCTGTCTATACATCTCTATTGCTACGTTTCGCTCTCTAATCTCCCTCTCTACGTCTCTCTCTTTACACCCCTGACTCTACAGCTCTGTCTCTAATTTCTGTCATTACGATTCTGTCTCTACTTATCTTTCTCTACGTCTCGGTCTCCCCGCCTCTGTATCTACTTATCCGTCTCTACGTCTCAGTCTCCACGTCTGTATCTACGTCTCTGTCTATACGTCTCTTTTTCTACGTCTCTCTCTACATCTCTACCTGTACGTCTCTGTCTCTACGTGCCTGTCTCTCTGACTATGTTCCTATTTTCCCGTTTCTGTTTCTCCGACTCTGCCTCCATGTCTCCGTCTCTAAGTCTCCATCTCTACGTCTCTGTCTCTACGCCTCCGTGTCTACGTGGCTGCCTCTACATCTCTGTCTCCAGATCTCTGTTTCTACGTTTCTGTCTCAAATTACGTCACGGTCTCTCCGACTCTATCTCTACGTCTCTCTCTACACCTCCGTCTCTACGTGTGGGTCTCCATGTCTGTATCTACGTCTCTGTCTATACGTCTCTGTTTCTACGTCTCTCTCTACATCTCTACCTGTACGTATCTGATTCTACGTTTCTGTCTCTCTGACTATGTTCCGACGTTTCCATCTCTTTTTGTCCGAGTCTACCTCCATGTCTCCGTCTCTAAGTCTCCACCTCTACGTCGTTGTTTCTCTGTCTCTGCCTTCACGTCTCCGTCTCTACGTCTCTGTCTCTACGGCTCGTTCTCTACGTCTCCGTATGTACGTCTCTGTCTCTACGCTTCCGTCTCTATGTCTGCATCTCCACGTCTGTATCTACGTCTCTGTCTATACGTCTTTGCTTCTACGTTTCTGTCTCTCTGACTATGTACCTACGTTTCCGCCTCGGTTTCTCCGACACTGCTTCTTCGTCTCTGTCTCTACATCTCTGTCTCTACGCCTCGGCCTCTATGTCTCCGTCTCTACGCCTTCGTGTCTACGTGGCTCTTTGTACGTCTCTGCCTCCAGATCTCTGTTGCTACGTTTCTGTCTCAAATCTCTCTCTACGTCTCTGTGTTTACGTCTGTGTCTCTACAGCTCTATCTCTAATCTATGTCTCTACGTTTCTGTCTTTACTTTTCTTTCTCTGCGTCTCGGTCTCTCTGCCACTGTCTCTACGTCTCCATCTCTGTCCCTATGCCTCTGTCTCTACATTTCTGTTTATAATCTCTGTCTCTACGTATTTGTCTGTACGTCTCTGTCTCTACATCTCTGTCTCTAATCTCTATCTCTACGTCTCTGTCTCTCCGACTTTGTCTCTGTGTCTCTGTCTCTCCGACTCTATCTCTACGTCTCTGTCTCTGTGTCTTTGTTTCTACGCGCCTGTCTCTACGTATCTTTCTTCACGTCTCTGGCTCTCTAATTAAATGTTACATCAAAATTTCGATAATTACTAAATTTGAAGATAAGCCTTTTATTGTATTAGAATTATACGATTGATCCCGATTAAATTCAATCCGAGAACACCTCATTAAACCGTACGCTTGGAGGAATAGCTACTATTAATAGCAAAACGGAGCTGTTGGGGAGCTGATGGAGAGCGCATGGGGAGTGGATGGGTAGTGGGGTAGAGCGCTGTGGAGCATGATAGGAGCGGATGGGGCGCGGTGTGGAGCGGGGAGGAGCGGACGGGTAACGGCAACATAAAGAACTACTGTTTTTATAGACATTTTTGCATTATTATGGGGAGCGGTGGGGAGCAGATGGTGAGCAGATGGAGAGCAGATGAGGAACGATGGGAGCGGGATGTAGCGGATGGGGAGTGGGGGGGAGTGGAAGGGGAGCGGTTGGGGAGTGGTGGCATCGGGTGTCAAGCGGAAGAGGAGCGGAAGGGGAGCGGAATGTGAGCAGAAGGGGGAGCGGATAGGAAGCGGAAGGGGTGCTGAAGGGGGAGCGGCTACGGCCAGTAATTGTGGGAAGTGGAAGGTGAGCAATGAGGAGCGGGGGGAGCGATCCCATACAAAACTACTGTTTCTAGGATGAGGGCGGCTAGTTCTTAAGAAAATATGCTTACAACTATATAGTATAGGAAGATATATCTCCCTATATTATATAGAAGTTTCAAATTAGTGTCAGTCGCAGCCCCCCTTGCACCCCCTCGCCCAGTCCTCATTATTTAAACAATTTTCAACGCCTCCCTAGAGGTACTGTTAATAAGCACGTGGGATTTATATTTCAAGTGGTATCCTTCGCCAGTAGCCCTACAACTACTTTCTAAAAACTTTGGAAAAACTTTTAGAGGAATATAAATAGGATTCCGTGATCAAAAAGATGATTCCTCTAGGGTAAGGCTTTTGTTAATAGTCAAAGAACCTTCCAATTTTAAAACAATATGGATTTGTCCATACAAAAATATTGCACTACGGTCTTATTAACAGTGAAAGAACCTTACAAATGTACAATGTGGATCTCAGGCGTATAATTTTTCAACAACTCCGGTGAAAAAACTTTCAGAAGGATTAAATATTTAGTCAGAAGCAATTCCTTTCGAATAACTTTTAGGAGAATATAAATAGTATATTGTGATAAAAAGGTGATTTCTCCATGACAAGGCTTTTTGTAACGGTCGAAGAACCTTCTAACTTCAACAAAGGAAACGTAAATTACGAGTTACAATTAAAAAAATATACCATTATGAAAAAGGTAGTTTCTCTAGGAGAACCATCCAACTTTAACAAAGGAAACATTAATGTACTCCAAAGCAATTGACATTATAAAAGGACAAAAACTGTAGGTTATGAAATTTCAAAAGGATTATTGAATACATTGAGGCAATAGAAAAACCACGCACAATCATTTCTAGAGCTACATGCTAAACATACGGTCAAGCTCAAAAATGTGGTTCCTCCATGGCAAGGTTAACAGTCAAAGAAACTTCAAACTTTAACAAAGGAAACATAATATTTTCGACCGTATAACGTTCTATTTTAGATAGGATAAAAATATATAGTTGGAAGCAATTACTTTGAAAAAACTTTCAATAGGATATAAATAGAATACCGTAATTAAAAAGGTGGATCCCCCAAGACAAGGCTTTTGTTAACTATCAAGGAACCTTTATACTTCAGGGGAGGAAGGTACTGATTTTTGGCCAAAAATCGATTTTTTTTAACGTTCTAAACTATTTTTCGGTTATTTCTCTACCCGAAAAACTATTTACTACTGAAAAATCTCACGTGAGATCTGAGGTGAGAACTTACATGAGATCTCACGCCAAAATCTCATCTGAAATTCTGGTCCGCGAGCTGCTAAAATCCCTTTAATGATAAAAAATCAATTTCTGGGAGTTAGGAGTCAGATAAGTTCAAAAATCTACGTTTTGAAGCATTTTAGCCATTGTTTACATTTTTGAAATTTTATACATGAGATCTCACGTGAAATCTCATGTTTCAAATTTCTCACGTGAAATCTCACATGAAATCTCACGTGAGATGCCATGGGAAAATTCCTAAAAATGTAAAAAATTGCTAAATCGCTTTAAAACATAAATTGTTGAACTTATCTAGGGGGTGGCGTAACCTAGTGGGTGACTTCTAACTTTCAGAAACTGATTTTTTATCATTAAAGGAATTTTAGCAGCTCGCGGACCAGAATTTTGGATGAGATTTTGCCGTGAGATTTTTCAGTAGGGTTTCTAATGTCAGAATTGTCATATAGTTATTTAATTTGATTTATCTTTATATTTATCATTCTAAACAAAATTTTGCGTTTTTTTGCATTTTTTTATAATATTTTACTTTTTTTTGACAAATTCAATTCCTGCACCCTCCTGTACCCCTCTAGGTCGCTAATTTCTCTTTGAAACTACAAAATTACTATTCAATTTTGATATTTAAACTCAGTTTGTTATATAATCATATAATTTTATAAATAAAAAGTCCAGCTGTTATAATATACGCCATTTGAAATGAGCCATTGATATCGACCGTCTTATCGACTAAGGCTCGTTTCTTACACGCAATAGAAAACAGGGATTACAATTACACAATTTTTCCAAGATAATTCTTTTTTCTGCGAAATCTTATTTGTTGTGTTTTGGTTGAAATGGTAAAAAAATTTACAATTAAAAGCATTTTGTTTATTTATGAAACGAGTACCCGTTCCACACACCTATCCCGTTGTGCCACACTCTTCCCTAGAAGCTCATGATTAAGATGAGATTTAACAACTTTATTTACTGCTTCAATGTGAATCACATATGGTGCAGAACTTTGACTAGGCGTTATATAGGTGGCTCCAAAAATAACGGAAGTATCATGCTATTGACATGTAACAAATAGATGTTGAAAAGTTTTTTGCACTGCATTCAAAATTATATGATAAATAAATGTTTTTAAGGTTACATGACACTTCACCTAAACATATTTCACGGACGGACATTTCACGGAAAGACATTTCATCGAAAAGTCTTTTCACCGACGAACATTTCAATAGTAGGACATTTTATCGAAAAGACATTTCTTCGAAAAGACATTTTATCAAAGAGACATTTCATCGAAAAGACATTTCATCGAACAAACATAGTACGCTTGTATGGTTCCCTGTGGAAAGTGACTAAAGAAATAATGGACCCTGCGGGGATATAGACTCTAGATCGGGGCTCCGTACAGCCATTTTTATACTTTTTTTTTATGGAGGCAGTGCTTCATAAAAATCATATTTCGATGAAATGTCTTTTCGATGAAATGTTTGTTCGATGAAATGTCTCTTCGATGAAATGTCTTTTCGATGAAATGTCCTACTATTGAAATGTTCGTCGGTGAAATGTCTTTTCGATGAAATGAGTTTTCGGTGAAATAGTTGCCTTTTCGATGAAATGTCTTTCGATGAAATGTCTGTCGGTGAAATCGGTTTAGGTGAAGTGTTCGGTTATGGTTTTTAATGTCTGTTAACACACCCCCGCCTTCCTTTAGAGTACTCATTCTATTGTTTTTGTCACACCTATACACATTGCACAGAGATCCGTCAGTATAAAAACATCAGGTAGAGGAAAAATTGTCTGGTAATAAATCCGGAGGCTTTTTATTAGTTTTTTGAAGTTGAGAAATCTGATGCTGTAGCCGCATGATAAGGTAGAGTAGTTGATGGACAATTTTTATCAACTTGTTTCTCTTGGGAATTATCTTTGCTAATAAGTATGGCTTCTTGAATTTATACCTGATCATAAGCTGCTACATCGGATATTTTGCGTTATGGATTTTCATTTGCCTTCTTAATTTGTCAAGGTATTTTTTCTTACAAGGGGTTTTATTTGATGAAACAAAGATAGTAGGCCGTAGTAGATTTCTAAACTTTAGAACCATTAAAATATCTCTTAGCGTACCCACAGTTACAATAAGTATCTGTTATTTGGCTTTCCAACCTTCCTGCATGATATAAATGTTGTATTTATTTCTTGAATCTTTGAAAAGATAGACTTTATCGTGCTAACATCTTTTGCTAGATTTGATTCGACCAAATTGTATACAACTACAATGTTTTTTGTTCTATTCCGTGCTAGTTTCTGGTTGTTTATTCTGTAACTCTACAGGTAGTTTTCTTAACTTTTCGATATCAGCAGCTATATTCAATATGAAGCCAACATGTACTGCTAGTTGTATCTTTGCTGTGCCAATATCCGAAATAATTTTGCTCATGGTTCTATTCGTTGACTCTAAAAAATTGGTTATCTGGCTTCTTAATTTATCGACACTTTTATTGGTGGCCTCTTTTGACTTTACATTGGCATTGGTATTCTCAATCATTGTCTCATAACCAGCGGTCTGACAGTTTAAATTAATATTGTACGCTTCCAATTGCACTTTAACTTTCTCCCTTATTTCAATTGCAACCTTTAATATTTCATCAGTGATAACTGTTTTTAAACTGTCTTTCATAGATGTAACCAAGTTAGTAATATTAGTTGCAATACAGTTTTTCATTTTATCAAGTAGCTGTTTGTCATGACTCGCTGGACTGGTTGCTATCAGTCTTGCAAACTAATTATAACACTAATTAGATACCTCTGATGTTGAGTTTTCTTCCACTGAGCTGGAGGATGTAGATAAAGATCCAGGGTCTGCATTAGGGATCGATTGGCCATTGTTAGCGTGAGCGTTGCCTTGTGCATCAGCAGGTGTAAGCAATAATCCATTTTCAGATATTGCACTATGCACTATCAAATTATTATTACTGATACCACACCATTTGATAAGTTTTCTATCCACTATTTTTAATCTTTTGGCATAACTTCTGTGAGCAATAGTATGGCAGTCGCAGTGCAATACTTTGTCTGAAACATATTCCAGATTAAAATTGTCTATATCTCCAAGGTCTATTTTTAACGTTAGGTTTACCAGTAGACTATATGTACAATACACCAGAGTTGCCAGATGGCAACTCTGTCTTACTCCCAAAGAATGTGATGTCACTTGCACGTGCGTAAAACGGAGAGAAGGTCGTCAACTTTTGACCCTACAACACACCACAAACAGAATAAATTAAATTATTTTGTACAATATTTTCTTCTTTTCACTAGTTGAATTTAAGGGGGTACTGTTAAATTTTTTTTTTTTTTTTTGGATTCACCTAAAAAATAAAAATTTTGATCAGTAATGATATTTACATACATATATATATATAATACAAATATAGTTTATTTTTGAGGAAATAGACCCTACCAGAGGTCTGTGAACCCATTTGATCCAAAGATATTTAGATTTTAAAATTTGTGTCCTGCCATCACCTACAGGCCGAACCATTTGATATTTTTTAATGGCATACGGGCCAAAATCTTTAATTTTTATATCTTCTTTGACTGAAGCTATTCGCATCCCCTGATTTTTCCAATTAATATTTTTCAAGTCAAAAATTTGATTTAAAATCCACCATTTGGAAGGAATTATTAAAAAATGGTGAATTTTTACTCAAATTTTTAACTTTAAAATATTAATTCGAAAAATTAAGGGATGCGATTAGCTTGAGTCAAAGGAAATAAAATAATCAAAGATTTTGGCCCGTATCCCATTAAAAAATATCAAATGGTTTAATATGTAAGTTACGGCAAGATAAAAATTTAAAAATCTCAATATCATTGAATCAAATGGGTTTACAGACCTCTTCTAAGGCCTATTTCATAACAAATAAATTATATTTGTATAATATCTAAATGAAATATCATTACTGATCAAAATTTTTATTTTTTAGATGAATCCAAAAAAAGAAATTTTTAACTGTAGTACCTGTAGTAACCTGTAGTAAATGTTGGAAAACCATTTAAAAAATTCAAAAGTAGGCAGTCGAATTTTTACAACTCAAATTGCTGCAATATTTCAACACAAGCTTACAAGATTTTGTGTACAATAAAAGGAGAAAATTTTAAGGATTTAAATTAATGTATCACTATTAAAATGTTTATTACTAACATCAAACACTGTTATCAGTTTAACACCACCTGGCGAGCCTCACATCATTTAAGCTTTTGTATACTGGAATTTTGAGTTTCAAAGTTGTGCAGTTCATTAAAGGTACTTCTTCTAAGATCCATCATTCGTCACAAAATTTATATCTTGGGATACAACTACTTCAATAATTTTAAAAACTATGAACAAAAGCTCTCTATTATTCTTAGTAATACTGTATGAGACGATTTTAAAATCGATATTATTGAATAGTAAGCAAGATAATTTTTAAACCCATTTTAACAAAATTTTAATGAACGGAACGCATTTTATCTACGAATTCCTTGCATTATTGCAAAGGGTGATAAAAGGACCTTATCACTGAAAACTTGTTTATAAAAATATGTAAAATAAAGAATATAACAGAATCAAAAAGAAATATATAAAAATAACTTTTCGCAGAGATAGCATCTTGTGAAGATACTCGATGTGGTGCTTATCAGCAGTGCATAATGATGAATGGTGCACCAACTTGTACTTGTATTTCTGGATTTGAAAATACTGAAAATGGATGCTATGCTATTAATCGACGTAAGAAATTTTTATTATTATTACTTATTACCAGAATAATTGTCGATACATCAAATATACAGATATATATCTGACCAACTGGCATTCTGCAGAGACGCATAATAGTGTCTGTGTGTGTAGGTCTGGTCAAATAGCGTTACTTACTTACTAACTTATATATAAAAAAAAAAAATTGCTTAGATACTATAATCTTGAAATTCAATGTAGTGTGTTGACAATATAAGTTTAGTTTTGGTATGGCGCATTAATTAACAGTTAATAAAAGTATTCCTTGTAACACGTGATAAAATATTTATATAAACTTAATACCTGATATATATTAATTAGATTTTTCTTAAATGTTTTTGATAATCCACTCTTTTAACTTATTTTTTCTATAATATGTATCATTCAATATTTTTAGATCATTTGGTAGATTATTGTATATAGTGATAGCTTTTAAATAGCTATTTTTACTACTTATCGTTTTATGTTTTAATGGTATTTGAATATTCTTATTTCTTATTATACTTGCTGTGTTTAAGTATTTATTTCTTAATGTACTGTAGTGATATATTAAGGCTTCGTATGTAAAAAGTTGTTCAATATTTAAAGGGTTATTGTGTGTTATAAATGTGTTTTTGTTTGTTATTTTCAATAGACTGAATTGTAATCTTTTGATTAAGTTTAATGCATTTGCATATGCACCTCCCCAGACTATAATTCCATAGCATATTATACTATGAAAAAAAGCATAATATATCATTTTTAGAGTTTCTATTGTCATAAACTTGGATATTTTTTTGAATATGAATATCAGATATTTTGTTTTATTTGCTATGTATTCTGTGTGTTTGTCCCACTTAAGATTTTGGTCAATTATGATACCCAAGTATTTATAGTGTTCAACTCTTTTTAAATGTTTCCCATAAATTTGTATTTTTAGATTTTTTTTTTTTTTTTTTTTGTTTTTCCGAGGAACTAGGTGAATCTTCCGGGGCGCCCGTCCTTGCTTTGGAGGTGGAGCAAGAAGGGAGGCCCACTAAGACCATCACGGAGTAGCGGGCTCCGTGGTGTAAGGGATTTCTACCCCCTAAACACCCAAAACCTATCCCTACGGCAGCCTCGACCCAGAACTGCTTTCTCATTACTTCAGGTCGGACCGCAGCCCTACCGCCTCCAGGGGCGTCATCCGTCCATCCTACATTCTTTCTTTCTACGATGCCCTATCTAGTCTATTAAGCATCCGTCTTGTTTTTTTGCGCGCAGTACCCCTTCGATGAAGGTATTTATCGCGTCCCATCGGTCTTTCCCTGAAAGCATGCATTGGATCGTCGGGCGGGAGTCGCCTTACCATCACCTCCAATCGTTGTCTTTCCGCGGCCGATCTATTACATGCGAAAAAGGTGTGTTCCGCCTCATCCCTCCGTGCCCGCAGTATTTACATTTCGGCGTATTTATTTTACCTAATTTAAATAGGTAATATCGAAAGTATCCGTGTCCTGTCAGGAACTGCGTAAGGTAAAAGTTAACCTCTCCATACTTCCGTCCCAGCCACCTCGTTATGTCTTGAATCAATAGGTAGGTCCATCTACCCTTCGTCCCCGCCCTCCACCTCTCATGCCAAGTTTGTAGCGTCTGGCGGCGGGCCCTCCGCGTCTGCCCGTCCTACTTCTGCGCTCCTATCGTAGATCTGCTTCCGTTCCCGTGCGAGCAGGTCGATCGGAATCATACCAGCTATCATCGACACAGCCTCTTACGACACCGTCCGATACGTGCATGCAACTCTCAACGCACCTCACCGCTGCACCGCCACCATTCTCTTCCTGTACTTGATAACTTCCATAGCATCAGCCCAAATCTCCGCTCCATAGAGGAGTATAGAGTTCTTCGTCGCCATGAGGAGTCTTCTCTTGGATGTCCGCGGGCCTCCAACGTTGCGCATTAACCTACATACGTGCTTCTGCTTTTGCCGTCACTTCCTTGATGTGGGGCCAAAAGCAAAGCTTTGAGTCCAGGGTGACCCCTAGATACTTCGCAGTCGGCCTCGTAGTTACTAACTCGGATCCTACGTACATCGGTAGTATCGTAGGGATCTCTTTATGTGTCAATAGTACTACCTCGGTTTTCGCCAGCGCGAGACTGAGCCCGTACTCCGTCATCCACCTAGTCACTCGTTTCATTACCTGGCACAAGATAAGTTGTGCCAAGTCTGGGTTCCGTGCTTCTACCATCACCGCGACGTCGACCGCAAATCCTACGACAAATGCCCCGTTGGGCATGTCCAGGCGCAGCAAACCGTCTTACGATGCAATCCAAAAATCGGGGCCCAACAGTGATCCCCGTGCAACGCCTGCCGTTATTTCCCTAACCATCGTCCCTTCGCTCGTCTCGATAATGAGTTCGCGATCTCGGAAGTAGTCCTCTGCTACGCATAATATGTAGGGTGGGACCCCGAAGCCCCTCAGCGCTGCGAGTAGATCTGCCCAGCGTGACGAATTGAACGCGTTTTTAACATCCGGCGTTGCTACCAACACCAGTGGTCGCGCTCCGTGACATCGTTCCCTTAATCGCCCCACCGCCGCGAATCCCGCCTATCGTCGAAAAACCCTTTCTAAATCCATACTGGTTTTCCGATAAACCCCCTGACTGTTGTATTGCGATCTGAATTCTGCTCCTTAGTAGCGCCTCCCTACCCTTGCCGATCGTGTCTAATAGGCTAAGCGGCCGATACGTGGATGGGGATGTCATGTCTCCCTTCCCCTTGCTGATAAGGACAAGCTTCACCCTTTTCCAACGACTGCTGAAAACACCTTCCCTGAGGCATACGTTGAAGGTATCCAGTAAGGTTTCCGGGAATCATGAGGCGATGGCTTTTAAAACCTCCACTGGAATCCCATCGGGGCCTGGCGCCTTGCCGCTCTTAAGAGATCTAATCGCTACCCGTAGCTCAGGCTTGGTAAACGAGGGTATATCCTCCTGTCGCACGTCCTCATACAGAGTTTCTTCCCTCGGCGGATGCTCAGAAAAAAGCCCGTCAACTATCTCACTTATCAAGCGTGCTTCCTTTATCTCCGGTGGCTTTATTGCCCCTATTCTACGAGTTACGATTTTGTAGCCTAGTCCCCACGGGTCGGAGTTAACTTCGTCGCACACCTCTTTCCGGCATCGTCGCTTACTGGACTTAATCGCGAGCCTTAGCCTTTTCTGTGGCTGTTTAAATTCAGCGTTAAAAACGGTGGCCCCGCGTCATTTCCGTGCGCGCTGTGCCCGTCTACGAAGCCTCAAGCATACCCTACGTAAGTCCGCGATCTCGTCCGTCCACCAGTACGCTGGTTGGCGGTGGTTTCTATTTCTGCTTCGCGGCATAGAGGCATCGCATGCTCTTACTATAGCTGACGTTGCCTTGGTCGCATGGGCTTCCGCACGCTCCCGGCCTGATAAATCATTTTCGTCGGACGTTTGTGGTACACTTAGCAATTCTACTAGCCGATCCATGTTTAATCGATGGACGTTCCACCGCGGTAATGGTCTGCTCGCTTGGAGTACACCTGCCCTGTCTAAAACCGTAAACGTGATGTACTGGTTTCACTGCCTGACTCTTCCTCCAAGATCTGCCAGTTACTAATCCTGGGTATTAGTTGCACAGATGCGAAAGTGACGTCTGGTATAGATTCACCGACCCCGGGGCGTCGATAAGCAGTGACCGTGCCCTCGTTCGCAACCTCCAATCCTAATCTAGCGGCCATCTCGAGCAAATCTTTGCCCCTACTGTTCGTCTCTGGCATGCCCCATTCTATCGCCCTTGCGTTAAAATCTCCTGCAACCAGTAGGAGGTCAGAGATATTCCGCAATACGTCTTCCATGTGTTCAACCTGCCTAAGAAATTTGTTTCTTCGTAAGGTGGGGGATATATGGGCATATCTCTAGAACTTTTTAATTTCGACGAATCGACAAAGATTTTAAAAATTTCGGGGCATATCTTCGTAATCAATATAATCTGTTTTCTTTAGTTATAAAACATACGAAAAAACTATGGTGACTCATTTTTAACACTCGTTAATACGTGATGGTGGTTTCTCAAAATATAAACTATGGAAAAACGTTTTCAACGTATATAAAATATACTTCCATTCAATAATAGTAGCTTTTATACGTGTATATTTCAAGCATGCGCACAAATGGAACTTCATACACGGAGTGTAAAAAAAATAATCTTCGATACACGGCGATAAAAATGTTTCTCACATGAGTATCATTGTCGCGCAAGAGTCATTTTTATTGTACTATTATCGAAAAATAGAGCCTCAAGTGGCCTATTATTGCACGGCGTGAAATTAGCGCCCAAGTGTAGCGAGGGTGATAATTCACGTCGTGTAGTGGGCCACTGATGGCTCTAGAGTCGTAACATATTTTATAGCACGTTTACCTAAATCCGCTGCTAGCCACGCTCGGGCATTACCGCACGGTACAATAATGGACTGCTTAAGGCACGAATAGGCGTGAAGCGCGGATTTAGGTCACACCATGCTATAAAATGCTCTATCCATATAAAGATTGATATAGTTATTTTCGATACAAGTGCAAAAAAGTGATTTTATCCCCGTGTGGACGTTTGCGCCCGAGCGAAACGAGGGTAAAATTACTTTCTCACTCGTGTATCGAACACAATTTTTTTGTCGACGTGTGAAGAGCTTAATTTAGCGCATACTTTTTTATCAGAGCGTATGCGAAAATGAGCTTTGCGCACGAAGTGTCAAAAAATATAATATTCAATTAAAAAAAAATCTTTTTTAAATATTTTTTAAGGTGTAATTTCAAGAATAATACACTATACGTTATTCACAAAAAAGATTTATTTTTTCTATAAACATTTTATTAATAATGAAAAATATTAATACAAATTTAACTATTTATAAACTAAAATTTGACGATTCTTTACAACATAAGAAATTAACATTTTTATCAACAAAAAAAATTAAAAATTTTTTTAGACCACACCTACCACACCATATTTTTTCGGTTCTTTGGGGGTTCCAGAACATGAGAAAATTAGTGAACACTCATTATCCGTTGCCAAGCTTTTTTGCCGAAGAAATCAATTTTTCTTATGGAAATTTAACATGGGAAAAATGGACGAGAAGTAGTCATTAATGATTAACCAATAGCAAATGATTGAAGAGGCCAAACCAAATTCCACGAATAAATTATTAGAGTTGAAGAATAGAGCTTTAATTTCAAATGAGAATCGTTAAAATCCTCCAATTCTATGCAAAGCTACGTGAATTTGAAAATGATGAAAAATGACAAAAATAAGCGATTTTTTTCAAACCCACGTAATTCTTCAAATTTTTCAAATTCACGTAGCTTTGCATAGAATCGACCGATTTTAAAGATTCACATCTTAAATTGAATCTCCATTCTTCAACTTTAATTGATTTTTTGTAAAATTTGGTTTGGCCTCTTCAATAGCCTGTTATTGGTTCATCATCAATGACTACTTTTCGTCCATTTTTCCCATGTCAAAATTTCCAGAAGAAAAATTGATTTCGTCGGCAAAAAAAGCTTGGCAACGGATAATGAGTGTTCACCAATTTTTTCATGTTCTGGGATCCCCAAAGAACCGAAAAAATCTGGTGTGGTAGGTGTGCCCGAAATTATTTCTTTTTTTTTTTTTATACCCTTTTTTGTCTATTTCGGTAGAATTGCACACACATATATATATATATATATATATATATATATATATATATATATACTGTTAACGGAGTGACAGTGACATTACTTATACCAATTAGTGTAGTTCACCATTATTCAGAATCCGATAATCATTAACCAATAAGTGTGCCAGTTAAAATAGTGATTTTTTTGTTTGAGTTTCTTTTCAGCAACCGAATTTCAACTGCTTATAATTTTTTTTCTATTAGAGGCACAGATCCTATTATCGTGTTATTTTATAGATTATGGTGTGTATAATACGCTCCTCTACGATTCGCTTGATTAAAAGATTGTTGAAAAAGTTCTAGAAAAAAAGATAAAATCAAGATGAATTTCGAAAATCATGCCATCACTGTTTTGATAATTTTTTGCATTTTTACTGTGCGTTGAAAAAGTTACAGTAACTAGAAGAAAAAAAAAATGTTATCATCACATCGGCTTATCGGTTTTTCACGAGTTTTGGTGTTCGGAACAATCGGGTATAGGTTTTAATTGATGAAGACACTAGAGTAACTGTCAAAAAATGATATTATCTAATAAATTATTGCCTTAAATTATTAAATTTTTCATTTTGGATGTGTGAAACCATACACCATCATCGAAATGAAAAGTTCTAGAGATATGCCCATATTGACGCTCACGTAGGTAACATCCCCGACGCGCGCCCATACTAAACCCTCCCCCTTGCCACGTCCGGTAATCTTTTACCTATGTCTACCTGCTATCCAGACCGCCGCTGTGTCGATCTCGTCCGCGAACCACGTGGTCGTATTACGGGCCCGATGCCTATACTGTTCGCTAACCAATGACACGTCCGCGATCCCCTGGCTCACTCGATTAGTGAGCAGGTCGTCAGCGAGTACGGCGCTGTTCGTGTTTATTTGTGGAACCGTCGTCATTTTTTAGGCCGGTTTAAGTTTTCTAGCTCGTCCCTGAAAGCGACGCATCTCCCTGTGCCCGGGAAATGCGCTAGCTCAGTGGCTGCAGCCACGCGTTTTTTACACAAGAAGCAGGCCTGACCATCCGGTCTCGCGCGACAGTCCCTGGCCACGTGATCTGGTTTTCCACATTTCCTGCATAATGCACTACGATCCTCGTCCGTACAGTGCCCAAAAGCTTGGTATCTGAAACATCGTGGAACCACTATTCGCTTTCTAACTCGGTAGCTGAAATACCCTATTTTAATCCTCCCTATCCTTAGGAGAGTCATGGCCGCAGTCTCGTCCATTTCGACTATGACCATCCTCCGCTCTCCTCCCCCTACGTCAAATACGTGGGTAATAAGGTTAGACATGTCGCTTACCTCCTCCCTAATCGCGGCGTTTACGTGTTCTTCGGTGGTCACGCACGTCATTCCGCCTATTTCCAGTGTAAGCCTTGGAGTGAGGCCTTTAACCTGGTATTCATTTCCCAGATTTTCCTGGATAACCCTCTAGAAGGCCTCCTTGTCTTCCGATCGCTTCTCCAGTTCTAAGAGAACTCCATCGTTTTTTGTCAGTCGGGTGTTTCTCACGACTGCCTTCGCTTCCTCAGGTTTAACCATAGAAGTGCGGTCGTTGAGTATCTCTGCATAGCTCTTCTTTCCGGTTGACGTTATGTGTATTGCGCATCGTCAAGGCCGAGGATTTACCTTCTTCTCCATCCTGTCCTGCTGCTGCTGTTGAGGACCCATGATCTTCCCACTATCTGGCCGCGTCGGCTTCTTTCTCCTGGTGACTGTGGTGAATCCGTTCTGCTCCGTCCTCCCTCTCTTGGATGGGGAATCCTGCACCGGGCTGTCCCTTAATCGGCGCTTTTTTCTCGGGGTCGCCTTCCCCGCTGCTCGGTCTCTAATTACTGGTGCTTCCCCATTTCTCTTATCTGCTGCCAGTCCTCGTGCTGGTTGTACCCCGGCTGAGCGGACTTCCTCTAGAGCCTCGGCCGCCGCGGTCAGAACTATTATCCCATCTTTTACCGGCATTGCGATGTTACTCTGCTTGGAAGTCATGTCCCGCATGCTGCTCAGTAGGCACTTCATGACGTCCAGAATTTCTGTCATTCTCTCCGATTGGTCCCGCTGATCTCTACTCTCACTTACCCGCCGCGTCATCTCCTGGGCGAATGTGCTAGTTCCATCGGATCTGCTATCATTCGCCACATCCAGGATTGTCCGGTCTGTGCGGTCAGTCGGCGTGTTCGTTCCGCCTTCCCTTCCTTGAATTTCTACATCTATATCTTTGATTTTGAGGTGAGTCATCATGCATACAATCTGCGTTTTAAGACGGTTCGCCCATTATGGGAGCCACACCGAGGTGTGGCTACTATCCCCGCCTGTAAGAAATCCTATTTGTGGGTGCCGAAGCCGAGAGGCAGTTTATCGGACGGTTACTCCTTTCAGCACCTAGTGACTCTACAGAAAAAGGTTACGGGATAGGCCCGCGCCATAATGAAGCAAAAGGTTTAACGTCACCCCTACCGAGTCGGCGATGTTGGGTCCATCCCAACACCTGACCTAAACCCCAGGCTAGACGGTGTGCGATTTGCCCTACGCAGCTTCGAGTATAAGGAAATATTGACCAGGTAATCCTTCACACCTGCGCCCGCCTGATCTGGTTCAAACCTTCCATTGGCTCCAGTCGGTGGATACGTGTTGCTCTTCCCACATTGAACATGCACTTTCACTAGGTTTTCGCCCGTATTTCAGGGACTTACAGACCCTAATATTATTCTATGCAGAGGTTAGGTACTAACTTCATGCATCACCCCGGTCGAGGAGTTTACTACTCTTCCCTTGGATAGTCTCAACGGGATATCCACAGACCGTCGGCCGCAGCCCCCTCATACTCGCCCATTCAGTCGTCCATTCTCTCGTTCCTCTGCCGCGACTGCTTATTCAATATATTCGCAGCTGACCAGTTCCAGCTGGCGCTTTCCCGATCCGCAACCTGGGGACGCGCCCGGTAGCATGGAAAAATGCTCATCTATGGCTAGATAGACCCCGGGTTGTATTTTTAGATTACTAGAGATACTGTTACTGTAGCTTCCGTACGTCATGTAAACTGTTTGGTCAATGTTCAAGGAGAGTTTGTTTTTGAACAAGCCACGTAGAGATTTTATCTAAATTATTATTTAGCTTTAATTCGACATCACCCCAACTTTTCCCTGTTGCTATAACAGCTGTATCATCCGCATATGACATTATGCTGTTCATGTCAGGCATGTTTAGTAGGAGATAATTCACGTATAATATAAATCATAATGGTCTCTATATAGTTCCCTGCGGTACACCAGTGGCGACAGTGTTATATTCACTTGTATATTCGTTAATTTTAACTCTATGCTGTCTATTATTTAAGTAGCTTGTCATAAGTTTATGAGCATTGGCTCTTATCTCATAATTATAAAGTTTGTTGAGGAGTATATTATGATCAACAGTATCAAAAGCTTTCGCAAGATCTAAGAAGGCGATTGCAATTGGCGAGCTATTGTCAAGCCTATTGTATATCAATTAGTTAAGTAATTCAAAGCATCTTTTGCACTTTTATTTTTGACAAATCCGAATTGGTTATCAGAGATAATTTTGCATTCATTAATAAAATTAAGGATTCGATTGCATATTATTTTTTCAAATATCTTGGTTATATTAGATATAAGTGATATTGGTCTATAGTTAGATGTATGATTTTTACTATTCGCCTTGTATAGAGGTATTATTTCTTCTTTTTTAAGCGCCTCTAGCGAGACCGCTTTTTCAATGCAAAGGTTAATTACATACTCTAGTGGCGTTGCGATATAGTATGATACCGTTTTCAGCATTTTAGCATTTATATTATCAACTCCACCATTTTTCAGCTTCATGTTGTTAATGATTTTAATAATTTCTTGATGGTTTGTTGGTGAAAATTGTTCTATAATTTATTTTTGAATTATTAATGACGATATTGAGAGGTTGTTGTATTTTTTCACTTAATTCTTTACCAATATTACAAAAGTAGTCGTTCATTGTATTCGCTATTTCATTAGGGTTAGTGACTTTTTGCATATCCTTATCATATATTTGGTTTATTTTAACACCTTTTTGTATATTGTTGCCTAGCTTAGCATTTATTATTTTCCATAAATTTCTCAAATCATTGCAGTTTTGTCGGATTTGTTCGCGATTATACATTAATTTGGCATTATTTATAACCTTATTTAGTATTTTAACATAGTTTTTGTATTCTGTCTTAGTTGTTTCGTTATTTCGGTCAGCTTTCCATATTTTGTATAGTAATTCTTTTTTGTCACAAGATATCATGATTGCCTTGGTAATCCATTTACTTCTAGGTATTGAATTATTTTGCTGTTTATTAGTATTAATACAATAAGTTGCTAAGGCAGTACAATTTTTTATCATGTTTATTAATGCATTAGTGACTTCATTTGGATCAGTCAATGACAATATCGTATTCCAATTTTCTTTTTCGGCTATTTTATATAATTTTTTATGGTTTATTGATATTTTTGGTTCATTTATTTTGTAATTTCTTACTTTACTTATAGTTACGAAAAGAGGATAGTGATCTGTTATCAAGTTTGTTAATCTTAAAGTATTTGTATTTATTGCATTGGTTTTTATAAAGATATTGTCAATGCATGAGCCATTATTGTCATTATCTGACGGTCTGGTTACACCCTGGAATCCAGATGTAAAGCCTCTCTCTAGGAAATTATTCAAGTATTCCTGACTTATAATATTCAAATGAAGTAGGTTTATATTGCAATCATCCAAAATTAGATGATTTTTGGTATTGTGCTTATTTTTTAAGCTGCAGGAGTTTAAGATTTTAAGCTTACCTATTTCAATTACTTTTATATATTCTGTTACGTTGTCATCAATATATATTACTACTCCATCTGACTGATTTAGCTTACTATAATTATAATACATTTTGTATCCTTTTAAAGAGAAGTAACTATAACATTCTAAATTCCAGGTTTCTACGCACACCACAATACATGGCTTAATCTCAAGACTCTCAATAAATATCTGCAATTTATTAAAATTAGTATTTAAGCTTCTAATATTTAAATACAAAATATTATCTTTTTTTGTTTTATTTTTATGTATTTATTAAGAGCAAAGAGATCTTTAAAGGTCTTCTCACTCCGTATCGTTTCTTCGTGTATCATTTTCACATAATTTATGTTTTGATCCATTTTAGATTCGCTAAAATTTGGTTTGCGTTTGTTCCGCTGTCTTATTATTTGATATCTGAGACCGTAGTATTCGAGGTGCGTCAGACGTTGTCGGGCTGAGTGTGGCTTTGCTTATAGCGCCAGTCGCTGTCGGGCTGAATGTATATTTACTTATCACAGTAGATTTAATTTCGGCCGGTAACTTGTCGACTGTAGGATTCGAGTTTAGTACTTGCGGCTGACTATTTATTTTACCTACATATCTTGGAATGTAAGGCCTTATTGGATAATCTGTTTCTGCTATCAACTTCCTTATCTTGTGTTTCATAACCTCACATTTTTCACTATCATTGACCACGTGTTTTGTATCATACTTTATTTTAAATTGATTATTACTGTACTTACAATTTATGCATCCCAGTTGGTCTGGGGTGGTACATTGCGATGTATTATGTTTTCCAGCACATATTAGACAAGCTTTATCGTTATGGCACTTTTTTCCACTATGCCCGAATCTTCCACATTTGAAACAAGGGGTTAGATTCAGGTCATCGAAAGCTCTGCAATTTTGACATCCGACGTTAATTCTGAATTTATCATTCACTATTTGCTTATATGCTTCGACTGTTACTTCTATTATTATGTTGTTAAGATTTGTTCTTTTATCTTCAAATACGTGTATTATTTTACATTTGCCCCCCGGGTGTTTAAAATTCCTTTGGTTTATATCTTGTTCTATATCTTCATTTTCCATGTTTTCAAAATTGTCAAATCCTATTATTTTTATTCGAGGATTATTATGGTTTCTCTTTCAATTTTAAAAAACGCAGTGTACTTTTGTTTTAACATTTTTTCAGTTTGTAATAAACTTTCCTCATTTAAAAAACTTATTGTTGCTTCATTCCTGTTCTTTATTTGCACGTTTTTTGCTTGAACTGTTGGGATTTTGTTTATGTAGTGCGCTATGTACATTTTTATATCTAGTTCCTCTTCTTTTTGTCATCTTTTTTACCGATATTTTTTCTCTTTACTATTAATTTTGGTATACTTTTTACTAAAGGTTTCTCATTTACTAGTGCCTCGGCGAAGGTCTTTTTTTCTTTGTTGTCATTTTCTTTGTTAATTATTTGTTTTAGTAACCGATTGTTGTTTTGCACTTCTATACTTAGCTTTTTTAGCATATTTCCGTCTTCTTCTGTAGTGCTGTTAAATGCCTTATTTACTTGAGTTTTCAGTTCTTCTATTTTGACTAGAAGTTGCAAGAGAATCATTTTGTTCATATTATTCATTACTGTGTCGTTTTTTATTTCATCTCATCTGGCATTATGTCGATGTCATCATGATTTGGACAGATTACGAACACTTCACTCACTTTTATTGTATTGCTTAACTTGGCAAACTTACTCGTACGAAAAATGTTTTCACATAGTACGCACACAACAGCTGCCACTTACGCTTTCGGGTATATGTAAGATTTTTCCAGAGACTTGCCTCGTGGCTGTAAGCCTTCCTGCGCTATTTTTCTTTATATGATCTTATAGTTATTAAACTTACTAAGATGTTTACTTGATTCACAATAAATCGTCCGATTACTATTTCTAGCTCCATGCGATCAAACGAACGATTGCTCATCTTCAGCTACCTGCGACTACAGCCAGGAACGCCAAACTTATGTTTGCACGTGTGCCGCAGGATACCTTGGTACGATAATAATAATAATATCTCTGAGAATTAAAAGTCATGATTTAAAAAAATTTAGAAAGTAATAATTATGAGTTCATTAGATAAAATACTATTAAAGAAAGTATAGTTTTGAACCGATGTATATTATACTTAACGTCCATAAAGTTCGTGTTATTCTGTTACTTGAGTTTAAAATGTCCCGTGATCAGAAAATGTAACTTATAATTGCATATAAGTTTAGATCTCATTCTTGAAAAAAATGTCCTATAAGCTTTCCGGTCATTTTTATAAATTCATTCTTAAAAAGAAGATTGTCAGAGTGCGAAACGTGGCGGCATTGAAAATTGCTAATAGCGCTCGAAGCGCATCTGACCACACTAGTACAGTTAACTAGTAAATTGTTAAAAGTCAATTAATTAATAAATAATTACAGGAAATGGATACGAGTGTTACCCAGACATGGATGCGGGTATTATTGATAAAGAAAATCCCATTCCTCAGTGCCATGTGGAGATGTGTTGGTGCCCATCAGGGTGGGAATTCCGAAATAGTATGTGCATAAAAGAAGTCGATGGTTTCCCAGATTATGGATCAGGTGAAGTTGGGCATAACCGTGAGTGTATGTTTTTATGTTTACTTAGTGTAAAATTACCGAATGCATGAAAGGGTCATCAACAAAAGGTTCTTTTAGCTGAAAATAAACAATATAGGAAAGGTATTGAAATGTAATTGTGCATGTAAATCTAAGCGGAAATGAAGTAATCAAAACTTTTATTCATTTGCATTAATATATTATAACAATAGGAAATTTTGTGATGCATCCAAGTATTTAAGCATGACTATTTTCTGTAGCTAATGAGGGTTTTTTAATCTTACTTTTAGTTGAAACAATGCTATTTAATATTAAGCAATTTGTTTATTATAATCCATTTTGTATTCTACGAAATTAAAGATACAATTTTATGAATATTTTTATGCAATTAATTGAACAACTTAAATTTACTATTTTGAAAAATTTATCGTCTGTAATACGCAATTTATTTCATTTAAAAATGATGAAGAACATACATCTTCATAACTTACAAGGAAGGTATCCGAGATCAAAGTATCAAATTTTAATGGAACTTTAATGTTACTTGCCTCCTGCGCTCTTGATATATACGGCTGAGCGGAACAAGATGTTATCTTGGCTGAGGCTAACAGAAGATGCTATCTCGGACGAGGCTAACAGAAGATGCTATCTCGGCCGAGGCTCGAAGAATGAGCTTTCTCAGACGCGTTTTTTCTTCTTCAAATTTAGTAATGGTAGCTCTGCGCACCTAGATTAAACTTTTATTTCTACGAAATCGGTGTCTAAAGATCGTGAAAAAAATTAGACCTTATTTTTCAACAATATATTTGATGATTTACTAAATATGTATATCATGGGATTGATTATAATTGATTATAAACCCTGATTAAAAAAACCCATTCATTCCTTTAAAAAGCTGTTAGTTGAATCGACTTTAATGAGGATTTTTTACTGACTTAATACATGGACTATATAGGGAATTTAATAGGATCCAATAGGATTTAATATTTTTTTTTAATCAGGGAATGCTCGATTAATTGAAGATTCAAAATTCAATTCTTAATTAAACGAGTTTTAATTAAACATAACATTTTCTTCCTCCTAGAGGAAGCTTTGTGATAGTAAAAAAAAAGTTTTGGAGAAAATGTGTTAGAAATGTTGTTAACAGCGCTGTTAGGAACGCGGCACGGCGCGCAAAACAACCGCGAGCCGTCAAATGAAAGCACGTGCGTTTGTTTACATTAAAATGTAGGTTGGAATACGATTCTCAAAACAACAACAAAATATGTAATGTCGAATCGATGAAATTCTAATCGAAATTTGTTGAAAAAGAAATTTATGACCATAAGAAAATATTTCTTAGTAATTTTCATAAAATTGCATTTTTTAATATTCAGAACATGCATAACATTTTTTATTTTATTTTAACGTATAATATATAATTATGCGAACGTGCTATGAGAATAGCCAAGTTAATTATAAAATTCATGTTTCGGAATCGTAAAGCACTTAAATAAAGTCACGTACATATACCAGCCAATGGAGAATTTTCGATCATACGAGCAAAAATTTTGTATTTACTTTTTTGGGCTTTGTATCAAAATGTTTTATATCAAAATTTAAGTTATTGTAAACTTCGTTTCAGAAGTCTTTAGATTAATTTTATCTTTCCCTTATGAAGGAAAAAAAATTAAAAATGATTATATTGCAAATATGCATTAGGCAGACCTGGATTTTTCATATCTTATAAAGCCAAAGCATAGAAACATTCTCTAATTTGTTTTATAGAGATCCATATTTCGCAAAATACTTTAATAATGTAATTTTGAGTTTGATGAACTTTTAATTACAAATAACATCAAAGATTGCATTATGCAGGCTCAATTCTTTCTGGAAATCATATATCTATTAAAAAGACACCGCAAATATTTCATCTCTAAGGATGTTATGTTAAATTAAAATAATTTAATAAAACCCGTCCTAACCTCAAGGTTAGTTTTGGATTAAATGTAACATTTTTATGATTCCGCGTTACGCATATCTGATTTTTAAGCAATAAGCTACCAATTAACTACGAACAATTTACAATTTATTTCGCACGCAAAGTCATTTTTCGGAAAGCACTTAAGGGGGCTAGACACCTTTTTTCTCTGAAATAAGAAGTCACATTTTGATACATAAATGTAAACTAATTATTTCATACTTTTTACATATAAAAGTGGGTATATTTACCTTACCTTAAAACTTTCTCCGATGGGCCTTTTATATGGTCCAGAACCATAGTCATCGATGAAACAAGTTTTTTCACTAACCGTAAGCTTTGAAATGTTCCTGTGGATGGATTGACTCCAGATTTGAACTAAATTACTCCTGAATAGTATAATTCTCATATGAGTGTAGGGATTTTTGATCTAATGAGAAAAAAAAATTGTGCTGTTTTTCAAGAATTTTTTTTTAATTTTTTTAAATATTTTATATTTTTTCATAATTTTTCTGATGTAAAAATTTTTTCCGACATTTAATCCTAAATCCCTACACTCATATGAGAATTATACTATTCAGGAGTAATTTAGTTCAAATCTGGAGTCAATCCATCCACAGGAAAATTTCAAACCTTACGGTTAGTGAAAAAACTTGTTTCATCGATGACTATGGTTCTGGACCATATAAAAGGCGCATCGGTGAAAGTTTTAAGGTAAGGTAAATATACCCACTTTTATATGTAAAAAGTATGAAATAATTAGTTTACATTTATGTATTAAAATGTGACTTCTTATTTCAGAGAAAAAAGGTGTCTAGCCCCCTTAAGTGAGGTCCCCTGAATGCTCGCTGATCGAACGTTTCGGATCGAACGCGCAAAATTTTTGCATTTACTTTATTGGAATTTGTAAAATAAATAACATTGTTCATCGGAAGTTAATTTATCGTATACTACGTTTCACAAACCTTTAGATTAATTTTAAGTTTCCCTTATCAAGGATAAAAAGTTAAAAATGACTATATTTTTGCAAATATACATTAGGCAGACCAGTATTTTTCATACGTTATAAAGCCAAAGCATAGAAACAATTTCTAATTCATTCTATAGCGATCCATGTTTCAGGAAGTACTTTAATAAGGTAATTTTGATTTTGATCGACCTTGTATTACTGTTTTATCCCTAAAGATTTTACGAAAATAATAATTAAATAAAACCCAACCTATCCTTAATATTTAATATTTTTAACAAATTATACGATAAGCCCACTCTCTGACTGCTACTCCGCCATAGTTTGGGCGAAGGCCTAGGCTTATCTCGGGTGGGTGAAAAGGCTTGTAGAACATTACCGGCACCCTTAAGACTGACAGAGCATATGGGTCCCTCCTGGTCGCCACACCGGTGCGGTCATGCCGGGGATAGGCGACCAAATGCAGTCCACTCCAAGTCAAAGGTATACTGCGGCAGCAGACCTCGCTTTCCTAGCTATTAGTCGAACTGAAATAAATAAACCTAATAATAATAAAAAAAAAGTAAAGGGTGGAAGGAATGCTGAAGCACCAGGGCTGTCGGGCGGCGACGCCTACACTGAAAAAAATTTGGCACGGCGTTTGTTTCCATCACAGTTCGTCAGCGCCCCCTTCGCTGCGTGTGTCAGACCACCCACTTTTGGCACAGCGTTTGTCCCGAACGGGACAGGAGCTGTGCCAGTACGGAGCGCGCGACGCTTTTACGGTACAGGAGCGGTGCCAGTACGGGGCAGGAGATGTGCCGAATCGCGGTACAACATTCTACCCTACTTTCGGCATAGCGTATGTACTCATCGGGTCAGCTGGAGTGCCAAATTTTTTTCAGTGTAGTACACCTAGTGGTGAAGTGAAGCAGGGCAGGCGGGGATCCAGGTCAAAGGAACTCAACCCGCTTTCCCTGTGGCCTGTTGTTGGGAGAAAGAGGGTCCTCCAGAATTGAAGTTTCAGAAAACCTAAACGCGCACACGAGTGCGAATAGGGACTCCAGCAAGGCGGGTACCTGGAACTCTGAAGAACCTGGGTGAATCCTTCACGGGGGATAGGGATGGTAAATCGGCAGATCAACCACTCCCTATGATGAGTGAGCAGAACCATACGGGGGCGGCGGGGACACCGCCATGCACTTCTGTACTGAGGACGGCTGCAGGGGGGGGGGGATTAGTGGTGTTTAGTACCACAAGGGTGCCACGGACCCATCACCTCTCCCTGATGCCAACTTAGTCAGGAAAAAGCCGAACCAGATGGCCGACATAACGGTCTCCTAGATGGTCCCTGACGTATATCACGCAGCTCACGTCGGTTACGCGGTCCAGACAGAGATGGAGAAAATCTTGTTTGGACCTACCCCCAGATTCAGCGACTGCTTCGTTAAGTACGGGGTCCTCATTGTGATGGTCAACGACGACTTCTCAAGGACATGGCTGGAGGAAATCATCCCCAACAACCTTGGGAAGAGGTTAAGCTGCAACACGACTTGGGCGCACGAACCGCGGAGTGGGCATAGATGAATGACAGGCCGGACATGGGAATCTTCTTACTGGTGACCAAACCCGGAACATCTATAGAGATGCTGAGAGAGCGCAATTTCCAGTTGCAGTATGGGCTCAATTTGATCTCTGCCAAGATGATGAATAAAGATTCGCTGTAGCAGCAAGGGTTGAGTAGGGGTTGACTGTTCTAAGCATGATGACTAAGGATGGGATACCGTTTAACCAAATTAACTTGCACCACAGCAAAGGCGCCTCAGCGGTGTTGGCCAAGCATATGGGAGAGGTATAGACATGATTCTGCCTAATCCAAGAATCATGGGTGGTCGCGGGGGCTACACGGGGGCTTAGTAGATTCGGTAAAATCTTCATAGACGCTGCCAGAAATGTCAAGGCATGGAGGGATTGGAGACGGATATGGTAGTAGCCTTAGGTTACTTTCCTAAGGAAAGTATGGATAAAGTATGGATAAACCTCCACCGAAGAAAGTACAAGAACTCATTGTTTCTTGTAAATCAAAAGACTGCCTCTTATTCTTGGGTGAGATGCAAACGCACACCGCATTATTTGGGGAAGCTCTGACATTAACAGAAGGGGAAATGTACTCCTGCAGTTTCTGGTCACCATGGATCTGTGCATCCTGAACAGAGGCAGGGATCTTCTGTAGTTCAGTTAGGAGGAAGGTAACAGAACGGAGATTGGAGGGTCTATACCGGACCTTCATTATCGGACCACAGGCATATCGTCTATACCTGGTAGAAAGGAGGTACAGGGACTAGAGCCTTTAGAAATTTGAGGAGAATGGACTGGAACTCCTACAGGGTTACCCCTGAGAACGAACTCCGAAACTTCATGCTAGTGAAAAAATTGAAAAATCTAAGACTACTGATATCAGTAAAATGATAATTCAGAAAACTTGAAAGCAAATGGTTAAATCATTAATGAAAGTATACAGATATGGAATCTCTTAAAAAAAGTATGTTTCATCAACAAGTGATGTTTTAAAAAAAGATAGTATCACTTTCTATTTGTCAAAATAAGTTTGCAAATATTTAAATTGGGCAAAAAGACATTCAATTAGTTTCAGGAAATATTTCAGCAGAATTTGAAAAGGAAAATTGTAGTCAGTAAAAATCCTGAAAAGATACAAAATGAGTTGGCCAGATTTAGACAGATACTAGCAAAGGAACAAAGAAGATAAGACAACTCATGGACTGAATCTGACATTAAAATCAAACAACTTTTAATGAATTTCAAGGGGAGGCAGGAAACTTGTAACAACAAGATTCAGAAAGAGCGGGATAAGTGTTGCATTACCAAGGGTAATGCATTGAGTTTGAGTATATGCTAATGAGAATACAGTTGAATGTAAAGATGGCGTGGTTACGCAAGATTGTATTGCTTAAAGAAAATTTACAATATGTCAAATATAAACACTTGGAAAGTATTAACCAAATCCGATGAAAATGAATCCGAAGAACTTGTAATTTACAGAGAATGGAATAATTCAAAAACTGACATTTTCATAGTGATGAGTAATGAGCCTCTCTTGAAGGAACAGCTAAGAGAAAGATTGTGTTAAGAGGAGTATACTATATAATATACAAATTCTACAAAGATTTTCAAAAATGAGAACATAATTCAATCAATTAATCCTCGTATAATGGTTTTATTTGTTACCTTAATTTGTAATACTGCATAAAAGTCATTAAAAATCACTTACTTTTGATATTTCAAATTTGAAACTGCATCGTGCTGCAACCAGCTGAATACTTACGACAATCATGGAGGATTTTGTAATTTTTGTTATGTATTCGACATGAATTATTAATAATTTCTATAATGAACAGTTTTAAATAATTCATAATTTCTTCGTGAGTTACTTATGAATATATTTTCCAAATTCCTGAAAACTTTTTTAATTTCACAAGAATTAGCTAAATAATTAGTTAATTTTAAATATGACCCATGAAATCTTTAGAAAAAAATGGAAATTTTTAACCATTTTCTTTGGATATCTTTGATTGCTTATAACTTGTTAATGAATCAATATTTTTAAATAAGTCACAGACAAAATTGAAGCTTTTTCTGTCTACGTCGTGACATAAAGCTAATTTCAGGTTACGGAGATAACACGCTCTCCTCGTTAATATTATCTTGATAAATTGAATAAATATTTTTTCTGGTTATTATTTACTCTTTTTAAAAAGTGAAGTATTCGCTTATTAAATAAGTAAAAATACAATACACAATTTTTATTATGAGTGCACGAGTATTACGTATAATTAGAAAGTATATGAAAATTGTTGAAGTAAAATGTGACCTTGATAAAGTTGGTAAATGTATAAAAAGGTAGATCAAATGATAAAACAATTACAGAAGAAACATACTGTAAAAAACCGCTACCAATTCATTGGCACATAGCTTCCTCCAAATTAAAGTATCGTTCTTATATGCATAGCATATATTTTAAATATAAAATGTTTATTCATTATACTTTTTTTCAATGATTTAATAATTCATTAATATTTAAAAAACCGCGATAACTATAAAATTTTTCTTTTTAGAAAATATAAATATTTTAATTCTCTTTCAAATGCTACCCATCCCATTCAGATATACAGAGCCATCCTCAAGAAATAGATTTTAAAAATGTCTAGAAAAATTTTAACCTCAAATATCTCTGAAATTTATGAGCCAATCACTTTGCCAAACAAACTCATCCGAGAACTATCAATAATATACCTCTACAATGAATTTTGAAGCGAATAAGACAATTTTACTCTTGCAATAGTTGAACATATAAAACTCATATATTCATTTATCAATTTTTACGTTTTTAGGCACGACCGCTTCTCGGGAGAGCCTTATATTTTCGTCAGAGCGAAAATTGTAACACTTCAAATTATGAAAATTTATAACATAAAAACTATTTTCCACCCAAAAGAAGTACATTCTAAGCGTTTTCAGAGATGTATGTATGTCTGTACGTATGTATGTGATCAAGTAACCCGATTATCTCAGCGAAATTTCGACGGATCCAAACGGGCTTTGCGGAATATACTCGTCTAATTATAAGTAACTGACAGTTCTCTACCGTGTCAAATCGATCGACAAATAAAAAAACGTCAGAGCAAATAAAAATTTGAAAAAATCGATTTTTGAGCATACGGTGAACAAAATTAAATTTAAGTCAAAAACAACAAATGCATCTGCTAAAACTAATTAAAAGACGTCTTTTTTAAATTGAACATTTTTTTCTATGAACAATATTTAACAATGTAATAGGGAAAAATCGCTAAAATCATCAAAAATATTCGTTTTTTTGCTATTACTTTACAGGATTTGAATTTACACAAAAATGTTAAATACAAAAGTTATAGATAATATTGAAACACAACTTTTTCCTATTCGACATTTTTTTGTACGATCAATTCATGATGAGTTAAATCCAAAAAAACGGTTTTTAACGCCTAAATGTACATAAATTGGCTGATTTTAGTTTATAACTGAGCAGAATTTGACTTTACACAAAAATTTTAAATGTAAAAGTTATAGATAATATTAAAACAAAACTTTTTTATATTGAACATTTTTTGCTACGACCAATTCCTAACGAGTTAAATCCAAAGAAACGATTTTTAACGCCTAAATATATCTAAAATCGCCGATTTTCGTTTATAACATAGCAGGATTTGATTTTATACAAACAAAAGTTATAGATAATATTTGTCCCATTTAATATTTTCATGTACAATCAGACCCAGGCGAACTAAACTTATAAAAACGATTTTTTAGGCACGACCGCTTCTCGGGAGAGCCTTATATTTTCATTAGAGCGAAAATTGTAACACTTCAAAAACGAACCATTTGTTGCATAAAAACTATTTTTCACCCAGAATTAGTTCATTTTAGGCGTTTTTTATGGTGTATGTGTGTATGTCCGTTCGTATGTAGTCAAGTTTATGGAATATCTCAGCGAATTTCCAATAGATCTTAACGAATTTTGGCCCAGATACTCGTCTAATTATAAGTAAGCTCCAGTCTTATACCGAGCAGAATCGATCAACAAATAAAAAAACGCCAGAACAAATAAAAATTTGAAAAAATCGATTTTTGAACATAATGTGAACAAAATTAATTTTACGTCAAAAAACAACAAATGCATCTGCTAAAACTAATTAAAACACGTCTTTTTTACATGGAAAATTATTTTCTATGAACAATATTTAACAATGTAATAGCGAAAAAACCGCTAAAATCATCAAAAATAGTCATTTTTTTGCTATTTCTTTACAGGATTTGATTTTACACAATAATGTTAAATATAAAAGTTATAGATAATATTAAAACAAAACTGTTTTCTGTTAAAAATTTTTTTGTACAATGAATTCCTGACGAGTTGAACTCATAAAAACGATTTTTAACGTCTAAATATACTTAAAATGGACGATTTTCGGCTATAACTTGACAGAATTTGATTTTACACAAAAATGTTGAATGTAAAAGTCATAGCTAATTAAAACAAAACTTTTTCCTATTAAACATTTTTTTGTACAATCAATTCCCGACGAGTTAAATGCAAACAAACAATTTTTAACGCCAAAACATACATAAATGGACGATTTTCACTTATTTCAACGATTTGACTTTACACAAAAATATTAAATGCAAAAGATATAAGTATGGATAACATCTAAACAAAACTTTTCCCCAATTAATATTTTAATGTGCAATCAATCCTGATTATCTAAACCTATAAATACGACACTTTACATATTCAATTTTCGCTTATTTAACATGATTTGATTTGACAAAGAATTATTCAATGCAATAGCTTTAAATAATATCGCAAAAATCAATATAACATTCGAAAGATCATATAATTATAAAAATATAATCATAAGATATAAAATTACATTTAATTACAATGTTAAAATAGTACATTACGATACTGCCACTGAAGTCACATGTATCGTACGATATTTTATAGCACGTTTACCTAAGTCCACTGTCACGCCTATCCGTACCTTAATCAGTCCACTCGCTACGCTCGCGCGCTAACCTCACGGTCCAATAATCGACTACTTAAGGTGACTCCAGCGGTCTAGTAGACCTAAAGCTATGAACATTTTTTACAAAAATTCATTTACACATTCCAATCTGAAAACTGGTATGACAGGAAGCAGAGTTCTTAACATAACCGAAAATATTTTTGTTAAAAAATTTCCAATTATGCAAAAGTATATTTTGTCCATTAAAAAAAAATTCAATAAGAAATACAAATCTGTTTTGTTTTTCATTCAATTTTAATTTGCAAGGTCTCATTTTCTTCCTTGTTAAATTTCAGGGGGAGTCAACGATATCAAAATTGAAAAATTTTCAAAACCTGCAAAGTTATATGCAATTGTTTATAAAATTCAGTGACCAGTCTACAAACAATTGCATATAACTTTGCAGGTTTTGAAAATTTTTCAATTTTGATATCGTTGACTCTCCCTGCAATTTAACAAGGAAGAAATAGCTAGCGTGCGACCGACAAAGATAGCAACGCGCATCGCGGTGTACTTGCGCCTCGTGCAATCTTGAATTCTCGGAATTCGCGCGCAATTGACGGTCATCTTGGCGGCCATTTCAACTTTCGTGCACTGTCGCGTTTTTCAAACTCGCTCTCACGCAAGGTCGCTTCCAAAGACTTCTTTTACAGTATTTCTCGAAACTTGCGTTCCGCACTTCCGCATCCGCAGCGAACTAACGCATTATCTAGTGAGACTATTTCGCAAATCTTTTCTTGCCTCGACGCAACTGCCGGTACGGGAGAGTTTGTTTCCCCCTTTCTTTTTTTTCTTCGAGCGGTGACTCGCGCGAAGGGAGGCGGCGCTCTCCCTTACAATCAGCATTGTCTCGGCTCGCGGCACGCGTCCGCAATCAATCCTTCTCTTGCGCCAATGCTGTCGCCGAGGCGGAGCTGTTGTTTCCCTCTCCTTTGAGCAGCGACTCACACAGGGGAAACAGCACTCTCCTTGCAATCAAGCATTGCCTTCGTCCGCGCCACGACATCTATGGAATAACAAAAAACATATGATTTAGTTTTAAGCTTTAGCTTAGGTTTAGTTTATTAAATTATTGTATGTGCCTGCGAGCACTATCTAGGAGTTTGTAATACGCAGCGGCGTAAGGCAATTTTAGGCACCGTATCAACCTCATTCCACGGATTTCTGTATTTCCTCGTAAATGAGCAATAGGGAACTAAAAGCCTTACAAGATCCAACCTCACATTACCCCATCCTACCCTCCCACACCACCCGTAGTGAAAGAAGAGCTCTTTTATCCGCAAACATGGTTGAGCACTCGCCTGTGAATAAAAATAGTCCAGCCAATCAACAGACGTCTAACCAAGTCTCCTCGTCGAGCGGCAACACACCCACACAAACTTCGCCAACCAACACAATGACAGGAGCATCTTTTTCTGCAACCTCGCAGAATCAACCAGCACCACCAACCACGTCCTCGATGTTCACCTTCGGCACGCCCAACGCTAACAACTTGGCGGCTGGAGGGAACCAATTCAACTTTGGCCTCAACCAAACCTCACACACCACGGGCAACCTAATGAACGCTGTGGATGAGCGAATCGACCGCAAGCTAGATGAGCTCATGAAAGTCATGAAAGAGCATCTCACCTTTTCGCAAGGAGGACATCACCCAAATCAGGCTCCGGGTAACCAATTCCCCTTAACAATGCCTGCGCCTGTCACGATCTCATCGCAAGCGTCTACAGTCTCAGCGTCACCGGCTCTGACCACCAAGGCAACGTCTAGCTACAGCAACCGCCTCAGCGTGTCACAGAGCTTGCCCACAAGAATTTCGTCGATAGGTTACAACCCGTCTCACTCTTTTGCGACTGGAATGCCTATCTATCAGTCATATCCTTGGCCAGATGTGGCTACCGGCTCGATCCCTTCGGCCGGATACACCTTTACACGCAACCTGGTGCAAGGAACCTCGACGCATCCTCAAGGTTCCAACTCTTCAGTCTTCGTCAACACCAAACACCTTCAGTTCTGGAATTTCTACAGAAACGACCCATAAGGCTGGTTCAAACAATTAGAAGACCTATTTATGGCACACAACGTCACCGAAGACGAGGCCAAATTCAACTTTGTAGGCAGATATCTCACCCAAGACATTCACCGTGAGTTGCAATTTAAACTCAACACGCTTGTTAGAGGTCACAAGTACGATTCTCTCAAAAAGATCCTAACAGAGAGATATTCAGAAACTCCAGAACAACAACTGGACAAACTCTGCAAGAACATAGAAATGGGCACCAAACGACCTTCGGATTTTCTAGCCGAAATGCTGAGCCTAGCGCAAGGACGCGTACCCAGAGACACCGTCATCTCTCTATGGCGAACTCGTCTCCCAGCGCAAGTTCAAGTCATGGTCATGAACTACAAAGAAGAATCAGAGCTCCTCAAAAGTGCGGACATGGCTCATGATGTCCTTCAACAGTCGCACAACATCAACGCTCTGAACACACACAGCCCGGCGTCTCCCTCGATGGAGGAAGGTTTTGCCCAAATTATAGCGGCCATTCACGAGTTACGCGACCACCCTGGACAAAATCAACGCTCACGCTCCAAGTCCAGAAACAAGCGCAACTCCTCGCCCGCTAGATCGCCGTCTCGCTCACGCGACAACAAAAAAGGCTTTTGCCGATTCCACCACAAGTTCGGCACAGAGGCACGCAACTGTCGCCTCCCGTGCAATTGGAAACGTGGACCCGGTCAGGAGTATAGAATCCTGAATCCTGACGCTCCGGCCAGTCAGGAAAACTAGAGCAACCTGCTGTCGCGGAGACTGACAGCCGGACAGGCATTACTGCACGTCTCCACGTTAAAGATAAACTCTCCGGTGAAGTTTTCTTAATCGACACGGGTGCCGACATCTCGGTCATCCCGAAACCTAAAGGCTGGCGAGGAGGCCCAGCTGAAGTAAAATTATACGCCGTTAACGGATCCACGATAGACGTCTTCGGCGTCGCACGCCTTCAGATAGACATAGGCCTACCTTACAGGCTCACTTGGAACTTTACCGTAGCGGACGTTCCCCATTCCATAATCGGAGCCGACCTGCTCACGCACTATCACCTCTTACCTGATCTCAGACTCAAGAGATTAATAGAGGGCAACCAGTGCACACATGCACCTGCGTTCGTCAAAGCAGTGCAACCATTCTAGATCTCGTTCCTGGCTCCGCAACACCCATACGCCTCTATCATCAACAAATATCCCAACGTTTTTGGACCAGCTCAATTTCGAGCTGTCAAAAAACGGGAAGTATTTGACCATATACTGATGACAGGACCACCAGTCTCGCAGAGCGCTCGACGCCTCTCACCCGCTAAACTGAAGGCAGCAAAAGTCGAATTCGGCAAATGGTGCGAGCTGGGCATCTGTCGTCCCTCAAGCAGTCCTTGAGCCAGTCCATTATATATAGAACCAAAAAAGAATGGCAAATGGCGGCCATGCGGTGACTACCGCAAGCTCAACAGCGTCACAGTTCCGGAGTGCTACCCAATTCCGCACATGCACGACTGCATGACCTTGCTACACGGCAAGAACATCTTTTCACTCTTGGATCTTCGCCAAGCCTATCACCAGATACCGGTAGCTCCGGAAGATGTGCCCAAGACGGCTGTTATTACACCTTTTGGACTTTACGAATTTCCACTCATGACATTCGGATTTCGTAATGCCTCGCAGACTTTCCAGCGCTACATCAATTCGGCGTTGGGCGACCTAGACTTCGTGTTCGTCTACTTAGACGACATTCTGATCGCCTCCTCTTCAGAAGAGGAACACAAACAACACCTTGACTTGGTACTGTCACGCCTCAACGATTACGAACTGCAAGTCAACGTAGAAAAATGCAAGTTCGGCGTCACAGACCTGGTCTTCCTGGGTCATCTCATCACTCCAAATAGCTTCAAGCCCAACCCAGAGACGGTCAAAGTGATTCAAGAATCCACCTTACCATAGACCATCCAAGAATTGCGCAGATTCCTAGGTCTTGTGAACAGTTACAGGCGCCTGCTAGCTAATGCAGCCGACACGCAGCGTCCTCTCAATTCCTGAAAGGTGCCAAGAAAAAGGACAAGCGTCCAGTCCCCTGGACTGATGAAGCCAAATCTGCATTTCAGAAATGCAAAGATGACGTTGCCAATCTCGCGCTCTTCGCCTTCCCAAGCGAAAACGCAGATTTACCTCTCAAAACAGACGCCTCAGACACTAAAATGGGAGCAGCCCTCGAGCAACGCTCAGGCGACCTGTGGGAACCCTTAGGATTCTTTTCGCAGCTCTTTACACCTGCGCAAAAGAAATATTCCACCTACGACAGGGAGCTCACAGCCATTTACGAGGCAATTCGTCACTTTCACTATTACCTTGAAGGCGCAGAATTCAAGACCTACACGGACCATAAACCGTTAGTCTATGCTTTGCAGCAAAATTCAGACAAGATGCCAGCCATTCACTCACGCAGGTTATCCTACATCGCCCAGTTCAACACAGAGATTTGCTACATCCCAGGCGAAGAGAATGATGTTGCGGATACCTTATTCAGAATCAACACTTTCACTTCTCCCACACTCTTCGACTGGAGCGATTCCGAACTTCTAACTGACCCTCAAGTCAGAAAAGTCCTCGCAAACATAGACGCCTTCAGACTTCCAACGTTCTTTGATCCAGCACAGCTCTGTCCGGAGCAAATGGACGACGAACAACTCAAGGAAATTCTAAGCACTGCGGATCACCCTCTTAAGCTTCGCAAGCTCACATGGGGCCCTGATCACACGCCGTTCTACTGTGATTTCTACGAAGATTCCATTCGGCCGTACGTACCTGAAAAACTACGGAGAACAGACTTCGACAGTTTTCACTCACTGTCACATCCTGGAGCGAAAGTCACAACTCGCCTCATACACCAACAATATGTTTGGCCGAACATGAGCCGCGACATCGCCTCTTGGTGCAAAACGTGTGTGGCTTGTCAACAATCTAAAGTTACAAGACACAACAAATTCTTGCCCAAGCACTTCGTCACTCCGGATGCCAGATTCGATCACCTACACTTGGATCTCGTTGGACCTTTTGCCAACAGCCAAGGTTTCAGTCACGTCCTCACCATCATCGATCGTTACTCGAGATGGCCTGAGACCATTCCAATTGCAGACACGACAGCACCCACGGTAGCACGTGCGTTTTACAACAACTGGATTTGCCGCTACGGCGCACCAACCACGATCACCACGGATCAGGGTGCTCAGTTCGAATCCAGACTATTTTCGGACCTCTTATCGGTTCTAGGCATCAGCAGAGTCAGAACCACCTCCTACCACCCTGCATCCAATGGCACGGTGGAACGCCTACACAGGGATATCAAAACAGCCCTCCCATGTCACGGCAACAATCAGGAGTGGGTCGCTCTACTACCTACAGTCATGCTAGGATTGCGCACGCGCATCCGCCTGGACACAGATGCTAGCACAGCCGACCTGGTGTTCGCCAAACCTATGCGAATCCCTGGTGACTTCTCGCCCTTTACAGCGGAGGAACCGGGCGTTCGCTCGTTTCATAACGAATTTCGCGAGTTCATGCGACAGCTGAAGCCTGTCCCAGTTAGTCACAAGACCGCAACCAAACCTTTTCTTCACCAAGGCCTAGACACATGCACACACGTCTGGCTGCAAGAAAAGCCAATCAGACCTGCCTTGACACGGCCGTACACTGGCCCACACAAAGTGATCTCTCGCAACAAGGAGAATCACACCTTCAACGTCGAAGTCAACGGCAGAACCAAGACGGTAAGCATCGAACGGTTAAAGCCTGCATTCACCATGCAAGAGGACCCTGATGGCTCCCAGGACGATGCTCCTGAACCAATTACCCCTCCCTCTTCAATCACAGTGCAGGACACGCCGAAGCCTTCGGGCATTCTCAAGCCCTCACAGCACCCGACACCAACCGTTTCACCTAGACCTCTCACCCCTTCCACCGGCGGACATACAACTCAACCCGTCCCTTCCACTCAACCTCCTTTACCCCAACCGAAGCGCGTAAAGTTCGTCCCTAACATTCTCAAACGGGACAGGAAAAATCGAGTCGACGCATTTTGCATTTAAAATTGCTCATTTCGCGAGGGGTGCAGAGACCAAACACACGTTAGTTTAGTTATCGCGCTACGCGACCTGATGTAAATACGTTCGTTCTTAACTTTAGATCTTAAGCTACGTTTATTTCAAAACACACGTAATCTCGCTACCAAGCGCATATATTTTGTGACTCTCTGCGTGCTGACTGTACTCTTATTTTGTGTTACCTGTATTCAATTTCGTAATCTCTCTCACTAGTCAATCGCCACTCTCGCAAGTACCTGTGATAAAAAAATAATGATACTCATTATTTTCTTTTTCTCCTTTCGGGGGGAGTACTGTAGGCCCCCACCGATAGGTGGCGGCACTTGATAGTGCTGTAGAGAGAGAGAGGGAGAGAGAGAGAGAGAGCAGCCATGCTGCGAGCGAGCGCCGCCGACGTCAGTTCCGCTCCGACCACTGTTCCAGTCGGACCACGCAAGAGAGAGAGAGAATAAAGACTTCAGTAGGAAGTAGTGTCTATATCATTCACCTCACCTCAGCACTTTCTACAAACTTACGGAATGGTAAAATCGTAATGGCGGTGATGCGAAATTTAAAATGTGTTAACTACATGATTAAATAATACGTAGTAAATGTGGGTCTGATTAGCTATATTATCATATTACTAAATAAAAACAATTATAGTCTTAATAACAATAAAATAATTAATTCCATAAAAGTTACTCGCAATTAATTAATAACATTACATATTTATAATTTTTTAATATTCACTTTGTGCGCAATCTAATTGATATTTATCTTCTTTTTCTTATTAAAAACATTGTTCATGAACAATAAACAATGTTGTTTAACAGTATGTACATGGTAATAATTCATAATGAGCGGGCCTATTCCGTACGAAAATTTCAACACCCTAGTCCCATGGAGTACTTTTTTTTTAGCGGAATGGTTTTCTAACCTCACTTTCGGTTAAAATTTATCAAAATTTGTTGATGTAATGCTAAAATTGCATTAGAATAAATTAAAACACAACAATTTAATAAATACTGAACAAAATAAAATTATGTTTCCTTAAAATTATTATCAAATTAATTTCTTCAAGCACTACAATCCTCATTCCGGCGTTTTTTCTCACTCTCATGGGAACAGGGATTTGTAAAAACGTAACGGAAATCCGCGCGCCATTATTCGAATGGCAAGTTCACTCCGATTTTGTCGTTCCGTTTAATTTTACGGTACGCATGTGTGGGATCGCACCCTTACTGTTTGCCATATGGTAACAAAAACTATTTTTTTTTTTTTTTAATAGTATGCAAAATCATGAGTGCATTGCTCTTCGTAATGACATTATTAATCAATTTTCGCTTTTATAAAAATACAAGGTTCTCCTGAGTATTGCGGTCGTGCCTATTATGTAAAAACGAAGTTTTAACATAGGGAGGGGGCGGGCGACGAGCGAAGCGGGGGGGGGGGGGGGGCGTGCCGAAGGCACGCTGGGGGGCGCAGCCCCCTATTTGTTTTTTCTTCCTGGCAAAAGAGACCATGTTGATAGAAAGTTTTCTGATTTTCCCTTTTCTTTTCTACACGTGTCAGGGTATTCGAATCTAAAATAACAACCATTATTTACTAAACCAAATTTTTTCCCAGTACAGTTCTTCAGCATCGATTGGAAGTTATAATGAACTCTCAATATGGTCATTATATGACCATCATAAAGCAGGAGACTTTCAAAAAAATAGGACCAAATTGGGAACGGCAACTATGAGAAACTCAACAATGGCATTACAGTGGGTAACCTTGAGTGAAGGGCTTCCTGATACACACATCTTGGCAGCTTCAACTTTCTGCAGATTATCCATGGAAGTTGATCTAGTCTGTATTTATTTTAATTCACTGTGACCACTTTGTGGGCTCTTCTTTGAATAATTATTATTTCAGTAATCTACTGCTTTCGACCATTTCTATAGCTTAATTTTTTGTTTCAGTGTTTTCATTATCCTTTCAGAAAAAGCAGCGACTATAAGAGGCGACTGGTCAAATTTAACAGGTCTATTCCTCATTTATTGATGTGGTTGATATTTACTTTGAATGATAGAAATCTGCTTTTATAATGCATTTCAGGCATCTCATGTATTTTTGAGCTGATTTTATTTTTTTTTTGTAGGTATAATTTAATAAAAAAAAAATTAAGTCATGCAATTTCTCAGATTTAATTGAGGCACTGCTTGCGTATTTTTTATAGAACTGTATTTTCATTTTTTTTTTATTAAATTATGTGTATTTTCAAAAAAATAAAGTCAACTCAAAAATATATGGAATGTCTGAGATGCATTACTGAAGCCGGTTTCTATGATTCTTAGTCTTTTGGATTAAGTACGGACACATCACCTCAAAGTAAATATCGATAACATTGAATGCTCAATGCACCTGCTAAATCTGACAAGTGGCTTTTATATTGTAGGAGCCGGATGAATTTTCTTATTAAGTTTTTAATTTTGTCCTGTATACTGTAGTGTAGTGTAGTGTGAGTGTGTCTCAAAATTCTATACATCGATAGCTTGTTTTTATTATTAATGGTTTTTCATCATACCCGAGCTGAAAATATTACATTTGCGTTTTTGAGTCGGGAGCGTAGCTAGGCGTTTGCCAGTTCAAAGCACGTATGAATTGCCACCAGAGCCGAAGGCGCGGGTGGCAAACATGTGGTCTGGGGTGGTCTTCTTTATCTTCGTGTTGTGTATATTATTTTTCACCATATTCGGACCGAAAATACCACGTTCCCATTGCGGAGTTGGGAGCAAAAGTGGTACTTTCAGCCAGTGTATGGTGAATATTATATTACACAACAACAACAAGGGAGGTAAAGAGTTGGCTAGTTTAAATTATTAATTTCTGTAATATATATTGTTGTTTATATATATATTGTTGTTGTTATTTTTTTTTCTTTTTTCTTTTAATTTTATCAGTAAATTTATTTCAGATGGGGGGCTTCGCTCCCCCACACCCCCCTTAGCAGAGGCTTCGCCCCCTGCACCTCCACCAGGGGCTCTACCCCTGGACCCCGTCCTGCGCCCCACATACTCGCTTCCGATGCATTTTTCCTTCTCGCTAGTGCCTTATTATCATTTACTAAATAGCCATGATTTTGAGTTCGATTTAATTTTTTGTAGGTAACGGATGTATCGAAATAAGTCAATAACGACCATTGCTACAGACTTTTTTCATACCGTATTATTTTTTGTATCGTGTATTTATTAGTCATATGTGTTTTAGGTGCTCAGCTCTCTTACTTGGCTCATAGAGTAGTGGTTGATCTGTTATTTGTACGTTGTCGATCTTTAGACTTAAGTTATTTCTACAGTGAGACAACAGATGGTATAGTTACTGACCTAGTCAATGGTTGCTAGTTAGATGATGCTGAGCAAATTGATATTTATGAAGTAGCGTAGTTCCACTTTGCTACTTCTGCAGCTCCGTTAGTTATTTTAAGTGTCAATACTTTAGAATGTGAGGGGTTAGGTAATTAGGAACTGGAAGGGAATCATAATAAAAATGCTCTATGTTTGTGGTTAGACACAATACGGGTAGTTATCGCTGGTAAGATTAGCTCGGTTGATTAATTTCTAAGTTTGGCTAGGAATTAAGAATTCTTCTCAGAGTCCGTTATATTATCATTATGAAATGATTGTATATACAAATGTCAAATAGGAAAAAAGGTTTGTTCAACGATTATTTTACTCTTTTGTTTATATCTGTTTATGTCAAGTCAAATTTTGCTAAATAATAGTCGAGAAACGATGATTTTATCTGTATTTAAGCATTACAAAAAATCGTTTTTATAAGCCTAGCTAGTCAAGTATTGATCGTACATGAAAATATTAAACGGGAAAACGTTTTGTTTTCTTATAATGTACAAGTTTTACATTTATAAATTGTGTGAAAGAAGATCCTGTAAAGTTATAGCCAAAAATGTCCATTCTATGTATATTTTAGCGTTTAAAATCGTTTTTATAAGGCTACCTCGTCAGGAGTTGATATAACACAAAAATGTTAAATGGAAAAAAGTTTTATTTCAATATTATCTATACCTTTCGTATTTAATATTTTTGTGTAAAATCAAATCCTGACAATTTATAGCCGAAAATCGTCCATTTTATGTATATTTTACCGTTTAAAAACGTTTTTACAACCATAACTCGTCAGAAGTTGATTTTACACAAAAATGTTAAATGAAAAAAAGTTTTGTTTTAATATTATCTACAACTTTTGTATTTAATATTTTTGGGTAAAATCAAATCCTGTCAAGTTATAGCTGAAAATCTTCTATTTTTGACCTTTTTTTGCCGTTTTTCGCGTTTATCTTGGCAAATATTGCTCGTAGAGAAAAGTGTCGAACAGAAAAAATGTGTATTTTAATTAGTTTTCGCAGATAGACATGTAGATATTAACTGAAATTTAATTTTTCTAGACATTAGGCTTAAAAGTCGATTTTTTGAGATATTTCTTGTGCTCCCATTTGACAAATTTTCCATCGATTTTTCTCAATAGGATTACAGCACTTAGCTATAATTAGAGGAGTATTTTTCCGCAATCCCGATGAAATCGATTGAAAATTCGCTGAAATAATCCATAAACTTGATTACATACGAACGTACATACATACATACATCATAAAAAACGCCTAAAATGAATTATTTCTGGGCGGAAAATAGTTTTTATACAGTAAATTGCTAGTTTTCGGGGAGTTACAATTTTCACTCTGGTGAAAATATAAGGCTCTCCCGAGAAGCGGTAGTGCCTAAAGAAGCGGTCGTGCCTAAAAACGAAGTTTTTACGTAGCACTTTTATGGAAAGGGGGGGGGTGACGAGCGAAGCGAGGAGCAGGTGTATATGGGGCGGGGTGGGGGGGCGTGTCGAAGACACGCAGGGGGGTTCGGTCCCCCTAGTCTTCTTCTTATAAATACTCTGGTATATTGTTTAAATTATTTTAAGCAACATCACGACACGTCTTTAATATCATTTACACATGTTTCAAAAATTTTTGACTGCTTTATTTTCGAAATAACAATGATGTTATAAATAATATTATACTCGTTCATTAGACGAAATAATTATTTACACAGATGTGTATGTGTATGAATATAAATATTGGATGTTTTATAGTAGCTATACTGTAGATTTAATTTTCCATACATAATTCGCATTTTGGTCTTTGACTAAGAGTTTTATTTCGTAAGCAGGTAACATGCGTAAATCTTCTACATCCGCTGCAAGTTTTTACTCCAGCTTTCCTTTTACTAGTGAAACAAAATTGACATATATCATGCATATTTTCTGATTCGTTGATTAACATTTCTGCTAAATAATTTCTATATGCGTCTGGATCAAAATTCTTATCAAATTGTTCATCTTGCCCAATAGTGCACATGTAATATATAAAAAAATACCACAATTATAACCATCTTTTTGGCGAGGCATATCTGTAGAAGCTACAAACCATACCATGTTCCACGATGTACAGCTTTATGTTAAAGAATTTTCTATACCTTTGTTTTTACAGTATTCTAAACACCTTAAAAACAATTGTACATCTTTTTTCCTTCAGCTTCCAATTCACTTGGTTTTTTGTCAAAGGATCTATTAAAGTTACACATTTGCAATGCATATCTATTAAAAGTATGCGCCAATGATGCATACTTAAATATGGCATAAATATGTATCTAGTTGTTGATTGGAATATAATGTGGAACATCGGCCAGTCATAATACGGATCCCATTTTGTTTTATTGAAGAAAACGAAAGTTATTGTTGTAGGAATGAATATTGCATTAAGACATTTTTTTTCTTTTTTAAATTATTCCACTAACATCGATCACAAATCCATCTATATCCTCTCTATACCTTAAGGTGTGATATTGAGCAGAAAATAATTGAACTGTTTGTCGAAGTGAAATAATTGATTTCCTAATCTATAAACCGATTGTATATTCCTGTTCTTCATGAATTCCTTCCTCGTTTACATAAAACAAACTTTTCATGTAGTAGTTATAATCAAAAATTAATCCATTTATCAGAATTTTCGGCCTAGTCATATTTTGGCTAGAATATACCTCTAAGGAATTAATTACTTTCACTTTCAATAGCCAAACTTTCATTAACCCTTTAACGCCTAAATTGCACAGTTTTTTATTAAAAGTTTGGCTGTGTAGTATTAATATAAAATGGTCAAATTTTTTATCATAATATATCTTTTCTACCATTTTTAAAATCGCTCTTTCGATTGCCGTGCTTAAAAATTCTGAAAAACTACTATAAACAATAAATTTTTATTGTTTATTTAAAAAATGTCATGAATTTTCAGGTACAAATTTTTTTTAAAGTGGATTTTCTTTATCAAAAAGTGTTCTAGTTGAGCTCTAAAATACATAAATCGTGCAATTTTTAGTTACTCTTTGAGACTACAGGGTGCGATTTTTTTTTTAGCAATGGCGGGTCCAAAATGGCGGCTAAAACCCAAAAAATTTGTAATTTTCCATTGTTATCGTTTTTTCCATTAAAATTGAACTAATTCAGCTTTTTATCAATTAATTTTTAGTTTTTATAGATCAAAAACATTTTTTGCCCGAAAAATATTAAATTAAAATAAAAGATACAGCATGGCAATACCAAAATGACTGCTAAAAGGCTACAGAATGGCCGAAAATCGATAAATATTCAGTTTTTCTCGCTTTGTAAATATATATATATATAAATTTCTCGAAAGGGGTTTATAAAGCCCGCTTTTTATATATAGGGGTTTATCGAGTCCGATTTTGATTATGCAGCCCAGACTTCATAATATTTCTAAATATAGGGGTCTCTGCGGCCCGACCTAGAGTCTATAACCCCAGTGTCCATTATTTCTTTAGTCACTTGCCATAGGGAACTCTGGGCTGTAGGTACTAATATACAGTCTTGGGCTACATAAACCCCGATAAGTGGTATATATTATATATATATATATATACACATATAAATATATGAAACGCTAGTAATGCAGACATTTTCCGGAATTGAAATAGACTTATGCAGACAGAGACCGACTTATGCAGACGTCAGCATAAATAGAGAGATTATTTCTTTAGTCACGCAAGACTTGTGCAGCCACGTGTATAAACGGTATTACACTTACGCAGACCGGTCACGTGGTCTTATACATTGCTGTCAGTATAGTTCTATGTTCATATGATTAAATATATATATATATATATATATATTCTACATGTTTCTCGGCTGTCTACAGATGCCATGACATCTCGAAAACAGAATTTATTTTGAGTGTAAAAAAATACATTATGAATTATATAAACAGTAAAAATCATTGGTTAATCGGAGACTTCAATATTAATATAATGAGCAAATCTCTTGATAGTGCATATGACATGACTTTAAGCCAAGATTTTTTGAATCATCTTTTAGAACATGAGTATACCCCATGTTTCCTTGGAGTCACACGACCAAACCCAGAAAATATCTTCGGGGGTTCATGTATCGATAATATGTATCTAAAAAGTAAAAATCTAACAACAAAAGCCTACAAAATAACTGCTCCATTTACTGATCACTACCCTTTGTTTTTAACTTTCGATCATATAATACATAGAGACTCAAGAAAGCAGAACAATAAAACCATAAATTATAAAAAACTAATTAACGTAGCTAGAAGCATAGACTGGAATTCGATTTTGACTATACAAAATCCTAACTCTGCCTCAGAGTTATTAGTTGAACTAGTGAATGGATGTGTTGAGAAGGCAACTTTTTCACAAAAACAAAATAAACAAAAAAATATGATTCCTAGAAAGATATGGATCACAAACGCAATTATAATATCATGTAAAACTAAAGAAACTTTATATAATATTCTTAAAAGAAACCCAACTAGTGAATCCGCAAAAAAAGAATACAGGGACTATTGTAAAATATTAGATAAGATTATTAAAGATGCCAAACACAAATTTGACTTCGAAACGTTTAAAAAATGTGACAACAATCCTAGACAACTGTGGAACTTAATAAATAAGAAATTAGGAAAAAACAAAGTGCAATCAAATAATATAACTAATATTTACGATCAAGACAATAAAAAAATAGAAGATCAAAGGGAAATTGCTAATGTTATGAATAAGTATTTTTGTGAAGTAGGATCTGAAGTAAGTAAAAAAATGATACAACCTACAAATAAAAGATTGAATATGCCTAAACCAAATAACAAATCAATGTTTTTAGAACCCGCTGACGCACTTGAAATAAATACAATTATACGTAACATGAAAAACAAAGCTGGAGGTGTAGATAATATAAATACAAAAATTTTAAAGACGTTAGCAAACTACATAATTATTCCTTTAGAACATATATACAACTTGAGTATTGAAAAGTCTATCTGGCCAGATAATCTCAAAAGTGCCGAAGTTGTCCCTATCCACAAAGCTGGAAGCAAATCATGCATTTCTAACTACAGACCAATATCTCTAATATCCAATGTTGCCAAAATTTTTGAAAAAATACTTTATAACAGACTTTATACTTTTTTGGAAAAACATCAAATACTTTCTGAACACCAATATGGCTTTGTTAAAAACAAAGGTACGGCGGATGCACTTAACTACATAACACATAAAATCTATCAAAATCTAGATAAAAGCAAACGTATTATTGCTACTTTTTTAGATCTGGCAAAAGCGTTCGATACTGTTAACCATGACATATTACTTAACAAATTAGAACGTTATGGAATAAGAGGAAAGGTCTTACTTTTGTTCAAAAGCTATCTCTCCGATAGACAACAAAAAGTTCGAATACAAAACCAAATAAGTGAATACAAATATATATCTTGTGGGGTGCCACAGGGAACAATATTAGGACCGATACTTTTTATATTATATGTAAACGATCTATTGAGAGATATGCCGGAAGGGTCTATTCTGTCCTACGCTGATGACACTGTCATCATTTCTAGTGAAGACACGTGGTCAATGGCGCAGGATAGAATAAACAAACTACTAGATCAAGCGGCGGAATGGTAACTTTTGGTAACTATCGTGATAGTGTCCCAATTAATGTAAATATAAATATACAAAATCAGCAAATAACTAGAACAGAATGTTACAAGTACTTGGGATTAATTTTCGACTTTAATATGAAATGGGATAGTCACATTAAATATTTAATTAACAGAACAAAATATTTAATATTTATACTCGCAAAGCTAAGAAAAATTATGGATACAAACACATTGATGATTATTTATTACTCCTTCTTTCATAATGTTATAAACTATGGCATCATTGCTTGGGGCGGTGCTTGTAGAAGAGAAATTAAAATAATACAACAAATCCAAAATAAATTGCTCAAAATCATTGCCAAAAATAAATTCCAGGTGCACAACACTCCGCTAAAAATAGAACAAATGTTCACTCTAGAATCCTTATGCTATCATTATAATAATCTAAAAGATGCTTTTCTTACAATAAAACGCAATACTAGAAAAAAATCACTACAACTACCTAAAATGACCAAAGCTATTAGTGATAAAGATAGTCTGGTAGAAGCTATGAGGGTATTTAACGAATTGCCTAATGGTCTCAAAATTTTAAATTATAAGAAGAGTACAATTAAGTACAAATTAAAACAAAAGCTCTTTCGATAATAACATTTAATTGTAACATTACGCACAACTTCATATCATTTTCACTGTTTACTTTTGGAAAAATGAAGATTATAATTTACGTTTTGGCGGATTTTATTTATAGAATATATAAATTGTTAAATGAAATAAAGTTTTTGAAAATGTTTATGTTACTCGAATGAGTAATCTGTTAGTTTTAAGTTATAGATATAGTATTAGTTGTATGCAACCAGACTACTGTACAGGTAACAATGTTTACCTCTAATAGATTTTACTTTGTAAACTGCATTGTAACTTTGTAAACTGCATATATATATATATATATATATATATATATATATATATATATATATATATATATATATATATATATATATATATATATATACATTTGTTTTAACAGATTTATGGAGCCCTTTTATACACATGAGCATATTTATGGAGCCCGTTTTCTTTTATGGAGCCCGGATCCCATAAAACATTTTTCTCGGGCGTTTATGGAGCCCGATCTAGAGTCTATAACCCCAGGGTCCATTATTTCTTTAGTCACTTGCCATAGGGATCTCTGGACTGTAGGTACTAATATACAGGGATGGGCTCCATAAACGGATGGGGGATAATTATATATATATATATATATATATTGGGTCGTTCCTGTACTTTTTTTAAAAAGTGTGCGCGGGGGGGTCGTCGATTTTGTCGACGATTCTTTTTATGAAAGTACATATAAAAAAAATAGCTTGTGCAAAATTTCAGCCCCTTATCTCATTCCTAATTCCTGCTGGAATTTTTTTAAACCCTGATTTTGACCTGTTTTTAGTCAGTTTTCAAAAAATTCTAAAAGGCTGAAATTTGAACAAAATGAGGTCGGTGAGGTCTCATTTTTTTTCGCCTTTCTTCAAATTTTAAGAAAAAAAAATACACTGATATGAAATGATGATTTAGGTTTTATTGGCGATCTGTGATATGGCCATTGCATTTCATTATTTTTAGATTATCTTTAAACCTCTATATCTCGTAACTGGTTCCACATTTTTGAGCTCACTAGGTCTCATTTTTTTTTGTCTCAACGAGACCTTTAATTTCTTTTTTTGAGGACCTAAATTGATTGATTTGGTAAATCCTTCGCATAATTTTGACTTTGATAATGTACAGATTTTAGATAGGGAGATCAATAAACACAAAAGATTAGTTTCTGAAATGATTCATATCAATACACATAGTCACACCATTAATAGGCAAGAAGATACGCAATTTTTAAGTAAACAATATCATAGAATTTATAGATTCCTTACGGACAGATAATTATTTACAAACTTTTTTATTCATAATATTCAAATTCTCAATTACTTAAAATTTTTTAATTAATTTTCTCAGGTTAATAATCTTTATCATATTTATTTAAAATTCCTGTCAAATGTACTTATAAAAATCAGTATCTACTTATTCTATGTAATTTTGTTTAACTATCATTTGTTGATGTACCGTTTTAATGTTATTTAAATATGTAGGAAAATTTTCATTTGCCTAGATATTCATACGCGTGGTAATTACAGTTTTCTTGGTTACCCGTTTTCTATTATACTTGTAACTCTCGATACAGTATGACTTGTGTATACAGTTTGACCTGATAATATTGTCTCACTATGTATATATATTAAGTATGGATCGCTAAGTTTTGACGAGAGAATCTTATTCTCTGAATTTATTTGACCACTATGTGATCGACTAATTTTTATTAGTTTATGTTTATGGTATGTTAGTAAGATAACACTTTTTGCAATCATTGTTAACTTTTATCTAATTGTTTATATATATATTTGTATTTTTCAAATTTAATAAAGATCTGAAGAGGCTGAGAACCATATCAGCGAAACGTTATCTAATTTATATGAAGATGTTTTAATTCTTAGTAATTTTTGGGTTAACTCTGTCAACTTTGAAAAATTTTCCTTTACTAAATTGATTGAATAGACTTCAAGATACAGCCTTTTGAAGTTGACGTTTTTATCAAAAATCGCGAAAATCAACCGTGTTCATGGTCACAGTGTCAAGCGAATTTTAATTAAAAATCATTAACAAAAGTATTTTTCAATAGAATATGATGTTATCTAACTATACTCTTTTCCTATCATAGGAAAAAGTCAAAAAATAATTTTTTGTCGAGCATTATAATATCTAATTTTTCGATACCTAAAATAATCAAAAATGGCTCTCTACTGACATGAATTCTACCATCTTATAATTATTTTTGACACGTATACGTAACATAGATACAAAGGTGGTTCCTAGACCTTTAAAATCCGTAGTTGCTGATTTTTTTAGCACCACAAGAGCCAAAGTTATAGCCGTTTTTATAAAAAAATATTTTTCAAATGGTAAAATTAGAGCTTGTGAAATATAGGAAAAGTTTTATTTACAAGATCAACCATAAGTTTGGCATAATTGTCCTAAAAAAAGTGCTGAGGCTGCATATTTTGAAGATCTTAGGTCGTGTCTACACTATGCGAGAAGCACGTGCGATCAGCCCAAGCTATGCGAGCAAGCAATGCGTGTTGGACAAAATATTTAAAATACTTAAAATGATAAATAATATCATTTCACTACGATATTATTGACGATACTATTTATCGCTAAATATAGATCTACTAACTGATCTACTACGATTGTTCGGGATTGAAGTATCCAAAATGCCCGCTAGATGGCAAGCGTCCGATGCGCTCCCGCTATGAAAAACATCACCCAGCGGGCTTAAATGGAGTCCTGCGGCGCCTAGTCGCTACGTGCTTTATGCACATTCCTTTTACCTTACCACCTTCCGTTTTACCTATACAATGCCTTATTGCCTGTTTACTCGTACGCATAAGCGTTCATACCTTTTTCTGCAATCAACTTTCACTTTCGAGTAGAGTTGGTTGCATAGACTCTTGAAGTCTAATTTTCCCGTTTATTTCTTCTCGCTGACAAACCCTAATAATATAAACTCACGTTTACGTTCAATCAAATACAACGATATTATTTATCATTTTAAGTATTTCAAGTACTTTGTGCAAAACGTATGGCCGGTCGCATGCGCGCACCGGTTGCGCTTCTCGCATACCTAGTATAGACATGGTCTTAAATGCAGGTTTTCTGTAGTTTTACGTGCGTTATACATATAAGCTCAGGTTAAATGAAACATACATAGATAGTTTCATTTAACCTGTGTTGACGTAAGTTAATAGATGACAGACATCCATTTTTCTGTGCGAGACACCCGTGAACCCGTCATCCGTTACACGACACACGGCACGGAATGTCCTTAAACAATGAGTACAAGTTACAATAAAAAATGAAATGAATATTTCTAAGTAGAATTATGAAGGTAGTTGAGCAGAACTATTACCAAGTATATCAGTATTGGTTCGGTTGAGTTTTATAAATTGTACAATTGTGTTTTGTAAGTGTTATCTTCTCAGGAATTGAAAGAAAATGATGTGCTATATTGGTGAATTGCATGAGGATGATAAATGTCATTTAGAGCATTACACAAGAAATAAATCTCTTAATCTAATTAGTAGTCTTAGTAATAAATTAAAGCTGTATTTATCATTTAGGATTAAAAATTTTGATATTAATGTAGAAAATAAATTTATTTGCGACCATCATCTTCATAAATATGATACTCGATATACAAGTAGACAAAGGAAGTGTTGCAATTGTTTTAATAATCATTCAAAATCCATTGACAATAATTTAGTAATGATTAGTGCTGATAAATGTGATAAATTTCGTAACATTTGTAATATAAATTTAGATCCAGGTAATAAGTACTGTAAAAACTGTGAGTCCAAAATTACATCAATAATAACAAAAAATGCAGAAAAAGATGAAAACACTGGGAATGATGGTTTAAACGTAAATAACAATGAGCAGCTTTCTTCAAGTAGTCAAGTTTCTTCAAGTAGCCAAGTGTGTACATCAGAAAGTTCAGAAGATATATTATTGAGCCAAGGATTTCAACGTTTAAATAAAATGCTCGATGGATTTGATGAACCTCCTCTTAAACGAGAGAAACTTAGTGATTATCGTTTGGAAAATAAAACATACAGTGTTTTAGAATCAATGAATACGAAATTTTGTACAACAGTTAATAAAACATTGAATCTTAATTTGCCAACTCAATGCAATCTTAAACAGCTACAAGAGGATAGTATGTCATTTCACGGAATGATTGGAAACATAATTAAGTGTTATAATGAAGAAACTAATTTTGGTAAAAAATATCGTTATTGACATTACTTCCAAATCATTGGAAATTTGAACAAGCAAAACATTATTTCCAATGTTCACGTTATATGTTTAATAAAGCAAAAGAACTTAAAATTACTGTAGGTAAGTTAAAAAATGGGTTGTAATAAATTCTTAATATCTTGATTATAGACATAGTGTAAACATATAGAATCGATAATCCTTTATACATTAGGTTACATATATTATATTCCACTTGAGAATTATTAATAGTGTAACGGGCTAAAAGCTGTCCTCTATGCGCTATATCTCAACGCGGACTTGCCGATGAACGGCGCAGCAATTAACAGGCGCGAGCACTTACTCGTGCCAACCCTCGATGATTAGCGGCCCGTCAGCTCCGTGCTGTTGCTCGCCGTCGGCTGCTTTCAGCAGCAGCCGCGCCTTTTCGCTCCGTTACAACGCGCGACTTCGTCGTCGCGCTCTCTCTCGAGCGTGCTGCTCCAGCTGCTCAGTTATCACGCGAGTACTACGTACTCGCGACCGCGGAGGTCGGCGGTATTCTTCACCGTGCCACCGAAAAGGGAATTGAAATTAGGCTGCGTGAAATAATACGCGAACAAATAAAAGCAACGAATTATCTTTATTGGAGCCCTGGAGGCTGTTCACTATTTATACGCGCGGCGCGTACTCTAGGTACGCGCCGACTCGGGTGGTGCGCTCGCGCACGCGAAGTACGTGTGTGCGCGGTCGCACTCACGTACGCGCAAAAGCGGCTCGCGCCGACGTCGGCCGATCGCCGCGCACGATCGGCGCTCACGCGCGCGTCGGCGGCCTCGCTCGCTCGCCCGACTCCGCTTTCTGGACGCTCGTCGTCCGCGGGGGAAGCGCGCGCTCGCCTAGCGAGGACTTACCTCCTCAGTTGCAGCGAGAAGGCGCGGTTACACGCGCTCGGCAATGCCTGCTGCAGCTCGTCGCTGTGTCTCTCTCTCTCTCCTTCTTCGCTGCTACGGGCCTCGCCTTTCCCTCTCTCTCTCTCTCTCTCTCTCTCTCTCTCGCTCCCGTGAGTGAGCTCGGCCGCGCTGCTTTCTCTCGCTCTTTCGCTGCCTCGGTCGAGTGTGGCTCTATCTCCCTTTCCCTCAGACACCGGCGAACGAGGTTCTCGGAGCCGTGCTGCGTCTCTCTCTCTCACTCTCGTGCACTACACTGCACTTACTCTGCGATCCTCGTGCACTTCACTTCGACTCTCTCTCTCTTTCTCTCTCTCTCTTTCTCTCTCTCTCTCTCTCTGTCGTCGCGCATGGGGGACGAGCAGCTGCCTCAGCTACGGCAGAAGCGATATTGCCGGGCTCTGTCTCTCGCTCCCCTTCCCCCTCGCGCAAGGTTGTCGCGAGTTTTCATTTCGGGGCTCATTGTGTGTCGTAGTTGCGCTCGGTACTTTACACGTGCGACCAACTTCACACACACACACGCAAGCCCCCGGAGTCATACGAGGACAAGCCCGACTCTACTTGCGAATCCTCATGCCGCAATTGTCGGCCTTGCCTTCTCCAAGGCCGCGGTATGTTTATGTTTTCGGTCAACTAACTGTGTGTATACCGTGCGTCGGAGATCGGCTCGATCCGAGCCCCGTGTTCACACACACATACACACACACAGACGCACCTGCCGTTACACCCCCCGTCCAGACGCGGACTATACCCTGGATAGTCTGCTCTGCATCCTTGAATCCCTTACACGGGGGCGCGTCGGCTACCTCCCCGGAGTGATATCGCAGGACTCGAACTTCCATCCGTTCCTGCCTCGAACCGATTTACCTCCCTCTCCTTTTCGTCGTTGCCCTCGGTACTTCCGCGTTCTATAGGGCTTTCGGGGGTTTCTCGAATTCCTCCTCCTGCCGTCCGTATCGCGACGTGAACCGATCCGCGCGGGCGTCCCCGGGGATGCTTTCACCCGATCGCATGACGCTCGCGGCTCGGCGGCGCTCCGCCGGCTTTCGGTGGGTCGCTCTTCACCGGTCGATCCCTCGGCGGTTGCGATCTCTCATCCTTGAACGGCTCCTTCGTCTCTTGGAGGGGATGTCTCGTTGTTCCAGGGGGAAATCCCCCCTTCTGCTGGTTCATACGAAGGAAGAATTCGTCTTTCTCGCTCCGTACCCGACTCGTCAGTGTTCACAAGTTCACTGCGTGTCGTCAGCAGACGAACTCGTTTACCGAGGGCCTCTCGTTCGATTCGGGCACTCTCGGCGAATGTGACCAGGCACCCGGCAGTCCCAGCACTTCTACGGCCCGTACGCTGCCGCCATCGTGCCGACTGTTCCGTCGGAGCCTGTGCCTACTCGGTCGTCGGTGTTCGTCCCGCTACTCGAGCTGAACGGGCCGCTGCTATCCGAGCTCTCCTTCCGATATCGCCGAAATTTTCTGTTCTTCTTTTTCTTTTTCTGGCTCTCTGGCAATTCGGTCCGAAACGCAGACGTCTCTGATGAAGAGGCTGACAGCGCGTATCCGGAGCTGATCTGCTTCATCCCTTCCAAAATCATTTGGGAGAAGTGCTCCAGCACCTCGTCCAGTGTTTCATTGCCCTGGGGGGACGGTACCGGCGGCGGCTCCTTGTCCTCAACCGCCGCTCTCTTCTCCCTTAACGGTGCCGCTTTGGGTGCCCTGTGCGCTAACTCAGCGTAAACACGAGCATCTGGTGGAGGTGGGGGCTTATAACGCTTTTCGGCGTGCCCCGCTAACACGGCCTCCCCCGCTGTGTCGGATAGCGTATCGACATCGGCGAATTCCCCTCGTCTAACCCGCTGCTGCAGCCGTGGCTTCGTATTTCGACGAAACGTTCCCAGCTGGGTTTCAAGGGGCGGTGGTGGCTCCATCTTACTCATCATTGCCTCGGGGCAGGTGATGAAGTCACGCACTGAATCGTCGGGTCCTTGGGTGCGCATCGCCGCCTCGTGGGCTAAGCGCTGGTGGAACCGGTCTTTCACGCCGACCCATCGATGAATTTTCCGGCGAAATTCATTCCACGTGGACCAACCCTGTCTATGGGAACGGACCCACACCCCGGCCACCCCGACGAAGAGTTCGGGCAAAGCACTTAATTTCTCGTCTTCCGGGAGCTTCGCCAAGGTCCATCTCTCTTCGACTCTATCGAGGAACAAGTCGATATTTTCCTCTCGATCTCTGGTGAACCTCATTCCCCAACGTCGAACTATTTGACCGACATCTCTTGGTGTTCCGCCGGTCGTATCTTTGACGTTGTGTTTCGCCGTCAGCAATGTCGCATCCCGCGAATCGCGCCGTTGCTCAGAATCGGAAGTGTTTCGCACTCGATTCTGAGCTCCCCCCCCTCTCCAGGCATCGCCGAGGCTGATTCGGCGCGGGAGCGGGATGGGTGGCGTCGGTGATATTCTATCACCGGGGGATGGTTGCTGTATCCTGACTCTTCTTATCGTTCTTCCATCTTGTCCGGAGTTCCTCGCTGCGGTTTCTTCTTCCTGTGGCAGACAAGTGGGCGTCGAGTTTGCCGAATCGTCGTGATTGGCTTCTCCACCTGTCCCGACGAGCTCTGTCGTGTCACTCGTCGGACGGGTTGTTGACTTGCCAGTCAATGTCCGGAGGGTCTCTTCTATCCTCCGAAATCTGGCTTCCATTCCCTCGACATATGCTGCCCACTCGTTCGGGACTTGAACCGTCGTACCGTCCGCCATTGTAATCGTGTGCGTTGTGCCATTTTCCTATTGACGTCCGGTACTCTCCTCAGCCTCGGTCGAGTCGCCCTCAACTTGTGCACCTGGGGCATCCGCTGCCCGTACAGGGCTTCGCTCGAGGCACTGTGCTTCTGTCGCGTCCAACTTCAGTATCTCGAGTGGATGTGGCTTGTCACTGGTGGAGATCACGTGATCCACGAACGCTTCACGTGCGTTCATGCGCTCCAACAGTGTCGAATCCTCATCATCGGCGACTAACCCCGCAAAATCCCTGGGATCGTAGTCGCCGGATAGCCACCGGCTGAGGCGGATCAATCTCGTGAACAGTCTGCCATCCATTCTTAACCCGAGGACTTGCATGTATTGCTGTAGCTCTTCATCGCTGAGGCACTTACACAAATCCTCGACGGCTTTTCTTACCGAACCCGCCATCGCTGATTTGACTACTCGCTGTCAAAATCTATTCAGCGCAACTCGTTTACGGGTTATTAGCCGCACGAAACTCGCTCTCAACAAGTTCTAATCTCTCTCGGAGTGTACCTGTGCGCGGCTAATCGAATGCACGCACGTATCTGGTTGGCGCACCAAAAATTACAAAAAGTAAAAAATAAATACAATTTAATTTTCCCGCCTAACCAGGTACACTCCCTTTGAGTGCGTGTGTGTGTGTGTGTGTGTGTTTCGGTTCGACTCCCAGTTGAGGTCTTACAATTTTATACCTTCAGCTGGGCGACGCTAAACCGCTACTTTTATCTCGAAAAGTAAAGCAAAAGTTTCCGCGAAACCGTTTCCCAAAATTTTAAATTGTAATTATCCGGTCGAGAAAAAAAATGTATTACTCACTGCCGGTCTCCGTACCGACAGAATCCACACACACACACGCTTACACACGCAAGTTACCGCGCGCTCACGAAATTTGGTACGCGACGCGTCGCGGTTATCAGCACCATCCGCTTTTCCTTCAATCCTTAGGAAAAAAAAACAATTTCCCCGCACGCTCGTCGGTGGCAGGTATCCGTGTTTCCACACGTTATGGACGCCAGTTGTAATGGGCTAAAAGCTGTTCCGATGCGCTATATCTCAACGCGGACTTGCCGATGAACGGCGCAGCAATTAACAGGCGCGAGCACTTACTCGTGCCAACCCTCGATGATTAGCGGCCCGTCAGCTCCGTGCTGTTGCTCGCCGTCGGCTGCTTTCAGCAGCAGCCGCGCCTTTTCGCTCCGTTACAACGCGCGACTTCGTCGTGGCGCTCTCTCTCCAGCGTGCTGCCCCAGCTGCTCAGTTATCACGCGAGTACTACGTACTCGCGACCGCGGAGGCCGGCGGGATTCGTCACCGTGCCACCGAATAGGGAATTGAAATTAGGCTGCGTGAAATAATACGCGAACAAATAAAAGCAACGAATTATCTTTATTGGAGCCCTGGAGGCTGTTCACTATTTACACGCGCGGCGCGTACTCTAGGTACGCGCCGACTCGGGTGGTGCGCCCGCGCACGCGAAGTACGTGTGTGCGCGGTCGCACCCACGTACGCGCAAAAGCGGCTCGCGCCGACGTCGGCCGATCGCCGCGCACGATCGGCGCTCACGCGCGCATCGTCAGCCTCGCTCGCTCGCCCGCCTCCGCTTCCTGGACGCTCGTCATCCACGGGGGAAGCGCGCGCTCGCCTGGCCAGGACTTACCTCCTCAATTGCAGCGAGAAGGCGCGGTTAAACGCGCTCGGCAGTGCCTGCTGCAGCCCGTCGCTGTGTCTCTCTCTCTCCTTCTTCGCTGCTACGGGCCTCGCCTTTCTCTCTCTCTCTCTCTCGCTCCTGCGAGTATCGGCCGCGATGCTCTCTCTCACACGCTCCCGTGAGTGAGCTCGGCCGCGCTGCTCCATCTCGCTCTTTCGCTGCCTCGGTCGAGTGTGGCTCTCTCTCCCTCTTCCTCAACCACCGTCGAACGAGGTTCTCGGAGCCGTGCTGCGTCTCTCTCTCACTCTCGTACACTACACTGCACTTACTCCGCGATCCTCGTGCACTTCACTTCGACTCTCTCTCTCTCTCTCTCTCTCTCTCTCTCTCTCTCTCTCTCTCTCCAAGTCGTCGCGCATGGGGGACGAGCAGCTGCCTCAGCTACGGCAGAAGCGATACTGCCGGGCTCTGTCCCTCGCTCCCCTTCCCCCTCGCGCAAGGTTGTCGCGAGTTTTCATTTTGGGGCTCATTGTGTGTCGTAGTTGCGCTCGGTACTTTACACGTGCGAGCAACTACACACACACACGCAAGCCCCCGGAGTCATACGAGGACAAGCTCGACTCTACTTGCGAATCCTCATGCCGCAATTGTCGGCCTTGCCTTCTCCAAGGCCGCGGTATGTTTATGTTTTCGGTCAACTACCTGTGTGTATACCGTGCGTCAGAGATCGGCTCGATCCGAGCCCCGTGTTCACACACACATACACGCACACAGACGCGCCTGCCGTTACAATAGAAAATTTTAGTTTAATTTATTAAAATCTATGTAATTTTTGTTCAAGCAACTATAATGATAAAGGGTACCCCTATAAAATATTTAATTTAAAATCCTCATAATTATTTATTGATATTACTCATGTATTATTACTTAAGTATTGTTATTTATGTATTACTTCCGTATTGCTTACGTATTGCTTAAGTATTGTTTACGGATTAAGTAAAATAATACATGAATTGTAATTTAAACATTTAAATGAAATCCGATTTAATTAGAAAGAATCTATATTTGAGAAATCTCAATGTTCTCTCTGTTTACAAGCTGTAATCTCATATTTTTTTTTTCATTTTTTAACATTGAGGAATGGGAGAAAAAAATAATTTCCAAAAAATGCGATTTTTAGGCCTTACTGTTATAAGGAGGGGAGATAGGTCCCCGGAAAAATCGTAGAAAATTCTTTTTTTAGTATACTTCTATGAAATCACTGTCATTTCTCGCTTTCATTAATAGTGGCATTTTGCCTATCTTAACATGGGGTACCCTTCGTTATTCATTATTAGATAAAAAATAATAAAGCAATTGTTGGATTTTAAAAGAACTATTAAAATTAATATAAAAAAAAAATAAAAAAAATAAATTAATTCTAAACTATTTCTTTTCTTCCAATATAACAAGTCATAGTAATTAAAATAGAATAAACATTGAGCTAAATTTTATCGTCTTGATAATCGTTAAATTAAAAAAAATAATATTGTTATTATGATTTTATTTTGTGATTAAGTATACACTATTTGAAATTAATTTCAAAATATATTTTTCCAGGTGTCTTAGGAACTATTAAGCGTAAAGTGTACAGCATTCATTCTAATGAAGTTAGAGAATCTGTAACTCAGTATTATAGAGATGAAAACAATAGTAGAATATGTAGCGGCATTAAAGATTGCATCAGTGTTAAAAATCCTATTACTAATATCACAGAGAAGTCACAAAAAAGACTGTTGATGTATGATTTGAAGGATCTATACAACAATTGGGTGGAAGAAGAATATGAACAGCATTTTAAAGATCAGCGCAAACCAGGTTTCAGTATATTTGCTTCTTTAAGGCCAAAAGAATGTATTAGTGCTGGAGCACCTGGTACACATACAATTTGTGTATGTCCTATACACCAAAATCTCAAATTAAAATTGTCTGCCACCAACAGAAATTTAGCCTACCGAGTAATTTTAAACGATTGTGTTTGTTCAACAGATTGGAGCGATTGTATGCTACATCTTTTTGAAAACTGTCCTGGTAATGCAGAAATTCTGAAAATATTGGAATCAAGCTCATGCGAAGATGTTTCAGAGATTGAATATCATAATTGGGTAAATAATGCTGAATCACAATCTAATAATAGAGTCAGTCTTATTATGGTAAAAGAACCTACAAGAAATTTTATTATAAATTTGGCCAATGACTTATGGGAGTTAACAAAGCATCATTATGTGACTGAAATGCAAAAATGTTATTTAAAACATTGCAAAACAATTATTACTCCAGATACATGTATTATACTTCAAGATTTTGCTGAAAATTTCTTATTTGTTTGTCAAGACTCGATCCAGGCATTTTATTTTAATAATACACAAGCAACTGTATACCCGTTTGTAGTGTATTATAAAGAAGACAATAACGACAAATTACAAACCTTATCTGTATGTGTTATTAGTGATTGTTTAAAACATGATGCTTGTGCAGTTAACACTTTTCAAGGGCAACTCATTGCACTTCTAAAACGAGATTTTCCGTTTATTCAGAATGTACATTATATGTCAGATGGAGCACCCACCCAATACAAAAACAAGTAAGAGTACTTTTATTGTAGTATATTAATACGTATTATATGAACAAAATAGACACCTTTAGATTTTTGTTCATTAAATGACCTGAAAAAATTTAATTTTAATTATTAAGAATATGTCAAAGTAATATTCTGAAAGTATATTTAATTTGTGTGAAAAACTATTTTGAGACCCAGAACATCAAAATCCAGAAAGATCCTGGACCTGCAGGTTACACCCGAGTTAAAATTTTACATTATGTAGAAAACTGCTTTAAAGATAAAATTACTAAACAGTTCTTTATTTTTTCTGTATATCAAATTTAAAAAAAGCAACAACTTCTACGATGCAAGTTCAAATAATTTGTATTATTATGTACACAATATTGAACAGATTTATTTTATATTTTATAATTTTTACCTTCAAGATAGTATTTATTTACTGTAGGAACAATTTCATTAATATCTGCCATCATGAGGAGGATTTTGGCTTAAAAGTTAAGTCGCACAACTTTTTTTCTACTAGCCATGGGAAAAGTCCGTGTGATGGATGTGAAGCAGTGGTTAAACGAATAGTACGCAGGGCATCCTTACAAAGAACATCAGAAAAACCAATTTTAAATCCAAAAGACATGTATGATTACGTTAGTGAAAATATTGATGGAATAAGGTAAAAATAATATAATTTAGATTTTTTGACTATATTATTTGATTATGTATTTGAATAATAAATCATTATGTGTTATAAAAATATAGAATATTTGGTTTTTAGATCTATTTGGGTGAGTCAAGAAACAATTGAGAAAAGGCGTAAAGTACTAGAATGCCGTTTTAAATTGTCCCGAACTATACAGAATACAAGAAAATATCACTGCTTTATACCCATTGATGATTCAACATTAAAAGCAAAACTTACTTCGTTTGATAATGATTATAAAATAGTTAAAATAAAGTGAATATTACAAAAAAAAATTTTACTTAAATTCTTATTTTCAACTTTAATTATCTATAAAGTCTGCATAGGTAATTTAATCAACCTAAAGCCATTACTATCGCTTGCTCGCGTCGCATGCGCGCATGGCTTGCTCGCATCGCTTGGGCTGATCGCACGTGCTTCTCGCATAGTGTAGACACGGCCTAAGATCTTCAAAATATGCACAAAGTACTTGAAATACTTAAAATGATAAATAATATCGTTGTATACGATTGAACGTAAACGTGAGTTTATATTATTAGGGTTTGTCAGCGAGAAGAAATAAACGGGAAAATTAGACTTCAAGAGTCTATGCAACCAACTCTACTCGAAAGTGAAAGTTGATTGCAGAAAAAGGTATGAACGCTTATGCGTACGAGTAAACAGGCAATAAGGCATTGTATAGGTAAAACGGAAGGTGGTAAGGTAAAAGGAATGTGCATAAAGCACGTAGCGACTAGGCGCCGCAGGACTCTATTTAAGCCCGCTGGGTGATGTTTTTCATAGTGGGAGCGCATCGGATGCTTGCCATCTAGCGGGCACTTTGAATACTTCAATCCCAAACAATCGTAGTAGATCAGTTAGTAGATCTATATTTAGCGATAAATAATATCGTCAATAATATTGTAGTGAAATGATATTATTTATCATTTTAAGTATTTTAAATATTTTGTCCAACACGCATTGCTTACTCGCATCGCTTGGGCTGATCGCACGTGCTTCTCGCATAGTGTAGACACGACCTAAGATCTTCAAAATATGTAGCCTCAGCACTTTTTTAAGGACAATTATGCCAAACTTATGGTTGATCTTGTAAATAAAACTTTTCCTATATTTCACAAGCTCTAATTTTACCATTTGCAAAATATTTTTTTATAAAAACGGCTATAACTTTGGCTCTAGTGGTCCTAGAAAAATCAGCAACTACGGATTTTAAAGGTCTAGGAACCATCTTTGTATCTATGTTACGTATACGTGTCAAAAATAATTATAAGATGGTAGAATTCATGTCAGTAGAGAGCCATTTTTGATTATTTTAGGTATCGAAAAATTAGATATTATAATGCTCGACAAAAAATTATTTTTTGACTTTTTCCTATGATAGGAAAAGAGTATAGTTAGATAACATCATATTCTAATGAAAAATACTTTTGTTAATGATTTTTAATTAAAATTCGGTTGACACTGTGACGATGAACACGGTTGATTTTCGCGATTTTTGATAAAAACGTCAACTTCAAAAGGCTGTATCTTAAAGTCTATTCAATCAATTTAGGTCCTCAAAAAAAGATATTAAAGGTCTCGCTGAGATAAAAAAAAATGAGACCTAGTCAGCTCAAAAATGTGGAACCAGTTACGAGATATAGAGGTTTAAAGATGATCTAAAAATGATGAAATGCAATGGCCATATCACAGATCGCCAATAAAACCTAAATCATCATTTCATATCAGTGTATTTTTTTTCTTAAAATTTGAAGAAAGACAAAATATGAGACCTCACTGACCTCATTTTGTTAAAATTTCAGCCTTTTAGAATTTTTTGAAAACTGGCTAAAAACAGGTCAAAATCAGGGTTTAAAAAAATTCCAGCAGGAATTAGGAATGAGATAAGGGGCTGAAATTTTGCACAAGCTATTTTTTTTATATGTACTTTCATAAAAAAAATCGTCGACAAAATCGACGACCCCCCCGCGCACACTTTTTAAAAAAAGTACAGGAACTACCCATATATATACATATATATATATATATATATATATACATATATATATACATATATATATATATATATATATATACACATATATATATACATAAATATATGAAACGCTAGTTATGCAGACACTTTCCGAAATTTAAATAGACTTATGCAGACAGAGACCGACTTATGCAGACGTCAGCATAAGTAGAGGGATTATTTCTTTAGTCACGCTAGACTTGTGCAGACACTTGTATAAACGGTACTACACTTATGCAGACAGGTCACGTGGTCTTATACATTGGTGTCAGCATAAGTCGATGTTCATATGATTATATATATATATATATATATATATATATATATATATATATATATATATATATATATATATATATATCTATATATATACAGTATCAATTATCTGTTACTTATTTCTGAGTTTGCATTCCACTTTCATCAAGGTCTCATTTTAAAAGTAACATTTTTTATCAAATTTTTAGCCTCTGTCGAGGGATATTAATCACGTCACAACCGCCTTAAGCATATTTTGTATGGTATTTTCTTACGTATAAATTAACAATATAATTGGCATCAATCTGGAAAAATTCTGAGCAATTCTACTTACAATTTGGAAACTTTTTCCCATTTAATGTGCTATAGAAAAAGTTTTTGAGTTAAAAAATCATGAAAATTGAAGATTTATGAAAAAATTCAAAATTTCAAATTTTCAATTAATTCTAACTTTTGAACGATTGAACATTTTGCTCTAAAACTCTAGGGTTGTGTTTTGGGGCTAATTTGGAACTAGTAAAAAAATTTTGAGCAATTTCAAAATTTTGACCTGTCACACTTGACATGAAGTTAGCCATATATAATTGTCTTATATAGTGTATCATAAGTACATTTTGAACTTCAAAAAGAGCAACTAAAAATTGCACGATTTATGTATTTTAGTGCTCAACTAGAACACTTTTTGATAAATAAAATCCACTTTAAAAAAAATTTGTACCTAAAACTTCATGACATTTTTTAAATAAACAATAAAAATTCATTGTTTATAGTAGTTTTTCACAATTTTTAAGCACGGCAATCGAAAGAGCGATCTTAAAAATGGTAGAAAAGATATGTTATGATAAAAAGATTTGATCATTTTATATTAATTCTATACAGCCAAACTTTTCATAAAAACTGTGCAATTCAGGCGTTAAGGATTAAATTCAGATTCACAAATATCATTATCAATCTTTTCAATCACGTTGCTTCCATTAAAATTAAACAAATTAATATTTATTATTTCAATATCTTTTTCATTGTAGAGCTTCATTTTCTTTTTAATTTCTAAACGGAAGTTTTCGTCTTTCTGGCACTCGGACAAATATTCTTCCGTAATGATGGTTCCTTTGTACTGGAAAATATCTTGAATTTTTTTTAAATGTTGTATTTTGTCCTTTAGATTATATACCATACAAACGAACATTTCATATGTTGGCTCAAAGAATATTAATCCTCCTACATCTTTAATATATTGCTTCGATAATAAAATTCCTCGTATTGTTCCATACTTCAAACTGGCTCTAGAATTATCTTTTTGGTGGTTCAACCCTTATAAAAATATCCTATAGAAAATCCTGTTGAAAATTCTATAGGTAATTGTGTAGGCATCCTGTAGAAATCCTATAGGAATCCTATAGGATACTCTATAGGCAGTCCTATATGAAATTCTATATAGAAGTTCTATAGGCAATTCTACGTGAATTTCGCGCTTTTCCTGCAGGAAATCCTACAACATTTTATAGAGGTTTAACATCTTATTTCGCGCTGTAACATCGCACATTGATCGCATCAATGGCAAACAGTCCTAGGTAAGGAGTTGCACCCGGAGACTGCCGTGTACGACTGCCAATGCCTTACCGATTTAGCCCAGTGAGCTCAGATATCAAAATCAGGGTAATCCTTGTCATATTGACTCTCCGTAAAGAGCCGTTCGAACGGTTGAATCTCACGGCTTTACATACCCTTGCGGTTCCAATGTGTTTATGAGAGTCCCGGCTGCTGTGCTGCACTGCGACATGCGGCAGAAGCTTGCTTCTAGAGAGCCTCATTTACGTATGTTCGCTGCTTTGCCGCTATGGGGTGCAGCAGTCGGGACTCTGATAAACACATTGGAACCGCGAGGGTATGTAAAGCTATGAGATTCAACCGTTCGAACGACTATTTACGGAGAGTCAATGTGACAAGAATTATCCTGATTTTGATATATGAGCTCACTGGGCTTAATGGGTAAGGCGCCCGCAGTCGTGCACGGCAGTCGCCAGGTGCAATTCCTTACCTAGGACTGTGTATTCTGCTGTACGATGTTACAGCGCTAAATAAAATGCTAAACCACTATAAAATGTTTTTACGAAAATACTTCGGAATTCCCTGCAGGATTTTCCATGTAAAATTGTCTACAGTTTTTCCTACAGAATTACTTACAGAATTTCCTATAGGAATTTCCTGCAGGCAAAGCGCGAAATTCACGTAGGATTTCCTATAGAACTTCCTATATAGGATTTCATATAGGATTGCCTATAGAGTATCCTATAGGATTCCTACTGGATTTCTCCGGGATGCCTACAGGATTTCCTATAGCATTTCCTACAGGATTTTCTATAGGATATTTTTATAAGGGAATTCACTCCATATACGTTCGAAAGGAGCATTCGAATTCGGCAACGCAAGAAAATTCAAAGTAAATTCTGCTATGTTTTTAAAAATGTATATTTTTCCTTCTTCCTTAACAATACTTTTAACATGAGCCCAAAAGATGTCTACATTTTCTTCTTCTTTTAAATATTTTGGTATATTATATGCTGGTAAATCGGACCATTCCTTGTTGATTTGTATCATCAAGGCGCCATCGTGATTATTAGTCAATAATGGAAGTTCATAGAAAAGCAAGTCTAAATTTTGATATACACCTTCATGGTAGTGCTGATTTAAGGGGGCTAGACATCTTTTTTCTCTGAAATAAGAAGTCACATTTTAATACATAAATGTAAACTAATTATTTCATACTTTTTACATATAAAAGTGGGTATATTTACCTTACCTTAAAACTTTCTCCGATGGGCCTTTTATATAGTCCAGAACCATAGTCATCGATGAAACAAGTTTTTTCACTAACCGTAACCTTTGAAATTTTCCTGTGGATGGATTGACTCCAGATTTAAACTAAATTACTCCTGAATAGTATAATTCTCATATGAGTGTAGGGATTTAGGATTAAATGTCGGAAAAAATTTTTACATCAGAAAAATTATGAAAAAATATAAAAAATTTAAAAATATTAAAAAAAAAACTCTTGAAAAACAGCACAAATTTTTTTTTCTCATTAGATCAAAAATCCCTACACTCATATGAGAATTATACTATTCAGGATTAATTTAGTTCAAATCTGGAGTCAATCCATCCACAGGAAAATTTCAAAGCTTACGGTTAGTGAAAAAACTTGTTTCATCGATGACTATGGTTCTGGACCATATAAAAGGCCCATCGGAGAAAGTTTTAAGATAAGGTAAATATACCCACTTTTATATGTAAAAAGTATGAAATAGTTAGTTTACATTTATGTATTAAAATGTGACTTCTTATTTCAGAGAAAAAAGGTGTCTAGCCCCCTTAACGTATCTTGTGAATGAAAGCAACTCAAATATTTTATCAAATAAACAGAAATATTATCATATCTTTGTTTTAATTTAGAACAGAGCTCTGATAGAAACTGTTGACACACTTTTAAAAACATTATCTTGTCATTTTCATCTAAAACTTTATTAAATTGTTCAACAACGTTTTTTTCCAATGTCATTTCATTCAAAGATTTAAACTTTTCGCTATTTTTTGGATCTACTTCACTTAAATTTATAGACGATATATAATCGTCTTTCAGATACTGTGATAAAAGATCGAAGTACAGTTTTCTTTCGATACTGTTATCAACGTTAACGTTCGGCTTTTGTGATTGCAGCTTTATGTTTACCTTCTGCAATTATAAATACACTGAATGTAAAAATAAATGATACAATTTATTGATTGGACTAATTAAATAGTCTAGCAAAGGTTTTGCTGCTGCCAATTGATCACCTTCTAGACATTCGCTTTCAAAATATTGTATTAAAACTGTCCATCTGCTAAGAATGCGATCCATGCTTGGAAATATGATAGCCATCTTGTGTTTGCTGATTTTAAAATCTTCAAAGCAGTACTTTAGATTTTAATATACGTATTATGACCACCCTCCATTATTTGAAACATATAAAAATTGGATGATAGGGAGGGTCAACCCTTCAAAAATAAACAAAACACAACACTTCACATTCTATATTCCACGTTTCGCTGATCCTTGTTGTCAGCCTCATCAGGGAACTGTTTATTGAAAAAATTCGGCTATAAATACAATTATAAATATCGTTGTCACAAGCGCTTTTTAAATGAACAACATTGAAAGATAAAACTTACAAAACTAATCTCAACAACATGTCAACCAGATAATTATCAAATTATTTAGTAGTAACTAAATAATTTTGACAACTAGTAATTTTGACAATGTAGTTGTTACTACTAAATAATTTGATAATTATCTGGTTGACATGTTGTTGAGATTAGTTTTGTAAGTTTTATCTTTCAATGTTGTTCATTTAAAAAGCGCTTGTGACAACGATATTTATAATTGCATTTATATCTGAATTTTTTCAATAAACAGTTCCCTGATGAGGCTGACAACAAGGATCAGCGAAACGTTGGAATATAGAATGTGAAGTGTTGTGTTTTGTTTATTTTTGAAAGGTTGACCGTCCCTATCGTCCAATTTTTATATGTTTCACTTTAGATTTTATTTGAAGAATATCAAATCTATAAAGGCGTTTTGAGCTATGCGCAAAATAATTGTGTAATTGATGGACTATTTGATAGTAAATAGAAGGCATGATCTTTAAAGGATCCTGTGCGCATAAGTGCTGAATGTGAGTGCTACATTTAACTATTCTTATACCAGGAATTGTTTTCATCAATTTGGTAGATACTGAACTACGATTTCCCATCATAAGATTACAGGTATCAGAACAAAAGGCAAAAATATTATTTAATGGTACATTATCAGCATTAAAAGTAGATATAACTTTATCTACTATTGTCTGCGCATTAACCTTGTGATTTTCATCGCTGTCAAAGGCCGGTACTATTTCCCATAAACTATCGTGTTTGCGACCAATGTGATCATCAAAATAACGAACAACTATGCACAACAATTGCTGATTGCTAACGTATGTGCTTTCATCGATTAATACACAGAATTTTGTTATTTTTAAAATGTCAGCCAATCTTTTTTTATGTGCAGGTGTTATGACGTTAGCTAATATAAAAGAACTTTACCTCTATGGAAACTAGTTTCTTAAGAACCTGTGAGTCGAAAAACGAGTTTTTCAAAAATGGTAGAATTCGATCAATAAAAAGAAATGGTATTTGGGTATCAACCACCATAATAGATGACTTAATTTCTGAAATTGCTTTCTGGAAATCAAATTCGTCAAAAATATCAAGAGTACCTGCATTAAACCTGTATTTAAAAGTTTGACCATGCTCGTCTAAAGTACTTTTTCTAGCGGTCAAAAAAATGTTACACGTCGTACATTTTATTTTAAGGCAATCATGTGGTACAGGTTGTAGCCAATTATGAAGATACTGCCACTCTGATTTATATTTACGCACATACTTTAACGCCGTTGCATTGATATTTGATTGTTCTGTTTCGTTAACAAGATCTTCAAATTCATATTCTGGAAGTTCTTTTTCCGTAACTTGAGTAGGCAGTGCATTATTGCATTCGTTTTCAACAACTTTACTAGATGGTATATCTTTACATTCATTTTCTTGACATTCTTTTTCCGTAACTTCAGGACTAGGTACACTTGCACTTGATACCATTATTGTCGATAATTCGAGACTATTTTCGGTAACTTTAGGACTAGTTACACTTACACTTGATTCCTTTATTGTTGATAATTCAGGACTATTTACAATCTCAATTTCTCTATTATCGGTTCTTAAATATGATGCAACTCTTACTTTATGTACTGAATTTTCCCTCGCATGTCATGATAATATATCCTCTTTAGGAGTTGAATCTTTTTCACAAAATTTACAGTAGGCTTTATCAGAAGTCAAAGGATTTTCGCACAGCCATAAAGAGAGCAATGGGTTCTTTTCCCAATGATGTCGATATTTTCGACTCATTATTCATACATTTAATAAAATGTATGAAGGTGCATATATGAACACATTAATAGGTGTAAAACCGCAAACGAATAGGCGCAAAGCAGCACAATGATAGGCGCAAAGCAGCACAAAAGTTAAAAAAGAAAAAAACAAAATAAACTTACCTTCCGTAATTTTTGTAGGATGATGATATCCCCTCTTTTCTGTTACGCTGTATAAAATTGTTAAAAAGGTATTAGAAGTATTAAAGCTTGAATGTGCCCAAAATTTGTAAATGATTTAAAATAAACCACCGCCTGGATTATACGATTCATGTAATAAGAATTAAATTTCTTTAAGACATAAATTAATAAATATTTTAAATAACAAGTATTTATACAGTATTTAACAAAGTTCAAGTAATGTAGACATCTCATTTCGAACAAAGTACCTTTCTAACATCTATAATTAAATCACAGTATGCTTCACCGAAAACAAAAAAAAAATTTATCTCTGACATTGTATTATTTATAGATGGTAAAAATTGTAAATATCTCACTTATGTGGGTGTTACATTCTACTTTACTCGACAAACTCAAATTTATCAGGGGAAAATGTAAAACTTCTTAATATAAAAAAAGAATGTCGATTTCAGTCTTCAACAAATTTAGTTTCTTTGTTTAATCCAGTAATAAATTGTTTTATTTTCTTCAACAAATTTAGTTGCTTCTCCAGTCGTTTCCGACAAACATGTGATCTGCTAGGTTAATATTAAGCTAGCAGACCATGCTCCAGTATCTTTGCAAGTTTTTGCATTAGCGACTTCGGAGGGGTATATTTTGTTGCTTATTTGTTACTACAAGATGGCCGAAGCCGAAAATCAGGAAATACCTTCAGCGACTTATTTCCAGAGCACGCCCCCTCGCCAATGACTTGAAGGATAGGAAAAAATGGACTATTTGATTAAACAATGAAGTAGTATTTTGTTGCTAATTTTTTGCTGATCCCGATTTCATTTTTTAAGGGAGTTAGTTCTCTCGATACCCAACTAGTCAACATGAGGGCTAGTTATATATTTGTTAATTTACAAATTAAATGCTGTTGAAGAAAGCATTACAAATACCGGTAAACTAAATCATAATTATATATTCAAACAAAAAAATTATTATTTTATTTTTTTCCATAAATAAACTTTCGTCAATAAGTTGTGAGGTTGGCAAAACTGCTCACCACTAACGTAATATGGCTGTACATGTTGCAAAGTAATTCGTATCAAACTCTTTTCGCGCCTCATATTTGTTTACTTTGTGTAGTTCTCGTAAATTACTCTAGATGACGCTATGACTACATTTTTGTAGAATAAAATTATAAATTATATTATAAAATAATAATTGAAGTGAAATAGAATTAATAAACTTCAGTTTTGCAAATTATCTAATTGTATTATATGATATAAATTAACCAAAACGATATAATAGCAATGAATTGCATTCATAACCTCAAAAAGTAAATTAGATTGTATTTAAATTATATATATTATTATTGTACGAAAATATTTGACTAGGCAGGAAATAAATAAATAACAATTTTAATAATTATTTATTACATTTTATTCATGTGTTCATTTTGCAGGTGTTGTTTCTGATAGTTTTAACAGAAATTTCAACGCGACCCATTGTTATTATTGAACAATTTTCAGATGAAACCAAAGCTTATCAACAAATTTGTATTATGCGTTATAATAACTACTAATTTATAAAAGTTTAAACAATTATTTTCCGCATAATTTTCTAGAAATATGGGTGTGCAACATTTTTAGGCACGACCTCTTCTCGGGATAGCTTTATATATTCGTGAGGGCGAGAATTGTAGCACTTCAAATTCTAAAAATTTAAAACATAATCTAAAACTAATTAAAACATGTCTTTTTTACATTGAAATTTTTTTTCTCCGAACAATATTTAGCAATACAATAGCGAAAAAACTTTTTTGCTACTACTTTACAGGATTTCACTTTACACAAAAATGTAAAATGTTATTGAATATTTTTTTCTACGATCAATTCCTGACGAGTTAAACTCATAAAAACGATTTCTAACGCCTTGATATACATAAAATGGACGATTTTCGACTATAACTTGACAGGATTTAACTTTACACAAATATGATAAATGTAAAATTGTAGATTATAATAAAACAAAACTTTTTCTTATTTAACATTTTTATGTACAATCAATTCCTGATGACCTAAACCTATAAACACGATTTTTAACAGCCAATTTTCACTTATTATTTAACAGAATTCGATTTGTCATAAATATTGAATACAATAGCTATAAATAAGATCGGAAAAATCAATAAAATATTCCAAAGATCATATAATTATAATAATTTAATTACAAAATATAAAACATAAATTGACGTTAAACTAAAAGATTCAAAATTACGTAATATTATATAAGTACATATTAAAGTAATATTATATTTACGAAAAACAAATTGTGTAATGTATGTGCTGTGAAGGGGATGCCTTTACTCACATACATCATAACAAATTACTTATGTTCACTGATTTTTCAAATTTATTTTCTAACAGGTTCAGCACGGCATGAGTTAAATATGACTTATGAAATCTGCCATACTTTAAATTGCTGTAGAAGAAAAAACTGAAAATTTCTTAGATTCTTTTTTACTCTTTGTAAACTTAATGTATTTTTTTCTTATACATTATCCGTACTAAACCTGTTAAAATACATATTTTCTCTAATATTCGAGCAGAGGCACATTCGTTGAAGTAAACAGGTTGTGCCTGGGCTTTAATAATTTGAAAAATACAAAAATTGATTGAGAAATATAAAAAATTAAATAGAGAAATCTTTAATTAAATAAGGTCTCCCACGGCAAATTGTCATATACAAAGAATGTAATATACTACCTGACACTGTCAATCTTAGAAAACCATTAGATAGGTAAGTCTCGCTGGAAAGTCTACGAAATACATAATAATGTATTTTAATACAACAGACACTCTGAAGCGAGTTCTTACACCCTGACGAAACTTAGAAATTAACCAGCGGACCTTATCTTACCAGTGACAACTACCTACCCGTATTGCATTTAACCACACACACAACACTTTTACCCCAGTTCCTAATTACCTATCCCCTCATATTCTAAAGCACTGACACACAAAGATTACTGATAGAGCTGCAGAAGCATCAAAGTGGGGCTGGATGCCCCAGGCTGGCGCTACTCCATGGATTCCAGTCTTCTTAGGATCATCAAACTAGCAGCCATCCGCTAGGTCAGTAGCTACACCATCTGGAAGGGAAGAACTGGCAGAGACCTTCAATTATCATCACTATCTGGGACAGCTACAGCAGAGAAGTTGACACAGCACAAGCAGCAGATCAGCTGATTATCTGGTGGCCAAGCGAGGAGGGTTGAGCACCTAATAGTTACATATCACTAATAAATAGTTGACACAGGAAAACATCACCATATGGAAGGAGAGTCTGCAGAAATGATTGTTGTTCACTTCCCTTGGTGCACCAGCTACCTGAACAAAAAGAAGTATCCTCAGCCCACCTATCAAAGAGGTTAGGAACATAAAAAGGCTTACCAAATCCGCTCTCGTCATCGACTCTGCTGCTTCACTGTCTCCGAGGCACCACCACCAACCGAGGGACACGGCGAGGGAAAAGATGTTCACTGGAACCTCGCACTTCAACAGCCGCTGTTATCGTCGAGAACACCAGGAGCCGGGCGACGCGCGACATGATTGTATAGAATAAGTATCACAATCACATGCACGCACATAGTCGGGCTGTGCTGTGGCAATAGTACTTCGCGCGGCCGCTTATGCACGCGGCATCAATGTCAAGGCCCGGTGTCCGAAAAGAATATAGCCAGTTAATAGCCAGATTATCCCCCTCTCTCCCTTTCACCGTATTAGAGTGCGTGCGTGCGTGCTTGCGGGCGTGTGTGTGTATGTGTGTGGGTGCGTGCGTGTGTGTGTAGGTGCGCGCCGCTAGTAATTTTTCGAAATTGAGATTGTAGTGCTCGTAGTAGGTATAAATTCGTCAGGATACGAGAGCGGCTGTACTTTCTTTAGATAGGGTATTTATTAATATTCCATCGGGAGCATTGAAGTTTTTCATTTCATTCGCCCTAGCTCACTTCTCTATATCTCGCAGCTCCACTGCTGGTTACAATTAATGTACTTTTTACCAAGTTATAAAATATGATAAATTATTTCAATATACATAGCTAGGAAAGGAACATAATCGATTTATTTAGGTGAGACTGTATAATTTATTTACATTAAGTTTTTATAAGTATTAAAAATGTTGCAATTTCCGCACCGATGAAAATACAAGATTCTACTGTGCGATCGTACCTATAAAATCGTCGGATGAGAGGTGAAAGGAGACAGCTCGGCTGAGCGCTAAGAAACCAGACAACTTGGCCGAGCGCTAAGAAACCAGACAACTCGGTCGAGAGCTAACAGCCTTCCACACCCGTATCATAATGTACTAATAGAGTATTAAAAATTGGACATTGCTGAATGGGTACTTAATTTTTTGCATATAGCAATACAAAATTCACAAAATGTGAAAAGTCAGTATAAATTAAATGCCAAGAATAAAGTTATTTGTCATCTGCGCTATGCGTTTCTTACGCTGACCGTATCGCTGCCACATTCTAGATTATTCCATTATTACCCGATAGTAAACTTTTGCCCTAACCGAACAATTTACAAAAAATATACTCTATAAGAGAAAAATACTCAAAAAGTTACTATATAGTATTAAAAATCAAATCTCGCTGAATGGGAATTTAATTTTTGACACAAAAACACGAAATTCTCAAAAATTTAAAGGTTGAATTATAGAGTGAAATGCTAAGAATGCAGTTATTTGTCTTACGCGCTATGCGTTCCTTACGCCGCCCGTATCACTACTACGTTCTAGAGCCTACAGAGGCTGCAGCCGCTCACTTGCTCGGCGGCTGCAGCCCCCGTAGGCTATAGAGCGCTGCCAGCGCGAAAGCTTATCTTGCAGCAGATAATCGTGTCAATGGACATTAGGTATAGTACCTAATAAATATCATTACTCGAAAGTAAACTTTTGCGCTAGACTAACAATTTTCAAAAAATATACTCTACAACTGAAAAATACTGAAAAAGTCACTATACAGTATTAAAAATCAAAACTCGCTGAATGGGAACTTAATTTTTGGCACAGAAAAACACGAAATTCGCAAAAATTTAAAGGTCATTATAGAGTGAAATGCTAAGAATGCAGTTATTTATCTTATGTGAGATGCGTTCCTTACGCCGACCGTATCTCTACAACGTTCTAGAGCCTACAGAGGCTGCAGCCGCCGAGCGAGCGAGCGACTGCAGCCTCTGTAGGCTATAGAGCGCTACCGACGTGAGAGCTTGCAGCAGATGCTCGTGTCAATGAACTTTGGGTGTAGTACCTAGTAAATATGATTACCCGGCAGTAAAGTTTTGCACTAGACTAACAATTTTTAAAAATATACTCTATAAGTGAAAAATACTGAAAAAGTCCCGATACAGTAATAAAAATGAAACCGTGCTGAATTGGTACTTAACTTTTGGCATAGCAACACAAAATTTACAAAAATTGCAAATTTATTATAGAGTGAAATGATAAGAACAACGATATATTTCTTAGACGCACTCAGTGTCTCAGAAAGGCCGTATCATTACACCGTGTCATAGAACCTACGCGCAGTACATGTTCCTGTCAAGGGACTTTGGATGTAATGATAAATACAATGAACCGACAGTGAACTTTTGAGCTAAACTAACGATTTCCAAAAAATATACTCTACAACTGAAAAATACTGAATAAGTCACTATACAATATTAAAAATCAAACCTCGCTGAGTGGGAACTTAATTTTTGGTACAAAAACACGAAATTCACAGAAATTGAAAGGCCATTATAGAGTGAAATGCTAAGAATACAGTTATTTATCTTATGCGCTATGCGTTCCTTACACAGACCATATCACTACAACGTTCTAGAGCCTACGCCGAGCGAGCGAGCGGCCGCAGCCCAACTGCGCCAGAACTCTTATAGTATTTTCGAGTCAAACATAGAATTCTACGAAGCCGGTTAACCCAACTGCGCCAGAACTCTCATAGTATTTTCGAGTCAAACATAGAATTCTACAAAGCCCGTTAACCCTACTGAGCCAGAAGTCCTCCTAAACCAGAAGCCTCCCCACATTTTCGAGCTCAACTCATCGCGAGCTCTCGATGAGCTAGCGCATATTTAAAATTAATGACTACTTTAGTCTTTTATACTTATCACGTTCGGGTAGAGAATTCGTATTCGTGGTATACTTTTGAGAATATTCTTTCCATTTCGAATCCTCCTTTTTCTCTTGCTTAGAATCAAGAAGAGGAGTATAAACGCTTGAGCTTGTGTTTTGTCCCATCTTGTTCGACGGCAGGGACACGAATAAAGCCCCTACTCCCAATCCACAGACGTCTCGCACATTTCGTAGAATTTTTTCAGAAGTTTGGCGTTATGAAGTGCACAGCTGGTTTTGTAGGCACCCTCGTGGTTCGGACAAACTGTGACAAGCTTGATCTTGTCCAACGGTGGAAAACCCATTTCCATTACATCGTGAACGTTCGAGCCATTTTTTCTTAATGGAACCCATAACGAGCACCTGACTAGCATCATGCAAACATTCTCGGAGAACACTTCCGATGTCTGTATAGGGACGATCACCTGACTTCCAAGAAATACCGTGATAGAACTTCTTCAGCCAAGTATTTTCTCCCTTATACTTATCGGTGAGTCGTTTCCAAGGAAAAGGTTCCTTGAATAAAAAGACTAGAGGTTGATCGTCATCATCCAGCGAAACTATTGCCAGTTCTTTCAAAACGAAATCATTACCAGGCTGTTTGAAGCCCTGCATATCAACGATGTATTTCATTTTTACACAAGCTTCTTCACGTCACCACCGACAGAACTATACTGAACGATACGGTCGTGTAGAATAAGACAATATGCGGAGGTTCCAGCTGCAAAATTATTTCTTGATTCAAATTCTAAACGCACGTCCACGGGAGCGTTTTTCAAAGATTCGTTTTGTTTGGAACAATCGATCACTATCAAAGGTAAGTATTTTATAAAATCTATTTTATTCAAAAGAGGTTCAGGATTTTTTTCGTAATAAGCCCTCTAAAAATTTGCATACATATCATACAGTACAGCATACTGGTTACGATCTATATCTAAATTTAAATTTCCATACGGGTAACATTGTGAATTTAAAAAGAGTTTAACATTAGTTACATGGCAATGATTGAACTGACTCGCGTTTACCTGCCTCCGAGATTTTCTATTCGTTTGAAAAGCAAGAATAATGAAGCGTGGTTTTTCCAACTGATTGGATGTCTTCACAGTCCAAACGTGTTTAGGAGAAAATGGAAGGAGGGGATATTCGTAGAATTCCCAAATGCGGTAGCTCATAACCACAGGTTCGTTTTTCTCGATATAATTGAATAGAGGAATCTTTCGCTTATCGGAGAGAAATATGTATGGCATCAACCACTCTATCTTCGTGAGCTCAACTTTAAATTCTTCATAAGTATTGTCTGGTCCTGCTGTCTGTATGATGGCATTTTGATATCATTTCTCGATCTAGTGAGTATGAGTTCATGCTTAACATTTACTAAAATTTTTCTATAATCTTCGGCAAATCCAAGAATCATACAGAGAGGTATAGAAAGGTCGAAGTAACCATCATCGTTGGTAAGTTTTTGCGTTTCTTCTACATCGAGCCAGCCAGCGTTCTCGATGACCAATTTTTGACTAGGATTGAGAGAAACCCAACCTTTCATGAGAGTAGTTAACCCTACATTTTTACATTTATCAATTTCAATGGCATTTATCTCGTATCTGATTTCTTCAAACATATGACAGATGGCGTTGTTGACTAACATAGAACGTTCGAGTGGCGTACCGTCCGGTTTAACTAATTTACCACATACATGTAGTGAACTTCATGATGGTAGAAGACATAAATCTTGATGTTGAATGGCGATGCGAATTTCATCGCGGTTTCCAAACGATGACGTGGTGTAGGGCTGATGTTCATGAAGTTGGTAGTGAGCCATTGACTCATCAAATGTTACAGGTGACTGAATGTTTAGAATTTCTTTCATCTTTTTGTAGACAACAGAAAAAAATACAAGTTATTTTCCACCAGCGACGACTCTTAGACCGAGACTTTTCAGGAACTGAATGTTTTGCCGTGTTAGCGCTCTGTTTGCTCGCGGACGACTGATGGTCTGTCGACATGCTGACTTCTTTATATAGCCCCTACCAACCTTGCTGTTGTAAACGATCCCCATCACACTTGTTTGATGTGAAGTCTGATTGTGATTACTTCTCCTCGAAAATTAACTAAACATCCGTCTTGATCGACTATGCGTATTTGTAAGTGATCTATGCTTTTAACTGTAACTGGAAGGTAAATGACCTGTGAGGGTACTTCGACGATCTTGTATCCTGGTGGTACTGCCGGAAAGAATTAGAGCCGTTTATATATGCGCCTGAAGTAATATTACACTCGACTCGCAATGCGTTGATCTTGAGGATAGTTACAGGCAAATCTGAATTATGTATGAAATTAGCTTCTAGAACGCGTTTGGTGAAGCCAAGTAGTTGACCAATAGAGTCTTGAGGACGAAAATCAATAGAATGACTACAGTTAATAACACTACGAAGTGTATTGTTGTTTGGCTTCAGACTGAATGAAATGCCTTTGGATGCTAAAGTTTCACGGAGAGAATTTGCTATATACTCTATCTCGTAACTACCAGTTGGTAAAAAGAATTCTTCTTTACCCACGTAAAACTTATTATTGCCTGTATCGATATTTGGTATAGAATTGAAGGTTAAAAGTTCAACTAAACCGAGAACGTAATTTTTGTTTGATGAAAGTTCAATAGGTGGAAAATACTGTACTTCGAGAACTGATGAATTACCGGAGAGACTTAACGTCAATGTATTCTCCATGACTATTCAATGTAGAATGATTAAACTATCATTGCACTCACCTTTATATAGTCCGACCTAACTTATTACACAAGAACTTGAGGCAGAGATGACCACAGTTGAATGTATTGTAATCTTGATATCTCTCGTGATTATATTTAACCTCATTCACACGTAGATACCGCATTAAATCAATAGGTGGTTGAAGATCTCCAAAACTATCAAAGTAAAGTACATTGTCTCCATGTTTTCGAGATGCTACCCAATGCGTTCCAGGTCCATCTTTATCATCTAAATTTACAATGGCTGATTCCCGATTATAAGGCCCGCTTGCAGGTAAGGCATTTCGCATAAAGACTCCACGAAAATATGGGATTTTTAGAATTTTAGCATACTTAATTAGATCGAGATCTGTGAAAGCTCTTTGTGGTAATCTTAGTTCGGGGTTCTTTTTTTTTTCTTCAACCTTAATTTTTTTTTATTACCGGCTATACGAAGACCTGCACCTGTTTTATATGGTTTCAGAAAGAGACCCTTTCCCAATGCTATTTCTTCCATTTTCATGTTATGTCTCTGATTCTCTTCTAATTGCTTTTTAGCTGTACTCGCATCATTAACCGATTTTGCTATGCCAGCAGCACCACCAGCCATAGCCCCAACAGCACTCAGGCCAGCAAATATTGGTACGAGAAACGGTAGGAAACCACCTACTTTTGAGGGTACCGGTAAAACCCGTGGAATGATAATTTTACGTTTTCCACCTGTTTTTTTGACAGCAGAACGAGCACCTTTCAAAGCAGAGAGAATTACCTTACGAGCAGAGTTACTTTTAACCATTGATTTTGAAGCAGCTTTTATTATCTTGTTCAGCATCGTTGGCTGCTTTCTCTCCACGCCCATTCCGAGTTTTGATGTGGCTTTCATAATATTTGTAATTGCGTAAGCAGCTACTTTCTCACCAATACTTGAATCTTTAGCCTTAACTCTCTGCCACGCCTTATCTGCTAAAACTCTATCCGCGTTGTTTCTAGACTCAATGTTTTCTCTGTTCTGAGAAGAAGTTATGTTGTGCTCTTGACAAGCTCTATTGAGTAGATTGATACCTTTATCACCTCGAGCTAAACGTTTTGCTAACTTAGTACCTGGTCCGCAGTACCGATATCCTAGTAAATGAAGTTCTATTGGAAGACTGTTGAGAATTTTATTGATCAAACCGCGACCTCGACGTCGTCTGTATACGATCATCACACCACGAAGGTTCGATGAAGAATGAACCCCGCGAGTATAAAAGCGCTCTATTTATAGTTGAACGATCAGTTGCGATCGAGACCTCGTACTGTACACATGAATTTCAAGGAACACTCTGTTCAACTTCCGGTATTTAATTTTGATAATATCATGGAGCAAGAAAAAAAGACAAAGCGGCATGGAGACTTACTTCCAAGCAGTATTAGAGCTGTATTTTATGGACCGTCAAATTGTGAAAAAACCAATAGTTTGCTTGCACTCATTACACATCCCAATGGTGTTAGATTTGAGAATGTTTATACATATTCAAAGTCTTTGAATCAACCGAAGTATAAATTTCTTCAGAAACTTATAAAACCATTAGAGGGCGTGCAGTATTTCCCCTACAGCTAACACGATGAGGTTATAGCTCCTGAAAATGCTCTTCCGAACTCTATCATTATATTAGACGACATAGCTTGTGAAAAACAAATCCATGTTGAAGCATTTTTCTGCATGGGTAGACATAATGTAGATTGTTTTTATCTTTGTCAGTCATATGCTCACATTCCAAAGCATCTCGTCAGGGATAATGTAAATCTTTTGGTAATTTTTCGGCAACATGATGTTAATTTAAAACACCTGTATGAAGATCATGTTAATTCTGATATGACTTATACACAGTTTAAAGATTTATGTGTCAAATGCTGGAGAGATGAGAAATATGGATTTGTAATGATTGACAAGGATAGTCCAATCAATGGAGGAAGATATCGTAAGGGCTTTGACTTTTTTGCTATAAATATGGGCGACACATAGTCTTTCATTCACAGTCTACAACTGAACGTTGAAGCGTCAACATGGCAGAATTCACTCGAAAAAAGGATATACTTCATGAACTTGTAAAAGCTCGCAATGCAGTTAAACGTAAATATAATTTGTTGAAGTATGGAAAAGATACTTTTGAGAAAACAATGGAAGATACTTTCAAACCAATCGTTGAGCCGCTCGAGAAGCTCATAGCCAAAAAGTCCAAAGAAGCATTGGGTAGAGCTGTTAAACATGATGAAAAGTATAATAGATCTATCAAACGCGATGAAGAGCATGATGAAAAGTATAATAAATCTATCAAACGCGATGAAGAGCATGATGAAAAGTATAATAAATCTATCAAACGCGATGAAGAGCATGATGAAAAGTATAATAAATCTATCAAACGCGATGAAGAGCATGATGATGATATATAAGAGCAGGATGATACATTGCAAGCAGCCGGCACGTCTTTTGAATCAGCTACGAGCAATGATGGTTATGATGATGAAAGCAATAATAAATATTTACAAATGCTCAGTCAAGATCAAAACGTAGACAAAATTTATGGTGTACGTAACGAAAATGGGCGATTCATGATTGGTAATTCCCCTATAAACTTGGAGGGTAGCGATATCAAGGTGAATGGGGTGAAGTATACGAAAACTCATGAATTACTCGAATTACTCATTATGAAACAGCCCAGTGAAAGCCAGATCACTACTACTGATATTATACTTGAAGTATCGTCAGCACATAAGAAACGCTATGACAGTAATGAAAAGATTCGTTTTCACAACAGCAACAAATTCAAATACATCATTGCTCCCATGTTTGAATATTCGAAACAAGGTGCTGGTGTATTACCACGATATAAGTTGGCAAGAATCAATACCAGTATGGATTATGTGTATTAGGACGATCCCAACGAGCTGGTGGAACGTTTGAGATTACTCATAGCTGAACAATCAGCTGGCAATCCCAGCCACGTTAATGAGATTTACTCGATAATTGAGGAATTGCGAGAGGGAGGGTATATATATTAGATGAACCTTCTCTTTCTTCTCAGTATCATAATGAGTGTCGACGTGTTCGGACGAAATCTAAAAGAAAGAGAGGGCATTAGAGGACCTCCAGGAGTAGGATATAAAATCACATCCGATGGACAATTCGATCTTGAAAATAAGAGATTATGTAATGTAGGAGCACCCGATGATCTACAAGATGCAGTCAATGTGCAATCATTACAGCGTATAGTGGATGGAGAAGTTACGAAAGTTATAAATATTATAAATGGATTGAGAAATGATTTCAATAATTTAGATGAAATAGTCGAAGTTCATCGAGATGAATTAAATATAAAAATTGCTGATCTTGAGAGGGAAATCGAGAGTATAAAAGTGATGGTACTTCAATTGTCACATAGCAGTAATTCGCTAGACACCAATGAGTCAACATCGAAGCATGGATGATCGAAAGAAAGTAGTAGTAGAAGAGTTGCATAAACCTGCTCGAAGAAACTATCAACGACGAAAGTTCGATATGCGAGGCATAGATGAAACTTGGCAAGCTGATTTAGTTGAAATGCAGCCTTATGCTCGAGAGAACAAGGACTACAGATATATGCTCACTGTAATAGATATATTTTCCAAGTACGCTTGGGCTGTACCGGTTAAGAGAAAATCCGCAGACAACGTTACAGCAGCGATGAAATTAGTTCTGTCTCAAGGTCGAGTACCAAAAAATTTACAGACAGATAGAGGTAACGAATTTTATAATTCAAGCTTTCAAAATTTGATGAATCAGTATAAGATTAACCTGTACTCCACATACAGCAACTTAAAAGCATCTATTTGTGAGAGATTTAATCGAACGCTGAAAAACAAGATGTGGATGGAATTTAGTTTACGTGGAAATTTTAAGTGGCTTGACATCTTACCTGATTTGCTTACTGCTTACAATAAAAGGAAACATAGAACTATACATATGAAACCAAAAGATGTTACAACAGTCAACGAAGCGCAGGTTCTGACACAATATTCCAGCAAATCTCAACCTGTAAAAAAACAAAAATTTAAAGTTAATGATAGAGTACGTATAAGTAGATTAAAGCAAGTATTTGAGAAAGGATATACGCCCAATTGGTCGACTGAGATATTTACAATAGTTAAAGTATCAAAAACAAATCCTGTTACTTACCATTTAAAAGATTATCAAAATCAACCGGTTTCAGGTTGCTTCTATGAACAAGAACTTCTGAAAGTGAAATATCCAGATATTTATCTCATAGAAAAAGTGATCAAGAAACGTGGTAATCAAGTTTACGTAAAGTGGCTTGGTTTCGACAGTTCTCACAACAGCTGGATAAACAAGAAAGACATATAATTTGTTTAATAATAATTAAAATAAAGAAAAAGTGGTGAGAGCTCCAACCAACACTCTCTACCTATGAGGAACAACCAAACATTTTTCCCCTCCGTAAACTTTCTCTTTATTTTTTTTTTTTTTTATTAAATTTGTTTTACAACTTTATTATTTTACATTATAAAGTTATTAATTAAATTACAATGTTAATAATTTATTTACATATTTAAACTTTACGAAATTCAAAATTTTGTTCGCCTTGATACATTAAAAATAGTGTATACTTATTAGCCCTTTCGGCAAGTTCATCGAACAAATTCCCATTCTTCTCGAGGGCCTTAGAAACTCGATTGGGGAGGAAGACTTGGAACTCTCCATGGATGACAACAACGGCCTTCAATCCGTACTTGGTGCTGACCTGCTTGATCTCTGTAACTATGTACATTTCACCCTTCTCTAATTCGGACAGATTCTTCTTTGGAAGATAGGTATTTGAGCAGATACGATTTAACATGGCAAAGTCCATTCTGAAACAGAGAAGAATATTAACTATTTTCAAAGAATATTACAAGTCAATAAATGAAATACTTACCTTTAAGTGTCTGGAGTTGTTCAAAGTCTAAGTCTCTTGCTGGGAGGCTCTCCGTTCTCAGGCTCGTCGAGTGAACGAATGTGCTGACTGCTCGACGCGCGCTCCTTATGTAGGTCTCCGTCGGCTTCCCCCTCTCCATTACTCTCACTCGTAATTGGCGTTTCCACCTCCATCTCCTCCAGCTGTATCAAATTTTCTAGAAGTTCTCGGTCCTCCTCCTCATCGAAGATTCCATAGTGTCCCCAAGGAAGTGTATCCGTACTTTTCATAAGGAGATGACGTTTATCATCATGTGGGCTTAGAGCAACCTTCTTCTCTTTCTCGGTTCGAACGATGTGATTCTTAGAACCTATATTATTCTGTTGACAGATCACCGTTAACTCGTTGAAAAGACAGTCTCGATAGTTATCGAAAGTGATACTTGTTTTCACAACAGTTGATTTGACTCCCTTGGCTTTTTTAATAGGTTTATCGTTTTGTATGAGGACGCTATACATTTTGCTTCGAAGTCCGATGAATTCAGTCATAATGTTACCGTTACATTCATCCTTCGTTAATCCTATGACTTTCTTATTCTTACGAGGTAGTTCAAACTGATTATTTTTAGGATAATCTGAAGTATCAAACTTGTTGATATCCTCCTTCATAATCTCGTACATGTTAACTCCTCGAATTTCATATATCAGACTATCTGTGTCAGTGTAGAGAAGTTTGCTATTTTTACCCACTCGTTGTCTCATATATGAAGAATGAAAATCATAAATGAGAGTTTTAAAGATATCGAGAACGCTAAGACCGACATAAATCGGCTTTCTGATTGTAATCTCAGTTCGAGCGAGTTGTATGGCAACTAAGTTTTCATCAAAGATCGAGCGGCTATGGAAATTGGGTTTAGCGATCAATACCTCCGCCCCATAGCGACCAGTCCACTTGTTAACGAGTTTCACATCTACTCGTTTTCGCTCATTTTCCATTCTTTTACCATACACAGCATTAATCAGAAGTTTGAAGAAGAGATTTTCAAACTCATTTTTCGCCTGCTTTCTCTTGTCCGTGTTTAAATCGACATAAGGCTTGAGCCATGGACTTTGTTTGAATCTGAGTGCTCTATGAACTTTCTCTAACACTAGTCCATGTTTGAGAGCTTGTTTCAGGGCATGATAATGAATAATGTACTTCTTTTTGTTGAATAAAGTAGTCAGCAGCTTCTTTTGACGAGAACCAGGCGGAGCCATATGTTCAGGACACAGAGGCAGGTCTTTATGATCATCGTGAAGACTTACCGGATATTCCAAATCCACCTCCAAGATATAACCGATAGGACCATCATCTAGAATGTCAAAGAAATTTGGTTCGTTTACATTTTCCACCCAGCGAAAACCTCCTTCTGGTAGGTATTGCGTCATAGCCCATCCGTACAGGTTATTAGCATCGTAGTACAATAAATATTTTTCCTCTTCGTCTGGATTATAACCATCAGACATAAATTAGTTATTAGCTTTAGAGTAACGGTTCGAACATTGGCTAACTCCACCTCTGATCCCTCTTTGAACGAACAATAGCATATCTATATCGGTAATTAATTGAAGTTCGACTTGTGTATACTTTAACATAGCATCCCAAGTGAATCCTGGTATTATATAATAATACGCAAGATCCAATCCGTAAGCCTCGATACAAGTCGATCGGAAATTCTCAAAAACATCTGCTAAAAGAAGTACATCTGTTTTAAGATACAAGTCTGAATACTCACCAAGAGTTTTAATGTTAAACGTATTCCAGACGTTGACTGCATGGTCATAATCAGCTTCTGCGATTCCAGAGTTTGTTAATTTGCTGAAGAAGTCATCTTTTGATGGTAATTCTTTTTCTTTCAATTTTTCAAATGAAGATAAATAATCATATGGGAAAATACCTTTTCGCATAAGTAGCTTAATATTATCTTTGGTATAATTATCATCATTTTCAAATATACTGCTAGTGATTCTTTTTTCATCTAAATATAACGTCAGTTTCCCCAAAGATGATGCCATGAATCTGAAAGTATCTATGAATCTGAAGTTAAAATCGGTGCCATCAATGTATTTTGTGAAAGATATAACGTCCATCCCCCCCCCCCCCCCCCCCCAATCACTAATCCTAAAATAAGCAATTGGATAAATTTGTACACTTTTTTTTTACAATTAATTACAACCACAATCGATTATTTTACAAGTGCATAAATAAAGTTATAAACAAACAAAAGGGGGGGCGGGAGAAATATTTCGCCAGCCCCCACATAAAAAAACCACAATTTTCAGAACGGTAACGTAATCTACGATTTATTTACAATTATTTACAACCACCAAAGCTGGTAAAAGTCGATTATTTATAACAATTTTGAGCAATAATTTCGCCAGCCCCCCCATACGCCAAAATCAATTTTTCAAAGTGCTAACGTAATCTACGATTTATTTACAATTATTTACAACCACAAAAACTGGTAAAAGTCGACTATTTATAACAATTTTGAGCAATAATTTTGCCAGCCCCCTCATACGCCAAAATCAATTTTTCAAAGTGCTAACGTAATCTACGATTTATTTACAATTATTTACAACCACAAAGACTGGTAAAAGTCGATTATTTATAACAAGTTTGAGCAATACTTTCGCCAGCCCCCCCCATACCCCAAAATCAAATTTTCAAAGTGCTAATGTAATCTACGATTTATTTACAATTATTTACAACCACCAAAGCTGGTCAAAGTAGATAATTTATAACAATTTTGAGCAATAATTTCGCCAGCCCCCCCCATACGCAAAAATCAATTTTTCAAAGTGCTAACGTAATCTACGATTTATTTACAATTATTTACAACCACAAAAACTGGTAAAAGTCGATTATTTATAACAATTTTGAGCAATAATTTTGCCAGACCCCCATACGCCAAAATCAATTTTTCAAACTGCTAACGTAATCTACGATTTATTTACAATTATTTACAACCACAAAAACTGGTAAAAGTCGATTATTTATAACAATTGTGAGCAATAATTTCGCCAGCCCCCCCATACGCCAAAATCAATTTTTCAAAGTGCTAACGGAATCTACGATTTATTTACAATTATTTACAACCACAAAAACTGGTTAAAGTCGATTATTTATAACAGTTTTGAGCAATAATTTCGCCAGCCCTCCCATACGCCAAAATCAATTTCTCAAAGTGCTAACGTAATCTACGATTTATTTACAATTATTTACAACCACCAAAGCTGGTAAAAGTCGATTATTTATAACAATTTTGAGCAATAATTTCGCCAGCCCCCCCCCCCATACGCCAAAATCAATTTTTCAAAGTGCTAACGTAATCTACGATTTATTTACAATTATTTACAACCACAAAAACTGGTAAAAGTCGATTATTTATAACAATTTTGAGCAATAATTTTGCCAGACCCCCATACGCCAAAATCAAATTTTCAAAGTGCTAACGTAATTTACGATTTATTTACAATTATTTACAATCACAAAAACTGGTTAAAGTCGATTATTTATAACAGTTTTGAGCAATAATTTCGCCAGCCCCCCCATACGCCAAAATCAATTTTTGAAAGTGCTAACGTAATCTACGATTTATTTACAATTATTTACAACCACAAAAACTGGTGAAAGTCGATTATTTATAACAATTTTGAGCAATAATTTCGCCAGCCCCCCCCATACGCAAAAATCAATTTTTCAAAGTGCTAACGTAATCTACGATTTATTTACAATTATTTACAACCACCAAAGCTGGTAAAAGCCGATTATTTATAACAATTTTGAGCAATAATTTCGACAGCCCCCCCCCCCATACGCCAAAATCAATTTTTCAAAGTGCTAACGTAATCTACGATTTATTTACAATTATTTACAACCACAAAAACTGGTAAAAGTCGATTATTTATAACAATTTTGAGCAATAATTTTGCCAGACCCCCATACGCCAAAATCAATTTTTCAAAGTGCTAACGTAATCTACGATTTATTTACAATTATTTACAACCACAAAGACTGGTAAAAGTCGATTATTTATAACAAGTTTGAGCAATACTTTCGCCAGCCCCCCCCATACCCCAAAATCAAATTTTCAAAGTGCTAATGTAATCTACGATTTATTTACAATTATTTACAACCACCAAAGCTGGTCAAAGTAGATTATTTATAACAATTTTGAGCAATAATTTCGCCAGCCCCCCCCATACGCAAAAATCAATTTTTCAAAGTGCTAACGTAATCTACGATTTATTTACAATTATTTACAACCACAAAAACTGGTAAAAGTCGATTATTTATAACAATTTTGAGCAATAATTTTGCCAGACCCCCATACGCCAAAATCAATTTTTCAAACTGCTAACGTAATCTACGATTTATTTACAATTATTTACAACCACAAAAACTGGTAAAAGTCGATTATTTATAACAATTGTGAGCAATAATTTCGCCAGCCCCCCCATACGCCAAAATCAATTTTTCAAAGTGCTAACGTAATCTACGATTTATTTACAATTATTTACAACCACAAAAACTGGTTAAAGTCGATTATTTATAACAGTTTTGAGCAATAATTTCGCCAGCCCTCCCATACGCCAAAATCAATTTCTCAAAGTGCTAACGTAATCTACGATTTATTTACAATTATTTACAACCACCAAAGCTGGTAAAAGTCGATTATTTATAACAATTTTGAGCAATAATTTCGCCAGCCCCCCCCCTCCCATACGCCAAAATCAATTTTTCAAAGTGCTAACGTAATCTACGATTTATTTACAATTATTTACAACCACAAAAACTGGTAAAAGTCGATTATTTATAACAATTTTGAGCAATAATTTTGCCAGACCCCCATACGCCAAAATCAAATTTTCAAAGTGCTAACGTAATTTACGATTTATTTACAATTATTTACAACCACAAAAACTGGTAAAAGTCTATTATTTATAACAATTTTGAGCAATAATTTTGCCAGACCCCCATACGCCAAAATCAATTTTTCAAAGTGCTAACGTAATCTACGATTTATTTACAATTATTTACAACCACAAAAACTGGTAAAAGTCGATTATTTATAACAACTTTGAGCAATAATTTCGCCAGCCCCCCCATACGCCAAAATCAATTTTTCAAACTGCTAACGTAATCTACGATTTATTTACAATTATTTACAATCACAAAAACTGGTTAAAGTCGATTATTTATAACAGTTTTGAGCAATAATTTCGCCAGCCCCCCCATACGCCAAAATCAATTTTTGAAAGTGCTAACGTAATCTACGATTTATTTACAATTATTTACAACCACAAAAACTGGTGAAAGTCGATTATTTATAACAATTTTGAGCAATAATTTTGCCAGAGCCCCATACGCCAAAATAAATTTTTCGAAGTGCTAATGTAATCTACGATTTATTTATCTTATTTACAACCATAAAAACTGATAAAAGTCGATTATTTATAACAATTTTGAGCAATAATTTCGCCAGCCACCCATATGCCAAAATCAATTTTTCAAAACGTTAATAGTCTATATTGTTTAATATATTTTTAAATCATAATTTTATTATCCATTGTTAGGCTTTCATTTACCAAATAATATTGCCCGTCAGGCTAGGTGCGGTTGTGATTCTGTATGACTATTGTTACTCGGAAAAAATGTATGTGAGGAAGTATCGCGGTTGATCGATGATAGAAAATGGAAATTTTTACTCTCGCAATTATTTAAATGACTAGTAGCGGCTTAGGGTTACAGATGACAAATTCAGATGAATCGGAACTTGGAGCGAGTACGCCGATTTGCGAGTATGATACTCTATATAGTATAACTGTTATTATAACTGTTAGAGGCCTGCGTTTATTACAGGGATGCAACTGTCTCCTCTATTTCCTCTTTTTTTCCATCCTCTATTTTACCCTTTCTCCAAGTTACTCCTCTATTTCCTCTATAATCAGCGATCTCTCCAATTTACCGATGAATTGCAATGAATAAGACGCGCGGACTACAATTTGAAAAGACTTGGTCGTCTCCTGTAGGTAGGGTTGCCACCTTTTACATTTGAAGTTGCTGGCCGTCTGATGACTGGCGGCGGGGGGGAGGCAAGTAGGCGGGGGATATGGGGTCCATGCATATTAGGGTACTACGTAGCCCTGCAACAATGAGCAAGACAATTATTTAAACAATATTTAAACCGAAGTAGAGTGGGGATATGTGGCCCACGTATATTAAGGAATTACATAGATATGCAACAATAAGCAAGAGAAATATTTAAACCATTTTTATACCCAAGTAGGCGGGGGATATGAGATTCACGCATATAAGGAAGTCATGTGGACATGAAAAAAATACGCAAAACGTTTATTTAAATAATTTTTAAACCTAAGTAGGATGTGCGAAAACGTCTATTAAGCTAGCAGATCACTTTTATGACGCGGGCTTATAAACAATGCCATAATTTTCTGCTAATTTTCTGCTAATTTTCTACGCCGACCCGGATTTTTCTGCTTCAGCCGTTTCCGAGAAACATGCGATCTGCTAGCTTAATATTAAGCTAGCAGACCATTTTCGGATATCTTGGCGCGTTTTTGCCTTAACCAATTTGGAGAGAGGGCATATTTTGGTGCTAATTTTCTGCTGCAAGATGGTCGGAGCCAAAAGTCCCAAAATCCTTCGTAGGTCCCAGAAACTGGACATAGACCCAGATTGATATTAAGCTGGCAGACCATTTTCGGGTATGTTTGCGAGTATTTGCCTTAGCGAATTCGAAGAGGCGGCATATTTTGGTGCTAATTTTCTGCTGTAAGATGGTCCGAGCCAAATATCCCAAAATCCTTCGTAGATCCCAGAACTGTACGTAGACCCAGATTAATACTAAGCTGGCAGGCCAGTTTCGTTTATCTTGGCGAGTGTTTCCAATAGCGAATTCGGAGCGGCGGCATATTTTGGTGATAATTTTCTGCTGTATTATAGTCGGGGTCAGAAATCCCAAAATCCTTCGGAGGCCCAGAATTGGACATAGGCATGAAGCTGAAGCTACCCGCTACACATTCTATACGCCCCAAAACCCGCACTGAAATATTGGGGCAAAATGAGGCATGTAAAAATTTCGCATTAAATATTGTTTACAAGCACGCGAGTCACATATAAGTGATGGCAACCCATAGTAGCAATGATAAAATATATAAATCAGCGTCAAAAAATTTTTGGTGCTAATTATTTATATAAACAATTAAGCAGCTTACTTGCATAAAAAGCAAGGATATCCGCAGCTTTGCGAATTTTGGAGCTGTAACTCCGGTTCAAATTATGACAGGACAACGAAACTGCGGGAAAACGATCTTCTGATCTAGGCAAAAACCTCCTTGTAGGAGAATTTGCGGCACCAAATATTTAAATAAACAATAAAGGGGGTCAGACACCTTTACAATTTTCTTCATAAAATGACCTGAAAAAAATTAATTTTCATAATTAGAAATATTTAGAAGTAATATCCTAAAAATATATTCAATTTATGATAAAATGGGACCCAAAAAAAATATTTTGATCGATTTTAACCAATAATGTGGCCATTTCAAAATTTTTGCTCTGCCGTCGACTCCAGATTCAGAAACTGTATATATTTTAATGGGAGAGGTCCTAAAATTTTGGTATTTTATATGACTATTGACTGAAGAGTTGTATGTATCCAATTTATTTGATTAAATAATTTTTTACGGTCAAAAATTGCTAAAATATCTTAAATTTAAGTGAAATTCAAATTTTTTAGCAATCTTTGACCGTAAAAACTTATTTAATCAAATAGAGAGATTAGATACATACAACTCTTCAGTCAGTAGACATATAAAATACCAAAATTTTAATATCTCTCCCATTAAAATATATGCAGTTCCTGAATCTGGAGTGGATGGCAGAGCTCAAAATTTTACATTATGTAGAAAACAGCTTTAAAGATAAAATTACTACAATACTTCTTTATTTCTTCTTCTTTATTTCTTAACTCCATCTCTGCCCTGAAATACAAAAGAATATTGTTTTTCGCTCAAAATATTTTACATTTAGAACAAATATTTTGGTACATCAGTATACGATCTATCAGACTTGTAAGCTATGAGCACGCGTAACAGTCATATCCATATCAGTCAGTCAAGTTTGTTAAGTGGTTTAATATGTAGATCCTTTGGTGCTTTTAAATCCATATGTTTTTAATAATCTTTATCACATATATTAGATTCTTATACATATACTGAGGTAAATAAAGAATGTATTGAGGAATCCAAAATCCTTCATGCATGTTATGAAGCCAGTATCGCCATAGCCAAATGCTTGAAAAAAATGTTTATAGCAGCAACATTCCTATATTGATCTTTTTTTAGTGTCTGATAAGCTGAACTACTTTACTTGTCCTTCATTTTTCTTTTTCACATATAATATTATTACTTAATAAAGAGAATACGACTGATACATATTTATTGCAGTGCATAACTGTTTTTACTTCAGAAAATAAAATGTCAATTATATCATAGTGAGATTCAGGCAATGGCTGATAATGGTAGCTTTCTGACAGAAGCGAAGGTTCCATAAAATTTTTCTGCATAATAGCATATCTTTCCTTCCTTTAAAAGTTGATTTATATCTTTACACTAAATGTTTTTTGTAATAGTCAAAATAGACTTAATTTTTCTTTAGTATCAATCCCTGTTATTTTAAGTATAATGTTTCCAATAAAAGTTCAAGTACTAAAAGCTATTTCTAAAATATTAATTCAACTGCCACACGTATTACTCAAACACTTTTAAAAACTGATTTAAAATACATTTACGTATTATAATACACTAAACGTTTACTCCAAAATTAGTTGGAAACAATGAAAATTAAGAACAACACTTTGTATAGAAAAGGTGCTGATGCTGATATCACAGTGTGTATACGAAATGACAGCTGTGCATGTTTACATTGTTTGCGGACTTTTACATAGGTTAAAATCAGCTCTGTTAGAGTGAATCCACATTGCATGCCGTATGCGGTATGCCGTCAGAAAAAAAGTTGTTGTCTGAAATCTATAGGATTTATAACTCTATGATTATAAATTCTATAGGAATTGTTTAAATAAACAATTAAGCAGTTTACTTGCATAAAAACCAGGGATATCCGAGGCTTTTCGTATTTTGGAGCTGCAACTCCGTTTCAAATTATGACCGGCTAACGAAACTGCTGGAGAATGTTTTTCTGATGTAGAAGAACACATCCGCGTAGCAAAATTATCGGCACCAATTATTTAAATAAACAACTAAGCATCTTACTTGCATAAAAAGCAGGGATATCCGCAGATTTTCGAATTTCGGAGCTGTAATCTCGTTTCAAATTATGACCAGCTAACGAAACTGCGGGAGAATGTTCTTCTGATGTAGACGAACACATCCGCGAGGAGAATAAGCGGCACCAATTATTTAAATAAACAATTAACCAGCTTACTTGCATAGAAAGCAGGGATATCCGCGGATTTCGAATTTTGGAGCTGTAACTCCGTTTCAAATTATGACCGGCTAACAAAACTGCGGAAGAATGTTCTTCTAATGTAAACGAACACATCAGCGTAGGAGAATGAGCGGCACCAATTATTTAAATAAACAATTAAGCAGCTTACTTGCATAAAATTTCAAAAAAATGCGAATATCTTTTATTTTTGTGCTAGCTGATTAATTGTTTATTTAAATAATTGGTGCCGCAAATTCTCCTAGGTGGATGTATTCGTCTACATCAGAAGAACATTTTCCTGCAGTTTTGTTATCCTGTTATAACTTGTATCGAAGGTACAGCCACCAAAATTCGAAAAATTGCAAATATCCTTGCTTTTTATGCAAGTAAGCTGCTTAATTGTTTATTTAAAAAATGGGTGCAGCAAATTCTTCAACACGGGGTGTTCGTCTAGATCACAAGAACGTTTCTCCGCAGTTTCGTTATCCTGTCATAATTTGAAACGGAGATACAGCTCCAAAATTCACAATGCCACGAATATCCTTGCTTTTTATGCAAGTACGATGCTTAATAATTGTTTATTTAAATAATTGGTGCCTCAAATTTTGCTACGCGGATGTGTTCGTCTACATTAGAAGAACAATCTTCTGCAGTTTTATTAGCCGGTCATAATTTGAAACGGAGTTACAGCTCCAAAAATTCGAAAAGCCGCGGATATCCCTGCTTTTTATGCAAGTAAGCTGCTTAATTGTTTATTTAAATAATTGGTGCCGCTAATTCTCCTACGCGGATGTGTTCGTCTACATCAGAAGAATATTTTCCCGCAGTTTTGTATCCTGTCATAATTTCAAATGGAGTTCAGCTACCAAAACTCGAAAAACCACGAATATCCTTGCTTTTTATGCAAGTAAGCTGCTTAATTGTTTATTTAAATAATTGGTGCCGCAAATTCTCCTACGCGGATGCATTCGTCTACATCAGAAGAATATTCTCCCGCAGTTTCATTAGCCGATCATAATTTCAAACGGAGTTACAGCTCCAAAACTCGAAAAACCGTGGATATCCTTGCTTTTATGAAAGTAAGAAGCTTAATTGTTTATTTAAATAATTGGTGCCGCTAATTCTCCAGCGCGGATGTGTTCTTCTACATCAGAAGAATATTATCCCGCAGTTTCGTTACCCGATCATAATTTCAAACGGAGTTACAGCTCCAAAATTCGAAAAACCGCGAATATCCTTGCTTTTTATGCAAGTAAGATGCTTAATTGTTTATTTAAATAATTGGTGCCGACAGTTTTGCTACGCGGATGTGTTCTCCTACATCAGAAAAACATTCTCAAGCAGTTTCGTTAGATGGTCATAATTTGAAACGGAGTTACAGCTCTAAAATTTGAAAAGCCACGGATATCCCTGCTTTTTATGCAAGTAAGCTGCTTAATTGTTTATTTATGTAATTGGTGCCGCTAATTCTCCTACGCGGAGGTGTTCGCCTACATCAGAAAAACATTTTCCCGCAGATTCGTTATGCTCTCATAATTTGAAACGGAGTTACAGCTCCAAAACTCGAAAAACCGCGGATATCCTTGCTTTTTATGCAAGTATGATGCTTAATTGTTTATTTAAATAATTGGTGCCGACAGTTTTACTACGCGGATGTGTTCTCCTACATCAGAAAAACATTCTCAAGCAGTTTCGTTAGATGGTCATAATTTGAAACGGAGTTACAGCTCTAAAATTTGAAAAGCCACGGATATCCCTGCTTTTTATGCAAGTAAGCTGCTTAATTGTTTATTTATGTAATTGGTGCCGCTAATTTTCCTACGCGGATGTATTTGTCTACATCAGAAGGATATTTTCGACGAATTTTGTTAGCCGGTCATAATTTCAAACGGAGTTACAGCTCCAAAATTCGAAAAACCGCGGATATCCTTGCTTTTTATGCAAGTAAGATGCTTAATTGTTTATTTAATTAATTGGTACCGCTAATTCTCCTACGCGGAGGTGTTCGCCTACATCAGAAAAACATTTTTCCGCAGTTTTGTTATCCTGTCATAATTTCAAAAGGAGTTCAGCCACCAAAACTCGAAAACCCACGAGTATCCTTGCTTTTTATGCAAGTAAGCTGCTTAATTGTTTATTTAAATAATTGAGGCCGCAAAGTCTCCTACACGGAGGTGTTTCTCTAAATCAGAAGAACGTTTTCCCCCAGTTTCGTTATCCTGTCATAAATTGAACAGGACTTATAGCTCCAAAATTCGGAAAGCTGCGGATATCATTGCTTTTTATGTAAGTAAGCTGCTTAATTGTTTATTTAAATAATTGGTGCCGCAAATTTTGCTACGCTAATGTGTTCTTCTACATCAGAAGAACATTCTCCAGCAGTTTCATTAGCCGGTCATAATTTGAAACGGAGTTATAGCTCCGAAATTCGAAAAGTCGCGGATATTCCTGCTTTTTGTGTAAGTAAGCGGTTTAATTGTTTATTTAAATAATTGGTGAGGCTGACTCTCCTACACGGAGGTATTTGTGTACATCAGAAGAACGTTTTCCCTCAGTTTCGTTATCCTATCATAATTTAAAATGGAGTTACAGTTCGAAAATTCGCAAAGCCGCCGATATCCTTGCCTTTTATGCAAGTTAGATGCTTAATTGTTTATTTAAATAATTGGTGCCGCATATTTTGCTACGCCGATGTGTTCTTCTACATCAGAAGTACATTCCGCGGATATCCTTGCCTTTTATGCAAGTAAGATGCCTAATTATTTACTTAAATTATTGGTGCAGCCAATTATGCTACGCGGATGTGTTCGTCTAGATCAGAAGAACATTCTCCCACAGTTTCGTTAGCTGGTCATAATTTGAAACGGGGTTACAGCTCCGAAATTCGAAAAGCCGAGGATATCCCTGCTTTTTATGTAAGTAAGCTGCTTAAGGGGCTAGACACCTCTTTTCTCTGAAATAAGAAGTCACATTTTAATATATAAATGTAAACTAATTATTTCATACTTTTTACATATAAAAGTGGGTATATTTACCTTACCTTAAAACTTTCTCCGATGGGCCTTTTATATGGTCCAGAACCATAGTCATCGATGAAACAAGTTTTTTCACTAACCGTAAGCTTTGAAATTTTCCTGTGGATGGATTGACTCCAGATTTGAACTAAATTACTCCTGAATAGTATAATTCTCATATGAGTGTAGGGATTTAGGATTAAATGTCGGAAGAAATTTTTACATCAGAAAAATTATGAAAAATATAAAAAATTAGAAAAAATTAAAAAAAAAAACACTTGAAAAACAGCACAATTTTTTTTTCTCATTAGATCAAAAATCCCTACACTCATATGAGAATTATACTATTCAGGAGTAATTTAGTTCAAATCTGGAGTCAATCCATCCACAGGAAAATTTCAAAGCTTACGGTTAGTGAAAAAACTTGTTTCATCGATGACTATGGTTCTGGACCATATAAAAGGCCCATCGGAGAAAGTTTTAAGGTAAGGTAAATATACCCACTTTTATATGTAAAAAGTATGAAATAATTAGTTTACATTTATGTATTAAAATGTGACTTCTTATTTCAGAGAAAAAGGTGTCTAGCCCCCTTAATTGTTTATTTAAATAATTGGTGCCGCTAATTCTCCTAGCGGAGGTGTTCGTCTACATCAGAAGAACGTTCTCGCGCAGTTTCGTAATCCTGTCATAATTTGAAACGGAATTACAGCTCCAAAACTCGAAAAACCGCGGATATCCTTGCTTTTTATGCAAGTAAGATGCTTAATTGTTTATTTATATAATTGGTGCCGATAATTTTCCTACGCGAATGTGTTCGTCTACATCAGAAGAACATTTTTCCTCAGTTTTGCCATCCTGTCATAATTTCAAATGGAGTGCAGTCACCAAAACTCGAAAAACCACGAATATCCTTGCTTTAATGCAAGTATGATGCTTAATTGTTTATTTAAATAATTGGTGCCGCTAATTCTCCAACGCGGATGTGTTCTTCTACATCAGAAGAACATTTTCTAGCAGTTTTGTTAGCCGGTCATAATTTGAAACGGAGTTACAGCTCCAAAATTCGAAAAACAGCGGATATCCTTGCTTTTTATGCAAGTAAGATGCTTAATTGTTTATTTAAATAATTGGTGCCGCAAATTTTGCTACGCTGATGTGTTCTTCTACATTAGAAGAACATTTTCCAGCAGTTTCATTAGCCGGTCCTAATTTGAAACGGAGTTACAGCTCCGAATTTCGAAAAGCCGCAGATATTCCTGCTTTTTATGTAAGTAAGCGGCTTAATTGTTTATTTAAATAATTGGTGAGGCTGATTCTCCTACACGGAGGTATTGTTGTAGATCAGAAGAACGTTTTCCCTCAGTTTCGTTATCCTATCATAATTTAAAATGGAGTTACAGTTCGAAAATTCGCAAAGCCGCCGATATCCTTGCCTTTTATGCAAGTTAGATGCTTAATTGTTTATTTAAATAATTGGTGCCGCATATTTTGCTACGCCGATGTGTTCTTCTACATCAGAAGTACATTCCGCGGATATCCTTGCCTTTTATGCAAGTAAGATGCCTAATTATTTACTTAAATTATTGGTGCAGCCAATTATGCTACGCGGATGTGTTCGTCTAGATCAGAAGAACATTCTCCCACAGTTTCGTTAGCTGGTCATAATTTGAAACGGGGTTACAGCTCCGAAATTCGAAAAGCCGAGGATATCCCTGCTTTTTATGTAAGTAAGCTGCTTAAGGGGGCTAGACACCTCTTTTCTCTGAAATAAGAAGTCACATTTTAATATATAAATGTAAACTAATTATTTCATACTTTTTACATATAAAAGTGGGTATATTTACCTTACCTTAAAACTTTCTCCGATGGGCCTTTTATATGGTCCAGAACCATAGTCATCGATGAAACAAGTTTTTTCACTAACCGTAAGCTTTGAAATTTTCCTGTGGATGGATTGACTCCAGATTTGAACTAAATTACTCCTGAATAGTATAATTCTCATATGAGTGTAGGGATTTAGGATTAAATGTCGGAAGAAATTTTTACATCAGAAAAATTATGAAAAAATATAAAAAATTAGAAAAAATTAAAAAAAAAAACACTTGAAAAACAGCACAATTTTTTTTTCTCATTAGATCAAAAATCCCTACACTCATATGAGAATTATACTATTCAGGAGTAATTTAGTTCAAATCTGGAGTCAATCCATCCACAGGAAAATTTCAAAGCTTACGGTTAGTGAAAAAACTTGTTTCATCGATGACTATGGTTCTGGACCATATAAAAGGCCCATCGGAGAAAGTTTTAAGGTAAGGTAAATATACCCACTTTTATATGTAAAAAGTATGAAATAATTAGTTTACATTTATGTATTAAAATGTGACTTCTTATTTCAGAGAAAAAAGGTGTCTAGCCCCCTTAATTGTTTATTTAAATAATTGGTGCCGCTAATTCTCCTAGCGGAGGTGTTCGTCTACATCAGAAGAACGTTCTCGCGCAGTTTCGTAATCCTGTCATAATTTGAAACGGAATTACAGCTCCAAAACTCGAAAAACCGCGGATATCCTTGCTTTTTATGCAAGTAAGATGCTTAATTGTTTATTTATATAATTGGTGCCGATAATTTTCCTACGCGAATGTGTTCGTCTACATCAGAAGAACATTTTTCCTCAGTTTTGCCATCCTGTCATAATTTCAAATGGAGTGCAGTCACCAAAACTCGAAAAACCACGAATATCCTTGCTTTAATGCAAGTATGATGCTTAATTGTTTATTTAAATAATTGGTGCCGCTAATTCTCCAACGCGGATGTGTTCTTCTACATCAGAAGAACATTTTCTAGCAGTTTTGTTAGCCGGTCATAATTTGAAACGGAGTTACAGCTCCAAAATTCGAAAAACAGCGGATATCCTTGCTTTTTATGCAAGTAAGATGCTTAATTGTTTATTTAAATAATTGGTGCCGCAAATTTTGCTACGCTGATGTGTTCTTCTACATTAGAAGAACATTTTCCAGCAGTTTCATTAGCCGGTCCTAATTTGAAACGGAGTTACAGCTCCGAATTTCGAAAAGCCGCAGATATTCCTGCTTTTTATGTAAGTAAGCGGCTTAATTGTTTATTTAAATAATTGGTGAGGCTGATTCTCCTACACGGAGGTATTGTTGTAGATCAGAAGAACGTTTTCCCTCAGTTTCGTTATCCTATCATAATTTAAAATGGAGTTACAGTTCGAAAATTCGCAAAGCCGCCGATATCCTTGCCTTTTATGCAAGTTAGATGCTTAATTGTTTATTTAAATAATTGGTGCCGCATATTTTGCTACGCCGATGTGTTCTTCTATATCAGAAGTACATTCCGCGGATATCCTTGCCTTTTATGCAAGTAAGATGCCTAATTATTTACTTAAATTATTGGTGCAGCCAATTATGCTACGCGGATGTGTTCGTCTAGATCAGAAGAACATTCTCCCACAGTTTCGTTAGCTGGTCATAATTTGAAACGGGGTTACAGCTCCGAAATTCGAAAAGCCGAGGATATCCCTGCTTTTTATTTAAGTAAGCTGCTTAAGGGGGCTAGACACCTCTTTTCTCTGAAATAAGAAGTCACATTTTAATATATAAATGTAAACTAATTATTTCATACTTTTTACATATAAAAGTGGGTATATTTACCTTACCTTAAAACTTTCTCCGATGGGCCTTTTATATGGTCCAGACCCATAGTCATCGATGAAACAAGTTTTTTCACTAACCGTAAGCTTTGAAATTTTCCTGTGGATGGATTGACTTCAGATTTGAACTAAATTACTCCTGAATAGTATAATTCTCATATGAGTGTAGGGATTTAGGATTAAATGTCGGAAGAAATTTTTACATCAGAAAAATTATGAAATAATATAAAAAATTAGAAAAAATTAAAAAAAAAAACACTTGAAAAACAGCACAATTTTTTTTTCTCATTAGATCAAAAATCCCTACACTCATATGAGAATTATACTATTCAGGAGTAATTTAGTTCAAATCTGGAGTCAATCCATCCACAGGAAAATTTCAAAGCTTACGGTTAGTGAAAAAACTTGTTTCATCGATGACTATGGTTCTGGACCATATAAAAGGCCCATCGGAGAAAGTTTTAAGGTAAGGTAAATATACCCACTTTTATATATGTAAAAAGTATGAAATAATTAGTTTACATTTATGTATTAAAATGTGACTTCTTATTTCAGAGAAAAAAGGTGTCTAGCCCCCTTAATTGTTTATTTAAATAATTGGTGCCGCTAATTCTCCTAGCGGAGGTGTTCGTCTACATCAGAAGAACGTTCTCGCGCAGTTTCGTAATCCTGTCATAATTTGAAACGGAATTACAGCTCCAAAACTCGAAAAACCGCGGATATCCTTGCTTTTTATGCAAGTAAGATGCTTAATTGTTTATTTATATAATTGGTGCCGATAATTTTCCTACGCGAATGTGTTCGTCTACATCAGAAGAACATTTTTCCTCAGTTTTGCCATCCTGTCATAATTTCAAATGGAGTGCAGTCACCAAAACTCGAAAAACCACGAATATCCTTGCTTTAATGCAAGTATGATGCTTAATTGTTTATTTAAATAATTGGTGCCGCTAATTCTCCAACGCGGATGTATTCTTCTACATCAGAAGAACATTTTCTAGCAGTTTTGTTAGCCGGTCATAATTTGAAACGGAGTTACAGCTCCAAAATTCGAAAAACAGCGGATATCCTTGCTTTTTATGCAAGTAAGATGCTTAATTGTTTATTTAAATAATTGGTGCCGCAAATTTTGCTACGCTGATGTGTTCTTCTACATTAGAAGAACATTTTCCAGCAGTTTCATTAGCCGGTCCTAATTTGAAACGGAGTTACAGCTCCGAATTTCGAAAAGCCGCAGATATTCCTGCTTTTTATGTAAGTAAGCGGCTTAATTGTTTATTTAAATAATTGGTGAGGCTGCTTCTCCTACACGGAGGTGTTGTTGTAGATCAGAAGAACGTTTTCCCTCAGTTTCGTTATCCTATCATAATTTGAAATGGAGTTACAGTTCAAAATTCACAAAGCCGCCGATGTCCTTGCCTTTTATGCAAGTAAGATGCTTTATTGTTTATTTAAATAATTGGTGCCGCAAATTTTGCTACGCCGATGTTTTCTTCTACATCAGAAGAACATTCTCCAGCAGTTTCGTTAGCCGCTCATAATTTGAAACGGAGTTACATTTCCAAAATATGTAAAGCCGCGGATATCCTTGCCTTTTATGCAAGTAAGATGCTTAATTGGTTATTTAAATAATTGGTGCCGCCAATCATGCTACGCGGATGTGTTCGTCTACATCAGAAGAACATTCTCCCGCAGTTTCGTTAGCCGGGACCTACGAAAGATTCTGGGACTTTTGCTCCGAGCGTCTTGCAGCAGAAAATTAGCACCGAAATATGCGCCGTTCCCAAATTGGCTAAGGCAAAAACTCGTCACGATATCGACAAATGGTCTGCTAGCTTAATATTAAGTTAGCAGATCGCATGTTTCTCGGAAACGGCTGGAGCAGAAAAATCTGTGTGGGCGTAAAAAATCAGCAGAAAATTAGCACTAAAATTCTGGTTAGTTTTCTTTTCGATAGAGATGGTCTGCTAGCTTAATATCAATCTGGGTCTATGTCCAGTTCTGGGACCTACGAAGGATTTTGGGACTTTTGGCTCCGAGTATCTTGCAGCAGAAAATTAGCACCAAAATATGCCCCCTCTCCGAATTGGCTAAGGCAAAAACTCGCCAAGATACCCGAAAATGGTCTGCAGGCTTAGTATCAATCTGGGTCTATGTCCAGTTCTGGGACCTATGTAGGATTTTGGGACTTGGGCTCCGAGCGTCTTGTAGCAGAAAATTAGCACCAAAACATGCCTTCCCTCCGAATTGGCTAAGGCAAAAACTCGCCAAGATACCCGAAAATGGTCTGCTGGCTTAATATCAATCTGGATCTATTCCCAGTTCTGGGACCTATAAAGGATTTTCGGACTTTTGGCTCCGGGCATCTTGCAGCAGAAAATTAGCACCAAAACATAGCTCCTCTCTGAATTGGCTAAGGCAAAAACTCGCCAAGATACCCGAAAATGGTCTGCTAGCTTAAGGTAGTTCTCCTCGGAGTCCCTAGTCAAAGCAGTGCTAAGTGTGCAACTTACCTAAAATTTAAAAAAACCATAGTTGTAATGTGATTTATTTATTTAAAATGATAGAGATAGTCCATGTATTATAAATAAAGCGTATTTAACATGACTAAAATAACTTTTTTCACAAAATAACGATTTTCTAGCAACTAGATAACGTCACTACATACAATTGTTGATAAATCACTGGAATCTTTTGTGTTTCTCAACCGATTTTAGTTTTCAAGGTCTCAATTTGCTCCTTAAAAAATTTCATGAGAACTTACCGAAGGAAAAATTAAAAATTATTCAAAACTCAGAAAGTTACAGATAATTGTTCATAAATTCATGTACGTCGTTAAAACAAAATATTCTTTTAATTGGTTATAACTTTCCGAGTCTTGAATAATTTTTTATTTTACCTTCGGCAAGTTCCCATGAAATTTCTTAAGGAGCAAAATGAGACCTTGAAAAGTAAAATTGGTTGAGAAACAAAAAAGATCCCAGTGATTTATCAACAATTATTTGTTGTGACAATATCTAGTTTCTAGAATATCGCCATTTTGTGAAAAAAGTTATTTTAGTCATGTTATAAATACACTTTATTTATAATACATTGACTATCTCTATCATTTTAAATAAATAAATCACATTACACTATGGTTTTTTTAAATTTTAGGTAATTTCTACATTTAGCACTGCTTTGACTAGGGAGTCCAAGGAGAACCACCTTAACATCAATCTGGGTCTATGTCAAGTTCTGGGACGTACGAATGATGGGGCTTTTGGCTCCGAGCATCTCGCAGCAGAAAATTGCACCAAAATATGCCCCCTCTCCGAATTGGCTAAGACAAAGTCTCGCCAAGATACCGACAAAGGGTCTGCTAGCTTAATATTAAGGTAGCAGATCGCGTGTTTTTCGGAAACGGTTGGAGCAGAGAAATCCGGGTAGGCGTAGAAAATCAGCAGAAAATTAGCACTAAAATACTGGATAGTTTGTTTTTATTAGATACTGATTATGCAGAAAATGTTTCTCTTAACCAAGGGCCTATATCTAATTCTGGGCCCCCGAAGGATTTTGGGATTTTTTGCTCCGACCATCTTACAGCAGAAAATTAGCACCAAAATATGCCGCCTCTCCGAATTCGCTATTGCAAACACTCGCAAGGTACCCGAGAATGGTCCGCTAGCTTAATATTAATCTGGGCCTATGTCCAGTTCTGGGACCTACGAAAGATTTTGGGACTATTGACTCCGAGCGTCTTGCAGCAGAAAAGTAGCACCATAATATGCGCCCTTCCCAAATTGGCTAATGCAAAAACTCGTCACGATACCGACGAATGATCTGCTAGCTTGATATTAAGCTAGCAGATCGCATGTTTCTCGGAAACGGCTGGAGCAGAAAAATCCGGGTGGGCGTAAAAAATTAGAATAAAATTAGCACTAAAATACTGTTTAGTTTTCTTTTGCTAGAAATCGATTATGCAGTAAATGATTCTCTTAGCCAAGGGCCTATGTCCGATTCTGGGCCCCCGAAGGATTTTGGGATTTTGACTCCGACCATCTTACGGTAGAAAATTAACACCAAAATATGCCGCCTCTCCGAATTCGCTATTGCAAGGTACCTGCAAATGGTCTGCTAGCTTAATATCAATCTGGGTCTGTGTCCAGTTCTGGGACCTGTGAAGCATTTTGGGACTTTTGGCTCCGTGTATCTTGCAGCAGAAAATTAGCACCAAAATATGCCCCCTCTCCAAATTGGCTAAGGTAAAAAACTCGCCAAGATACCCGAAAATGGTCTGCTAGCTTAATATTAATCTAGAAGATTTCTTTCTCGGAAACGGCTGGAGCAGAAAAATCCGGGTGGGCGTAGAAAATTAGCAGAAAATTAGCAGAAAATTATGGTATTGTTTATAAGCCCGGGTCATAAAAGTGATCTGCTAGCTTAATAGATGTTGTGGGAAATAAGGTCCACGCATATAAGGGAGTCATGTAGATATGAAAAAATAAGTAAAAAGATTACTTAATAATTTTTAAACCCAAGTAGGCAGGGGATGTGAGGTCCACGTATATGAGGGAGTCATGTAGACATGAAGAAATAAGTAAAAAGATTACTTAAATAATTTTTAAACCCAAGTAGGCGGGGGATATGAGGTTCACGCATATAAGGAAGTCATGTAGACGGGGGGGGGCGGGTCCAAAGTTTAGACGACTCACTTGAAAATTGAAGTCAACTATAGACGTGCTCGATTTCGATATAAGCTACTGCAGATTGTGCAAAATTTCGAAAGTCTAAATTACGAAAACCATATTCTCGAAAGTAACAATTCACCTACTGTCCAAAACATCGAATTTCATTAATAGAATTTTAATAGGGATACAATAAACATATTTCGAAATAAATCATTAAAAACAAGTTATCTTTGCTTTGAAATCGTATTGATGAAATTCGATGTTTTGGACAGTAGGTGAATTGTTAGATTCGAAAATATAATTTTCGTCTTTTAGAATTTCGAAATTTTGCACAATCTGCAGTAGCTTATATCGAAACCGAGCACGTCTATAGTTGACTTCAGTTTTCAAGTGAGTCGTCTAAACTTTGGAACCCCCCCCCCCCCCCATGTAGACATGGATAAATAAGCCAAACGATAATTTAAACATTTTTTAAACCCAAGTAGGATGTGGGAAATAAGGTCCACGCATATAAGAGAGTCATGTAGATATGAAAAAATAAGCAAAAAGATTACTTAAATAATTTTCAAACCCAAGTAGGCGGGGGATGTGAGGTCCACGCATATAAGGGAGTCATGTAGACATGAAGAAATAAACCAAACGATAATTTAAATAATTTTTAAACCCAAGTAGGCGGGGAATATGAGGTCCACGGATATAAGGGCTTCCTGTAGACATAAAAAGTAAGTCAAACGATAACACAACCCCACAAAAAAAATGAAAAGGTTCTATACTTTAGATCGGATTATCATATCTCGGTGTATTTTGGCTCCCTAAATATGATTCCAAGGTCAGAATTTGTTCATCACGTCTGAATTTGGAGATATGATTAGGTATAAGATTTTTGAAATATCTTAAAAAACAAAATAAAAACAATTTTTTTGTTAATCTTTTCTACAAAACAATGTAGCATTGTTTGCGCCCTTCAAGACTAACTTTACACCATCCCTCTACAGTTTTTTATCTCAGAGATCTGAATATATAAATTTCAAGATAGAAATGAAGAATTTGATTTTAAGAGATATGTGCGAGTTTACAAAATTCAGGTATTTAGATCTCGGAGAAAAAAATTGTAGAGGGATGGTGTAAAGTTGGTCTTTAAGAGCGCAAACAATGCTACATTATTTGTAGAAAAGATTAACAAAAAAGTTGTTTGTACTTTGTTTTTCAAGATATCTCAAAAATCTTATACGTAATGATATCTCCAAATTCAGAGGTGGTGGACGAATTTTGACCTTGGAATCGTAATTAGGGGGCCAAAAAACACCGAGATATGATAGTCTGATCTAAAGTACAGAACCTTTTCTCCTTTTTTGTGGGGCTGTGTAATTGAAATAATGTTTAAACCCAAATAGGCAGGGGATATAAGATTCACGCATATAAGGGAGTCATATAGACATGAAAAATAAGCCAAACGATAATTTAAATAATTTTTAAACCCAAGTAGGCAGGGGATATGAGGTCCACGCATATAAGGGAGTCATGTAGACATGAAAAAATAAGACAAACGATAATTTAAATAATTTTTAAACCCAAGTAAAGTCACCCGGTTACTTGGGTTTAAAAATTATTTAAACAAACGTTTTGCTTATTTTTTTCATGTCTACGTGACTTCCTTATATGCGTGAATCTCATATCCCCCACCTACTTGGGTATAAAAATGGTTTAAATAATTCTCTTGCTTATTGCTGCATATCTACGTAATTCCTTAATATAGGTAGGCCACATATCCCCACCCTACTTTGGTTTAAAAATTGTTTAAATAATTGTCTTGCTCATTGTTGCAGGGCTACGTAATTCCCTAATATGCATGGACCCCATATCCCCCGCCTACTTGCCTCCCCCCCGCTTCCAGTCATCAGTCGGCAAGCAACTCCAAATGTAAAAGGTGGCAACCCTACCTACAGGAGACGACCAAGTCTTTTCAAATTGTAGTCCGCGCGTCTTTTTCACTGCAATTCATCGGTAAATTGGAGAGATCGCTGACTATAGAGCAAATAGAGGAGTAACTTGGAAAAAGGGAATAAAGGATTGAAAAAAGAGTAAATAGAGAAGACAATTGCATCCCTGTAATAAACGCAGGCCTCTAACAGTTATAATAACAGCTATACTATATAGAGTATCATACTCACAAATCGACGTACTCACTCCAAGTTCCGAGTCATCTGAATTTGTCATCTGTAACCCTAAGCCGCTACTAGTCATTTAAATATTTGCGAGGATAAAAATTTCCGTTTTCTATCATCGATCAACCGCGATACTTCCTCACATACATTTTTTCCGAGTAACAATAGTCATACAGAATCACAACCGCACCTAGCCTGACGGGCAGTATTATTTGGTAAACGAAAGCCCAACAATGGATAATAAAATTATGATTTAAAAATATATTAAACAATATAGACTATTTACGTTTTGAGAAATAGATTTTGGCGTATGAGGTGGCTAGCGAAATTATTGCTTAAAATTGTTATAAATAATCGACTTGTACCATTTTTCATGGTTATAAATAATTGTAAATAAATCGTAGATAACGTTAGCGCTTTGAAAAATTGATTTTGGCATATGCGGGGCTGGCGAAATTATTGCTCAAAATTGTTATAAATAATCGACTTTTACCAGTTTTTATGGTTGTAAATAATTGTAAATAAATCGTAGATTACGTTAGCACTTTGAAAAATTGATTTTGATGGGGGGCTAGCGAAATTATTGCTCAAAATTGTTATAAATAATCGACTTTTACCAGTTTTTATGGTTGTAAAAAGTTGTAAATAAATCGTAGATTACGTTAGCACTTTGAAAAATGATTTTGGCTTATGGGGGTGCTGGCGAAATTATTGCTCAAAATTGTTATAAATAATCGTCTTTTACCAGTTTTTGTGGTTGTAAATAATTGAAATAAATCGCAGATTACGTTAGCACTTTGAAAAATTGATTGCGGCGTATAGGGGGTTGGCGAAAGTATTGCTCAAAATTGTTATAAATAATCGACTTTTACCAGTTTTTGTGGTTGTAAATAATTGTAAATAAATCGTAGATTAAGTTAGCACTTTTTATTTATTTATTTCCAGAAAATATTTACATTAGATTATTATATACGAAATATACATAAGTAAGTAAATCCTACTGAGGCAAATATTATTGCCTGTGTGTAGATCTGGTACATAGAAAACTTACAAACTAAAAAAAAATATTACAAACTACAAAATTCTTAAAAACTATATAATGGTATGTGCGTAGTGTTTGTTAATATCGATAAAATCCATTGTAGTACATAAATAACAGTTAAATAATTTGTTAGATATATTGGTTAAGATTTAATTATTATTTTGAAATTATATTGCATATTTTACTATAAACATTTTTAATTTTTTCTTCATTAATTGTCTACTTAAATTCATCCCTGTTGAAAATATCCATGTGGATTTTACACTGATTTCCACATGGAATCCATATGGAATCCATATGGAATCTATACGGATTCCATATGGATTCCATGTCGATTCCATGTGGAAATCAGTCCCAAATCGTCCTGTGGACTTCCACATGGAATTCCATATAGATTTCCTTATGAACTTTTCTACAAACATTTGTAAAACAAAATCCGTATGGATTTCCATGTAGTTTTCCATGGGGAAATCCAGGTAAAAACGACATGATCCATATAGATTTCCACATGGATTTCCATATGGTAATTTTAATGTTTATAAAAATGTTTATTTATAAAATTGTTATATTTTTTTTTACTAGGATACATATTTTTGACAACAAGTACTGTAGAATCTTTTCGAAGAATTACATAAGAGGAAATTATAGTTTATAATTTTTTATGCTTTACTGATATGGTAAAAAACGTATCCCTAGTAAAAAAATTTAAAAATTTTATAAATAAACATTTTTATAAACATTTAAATTACCACATGGAAATCCATATGGAAATCTACATGGATCATATCGTTTTTACCTGGATTTCTCCATGGAAAACTACATGGAAATCCATACGGATTTTGTTTTACAAATGTTTGTAGAAAAATTCATATAGAAATCTATATGGAATTCCATGTGGAAATCCACAGGACGATTTGGGACTGATTTCCACATGGATTCCATGTGGAAATCAATGTAAAATCCACATGGATATTTTCAAAAGGGATAACTTTGAGATCCTTAGATAGCCCATTAAAGACCCTTATAGCTTCATTGTAGCTATTTTTATCACTAATTCTTTTATCACATTTAGGTAATTGAATTGTTTTGTTTCTGGTCTTGCTCGCACTGTTTATATATTTATTTCTTAATGTAGAATAATGTAAGGATATTGACTCTATTGCTTCCTCCTAGAGGAAGCTTTGTGATAGTAAAAAAAAAAGTTTGTGAGATAATGTCTTAGGAATGTTGTATAGAAAATTTGGAATCGAAATACACCATTTTTAGAAAATGTCCGTATGGATGTGTGTGTGTGTGTGTGTGTGTGTATGTATGTCCGTATACTCTGATATCTCATGATCTACTCAACCGATTTTAACGAGAGAGTGATCATTTTTTCAGATTTTGCTTCAACAATTGGGGTCAATATTTTATTTTTGTCAAAATCGATTTTTTAGTTTTTTATCGCCATTTTTAAATTTTCAAAATTTTTATTTTCAATTTTTTTTATATTTAGAACAAATATTATTTATATACGATAAATTCTCTGTATGCAGAATAAAATTTTCTACAATTTAAAAAAAAAAAAAAAAGCCGTTAGCTATATTTCGTCATAAGTTATTCATGAAAACGTCATTTTTAGTAAATAGGTTATATTTCAAAATTAAAAAAGATATTAACATGAATATTTTTTGGTTATAAAGAATACTGAGTACTATAACTTACTAAATTTTTAGGTTTTTTTATTCATTATTTTTGGAGAAAAAAATAATTTATAAAAAAAAGTGTTTTTTTTTGTCGTTCAATAACTAGAGTAAAATTGGCTTAATCAGTTTGAAATTTTTTTTAGTGGTACATTTTGTACCACAATCGATTGAGTTCTTTGGGCAAAAGGATTGATCCATAAATTTCGGAGATATTTGAGGTTAAAATTTTTTTCACTTTTTTTTTAAATCGTAATTTCTCGAGAACGGCTTTATGTATTTGAATCGGGTGGGCGGCATTCGAAAGAGAATTTCAAGACCTATATTTTCTAAAAAAAATTATTTGTCTAGCTATTACGGTTCTTTTGTTATTAATAAAAACGTAAACATTGAAAAATGAAAAAAATGAGTTTGGTATGTCCAACTATTGCGGGAGTAAAAATTGACTTAAGCGCTTTGTACATCGTACAAAATAAAGTATGAAATTTTAAATATTGGAAGTAAAAATTAATTAAAGGAATCAGTAAATCAAGTTTGAGGAAGCTACGTGCCAATGAATTGGCAGCGGTTTTTTTATTTTAAGAGGTGGATTAGTTTGAGAGAATTTATTTTTATTTATGATTTTCAATATTTTGTTTTGTGTTGATTGTATTAGTTTCATATTATTATCATACGCACCACCCCAGGCAATTACCCCGTAATTGATTAGACTATGAAAGAAAGCATAATTTATTATCATTAATGTTTTTGTATCCATCATATTTTTTATCTTGGCAAAGACAAAAATTAGGTATTTGGTTTTTTTAACGATATATCTTATATGCTTATCCCATTTCATATTGTAGTCGAAATACAGCCCTAAGTATTTAATACTTTCAACTCTTTTTATTAATTGCGTTCCTATTTTGATGTTTAGTGTGCCAGGCACACTATCACAGTAGTTTCTGAGAGTCATATAGACCGTTTTATCTATATTTAGCGACAGTTTATTTTGTGCAAGCCATTTGGCCACATGATTAAGGTAAGCACACATTTTTTCCTGAGCTGAGGACCCCATGTTGTCACTTGATATGATAACCGTGTCATCAGCATAGGACATGATTGTGTCATTTTGCATACTTCCTAGTAAGTCATTGACATAAAGTATAAAAAGTAATGGTCCTAATATAGTTCCTTGGGAAACACCCGTAGTAAATTCTTTATATTCACTTTTACAGTCTTGTATTTTTACTCTTTGCCGCCTATCTGTGAGATAGCTAGTCATCAGTTTTAAGGCACTACCCCTTACTCCGTATCGTTCAAGCTTATCTAAAAGAACTCTATGATTAACAGTGTCAAATGCTTTGGCTAAGTCTAGAAAAGCAACAAATATTGGTTTACTTTTATCTAAGTTTTCGTATATAATATTTGATATATAATTTAATGCGTCAGTGGTTCCCCTATTTTTAACGAAACCGTATTGTTTTTCTGATATTATGTTATGTTTTTCAAAAAAGTGGTATAATCTATTATAAATTATTTTTTCAAAAATTTTTGCAATGTTCGATATCAAAGAGATTGGTCTGTAATTACTGATATTAGATTTTTCACCAGCCTTGTAAATAGGGACTACCTCAGCATTTTTGAGCGCGTCAGGCCAGATAGATTTCACAATACATAAATTGAAGATATATTCTAAGGGCACACATATATATTCAGAGAGAATTTTCAATGATTTAACGTTAATATTGTCTACACCTCCAGATTTATTTTTCAATGTATTGATTATTTTGTATATCTCAGCAAAATCTGTCGGACGAAAGAAAATGGATTCAGGATTCTTATCTGGAAGTTTCAGGTTATTATTATTTATATTAGCAAATTGAGCACTCAAATTTGGTCCTATTTTGCAAAAATAGGTGTTCATAGCATTTGCTATATCAGTTTTATTTTCGATTTTTTGATTGTTTTCGTATGTATATTTTATTAGATTATCATGCACACTATTTCTCCCTAATTTAGTTTTAATTATGTTCCATAATTCCCTAGAGTTTCCGCTATTTCGTTTTACCATTTCCTTTTCATATTTAAATTTTGCTTCTTTAATAACTTTGTTCAATATCTTAGTGTAATTTGTATACTCTTTTTTTAGGGCTTCAGAAGTGGGATTGTTTTTCCATAAGATATACAGTGACTCTTTAGTAGTACACGAGACTATAATAGCACTAGTAATCCAATTTTTTCTCGGAAGTTTATTTTTAAATTATTTTTTGGTAGTGGACGCATCAATACAATTATTTATCATGTCAATTAATGCGTTAACTGCAAGATTAGGATCCTGCATAGACAATATTGAGTACCAGTTTGAATTATTTGCAACATGTTTTAACTTGTTGTAATTAATTGATTTCATATTGAATTTGTTCGGCTGATTTATTTCTAATTTATCTATAGTTATAAATAATGGGTAGTGATCATTAAATGGATTCGTTATTTTAAATGAATTAATATTTATATTTTTAGTTTTTATATAGAAATTGTCGATGCAGGTACCTCTTTTATTATCAGATGAAGGCCTTGTTATTCCAGTAAAGCATGGCGTAAATTTATGTTCCAAGAGATCATTTAAAAATTCTTGTGTTATAAGGTTATCTGTTGAGTCAGTCTTACTAAAATTTTCGTCTAATATATCAATGTTAAAATCCCCGATTATACAACGGTTCTTAGTATTTAATTGGTCTCTTAGGAATTTTTTCAGGCTATGAACAAATTCATACTTTTTTATATTGTGTGATCTATAGATCGTTGAGATTCTTACAGTTTCGGTGCCAATTAGTTTTATAACCGAGCTTAAGATACGTATGTTGTCGACCACTATAATTTCTGTGTGTTCAGATAGTCCATCCTTTATATACATCATAACTCCATCTGCTTTATTCATTTTACTCTCACTATAGTAACTTTTGTAATCTGATATGTTGTACAATGGAGTATATTGCACATTCCAAGATTCAGTACATATAATGACACATGGTCTTACGGCTAAACATTCAATAAAAGTTTCAAGTTTTTCAAAGTTTTGTTTTATACTTCTAATATTTACACATAAAATCAAATTTTTACCTTTATCGATACTTTTATTGAGTGTTTGTACATTACCAAAAGCTTGTTCTTTTTGTGAAATAACTTCAAAATTTAGTTGTTGTTGATCCATGTTCAAAATTCAGAAGTTCAGGAGTTGCTGAGTCTGTTGGGTAATAAATTTGTGATATGGTTCTGTTTAAATTTATTGGTGAGGTTGTGGCCGATAAATTACCAGCTGATGTTGCCGGACTGATAAAAATTCTACTTTGTCTTCTTGGTGTCGTTACGACCGGTGATTTACCGGTAGCTGTATCAGTGTTTTGTAACTGTGATTGAAAATTTACTTTACCTACATATTTTGGAATGTGCGGTCTCACTGGATAATCTGTTTCAGCAATTAACTTCTTTATCTTGTGAAACATAACCTCGCATTTTTCGGTATCATTTACCACGTATTTAGTATTATAATTTGTTTTATATTGATTATTACTGTACATACAATTAACACAATTGTGTTCGTTTGGGGTAGTACAGTTGATCGTGTTATGTTTTCCAGCACAACGTAGGCAGATTTTCGTATTCTTACACTTTTTACCACTATGATCAAATCGACCACAGTTAAAACACGGGGTTAGATTCAAGTCATCGAATGCTCTGCAATTTTGATAACCAATATGAACTCTATATTTATTACTCACAATTTGATTATATACTTCCGCTGGTGTTTCAATTAATATAGTGTTAATTTTTGTTTTAATGTTTTCAAATATATGTAATACTTTGCATTTGCTGTTTACGTGTTTGAAGTTCCTTTTGTTAATATCTTGCTCTATTTCTTTAATCTCCATGTCTTCAAAATTGTCGAAGCCTGTTATTTTCATCTTGGGATTTTTAATAGATTCTCTTGTTATTTTGTAGTAGGTAGAATACTTTTGTTTTTGTATATTCTCAGTTTGTATCAAACTCTCCTCATTTATAAAGCTTATTATTGCTTCATCTTTGTTCTTGATTTTTATACTTTTTGCTTGTATAGATGAATTTTTATTTATATAGTGAGCTATATATGGTTTTATATCTGGCACATTTGTTCCTTTATTATCATTCTGTATTCTTTTCACTATTAGTTTTTGTATCTTCTTTTCTAATTGCTTATCACTTACTACCACTTCTGCAAATGTTTTTTTGTTTTTGGTATAGTTTTCTTTGTCTAAAATTTGGTTTAGCATGAGATTATTGTTGTGTACTTCTGTACTTATTCGTTTTAATAGATTTTTTTCTTCCTCAGGAAAACTTGTCAATTCTTGATTTCCTTTGATTTCCTTAGCTTTCATTAGTAGCAATTCTTCTTCAGCTTGTTTTGAAAAATTGATTTTGGCGTATGGGGGGGCTGGCGAAATTATTGCTCAAAATTGTTATAAATAATCGACTTTTACCAGTTTTTGTGGTTGTAAATAATTGTAAATAAATCGTAGATTACGTTAGTACTTTGAAAAATTGATTTTGGCGTATGGGGGGGCTGGCGAAATTATTGCTCAAAATTGTTATAAATAATCGACTTTTACCAGTTTTTGTGGTTGTAAATAATTGTAAATAAATCGTAGATTACGTGAGCACTTTGAAAAATTGATTTTGGCGTATGGGGGGGGGGGGGGGGCTGGCGAAATTATTGCTCAAAATTGTTATAAATAATCAACTTTTACCAGTTTTTGTGGTTTTAAATAATTGTAAATAAATCGTAGATTACGTTACCGTTCTGGAAATTGTGTTTTTTTTATGTGGGGGCTGGCGAAATATTTCTCCCGCCCTCCGCTTTTGTTTGTTTATAACTTTGTTTATACACTTGTAAAAAATCGATTGTGGTTGTAATTAATTGTAAAAAAAGTGTAAAAAATTATCCAATGCTTATTTTAGGATTAGTGATTTGGGGGGGCGGGGGAAATGGACGTAAAGATATATATATTTCTTTATTTTCAGTAATAAGTTGTACGCGTCCTTTTAAAATACTATCACTTGCAAGTTCCTTAATGATAAAATGAGAGTCATAACCTGTCAGATTATGAACGACTACTGGGATAAATCTTGCATCTTTAAAGTTGATGTTACATCCCTCATGAGCAGCTCCTCTATACCTGAAATCATACATATAATTAATTTAATATATATTTAAATAATATGAATTAATAATATATTTAATTACTTACTTTCCAGTAATATGACATTGGTCTCTTACTTTCTTATCCTTAGCAGAAAACTGCTTAGTGCAAATATGACATAATTTAGCTGCTTTAAAGTCATCCATCTCTTGATGATTGAGATTCATAGGTTTAGGGGCATTGTACATCTCTTCCAGTTGAGTAGCCAATTCTTGAAGTTTTACAATAAACCATACAGCAGGACTCATTTGACCATCTTCTTCCTGACGATAGCTATGATAGCCTGATCGGCTATCATCGAAACTACATTTTAAATAATACCCGAGACTGTAAGCTTCGTGTTCTTGAAATGCGTGTGATGCTTCATCTTCAATAGGTTTCAGGAGACATTCAAAATCCGCGTAGATAATGTAAGGTACTTTCGTCTGTCGATTATAATTTTTAAATGAGAGAATATTATCTTGTGGTATTGGTAATTTTATCTTACACTTATTCAATTGTATGCAGTCTACTCCATGATTATTCAACTTTTCTTCTGAATGAAAATAATTTAGACATCGATCACAGACGTGACATTTTCCATTATGCTTTGTTAATTATCTCGTTACCAAGCGTGATAAGTTTTTTATCCAAACTTAGTGAAACTTTGGCATTGGAGCATTTGGATTATCATTATTTTCTTCTTTTTATTTAGTCTCGTATAAGTAGTAAATTAATATGTAAATTTTTCTTTAGAGATGAAATATAACATGGATGAACCTTAAACTTCCCATTATACATTTTTAAAATGTATACGTTTATAGAAACACAATTTTGGTTTTCAAATTTACTTATCTGCCTCAATGAGATAGGAAACTCCATTCCTTTAAAGTTTAGTTCATCGTCGAAATTTGTATACTTACTAACTCGATTCGCATCTTTCTCTTGGGGGTGTAGGGTGTGCACTTGAAGCATTGATCATCTTTATTTTGTACATTCACACAAGCCTTCTTCATAAGTATTTCCTTTGGTAGTGATATATAGGAACTTCCTTTCATTGGCTCATATTTATTGATGTTTATTGTCAGACTTAAAATTTGTTGTAGACTCCATCCGGAATCTCTTTCTTGAAATTCTTCCATCTCACGCTGAACAGCCTGTTTAACATTAATATCGAACCTTTGTTTTAAATCTGTGACTTTTTGTATCGGAGCGTTTTCAGTATTAAAGTATTTAACTTCCGCATCTACCGAGTCACTCTTTTGGATTATGTACTCTGCTGCAAGTTCAGCATTCACTTTAATTGCATTGTATACCTTAAGAGCGTCCATAATCTTCGATTCAAAGATGATTTGAGCATCCTTCATAAACGAGATTATGTCCATATGAGTTAGATTAGATATCACGCCTGATCGTATGCGTCTCTCAAATGCTGAGAACACATCATCCCATTTAACATTTTGGTCTCCTTCCTCACTTAATGATGGTGATTTTTACAACAAGCAACCACCAGATTTTAAAAAACTGTGCAGTTTATTTTGAATAGTCAGCAAATGTGTCATTGATGTTTGACATTTCTGCTTCTTTGCTCTGGTAAGCGTTCCCGAACTGGCTAACTTCTCTAACGCATTAATAGCATCACTATTCAAATCAATCCAGTTCTTTATGTCAGTAGAAGTTGCAACTCCTTTGTTTACACTCTCTAATGATTTCCATAATAATTTAACTATATAACCGTAATACTCAGGAGATGTCATTCTCACCTAAATGTCTTTATCCTACCTGACTTACGTTCTTCCACAATGCTGGCTTGATGAATTCTCGTAGTAGTCCTTACACTGGGAAGAGTAGCACTCGATGAATCCTTGCAGTCTATCTTGCATTGAGAAGTAACACTTGATAAATCCTTGTAGTAGTCCTTACACTGGGAAGAGTAGCACTCGATGAATCCTTGTAGTCTATCTTGCACTTGGAAGTAGCACTTAGTGAACGCGTTGATTCGATTCAATCGACTGATGGCTCCGTAACGATGCGGCTGCTCTTATAGCCCTTCAATGGTGCGATAGTGGGAGGTTTCAAGAAAGGAAAGAATCTTCGAGAGAGGAAGAAAACTCGAGGAAGGGAGGGGATTCGTGGAAGGAAGTTTCGAGAAAGGAGAATCTCGACTATAAAAGAGCGCTGGCTACTCCGCTAGCTTAGACGAGGACGACTCGGCGAGGCTTCAACAGCTCTTCATCAGCAGCAGAGAGAATGGAGTACATCGTAGACGTGCAGGGCTTCAAAAGATCGTCGAATTTATTCGTCGTGAAGGAGTTAGCCATCCTCGAGCTGTCTGAAAACTCCATTCCATCAGTTTATCACTTTCAGCCACCTTGTCAATGAAAACGTCTTCTACATGAAGAAAAGATGGCGAATGAGTGGCTCATAAAAAATTATCATGGAATGGCATGGGAGTCTGGAATGTTTCCATACAGTCGGATAATAGAGATTTTACAAAGTAGACTCAAGAACGCTACAACAATCCATGTAAAAGGGTATGAAAAAAGAAAGTGGATTAAAGAAATGGTTCCCGGAAAGTAAGTATTAAAAAAAAAGCAATATTCTTACATAATTTTCAATAATTACATTTATATATTTTTTTTCTTAGACTAGTTAATAATATTGAAGATTTTGGATGTCCGACGTTGAAAAAATTCATAAGGATCAGAAAATTCGATGTCCGAAACACCCGCTCTGTGCAAAACCGAAGTGCGCTGTAAAGAATGCAGATTGATTGAGATGGTGGCTGCTGGAAAATGTCTACACCCACGACGATTCACCTAACGTATCCTGGGAAAATAAGGATGTTTGCGATCATCAAGAGGAATGCTGTTTGGGTCTTGTACCAATGCCTCGAACAGAAAGCGTGAATTTACTTACTACTGAATTGTTTCATTCTATGTATACATAAAATTTTATAATATTTTATAATTTATTATTTTGTAAATATTGAAAAAAAACTATTAAAAGAGAGAGAAAACTTTTGGAGAGGAAATAAAATTGGTTTTAAAAATCGTGGTTGTTCCTCACGGGTGAGAGCGTTGGTTGGGGCTCTCACCATTTTTCTCTCTTTATATAAATATATACATTCACGTCTACACTCATAGACATTCATATTTCCATATTAAACTTTATTGAACTTTATTCAACTTTATTCAAACTATATTTAAACTATATTCAAACTTTATTCAAACTTTGTTAAACTAGATTCAAACTATATTTAAAACTAGATTCAAACTTTGTTAGACTATATTCAAACTTGTTTTAAACTATATTCAAACTAGATTCAAACTTTATTAAACTTCATTCAAACTTTATTCAAACTTGTTTAAACTATATTCAAACTTGTTGAAACTTGTTTAAACTTGTTTAAACTACATTCAAACTAGTTTAAACTTTAATTTATCATTCATATACACTCTCATTAGATATACATTCACATACACACTTCAATCACACACACTCTCATTTACTCTCATTCATACGCTCTCATTTATATACATTCAATCATTCACACGCTATCATTCTTACAATCTCATAATCATTCATTCACACTCTCATTTACATATACACTTAATCAATCAATCATTTATACAGTCTCATTAGATATACATTCACATACACACTTCAATCACACACTCTCCTTTACTCTCATTCATACGCTCTCATTTATATATATTCAATCATTCACACACTATCATTCTTACAATCTCATAATCATTCATTCACACTCTCATTTACATATACACTTAATCAATCATTTATACATTCTCATTTACATATACATTCAATCATTGACATTCATACTCACATACTTTCATTCATACGCTCTCATTTATATACATTCAATCATATACAAACATAATCATTCACACGCTATCATTGATACTCCCATTTACATACATATTCATTCGCATACTCATTGTATATACACTTAATCATTTATACGCTCTCATTTATATACATTCAATCATTCATAAATTTGCATTTACATACATTCATAATCATGCATACACACTCTCATTCTTACACTCTCATTTATATACATTTATAATTATCTTAAATTATAAACACGAATTACATTATTTTATAATTTTTTTATTTTAAAAAATACAATAATTTAAAAAATATAATAATTAAAAAAAAATACAATAAATTAAAAAATATAATAAATTAAAATAATATTTATTTTTTTTGGCCAGGGGCCCCAGTAGTTGGGGTAGCTCCTCCTCTGCTGCGTATTTCTGTAAAAATAATCAAAAGAATATAATTAAAATAATTGAAATAAATAAATTAAAATAAATTAGAATAAAATAGAGCAAATTATCTCACCACCCCATCCGGTGCCTATGCCTCTCCACTAGCTGTGGCATCATCTCCACCTGATCCACTGAAGGTGATGGTGGAGTTGTTAACGGCCGCGGTGAGGCGTGCGGCGCTTGCATTATTAATAGTGGATCCTCTGCTTCATTGTAGTTATCCTGACGAAAATAAACTAGGGGGCTGCGCCCCCCAGCGTGCTTTCGGCACACCACTCCTCCCCCCCCCCCGCCCCCACACACACCTGCTCCTCGCTTCGCTCATCGCCCGCCCCCTCCCTATGTAAAAACTTCGTTTTTACATAATTGGCACGACCGCAATACTCAGGAGAACCTTGTATTTTTATAAAAGCGAAAATTGATTAATAATGTCATTCCGAAGAGCAATGCACTCATGATTTTGCATACTATTAAAAAAAAAAAAAAATGGTTTTTGTTACCATATGGTAAACAGTAAGGGTGCGATCCCATGCGTTCCGTAAAATTAAACGGAACGACAAAATCGGAGTGAACTTGCAATTCGAATAATGGCGCGCGGATTTCCGTTACGTTTTCACAAAGCCCTATTCCCATGAGAGTGAGAAAAAATGCCGGAATGAGGATTGTAGTGCTTCAAGAAATTAATTTCATAATAATTTTAAGGAAACATAATTTTATTTTGTTCAGTATTTATTAAATTGTTGTTTTTTAATATATTCTAATGCAATTTTAGTATTACATAAACAAATTTTGATAAGTTTTAACCGAAAGTGAGGTTAGAAAACCATTCCGCTAAAAAAAAGTACCCCATGGGACTAGGGTGTTGAAATTTTCGTACGGAATAGGCCCGCTCATTATGAATTATTACCATGTACATACTGTTAAACAACATTGTTTATTGTTCATAAACTATGTTTTTAATAAGAAAAAGAAGATAAATATCAATTAGATTGTGCACAAAGTGAATATTAAAAAATTATAAATATGTAATGTTAATAATCAATTGCGAGTAACTTTTATGGAATTAATTATTTTATTGTTATTAAGACTATTATTGTTTTTATTTAGTAATATGATAATATAACTAATCAGACCCACATTTAATACGTATTATTTAATCATGTAGTTAACACATTTTAAATTTCGCATCACCGCCATTACGATTTTACCATTCCGTAAGTTTTTCCGTAACGCATGGATTGGGAGCGCACCCTAAAGCTAATAAGCGAAAAATTTACGGTCTAAAAAACATTAGTGACCGTCTCTTACAGACATGTTACCGCGCAATGGTTATCAAGTCATGTCATATTGTTCGTGTATAACGTATTACGTATAATATATTGATGTTTATGCAAAGTGATGACAATGCGAGCTTGATTTTACGCCATTCGCAATAATTGCAATAAACGATATAAAAATTACAACATCATATATTCACATGGGTAACGTGTATAGCATCGCCAATCACGTGATGGCGGTGACACTGCTGGCTTGTTGGCTTTACCCATGCGAGTGTGCGCGCATGCGCATGCGCTGCAGCTCAACTGCTCGTCTCGTCTGCCTCGTCAGCTGATAGCTCGTAGCTTCTTTGCGTAAGCGACACGGCGCCGCGGATGATGCAACAAAAAGACCGGGCCGAACTTCTAGTGAAAAATGGATGGTATGGATCGATATTGATGTTGGTCGAGTTCTCTGCTAATTGAGTTGTGGTCTTATCCTTGAGTAAGTATTATTTCAATAATACTAGTTCCTTTCTAATCTTGCAGGGTTTTCATCTTTTTTTCACAAAGACATTTTGTTAAACTTTGAGCAAGGATCAAGGTAGTCTTAGTTGGAAGTGCTCATGAGCTTTTTCGACTTTCAAGTATACAAATACCTTTCCTTTCTCTGAAAATATCTTCAGCTTTACACACGTCACCATATCATGCATGCTGAGGGATTATATACCATGTTTCAGATCTAAATAATCAGCAAGTGTGGAGTAACAGCATTTTCTGTGTGCTTTTTGAGGAAATTATTAAGAAAGAAAAGTAATTTCCTCCGATTTGGCTGCTTGAGTCGATCGGAAATTGCATACATAATCCCTCTGTATGTATTGTATTGTGTGTGAAAATTCTGGTAAACTTTAAGTGAGGGTGAGAAGGTCTTAGTTTAGAATACACATGCGCTTTCTCGACTTTTGAGTGCAAAGATCCCTTTCCATTCCCTACAAGTATCTTCAACTTTCTATACATGATGGAATACATGCTGAGGAACAGTATATCAAGATTTAGATATGCATAATCAGCAAGTCTGGAAATATTGCAATTTCTGTGTCTTTTTCAAGAAATTTTTGAGAAAAATGTCATTTTCTCCGTACCGGCTGATTGAGTCGATCTGAAATTGCATACACAATCCCTTTGTATGTATTGTATTGTGTGTGAACATTATGGTAAACTTTAAGTGAGGGTGAGGAGGTCTTAGTTGAGAATACACATGCGCTTCCTCGAGTTTTCAGTACAAAGATCCCTTTCCATTCCCTACAAGTATCTTTAACTTTCTATACATGATGGAATACATGCTGAGGGACAGTATATCAAAATTTAGAATATGCATAATCAGCAAGTCTGGAGATATTGCAATTTCTGTGTCTTTTTCAAGAAATTTTTGAGAAAAATGTCATTTTCTCCGTACCGGCTGATTGAGTCGATCTGAAATTGCATACACAATCCCTCTGTATGTATTGTAAACACCTGCAGCTAGCGTTTTTTAGTGGGACTATATGTTGGATTGATTGACATATTTTATGTGGACATTAACAACCTCTGAACTCGTTGAAAAAATTATCTGGTGAGTAGCTTACTGTAAGAAAGTTTATTGGCTTATACTTTTCAGCTAGTATCTATCCTGCAATAATTTCCTACCCCTTTGACAGAAGTGAGGCTTCTCTATACTCCATCCGTTGCTAAGTTATTCTTGTTGTAATTATGTTTTTGGCCTAGGGCGAAGAGCTCCTGCAGAAGACAAGACGTCTTCATATAATTGTTCTTTCCTCGAGAGCGTCATTATATGACCATCATAAAGCAGGAGACTTTCAAAAAAATAGGACCAAATTGGGAACGGCAACTTTAAGAAACTCAACAATGGCATTACAGTGGGTAACCTTGAGTGAAGGGCTTCCTGATGCACACATCTTGGCAGCTTCATCTTTCTATAGATTATCAATGGAAGTTGATCTAGTCTGTATTTATTTTAATTCACTGTGACCACTTTGTGGTCTCTTCTTTGAATAATTATTATTTCAGTAATCTACTGCTCTCAACCATTACTATAGCTTCATTTTTTGTTTCAGGGTTTTTATTATCCTTTCAGAAAAAGCAGCAACTATAAGAGGCGACCGGTCAAATTTAACAGATCTATTCCTCATTCATTGATGTGGTTGATATTTACTTTGAGGATGTCTTTTCAAACTTCATTTAGAAGAACATAGGAATGATAGAAATCTGCTTTTATAATGCATTTCAGGCATCTTATGTATTTTTAAGCTGATTTTATCTTTTTTTTTGTAGGTATAATTTAATAAAAAGAAAAAAATAAGTCATGCAATTTCTCAGATTTAATTCAGGCACTGCTTGTGTATTTTTTATAGAACTATTTTTATTTTTTTTATTAAATTACATGTACTTTCAAAAAGATAGAGTCAACTCAAAAATGCATGGAATGTCTGAGATGGATTACTGAAGCCGGTTTCTATCATTCTTAGTCTTTTGGATTAAGTACGGACACATCACCTCAAAGTACATATATCGATAACATTGAATGCTCAATACACCTGCTAAATCTGACAAGTGGCTTTTATATTGTAGGAGCCGGATGAATTTTCTTATTAAGTTTTTAATTTTGTTCCGTATACTGTAGTGTAATGTAGTGTGAGTGTGTCTGAAACTTCTATACATCTATAGCTTGTTTTTAGTTGGATTAAATAAAGTGTAAATAAATTAAAATAAAATAATTAACTTCTTTAGTAAGGTCGTATTTCAGAAAGAAGTTTATATATATCGCTGTTGATATATGGGAGCGTCCAGCAGAAACGGGCCACCGAGCGCGCGCGGTCCCTTTTTTCGCGTAAAAGGCGCTCTGTTTAACTTGCTCATAATCGTATGCTGCGCCTTTGAAAAAAAAACCAAGGACCTATATCGATAAATTTTTTCTGCTCTTTCCAATTGCGCTATTGTTTTTATTGCGAAACGCGTTCTTCCGGACGAAAACTCGAGTTGAATATTGAAAGCCATTTTTCTCAAAGTATATCATGTTTTTTTTCAAAATAAACTACACCATTGGAAAGTACAACTCTTAAGCTTCAAAACCCTGTCTTGGAGAAGTTGGAGAAATAAACGGTTTAAAAGTAACAACATGAAAAAGACAGCGCCGAGGGTCCGCGCGAGCCCCTCGCGCCCGTGCGTACGGCACGTTTAAGTGCACGCTCTATTTAATTCGCTAATAATCGTGTACCAAGTCTCTGAAAAAAGAACTAAGGACATATATCGATAGATTTTTTCCTGCTCTTTCCAATGGTGCTATTATTTTTATTCCGAAATGCTTCCTTCTAGTTGAAAATTCCATTTGAATGTTTAAATTCTATTTTTTCAATAAAATATTAGTCTTTTCTTCAAAATGAATTATATTCTTCAAAAGTACAAGTCTTAAACTATAAAATATTATATTTTTAAGTTGAAACATGAAAAGTTCAAAAATAATAAGGTCAAAAAGACAGCGGCTGCCCAAACTTTTTACGCTATGCTCAAGGGCGGATTAATACACGCGATGTGCTATTTCGCCCCTTCTTTTTTGTAAATATAAAATGTTTTGTAACTTACAATGCCAATGCGTGGACATAATTTTGTGGATCTAGTTGTAACAGTTAGTATAATATTACAATGAACTTTGTTCATCTATATAACAAAATTTGAAAAACATAATATATTAAACATAAAAATATCCATGAACGCACTGAAAGCAGTGAAACAGAAATTTAAAATAACCTTATAGATTGTTTAATCTGGCATAACAATATTACCTTTTCCTTTAAATTCTAATTTTTTTACATTTTTTTGATTTTATAAGAATTGTCCTTTTTGCGACATCCGCTTCTTTCTTTGTTTGAGTTTTAAGTACTTTTTCTTTTTTGATCGGTGGATATAATTGAGAATCTTCTGACCCTGAAAATCTTTTAAGTTCTAACTTTTTGGCATCATTTAATAATTTAATACAATGAAACAATTGAGTTCCAGGTATTGTCTTAGCTGAGGCTAGCCTGTTTTGTAGCTTTTCTGTAGCCTTTAGGTAATCGTCTTTTGATGAAAAAAAGCACTCAATATTTTCGAAATACTCAGTTGCCCATTTATATAAATCTTGGGGCGTCAATATATAATAGTCGGATACTTTCCGTAAACTTTCTCGTCTGGCATTGCTTTTCACAGAAGCACCTATTCCATCACATGCATTTTTTCTGTGGGCTGTTGCATGAAAATGCCACTCAGCATCAACAGCAAAATGACTTGGTACACGATTATTAGCGAATTGAATAGAGCGTGCACTTAAACGTGACGTACGCACGGGCGCGAGGGGCTCGGGCGGACCCTCGGCGCTGTCTTTTTCATGTTGTTACTTTTAAACCCTTTATTTCTCCAACTTCTCCAAGATAGGATTTTGAAGCTTAAGAGTTGTACTTTCCAATGGTGTAGTTTATTTTGAAAAAAAAACATGATATACTTTGAGAAAAATGGCTTTCAATATTCAACTCGAGTTTTCGTCGGGAAGAAAGCGTTTCGCAATAAAAACAATGGCACCATTGGAAAGAGCAGGAAAAAATCTATCGATATAGGTCCTTGGTTTTTTTTTTCAAAGACGCAGCATACGATTATGAACGAGTTAAACAGAGCGCCTTTTACGCGAAAAAAGGCACCGCGCGCGCTCGGTGGCCCGTTTCTGCTGGACGCTCCCATATATATATATATATATATTTTTTTTTTAATATATCAGTAATTTTATTTCAGGTGGGGGGGGCTTCGCCCCCCCCATCCCCCTGAGTGGGGGCTTCGCCCCCTACACCTCCACCAGGGGCTCTGCCCCTGGACCCCGCCCTGCGCCCCACATCAAACCCGCCATACCTCATTACCTACCAACAACAAACTTTATTGTTTCTTTTATTTTGTTTTATTTAGATGGGACATTTCAACATAATAACTATATCCTCAAGGATTTTCATTCATGGTCACAAAATGATTTCGTAGATTCATTCGTCATCGAATATCATTTAATGTGTGATATCAGGAATATGGTTACGAGTCGTGAGGATGGAATATTATATTTGCTTATTCTTTGGCTCAATTTTATATTTAATCAAAAATTTAATCTTTGTTTTTTAATTTTATTTTTAAGGTTTAAACTTGAAGAACTTCTATTAATCACATTGTTAATAGAAGATTAGATTATATACAATATTAGCTGCCCGTCTACGACCAAGTTTTAGCAAAAAATAATTTGTTTCTTGGGCCAACTTAGAATAATTTTAAGTAAAAAACATTTAGGGATTTAATCTTTTCATTTTTGTTACTTCAACATCAAATTATATTTCTTATTATATATTTTTATTAGTGTTTTAGTTTACATAATATTTGGCAGTTTGTAAACAATAGATATTTCTTTTTTTTAAATTATGTTTTCAATGTGTTTATCTCATTTTATAGCGCAGTGTGACCTAAGTCTGCACTTAAGTCACGCCTACCCGTGACTTAAATAGTCGATTATTGCACCGTGAGGTTAGCGTGCGAGCGTAGCGAGTGGACTGATTAAGGTACGGATAGGCGTGACAGCGGACTTAGGTAAACGTGCTATAAAATATCGTACGATACATGTGACTTCAGTGGCAGTATCGTAATGTACTATTTTAACATTGTAATTAAATGTAATTTTATATCTTGTGATTATATTTTTATAATTATGTGATCTTTCGAATGTTATATTGATTTTTCCGATATTATTTAAAGCTATTGCATTGAATAATTCTTTGTCAAATCGAATCATGTTAAATAAGCGAAAATTGAATATGTAAAGTGTCGTATTTATAGGTTTAGATAATCAGGATTGATTGTACATTAAAATATTAATTGGGGAAAAGTTTTGTTTAGATGTTATCCATAAGTATATCTTTTGCATTCAATATTTTTGTGTAAAGTCAAATCGTTGAAATAAGCGAAAATCGTCCATTTTATGTATATTTAGGCGTTAAAAATCGTTTCTTTGGATTTAACTCGTCGGGAATTGATTGTACAAAAAAATGTTTAATAGGAAAAAGTTTTGTTTTAATTATCTATAACTTTTACATTCAACATTTTTGTGTAAAATCAAATCCTGTCAAGTTATAGCCGAAAATCCTCCATTTTATGTATATTTAGGCGTTAAAAATCGTTTTTATGAGTTCAACTCGTCAGGAATTGATTGTACAAAAAAATGTTTAAGGGGGTCCGAAAGTCAATTAAAAATTCAAATTTCGCGCCACAATATAGCAGACGAAAAAATAAGTAATTTGCCCATAACAAATAGTAAAAACAATATTACGGAAAACCAGGACTGCATTGCCCTCCGTTACATTATTATCTATCATTTTACAAAATTTGAAGTTTCTATATAAATATTTCGCTGAATGGCATTTGAATTACTTGATTTTGAGACATTATTCAAATGCCATTCAGCGAAATATTTATATAGAAACTTCAAACTTTGTAAAATGATAGATAATAATGTAACGGAGGGCAATGCAGTCCTGGTTTTCCGTAATATTGTTTTTACTATTTGTTATAGGCAAATTATTTATTTTTTCGTCTGCTATATTGTGGCGCGAAATTTGAATTTTTAATTGACTTTCGGACCCCCTTAACAGAAAAAAGTTTTGTTTTAATATTATCTATAACTTTTATATTTAACATTATTGTGTAAAATCAAATCCTGTAAAGAAATAGCAAAAAAACGACGATTTTTGATGATTTTAGCGGTTTTTTCGCTATTACATTGTTAAATATTGTTCATAGAAAACAATTTTCCATGTAAAAAAGACGTGTTTTAATTAGTTTTAGCAGATACATTTGTTGTTTTTTGACGTAAAATTAATTTTGTTCACATTATGTTTAAAAATCGATTTTTTCAAATTTTTATTTGTACTGGCGTTTTTTTATTTGTTGATCGATTCGGCTCGGTATAAGACTGGAGCTTACTTATAATTAGACGAGTATCTGGGCCAAAATTCGTTAAGATCTGTTGGAAATTCGCTGAGATATTCCATAACCTTGACTACATACGAACAGACATATACACATACACCATAAAAAACGCCTAAAATGAACTAATTCTGGGCGAAAAATAGTTTTTATGCAACAAATTGTTCGTTTTTGAAGTGTTACAATTTTCGCTCTAGTGAAAATATAAGACTCTCCCGAGAAGCGGTCGTGCCTAAAAAATCGTTTTTATAAGTTTAGTTCGTCTGGGTCTGATTGTACATGAAAATGTTAAATGGGACAAATATTATCTATAACTTTTGTTTGTATAAAATCAAATCCTGCTACGTTATAAACGAAAATCGGCGATTTTACGTATATTTAGGCGTTAAAAATCGTTTCTTTGGATTTAACTCGTCAGGAATTGGTCGTAGCAAAAAATGTTCAATATAAAAAAGTTTTGTTTTAATATTATCTATAACTTTTACATTTAAAATTTTTGTGTAAAGTCAAATTCTGCTCAGTTATAAACGAAAATCAGCCATTTTATGTACATTTAGGCGTTCAAAACCGTTTTTTTTGGATTTAACTCATCATGAATTGATCGTACAAAAAAATGTCGAATAGAAAAAAGTTTTGCTTCAATATTATCTATAACTTTTGTATTTAACATTTTTGTGTAAATTCAAATCCTGTAAAGTAATAGCAAAAAAACGACTATTTTTGATGATTTTAGCGAGTTTTTCGCTATTACATTGTTAAATATTGTTCATAGAAAAAAATGTTCAATGTAAAAAGGGCGTCTTTTAATTAGTTTTAGCAGATGCATTTGTTGTTTTTGACTTAAATTTAATTTTGTTCACCGTATGCTCAAAAATCGATTTTTTCAAATTTTTATTTGCTCTGGCGTTTTTTTATTTGTCGATCGATTTGGCTCGGTAGAGAACTGTCAGTTACTTATAATTAGACGAGTATATTCCCCAAAGTCCGTTTGGATCCGTCGAAATTTCGCTGAGATAATCGGGTTACTTGATCACATACATACGTACAGACATACATACATCTCTGAAAACGCTTAAAATGTACTTCTTTTGGGTGGAAAATAGTTTTTATGTTGTAAATTTTCATAATTTGAAGTGTTACAATTTTCGCCCTGACGAAAATATAAGGCTCTCCCGAGAAGCGGTCGTGCCTAAAAAATGGTTTTTAAATCATAATATTTATTTATATTTTAACATTAAAAGCCATTTATTTCCATAATTAAATTAGCAGATGAGATCTCACAGATATTATATGTTTTAAAATTGTATGAATAATTCATATGAGAACTATATGCAATTTTATATCGTCGACTGAGAGGTGAAAGACGACAATTCATCAAAGTGGTCGTCCGGTTTCTTAGTGCTCAGTCGAATTGTCTGGTTTTTTTGCGCTTGACCAAGTTGTTTGGTTTCTTAACTCTTGAGCGAGTTGTCTGGTTTTTTTGCGCTTGACCAGTTGTCTGGTTTCTTAGCGCTAGACCGAGTTTTTTTTTAGCGCTCAGCCGAATTGTCGTCCTTCATCTCTCAGTCGACGATATGACATTGTTGTTAGTTTAAATTATTATCTCTTATGAGATCTCGTATAGGATTTTGACGTGATGAGCTATTTTGGTTTTTGGGTGTAAAGTTGTCCTTTGCTTTCGGGTCAAATAATGATTAATTGTTCATTCGCAAAAGGAGATTGAAGCTATGTACTAATTATGTTTGCTATGTTCGTACCACGGTTATAAAATTGTATACCTTTGCTTAATAATTAATGCGTTCAGGATTATTAGTATAAACAATCTCGTGTAAATAGTATATTATAGTTATAGGGAGAAAAAAATTTTCACCATCCACTTTGTCTTTTTTTCATTTAATAATTTTGTATAAAATAATATTTTGTAAAGCTGTGGCTAAAAATCAACGAGTCTAGTTGGCGTAAAAAAATATTACTTTATTATGTACTTATATAATATTATGGAATTTGGCTTCTTTTAGTATAACATCAATTTATATTTTATATTTTATTATATTTTTATATTTATATATGATCTTTAGACCGTTTGATTGATTTTTCCGATCTTATTTATAGCAATTGAATTTAATATATATGTCAAATCGAATTATGCTAAATAATAATGAAAATTGACTATATTAAGTGTATCGAGGCGTTAAAAATCATGTTCATAGATTTAGGTCATTAGGAATTAATTGTACATGAAAAAATTAAATCGGAATAAGTTTTGTTTTAATTTTATTAAATGTTATTTATAACTTGTGTATTTAATATTATTGTGTAAAGTCAAATCTTTAAACAACAAGCGAAAATCGACTATTTCAGATGTATTTAGGCATTAAAAATTGTTTTTGTAGGTCTAACTCGTCAGGAATTGGTTGTACATGAAAATGTTAAATAAGAAAAAGTTTTCTTTTATTATAATATACAACTTTTACATTTGACATATTTATGTAAAGTTAGATTCTGTCAATTTATAGCCAAAAATCGTCAATTTTATGTACTTTTAGACGTTAAAAATCGTTTTTTTGAATTTAACTCCTCAGGAATCGAGTTTACATAAAAATGTTAAATAGGAAAAAGTTTTGTTTTAATATTATCTACAATTTTTGCATTTAATATTTTTGTGTAAAATCAAATCCTGTCAAGTTATAGCCGAAAATCGTCTATTTTTGACCTTTTTTGCTGTTTTTCGCCGTTATCTTGGCAAGTATTGCTCATAGCAAAAGATGTTCAACAGGAAAAAAGTGTATTTTAATTAGTTTTAACAGATAGGCCTGTATATATTAGCTTAAAACTAATTTTTCTAGACATTATGCTTAAAAATCGATTTTTTGAAATCTTTCTGTGCTCGCATTTTTATATTTTTGAACGGATCGTTCCCAAAGTAGGACTGTCACTTATGTATGTCTAGACGAAGATGTACGTCCATTTGTGATCGAATTCGATGCATTTTTCGATATGATAATGTGAACACAAGGTTCCGTACATACGTACAGACATACATACATCATGGGGAGCACTTAAAATGGACTCATTTTAGGTGAAAAACAGTTTTTATACAATAGTTTATTGATTTTTGAGGTGTTACAATTTTCGCTCTAGTGAAAATATAAGGCTCTCCCGAGAAGCGGTCGTGCCTAAAAATGAAAAAAATTAATTAAATATATGCACTTGACGCATGTATACAACAATGCTCTCACCCACTTGTATGCATATCCACGTCAGTGTATTCACACACACACACACACACACACACGCGCACGCACGCACACACACCTGCACTCATATACGCACCAGCACCCGCGCACAAATGGAGACATACGCCCGCACACGTAACTGCACATTACAATGCATACACGTTCGGACAACACACCCACACACACACACACACGTCCACGTATATACACACCCGCACACTGCACCGTGCATTTAGAGACACATATGTAAACACTGTACCACCACCCGCGCACAAATGGAGACATATATGCCCGCACACGTACACTGCACATTACAATACATACACGTTCGAACACACATATAACACACTGCACCATGCATTATGACACAAGCCCGGACGCTTACACTTTTACACGCGCACATTGCACCGCAAATTATAACACACACACGTCCACGTATATATACGCACACGTCCACGTATATACACACCCGCATACTGCACCGTGCATTTAGAGATATATATGTACACAGTCGTATACACGCACGCACACTGCACCATGAATTTAGAGAGAGACACATAAACACTGCACTAGCATCCGCGTACTATACCTTACACCCACCCACACACACACACACACACACGCGCGCGCGCGCGCGTGCGTCCACGTATATACACACCCGCACACTGCACCGTGCATTTAGAGAGAGACACATATAAACACTGCACTAGCATCCGCGTACTATACCTTACACCCACACACACGATCGCGCACTCATATGTATAATGCGTCCCGCACACCTGCACAAATAATACCCTGCAAATATACGCACATACGTCCGCACACACACACACATATATATATATATATATATATATACTAGGGGGCTTCGCCCCCCTGCGCGCTTCGCGCGCCAACCCCCCCACTTTTACTTTATAGAATTTTAAAGAAACTTATCACTAAACCTAATTTCTTATTCTTATATATCTATATCTTATCTTCAAAAGTCATAATCCCCAATTAAACACTGATTATTAAAAAAGTTATATTATAAAAAAATAAAAATTATTTTATTTGAGAAGTCGCATTAGTGAAAAGTAAAATGTTACTGTATATTATTTTAAAGAAACTTATTACTAAACTTTATTTCTTATTCTTATATATCTATATATAATTTTCAAAAGTGCTAACATTTTAATATTGTTTTCTATCTTTTCCACGCCACCCATGAGGTAGATTGATAGGTGCGCTTTTTTCTAGAGGTATCCCATCCTGTAATAAATTTTAATTTACGCTGTAATTAGATTTAATTATAAATTATTAAAAAAAAATTTATTACAGAAAGGCCCAATCCCCTATTAAACACTTTGAATTTTGAGAATCTATATATAAATGGATGGCAAAATAAGTAAATCGGGAATACGTAAATTTCTTCTACTAACCTATAAACCTACTTCTCTATTGAATACTATGAATTTGAGAATTATATAAAGGAATAGAAATCATATAAAATAACTAAATTGGGAATACGATTTATTTAGTAAGACCTAATTGCCTATAAAATAAATTTGAAAATAATTGAAATAAGTAATGCTAGGTACAAAGGAGGTTAATTTTGCTACACGTGCAGAAAGGAGTCAACTTGACTGTGTGTTAAAAAAGGGGTCGACTTGTTTTCACGGCAAAAAAGGGAGGGTAACAAAGAAAAATAACCTTTTTTTTATTTTTCAACTAATGTTACTTTTCTTTTTCCGAGCAGTTAAATTAACTTCTTTCTTAACGTACAGATTAGTTAACTTCCTTCTTAATGTGCAATTTGCGTGTAATTTGAAAGGCAACGGAATAAAAATTATTATTTCAGAATTCTAATGAAGGAAGCGTATTTTAAACATAAAAATAGGGTTATGTGGACATTCGATTTACAAATTAGGACTTTTTTAAGTGTATACTTACATGAAGTTTTCTTGGAAAAATTCTACAATGAAATTTTTTTAACGAAATATCTCCAATTAAGTATTACTTACGCAAAATACTGAATAATAATATTTGGAAAAGATAATATTACTTAATGCTGAATATTTTTCCGTTGTATAATATCCTTTTTCCTCATAATCGACGAATATAATTTTTGCATCATTCAATATATTTTTCTAAATATTTTTCTTCAGTATTTTACATGAACAATACTTTATTCGAGATCTTGTATTAAAAAAAATTGTAGAAAAGTTTGTGAAAATCGTCATTTGAGAATACCCATGAAGTAGTCCTATTTTATTTATCAAATTCCCAAATAATCTTATTTTCATGTTTATTTTAAAAAACACTTCATATGAATTTTAAAATAAATTTTTTTTGTCGATTTTCGAATAATGATTTTGTCATAATGAAATGATGTATTTCGGGAAAGACTATATGTATAGACTACTTAAATTAATTTGATAACGAATCATAAAAAGTATGATTGTGTAGTAACTTAAAATCTGTAATAAAAATTTAGGTTATTTAATAAATCCAATTTAATTAATTATAACGAAGTACTTAGCTTTATTTTATTTGAACCGGCATCCTTTTTCGTTTAGCTATTCTCAGTCCCGTTTCAAAATCTCTCCTCCCAATATTAATTCAGCCATCGATAATTTTTCTTCATTTAGTATTTCAATATAGGTTAAATTTTGAATTTGTAAATAGATGTGTCCGTTTTCTGTAAAATAATAAATATATATTAATTGCACCATGAATGTTTACTATAATGTAAGATATTAATTTAAACGTTTTTTTACCTGCTATATATATTTCCCCTGTTATTTTCAACTTGGATCCTTCTGTAAATTTGTCTCGTTCTCCAGTACCATTTATAACAACTATTTCTAATTTATGGGTTTTATCTGTGATAGCACCAAGTAATTTACTTAAATTTGTATTCGAAATAGCAAATTCACTCATTAAATATCCTTCAGTTTCTGAAATTTTAATTAAACATGTTGAATTCTTAATTTATTTCTAATATATATACATATGTAATAAATATTACTAATAAGTCCATTTGATTGTTTCACTTCATCAAAAGTTTTAATTGTTAAGGATGTAATGTCTTCCGATACATCGCGATTAGCTATCGTAGTAATTTTGGAATAATTTTTCAAGTGGAATTCATATTGCATATTGCCGCTATTAAAATTAGAACTTTCTTTGGCTACTACTGTTTGTAATAGAACGATCTAGAAATAATTTTAATTAATAATAGTTGTTATATTATTTTTATGAAATTATATTAAAATGACCTCATTATAGTTGATTTTATCTTCAAATATTTTGATATCCTTATTCCATATATTACATTGAATTTTGCATCCGTCATCAGTAGCCTTAGAAATTATCGTACGGGGATTTTCTACTGCTTCAATATATCCAATAACCATACTTTTACAATATATAAATTTAATAAATATTTTTTTAAAGTATATTAAATTTATTAATTTCTTAAGAATAGAATAAAATAATTTACACATTTTTGTCGCCAATATGAATTTTATTTTTCAAAAAAAAACGATGGTGTGTACGTAAATGAAATTTTTGATTTTTTTTTCCTGGTGTTTCATTAGTACTATTTGATTTTGGGCGTTTCGACATTTTGGTATCTGTAAATGATATTAATTTTATATGTGTTTTATATTAATGGAATTCTAATATTCATTTTCATATTGAAATTGTATAACATAGCGTTTTAAAAAGAAGAAATTAAAAATGATCAAAATTTTAATAATTGTTCGATTCTTTTAATTTATAGTCCTGTCAATGATAGAACTTATTCACTTATACATAAACGAATAGTGGTAGTAGTATAGTTAAATGACAACGATTAACTGAAAAGTTATTTTTGTCGGCCGTGCCTTAGTTGTCGGAATGTTCCACAGATATTGAATGGTTGTAGTATATGCAAAAAAGCAATTGATGTCGTTTATGCAAAAAAGCAATTGATGTCGGTAGCCGTGGCTAACTCGTCTTGCGAATTGGTGTCTTTGTTTATAGTTTAAAGCTCTTCATTTTATATTTCAAAATAATCTTTATACATCATTCAAAAATTTCCTTCCATACTATATTTTCAATTTCATCAGAATGATTCGAATCATTTTCAATAAATAAATTTTCTGGGTTTGTACATCTTGACAAAGCTACATATAATTGGCCATGAGAGAATAAAGGCCGCCTAAAATATATTCCAAGTTTATTGAAGCTTTGACCTTGTAACTTGTTAATAGTTATCGCGAAGGCTAAGGCGACAGGAAATTGTTTTCGATATAATATAAAAGGTAAAGACGATGATTCTCCTGAATTTAAAGTTATTTTAGGTATGTAAGCTATTTGTCCTTTGTTGTAACCAGTTACTATCATGGCTTTTATATTGTACTTGTGCAATTCTAAAATTTTTAATCTTGTACCATTACACAATCCATCGTTAATACTAATGTTCCTTATGAGCATAACAATGGCATTGGGTTTTAATACTAATTTATGAAATGGTAGCCCTGGAAATTTTAAAGAATTTAAATATTCTATTGAATAATTTAATTGAACATCTTCATCACTTTGATCTACTCCTTTTGGTTTAGCATAATCAATACTATAATAAATTTTCTCTGTTGAATCTATTCTTTTAAGTACTTCATTATTCAAGTGATAAATATCTTGATTATGACCAGATAAAATTGCCATATCTGATAAATCTTCCTTGTCAGTTATAGTGGAACCATAAATTTTTTCACATATATTGTCGACTTTCCATTTTTCAGATATTGATAAAGACGATACTTGTCCGTCACCGATTTCTAACAAGAATTTTGAAAATTTTATTTTATTGAATCTCATATTTTTAGTTAATTTTAATATTTTAAATTTTGGCCACAAATTAGAACGTTTGATAGATTCATTAATTATAGTGATTCTACATCCATTTTTCAATACTGGCAAAATTTGTCTGAAATCTCCTCCTAAAATTAATAATTTTCCAGCAAAAGGTATTGAATCGACTTGGCAACAATCTCTTAAAGTTTTATCAATAACTTCTAATGCTTTTTTAGGAATCATTGATGCTTCATCCCAAATGAGTACATCACATTCACGTAACCTTCTTTTATCTGAATCTAATTTCAAAAATGTTGTTTCAATATTTGATAAATCTAATGGCAATTTAAAAGTTTTGTGACTTGTCATTCCTTCCGGAAGTAGTATAGAAGCAATTCCAGTCCATGCCATAGAAACAACTTTTTGTCCTTCTCCTAAATAATAATGAATTAATGTTTTGTAAAAAAATGTTTTCCCAGTACCTCCGGGACCATCAATAAAAATCATACGATCATTAGTTTGTGTTATGAAATTGAAAATATCATTTTGTTCATTATTTAATTGATTTTTATGTTCTTGAAATAACTGTTTGTGTTTATCAATTATTATTTTTTTTTCATGAGCCAATAGTTCATAAGTCAAATCATTAAATGTTGGTAATCCGAATTCAGAGCATGACAAATTTTCACATTTTAAAATTTCATCAATTTCTCTTAATGCTCTTGATTATCTTTGAAATCTTCACTAAAATATTTTTTGAAAGATTCCCGAAGTTCACAAGCAAAAGGAATATCATCATTAATAAGAAACCAAGCAAAAAATTTTCTAAATTCTTTTGGCATCATAATGGAACATGCTTCTTCAAAAATATTGAAAATTTCATTATCATTTTTTACTAATCCCATTGCAATTGCTGTTTCTTTAAAAGTTTTGTAGGATACATTTACGAACTTTTTTAAATCTGCAAAACATATTGCTCCTTTTATACGATTTAATATCAACTTTAAATGGAATCGTTCTATATCCTTAGGACTGACACTATTCATTCTACCAATAGATTTTGAAAATATTTTTCTTTTTTGCCATACTTTTTTTGATAAATTGAATAAATAATACTTCGGTATATTAGAATATTTAATTTTTCTCGCTTCTTCATCTTCTAAATTTAATTGAAACCATGCCGTTAGAGTTGTATTATTATTTTTATTTAAAACTTCGTCTTCTTTATTTTCTTCAAATATATACTGTTGATTTTCCGTATGAATAGCTAAACGAATAATTGTGTGTGACCTTCCTGACAATGGTAATTCTTCTATTCTCCATGCTGCTTCTATTGGACTAACATATCTCCCATTAAGATAGTCAGTAATTTCATCATATATTTCACATTGATCTGTGTCAGAATTTTTTTTCGATACACTTACATATGCTTTGTCAAACCCTTTATGAATATATTTATAAAGATATTTGATAGACATGACCGAATAAGATATTTCGCAATTTATATGACATTGATATTTTTTCAAAAGTGTAGGATTGTAAGGAACTACCATTGAATTATCTACTTTCACTATTTCACCATTTACTTTTTAATTGAATGTATAACTATTTAAATTATTTCTTCGTTTATATTGGGGAAATCCATTTTTGTCAAAATGTGTAAAATCACTGAATTCTTTTGGATAGTTTTTCGAACAAGCATCTTTCTCCTTGTTATAACAGAGGGAATTTTCTGTATGGGGACCATGCAACATGTGTTTGATAACTAATGCTTGTAATTCTTTATCATCATTTGGAATTTCAGCACTCACATATTTATCAATGTCTTGTGGATTCAATAATTTGTTTTCATAATTTAAGACAAATAATAAATGAGCATGAGGTAATCCTCTTTTTTGAAATTCAATTGTGTAAATATATGCCAGTATTTCGTCAAAAATATTTCTACTTAAAATATCTGCTAAAATTGCTCGTAATTTAGTATTAAATAATCTTGCTTTTAAATTAGGAATATCATTACATGTGGTTCCTTGAGGGAAGTTTGATAGTACTCTTTTAAGTTCCGGCCAATTTGGATTACACGTTACAGTAATAAATAAATCAGGTCTTCCAACAGCTCTATTTATAGCCATTGCATCTTGATATAATTGATGCATATGTCTAGGACTACCAATATGAGTTGATGGTAAAATAAAAAGATGTCCCAAACGTTCTTTGTTCTCGAAATTTTTTGATTTATTTGAAGCATTTTTTCCCACATGATCTAATAACCCTTGATAACATGCAACTCTTAATTTTCCTTGATTTTGTCTAAAATAATCCATTCTTGTACTTTCTATGACTATATATGAATGTATTATGTATTGTTGAGTCAATCGTCCACTACATAAAATTGGATTGAAAATTGGTCCTGGCCGATAAGCAATTCGGTTTGAATAATATTGCAAAGCAGTCAATCTTTTATTATTTTCTGAATTTTTATGTAAATCGGGATTCCATCCTAAGTCTCCTGAAGGAAATAAAATAGGAAATACCATCGGATCCAAATGATGGATAACTTATGTATGAAAATATGTGATGTACTGTTATCCGGATTTCTTGGATAAATACACAAATCAAAAGATGATGGAATTTCTTCTTCTCGTGAAATAATTAAAGCGGCACATTCCGCAGTTTTTGGTTTACTATAAACATTTTGGTTCAATTTTATATTTCGAACAAAATATAACTTGTATTGAGGAATTTGAGTATTTTTTGATAATTCATATAAATGCTTGTATTTTTTTGCATATGGGTTGTCATTTAATATTCTATTTAATATTGTGAAATGTTCTTCTAATAATGCTTTGTTATTTTTCAATCTTAACTGATTTGCTGTATACTCATCGTAAATGTAAATTTGACCATTTTGAGGATGTTGATTAGGTTCAACGATAACTGATTTCGGAGATGTATGACAAACTTGGCCTTGGATTTTTAAATTATAAACTCCTTTATTTTTATTGTTAATTACTGTAGCATTGAAACTCGCAAATGAGTATTTATTATTGTAATAACGGATTAGTTCTTTAAATTTTTTGTCATACAGAAGTTCTTTCAAATCTTCGTTATACTCTGATAAAGGAGGTAAAATAACTTTTCCGTTATAACAACAACTTTTTTTTGAAAATTCTGTTTCCCAAAAAACTGCAGAACAATTAGAGCATACATAATCCATATTGCCTAAATCTACATAATTTAAGTTTGGAAGGCACATCTTTCTAATTTTTTGTATCTTTCTCCTCTTATAAATTCGATTTGAAGACATATTACTTGCAATATCAAGCTTACGTTTCTTAGCCAACCGTTTTTCATTCAAATTGCTTACAACATTTGTACATCTTTTCTTATTCATTCGTCCTTCATTTATGTTGACAACCCGATCGTTTTGTCTTTTATTATTTACTCTTACTTCATTCATATTAATTACTCTATCCTTTTTTCTCTTATTCTCTACCCTTTCTTGATTCATTTTCCACCTTTCCTTCACTCATGTTCGTGACACGATCTTTTTCCCTCTTATTTTCCAGCCTTCCTTCACTCATGTTCATAACTCTATCTTTTTCCCTCTTATTTTCCAGCCTTCCTTCACTCATGTTCATAACTCTATCTTTTTCCCTCTTATTTTCCAGCCTTCCTTCACTCATGTTCATAACTCTATCTTTTTCCCTCTTATTCTGCAGCCTTTCCTCAATCATATTAAAAACTCTATCATTTTGTCTTTTATTTCCTATCCTTCCTTCACTCATATTTATAATTCGATCCTTTTCTCTCTTGCTCTCTATTCTATCTTCTTTCATAGTAGTGATCCTATCACTTTGTCGCTTTCGTTTACTCTTTCTTCATTCATATTACAAATACGATCAAGTTTTCGTTTCTTCTCTAATTTATCACCATCAAGATACCGATTTTTTCTACATACGTTAATTTCATCTTTATTTTTAGCATAATGTAACCGACGATATTGATTTTGATAGTCTTTAAGAAAAAAAGTATTTTTGATTTCAAGAACATCATAATGTCCACTATCCAAGTTTCCAGATAATAAAAGAACTAATTTATTTCTGCTATTGCACGGACCGAATTCCCTTGCATTATAATATCCTTGATATACTGTAACTTCTACATTGCAAATACTGACAAAAGCGGCAATCTCAACTTCTCCACCAAAACTACCATTTTTAGACATATTTAGTTTGTAAGAATTTGGATCAGTAATTGTTGTGTTGTAAGAACTGTTTCCTAATATAAAAGATTCATAAATTATCCAATCATTTATAATTTTATTTACTAATTTCAATCGAATTTGTCAATGTTTCTCTTGATTATTGAATACAAATTCTGCAAATGCGCGGAAAAGATAGTTACCATCCGGTTTCATTTCATGTTTTATATCTCTTTTTAAGATATCATTCATTTCTTCATTCATGTTCATAACAGTTTCTTCAATCTTATTGTTCACTCGTTCTTCATTACTATTAACAACTGCATCGGTTTCCTTCATATCTTCCAATCTTTCTTCATTGATATTAACAATTATATCCTTTTCTATCTGATTTTCCTTGTTATTCATATTAACAACTCTACCTTTTTCCTGATTATTTTTCAACCTTTTTTCACTGAGGTTCGTGATTCTATCCTTTTGTCTCTTTTTTCCATCGACCAATAATTTCGATCGTTTCCAGACAAAAAAATATTTTCAATATCAAGAATATCATAATGACCACTATCCAAGCTTCCAGATAATAAAAGAACTAATTTATTTCTGCTATTACATGCACCGAATTCCCTTGCATTATAATATCCTTGATGTACTATAACTTTTACATTGTAAATACTAACAAAAGCAACAATCTCAACTTCTCCACCAAAACTACCATTAGTAGACATATGTAGTTTGTAAGAATTTGAATCAGTAATTATTGTGTTGTAAGAATTGTCTCCTAATACAAAAGATTCATAAACTATCCAATCACTTATAATTGTATCCACTAATTTCAATCGAATTTGTCTATGTTGCTCTTGATCACTAAATAAAAATTCTGCAAATGCTCGGAAAAGACAGTTACCTTCTGGTTTCATTTTATGTTTTATAATTATTTTTGAGATCTTATTCATTTTATTAAATACATGAAATTCAATGTATTATAGGAAAAAGAAAAATATTACTTTTTGAAAAAATCTTACACTTTAAAAGATCCAAAAATATTTCTTGATTGGCCTTTTAAAGTTGATTGCCACACATCAGCTATGAAATAAGCTTTAGAAAATAAGGCGAAAAGGCTGACACAATCCTATTTAATATAAATTTGTTACCATCAATGAACAGAACAATATAAAAATATAAATTTTTTAGAATGTAGATTTTTCTAAAAATTATTTTTCTATTTTAATAATTTTAGTGTGATAAAATAATTCAAGAATATTTAGTTACTTTTAAATTAAAGGGTATATATGACTGACAAAGTCAATATATTATTATATATTTGTATGTATCTTTGTTTCTCAATGGAAATATCATATTTCAAACTGGTCAAAAAAAGGTACACAAAATATGGTACATAACTATATATAATAGTGTAAAAATTATTTTTTTAATTTCTTCTTTTTTAACATTTTGATATTGAATATAACGTTATAATGTTGAATATTTATTAAATGTTATACTTATTGCTCTTACTTATTTATTAGATATTATTCTTAATCTAATTTAAACGATTCGTTCGGTTTTCGATCGTTTTGCGAGGTATCAATCTCGAATCAACATTCTTTCAACGTTATACTTGATTTTCAATTACATATTATAATATTTTTTATACTTTTTTACTTTTTCTTTTGTTTGTTTTTTTTATATTAATAGAGCGTAAATTTAATTTCTTGAAATTGTTATTTAATTGCTCCATATTACATGGTTCCAAACGTTTCATATATTCAAAAAATTTTTCTTCATATTCAATGTAATCTATGACTGTTTATTTTATATTTAAATTTATGTTTAAAAATTTCTAATTTTATAGAATAAAAGTTTATTACTTTCCATTTCTTCATTGCCCTGACTTGTCATTTTGATAAAGTAATTATCACTATCAAAGGATAAGAAAATTGTTAATGGTATTATATTCATCATAATTTTCTTTGATATGGCATTTGTGAAAGACGGAAACTATTTAATGATTGATATTTTAAATAACTTTGAGTGCATATTTTAAATAAATTAGAAATTTATTTAAAATATTACTGCCAAAAAAAATTGTAAAAAAAATTCTAACGATAAAAATCTTTTATTATGTAAAAAATGTAAGCAAAGAAACAGAAAATTATTAATGGTATTATATTCATCATAATTTTCTTTGATATGTAACTATAACCAATTACCAATTCATCATAATTTTCTTTGATATGTAACTATAACCAATTATTTTATTTTATATACATGGGTCATTTGCAAAAAATGGCAACTATTTAATTAGTCATTCTTGAAATTTAGCGGCAAACATATTGTATTTGAACGCGTGGAATCCCGCTCCCGACTAATGAGAGAAGTAAGCGTGTTACGTGCACGTTAGTTATAAGCAATTGGTTTATGTATACACTCCTGTAAACGCGTTCCTTTAAACACCATAATAAACCTTATGTGACACTACCTATATGTTTAAAGGCATAGTCATAAGTGAGCCGTCAGAAGGTCTGAAGTACGGAATATACAGAAAGCATGGCTTCAAACGTTCCTTCAGTCCGACTCAAATCTCACATACGATTAAGAATTTGGGTCGTGCGTACATACTTCTGTAAATGTCTTCCGTTGGAACAACATGTGAGGTTTTTTTAATGTTTTGATAGTACTTAAAGGAGACGGAAATCAAAGTTTATTGCTTTTGCTTTATTGACTTCTATTGACTTTTGACTTTTATTATAAAAAATAAACGCAATTATAAATTATAAATAAACTGGAAAGATTTATTATAAAATTGTGAATAAATAAGAAATGTAAAATTATAAATAAATATTGTAAATACATTTTAAAATTGTAAATAGTTGTAAAATGAAACAAATTTTTATTTAATGTTTGTTATGTAAATAAATAATGAATGCAAAATTGTAAATATATAAAACTGTTTTAAAATGCAAATATGTTAAATTGATAATTAAATGAAAAAAATTTATTGATAATGCAAAATTGCATTTTTTTAAATAAAGATTAATTGAAAAAATTGTAAATACATATTTATTACAAAATTGTAAATACAAATTCATTACAAAATTATAAATACATATATAATTGTACATAAATAAGAAATGTAAAATTGTAAATAAATATTGTAAATACTTTTTAAAATTGTAAATAGTTGTAAAATATTGTAAATTATAATTATATAATTATATAGGTTAAACGAAGAAAAATAACTAAATAATAGATTTATTACCTTCTCTGTTCAAACTTCTAACAGATTTTTGTGCTATTCATGTATAGATTAATAAACCTTGTTTTACTTTGTATTGAAGTACTTATGCCACACACTATTTTATACTATTTGTCCAATCGTAAATACTATTTTTGGCAAAAATCGAGACTTCAGTACTTCGAAAAGGCAAAGTCCCAAGTAACTTTCAAAGTGAAGAATTCAGTGGTTGGATTGTATAATTGTATTAAAGACAATTTCAAATACACAACTATGTCTAGATTGTAACTTCGAACATTTTCATTGATCTTTTAGAGAAATGTAACGAATGTTAAGCTAATCGTTATTTGGTTGAGTATATATAAATATGACACTTTTCACTTCTGTATACATAACGTAGATGTTATTAAAAAGTATTCACAAATTTAATAATAATATAAATAACAATTTGAAAAACTAAAATTTGAAAAATATGTGATATTCAACACATTGATTTGTCAAATGACATTTACATAATAAGGTTTAGTTTGAAAACAAAAACCAAATGAATGTTCAATGAATATATATATATATATATATATATATAAGTTTTAGTAAAAAATTATAAATAACTATTTAATTTTTTAATACATTAAATACAACATAGTTTTGTATTAAAATTTTTATTTCAATTAATTATTTACATTATTTATATTATTTTTAAAATATTTGGTTAATTTTATGAGTAAATCAAAAGTTTTTTTTTTCATTCATTTTATAATTTGTAAAGAGTTATGAATAATTTAAAATAATTTTTTAACATATAAAAACAATTTTTAAAGAATTGTAAATAAAAATTGTAAATTGTAACGCGTGTCTAGCCGCGATTCTAATCTACCGCGCAAAGGTAGTGAGCGCGCGCGCGCAACTCCTGCGCAGCCGAATCGAGGCGCGCCACGCGTAGCGGCCTGTTACCGCGAGAAAAGGGAGCCATCTTCGTGTCTGCTGTCGCGCAAGTAGCATCTCTTCCGTGTCTTCGTGAGTGACTTCGTCCGCGCCCTCCTATCGTTTTTTGTAAACGCCGCGTGTATAGTGTTGGTGCCGAGCGGAGTGCATACGCGTATAAGAGGAACAGAGAGAGAGAGAGCGAACACGAGACAGCGAGAGAGGAGCCGGCAGCCAGCCGCCTGCCGACCCCGTACAGCGAGTAGGAGAGAGAGAGAGAGACACAGCGCACAAATACTGTGCTAGCGAGCGTGAGCGAGAGAGAGTCGTGTGCACCGACTGCTCCTTAAAGTAAGTCTTATACTCTCATCTCTCGCGTAATTAATGTAAAGGCTCACACGGAAATCGCCCCGTGCAAGCTTTCTGTACCGTGTACGTGCGGGTGTATGTCAGCCCGCCGTACTTTAACACCGCGCGCGATATTAGCAGCTTCGCCGCGCTCTGTAACGTTCGCGCGTTTGAATATTAACGGTCGCGCGCGAACTAACAATTTGTCTAATAAGCACGTGCGTTGTGTATGTAAATGTTTATTTGGTTTTAATATATTATGATATCTAGTTCCTCGTCGCGTTGTTCATTACAACCTGTCCTTCTCCCGGATACCGCCGCCTCCGCGGGAAAACGACTCCGTCGGTCGTTTTCGTATCTGAGCATAGCGGCCGCGCGCTTTACTCTTCAAGCGCGCGCTTTTCACTCAGCGATCCAAATAGTTGGAAAGCGAAGTTCGCGTGAGAGCTTCGCGTTGTTTTCGGGATTCCAGGAGCAGATCCCCGGGCAAGTCATTTTAGTCTCACGCCCGCGGCACCGTGTTCTAGGGCATCGCTGGCCTGTGGCTTGTTGGGATTTTCCCCCACTAGCCATCCCGTTACAACTGGCGCCACAACGTTTTGGGGGTGGAGAAGGACCTGCGGCGCGTACGTGATTCGCGGCGAAGCTTGGCGCGAAGAAGCTCAGCAGCGTAGCTGAGCGTAAGCTGCACACAAAGGCTCTTCGTGCCGCAGCTCGTAGGCGCGTGTGTGCGTGTGCGTGACACAGCCGTGCTGTTGCGAGAGTGCGGTAGAGAGGTTAGGCGTGCGATAGCCAATAACCCTCGACCTAGTGTGCCGACGAGGAGAGATATTGATCGCGGAATTTTTGGCGCGTTGAGGAATTATTGTTAACAATTAAAGTCTTTTTTTAATAACAATTAATTTTTTAACGACAAAATTTTTTTTTTTTTAAGCGATAATTAATTTTTTTTTAATTAATTTTTTTTCTCGTCTCGAAAATTTTTTTTTCTTCTCGTCCTCTCGTATTTCCGATACGATTTATTTTTTTTTGGACGAAAAATAAAATTTTTTTTTTTCTTTTATCGTGCAGTTAGAAGAAAATCGAGAGTAGTCGGCAAGCACTCTCGGAACAAAAAGTTGACTGTGCGCCCGAGTAAAAACTCGAGTGCAAAAATCCCCTCGAACTTAAAAATTGTTTTTATTTTTTTTTTAGGTGAAAATTGTATTTATTTTTTTTGTGTTTTTGGTGATATTGTCCGTTTTGACACAAATATATATATATTTTTTTCACATATATTTATTTTAAAATTACAAGTGCGAGTAGTGGAGCGTAATTAATTACAAATCGTAATTACTTACGGAAATAGCTTTTATTTTTTTTTTAGAGCCGCATACGGGAAATCCTCGTGTATTATCGAGGTTAAGAGCAACCGCCGTAGCTCTTAGAAAGTAACCCGGGTTCGCATTGAAAAAGCTAGCTCACGGGTTGAAAAGGCAAACTCTCTCTGCCATCAATCCGGATACTACTCGCGCTAGTAAAATAAGTTCGTAGGGAAGCGCACAGCCAATTGACACCATGGCCTGATCATCGCAGTTTGCGGAATCTGCGATACTCAATTGGGCGTATACACAGCCCGAAGAGGAAATTATCGAGGCCATGCAAGCCCTTGGTCTGCAGCAGTCAGATCTGCAATCAGTGAATATGCTGACAGCGATCAAGTGGCTTATGGGCGATTACAGTGCCGCCGATTTCGTGCCAGAGCCGGAGCTGTCAGAGAAGCAAGCGTTTGCCAAACGCGAGCAGTCCCGAAGGGCGTTCATCGACTTAACGTTGATGAACAAGTCTGGGTCGACTATTGTGGATCCCAATACTGATCCAGACCAACCGCACCCGTTCATTACGCTCCTTGATGACCCGATAGTGATGCAAAAACTCTCGGAGTCTCGGAGGATGAACGCTCCACAACAAGCACATAATGCAGTGGTGGAGCCAGCGGATGAGGCAAACGGCCAGGAGGGTTCTGGGACAGAGATATTGAGCTCTGCAGCACCCACCGGGACATCTCCAGCCGAAGCCGAGGGACAGCTCCAACAGCAACAGCTTCAACAGCAACAACTGCAGCAGCAGCAAATGCAGCAGCAGCAAATGCAGCAGCAGCAACTGCAACAGCAGCAAATGCAGCAACAGCAAATGCAGCAGCAACAAATGCAGCAGCAGCAGATGGAGCAGCAGCGACGGCAGCAACAGTAACAACAGCAGGAGCAACAGCGGCAGCAACAGCAAAAGCATCAAGAGCAGCAGCGACAGCAGGCGTTGCTAGAAGAGCAGCGCAGGCAACGACAATTTCGGCGGAGTCAAGAACAAGAGTCGTTGTCGGCACGAAATGGGCAGCACGCGTTCTGGCAGCAAACGCGAAATCCACCGCAGCCACAGAGTTTCGAGTGGCCAAGTGCGGGGGAACAGCGTACCGCAGGGATTGCTGTGGGAGACAACGTAGTCTCAGAACAGCTGCTGTCGGTGATCCATAGACTCGTCAAAGAGGTGGAAGAGCTCAAAGAGATTGTGCGAATACTCCAAGAAGCTCGACACCCCCCCTCAAGCACGCGCTTGGAGGGAGTCCAACTACCGAGTGCGGGCAGGGGACGAGGGTCACCACATGTGAACTTTCAGGACACGTTCACATATGTGAATTTTGACAGCAGCAGCCCCAATACTGAATCGCCAAGGGACGCTAGGAGGAATACCGGAAGAAATCCTACACAGCGTCAGGCGGGGGTGAGCGCTACACTGGACCAGTCTACGAGGCAGACGTACGTGCCTCAACAGACGAACCGTGATGTTGGCCAAATCGTAAGGAAATGGCACATCAAGTTCTCTGGGTCCTTGAAGGAGCAGAGCGTCGAGTTATTCCTCACGAGAGTAGAGGAATGTCGAGCTCTAGTAAATCTGACGTACGACGAAGTACTCTCGTCATTATCAGAGCTCCTGAGTGGAGTAGCGGCCACCTGGTATAGGAGTAACCGTCATACGTGGCGATCTTGGCAAGACTTCCAAGAGGCCATAATACACATGTATGGCGGTGACAGGGGCCATCAACAGCGAATCCTAGCGGAGATAAACGCGAGGACTCAAGGCAGAAACGAACTCACGAGAGATTACGTAGTGAATCTGCAAGCCTTGATTCTCAAGTTAGTTCCAGTGCCTAGCATGCCCCAACAATTGGACATGTTGCACCGGAACATGCAGCCAGAACTGCAAAAAATGATGATGCGTAATCAAATTACGGATTACCGAGGGCTCCTGGATTTAGCCCGGGAGGCCGAATTAGCACTCGCGGCAGATAAGGTGTATCACTCGTCACCACCGCCAGAGCGCACTTACTTGCCAGAGTTTGCCTACGTACCTACAGAGCCAATCACGGATCAGCGGAAAAAGCAGAATCCAGGAGTGGCGGCGATGGGGCACCAACAGCAGGAGCCTCGAGAAAGCCTCGAGGCTATGTTCCGTCGGGTGATGGCCGAGTGTTTGTCAAGCTTGACAAAGAAAGGCACCGACGGAAATAGTGGGCAAACGCCAAACCCACAGTCGTTCAAGAAGCCCAAGAAAAAGAATAATTGGGAGAACAGGCAGTGGGAAGGCGGGCAAAGTAATAATCAGCCTAGTGGGGGTAGTAGCTCGATCCACCAGGCTAGGCCGCCAAGTCCAAGGAGTAATGGACCTCCACAAAGGCCAGAGTACCGAAGGGGTTACGGCAACGAGCAAAGGGGAAGCGACCGCAACCCCAATGCTGCCGGAAACCAGCAGGGAAACGGCCAAGGGGGCAGGTAAACACGGCCACACGCCCGCCCCCAGCTCTCACATCAGCGACCGAGGGTAACTCGGTCCAATTGCCTGAAGGAGAGAGCGAAGAAGTGCCCGCGACTCAGCAGAACGAAGCTAACCAGGAAACATGCTCGCGATGGTGGCTTCAAGTAGGTGTAGCCGGCTACAGGCTACGGGCACTCTTCGATACTGGAGCTTTCTGGACTGGGATGAATTCCATCGGCTTACAGCTCGCTACAGCCTGTGGAAAAGAATTAATTCCGGCCAGCGGCCTAACGGCACGGGTAGCTAATGGGCAGAGCATAGCAGTGGTTGGCTATGTGTATCTACCCATTGTCGTGGCAGGCGTGTGCAAGGATGTGCGCGTCGCAATCATGCCAGACCTAGACACGGAGTGCTACTTGGGGGTGAACTTCATTAAGAAGTTTAGCGCCGTCTTAGACCCCACTGACAATACGCTGCATCTCAAAGATGATGATGCAAGCGTAAAGTTAGAAGTAGCCTCCATAACCGCCAATAATACCGTGTCCGTATCAGCTATAGGGTTGGCGGACCCAACAGAAGAGCAGCGCAAAGAAGCGGAAGCTTTAGTAGCTGAGCTGATGGGAAACGGCCTGGCACCATTAGGGTGTACTTCGTGGGTTGAGCATGCAGTAGATGTCGGCTCCACAAGACCCATAAAACAGAAGTACTACCCAGTATCTCGAAAACTCGAGGAAGAGATGCACAAGCAGGTGGAGGAAATGCTACTCGCGGGTATAATAGAACCTTCGACAAGCGGCTGGTCAAGCCCCGTGGTAATGGTACGCAAGTCCAACGGGAAGTTCCGTTTCTTTGTGGACTTCAGAAAAGTGAACGCAGCGTCAAGGCCAGACGCATATCCGTTACCATACATGGAGAGTATCTTACGCAAACTGCAGAAAGCGCGATACATATCCACGTTGGATTTAAGTAGTGCGTACCACCAAATACCACTAAATCCGGAGTCCAGAGAGACTACGGCCTTCACCGTGCCAGGCAAAGGGTTATTTCAATTTACAAGAATGCCCTACGGTCTTTCGTATGCCGGAGCATCCTTCCAGAGGCTGATTGACAAAGTCATCGGCCCCGAACTCAAACCTTTTGCTTACTCGTATCTCGATGACATAATAGTAGTCACAGAAGCATTCGAGGAGCATAAAGAGGTTCTAAAAAGAGTTCTAGATAGGATAAAGGACGCGGGCCTCACAATAAATCGCGAGAAGAGTGTCTTCTGTCGCGATGAGGTCCAATATCTCGGGGTCATAGTAAATAGGGATGGTTTTAAACCAGACCCCGAGAAAATAAAGCCCATTATGGAATATCCGGTGCCGAAAAACCTCCGTCAGCTGAGACGCTTCCTAGGAATGGCCTCGTGGTATAGAAAGTTTTTATCAAACTTCGCCACAATTGCTGAACCACTGACCGAACTAACGAAAAAGGATCGGAAATACGAGTGGTCAACGGCACAAGAAGAGGCCTTCCAAAAGCTAAAAGCGCTAGTTGCTTCTGCACCGATTCTCCACAGACCGGTATCTAACGCACAGTTCGTGGTGCAAACTGATGCGAGCGATACAGGACTTGGAGCGGGGCTATACCAGATAATAGACGGCGACGAAAGAGTCCTAGAGTTCGCTAGTCGAACTCTGAGCGCGGCCGAGAGGAATTATAGCGTGACGGAACGAGAGTGTCTAGCAATTCTCTGGGCAATCAAAAAGTTCCGTCCGTATATAGAGGCCTATGACTTCAAGGTCATCACGGATCATAGCAGCTTGAAGTGGCTCCGTGATCTCCGAAACCCATCAGGCAGGATAGCAAGATGGGCTTTGGAACTACAAAACCACAGTTTCACAGTCGAACACCGAAAGGGCTCTTTGAACAATGTCCCAGATGCCCTTTCGCGGATGTTCGAGGAAGAGGAGCCAGCGGTCGCCGCGTTAGAGCTCGAACGCGATACAAACGACCTATGGTACCTCGAAATTGTGAAAGAGGTTCAACAGCGGCCACGAGACTTCCCCACGTTCAAGCTGGCGGGGGGGGGGGGGAGACTATACAAGTACGAACCAAATGAAGTCATAGACGAGTCTCTCGGCGACGATGATGCATGGAAGTTAGCAGTCCCTCACGAAAATCGACGCGAAGTACTGAGAGAATGCCATGACTTTCCAACTGCTGGGCACTTGGGCCGCGAGAAAACGCTAGAAAGAGTAAAGCGGAAGTATTATTGGCCACACATGTCTCGTGATGTAGCCAGATACGTGAGCCAGTGCCAACTTTGCCAGCAGTGCAAAGTCGAACAGCGCGCTCCAACAGGATTCATGGGACGCCGAATTACAGAGCGTCCATGGCAAATCGTGACCAGCGACATTATGGGGCCCCTCCCAAAAACCACGCACAGCCACGAATACATTCTCATATTCCAGGACTTGTTCACACGCTGGATTGAAGTAATTCCGATAAAAAGGGCAGATGGTAAATCGGTAATTAAGGGACTCAACGAGCGAGTATGTCTGCGATTCGGAGTCCCGGAGGTGTTTCTCTCAGACAATGGGACTGAATTTAAAAATGCACCATTAGAGGCATTCTTAAAGGACAGAAACGTGCATCACACGTTTACACCTCCGTATCACCCTCAGGCCAATCCTGTCGAGCGTGTGAATCGAACGGTGAAGACAATGATTATGTCTTACGCAGAGGAAAATCACCGGTCCTGGGATGAGAAACTGAATGAGCTGGCGTTTGCGTACAATACTGCCGAACACAGCTCCACAAAGATAAGTCCTGCCAGGCTCATTTACGGCCGACAACCTGACCCACCGAAGACACTAAGGCGGGAGGAAGACAGGTTAGCCGAAGAGCAAGGGCAGCAAGAGGCGATAAACAATTGGGTGGTACGTATGGACAAGCTCCGCGAATTGCACGTTCGGGCAGCGGCCGACGCGCAAGCGGAGCAGGCGAGACAAGCCAAATATTATGACGCTCATCGTCGACCTCCAGAATTCTGTCTAGGCGATCGTGTATGGAGAGAGAATAAGGTACTATCCTCAGCAGCTGAGGGGATTTCTGCCAAATTAGCCCCGAAGTACGCAGGGCCCTACACGATTGTGAATATTCTAGGCGAAAACACCTATGAGATCCAAGGTGAGGATGGTCGAACGATACATCCCGTCCATGCGCAGCAACTCAAGAGATACGTCTCCGCAGGAGAGCCCAAGAACTACTTGGACAAAAGTAGTCAAGAAGTAGCCCAGTCGCTACCAGCGAGGGACTCTTCAGCCGAACGTAACACGTCAGAGGGCCACAGAGTTAGCCAGGGGAATGTACAGCCTCGGGCGACGGCTAAGAGGCGCGGTCCACCTCGTAAGACCGCGCTATTAGTTAGGCCAGGAAAGCGTGCGAGCGATGGCCGGCCTATGCGTGTGGCCGGTCCAACAGAACCCAAGCGAGGCCCAGGGAGGCCAAAGGGTTCGAAGAAGAAGCCCGTACCTGCTGATGCCGGACTAATTAGTCCCCGTAGAACCCGAGCGTATAAAAAGCAATAATTGTGCCGTCCAACTTGTGTCGTACGTACTAACCTGTGTTCGTCGTAATTTGCCAGTCCTCAATCTCACTCCTCCCCGGGATCGATTTACCTGTTTCAGGACATGCAAGGCCTGACTCCCGAAATAGCGGAGACGGCGAAGAAGGTGATCGTTGGATTAATCCAGTGCAATCCTGACCCCGCCGTCATCGATTTTTTGGAGCAGGTCATGGAGGGCATCGACGCTGTGACACTGGCACCCCAGCCAGTGGAAGAGCCCTCCACCGTCATGATCGAGGAGATAGAGGCGCCGAAGCCAAGAAAGGGACCTTCGGAGCCGGCCTGGGCAGAGGCCGGTCCCAGTCCGCTTCGGCGACCTCGTCCCCCGAAGGAGCAGCAGGAAAGCCGGGAAGAACGGCTTTCGCAAGAGGCGTCGGTCCGAGCCTCAGAGATGGCGCCGGAAGGAAACGCCGGCGCGGCTCGGGCCGACGAGGAAAGTAAAGAGAGTTCTCCGACCCAGGCCCCCAAGTGGGCACCGAGCGATGAAGTCGGTGCGGCCTGGGTCCCAGTGGGGAAGGCCCTCGAGGAAGCGCGGCGCCTCAGCAAGTCCTCGCGCGCTGCGGAGGACGCTGCCCTGGCCGCACTGGAGGTCTTTCTCCAGTGCCACGGTAAGGCCGGCGAGCGGCAAGCCGGCAAATGGGTCGGAATGGCCCAAGGCCGGCGCGAAGAGCTCGCGGCCGCCGCAGAGGCCAGGGCCGCCAGGCTGCGCCGCACAGCCTTCCAAAAGGCGGAGGAGGCTCGCCTGACTCGTGCGCAGGAGCGCATGGAAGAGGCCAGGCGAGCCAGGGAAAAGGCGGAGGAGACGGGGCGCCGGATCAAGGAAGAGGCCCAGCGCCGTCTCCAAGAAGAAGAAGAGCGCCTTAGGAGGGCGCTCGAAGAAGAGCGAGCGGCCCGGGATGCGCTCGACAGTAACGTGATCCCCCGGTGCTTCATGTGTGGCGAGCTTGGGGTGAAAAAGTCTAAACATTGCCCCAACCAAGCTCGTCACAAGGGGCGCCGATCGTATTCCCGGGCCAGTTGAAGAGGGGCGAGGCCCTGAAGTTTTTTTATATTTTTTTTTAATAAAAATTAAAAAGAAAAACCGGTGACTTCGATTCTTCAATATTCCTTTTCGAACCTCCTTCTCCTAATCATTACTACCATATTAGTAGGTACGACGACGGCCATGATTAACAGAGCTGCTCACGGTCCCCTAAGCAGCGTCTGGCGGGGGGGTGTAACGCGTGTCTAGCCGCGATTCTAATCTACCGCGCGAAGGTAGTGAGCGCGCGCGCGCAACTCCTGCGCAGCCGAATCGAGGCGCGCCGCGCGTAGCGAATCGGTCTCGACGCGCGTAAAATGCCCGTCATCCGTCGCGAAGCTGCTAACCTGTTCCCGCGAGAAAAGGGAGCCATCTTCGTGTCTGCCGTCGCGCAAGTAGCATCTCCTCCGTGTCTTCGTGAGTGACTTCGTCCGCGCCCTCCTATCGTTTTTTGTAAACGCCGCGTGTATAGTGTTGGTGCCGAGCGGAGTGCATACGCGTATAAGAGGAACAGAGAGAGAGAGAGAGCGAACACGAGACAGCGAGAGAGGAGCCGGCAGCCAGCCGCCTGCCGACCCCGTACAGCGAGTAGGAGAGAGAGAGAAAGAGACAGTGCACAAATACTGTGCTAGCGAGCGTGAGCGAGAGAGAGTCGTGTGCACCGACTGCTCCTTAAAGTAAGTCTTATACTCTCATCTCTCGCGTAATTAATGTAAAGGCTCGCACGGAAATCGCCCCGTGCAAGCTTTCTGTACCGTGTACGTGCGGGTGTATGTCAGCCCGCCGTACTTTAAGACCGCGCGCGATATTAGCAGCTTCGCCGCGCTCTGTAACGTTCGCGCGTTTGAATATTAACGGTCGCGCGCGAACTAACAATTTGTCTAATAAGCACGTGCGTTGTGTATGTAAATGTTTATTTGGTTTTAATATATTGTGATATCTAGTTACTCGTCGCGTTGTTCATTACAACCTGTCCTTCTCCCGGATACCGCCGCCTCCGCGGGAAAACGACTCCGCCGGTCGTTTTCGTATCTGAGCATAGCGGCCGCGCGCTTTACTCTTCAAGCGCGCGCTTTTCACTCAGCGATCCAAATAGTTGGAAAGTGAAGTTCGCGTGAGAGCTTCGCGTTGTTTTCGGGATTCCAGGAGCAGATCCCCGGGCAAGTCATTTTAGTCTGACACCCACGGCACCGTGTTCTAGGGCATCGCTGGCCTGTGGCTTGTTGGGATTTTCCCCCACTAGCCATCCCGTTACAAAATATATAAAATTGTTTTAAAATTCAAATATGTTGAATTAATAATGAAATGAAAAAATTGTAAATAAATTTATTGACAATGAAAATGCATTTTTTTTAATAAAGATTAATTGAAACAATTGTATATACATATTGTAAATATGTATTACAAAATTGTAAATACATATTTATTATAAAATTGTAAATATATATTTATTATACAATTGTAAATCTCTCTATGAATAAAATCAATAAAATGCGGTATCAATAAAATTTCATCACGATAATACGTTTTGTTTTCCATCCTTGTCCTCGTCCACGTCCTCTACCCTGCCCACGTAACAATTTTTACAGTTTGTTAATAGTTATTAACATTTTATTATAGTGTTTCTACACTTTTTTACATTTATTAACACTTTATTAAACCTTTTTTACACGTTCTTAAATTTTTTTACAGTTTTTTAACACATTCTTGCAGTTTTTATATATTTTCTTAAAATTACATTTTATTTACATTTTAATATGTTTCTGTTTTACTATTTTTAACATTTTTTTATACTGCTTTACATTTTTTGACACATTCTTACATTTTGGCAAACTCTCTTACATTTTATATTTATAGACTTTTACGGCTAATAACAATTTTATGAACTGTAGAATGAAAGTGTAGAAAACTGAAAATTTTTATGGATTTTTACAAATTTTTAATTATATATCTTTAAATATGTTGGATTCATTAATATAAAAATAATTTACCTTTTTGAAATGAGGAACCACTTTGGACAAAACTTAAGATAAAAGTTTATCACTTATTAATTTTTCACATCAATTTCATATTTGCCAAGCTTTTGGTTATTGGTTCCTTGGTTGACGGAATTCACCAATCTAGGCCTAATCCCCTATTAAACACTTCGAATTTTGAGAATCTATATATAAATGGATGGCAAAATAAGTAAATCGGGAATACGTAAATTTCTTCTACTAATCCATAAACCTACTTCTCTACTGAATACTATGAATTTGAGAATTATTTAAAGGAATAGAACTCATATAAAATAACTAAATTGGGAATACGATTTATTTAGTAAGACCTAATTGCCTATAAAATAAATTTGAAAATAATTGAAATAAATAATGCTAGGTACAAAGGAGGTTAATTTTGCTACACGTGCAGAAAAGAGTCAACTTGACTGTGTGTTAAAAAAGGGGTCGACTTGTTTGCACGCCAAAAAAGGGAGGGTAACAAAGAAAAATAACCTTTTTTTTTATTTTTCAACTAATGTAACTTTTCTTTTTCCGAGCAGTTAAATTAACTTCTTTCTTAACGTACAGATTAGTTAACTTCCTTCTTAATGTGCAATTTGCGTGTAATTTGAAAGGCAACGGAATAAAAATTATTATTTCAGAATTCTAATGAAGGAAGCGTATTTTAAACATAAAAATAGGGTTATGTGGACATTCGATTTACAAATTAGGGCTTTTTTAAGTGTATACTTACATGAAGTTTTCTTGGAAAAATTCTACAATGAAATTTTTTTAACGAAATATCTCAAATTAAGTATTACTTACGCAAAATACTGAATAATAATATTTGGAAAAGATAATATTACTTAATGCTGAATATTTTTCCGTTGTATAATATCCTTTTTCCTCATAATCGACGAATATAATTTTTGCATCATTCAATATATTTTTCTAAATATTTTTATTCAGTATTTTACATGAACAATATCTTTCCTCGGACATGCGCGCGGGCGCTGAAGCGCCGCGGGTCAGGAAATTTCGGCAGCCAATCAGAGCGCGCGGTTGGTCTAAAATAGGATGCGAAAGTTTCTCTTTCGGCCCGGAGATGCGGGCCCAAAGTACGTTCTTTCGGGTGGGCGAGTAAGAAAAGACTATTTTTAATTAGCTTTTACGTTATTTTTATGTTATTCTACGATATTTTTTTCATTACTAAACGTTAATTTCATATAGAATATCATAATATAACTTAAAAATAACGTGAAATTAACGTAATATAACAAATCTAGTCGGAAAATCGCATAAAATAACGGAAAAGAGCATGCTTCTCGATTATAAAAGTAATATCAACTGTAATCTAATATCAACTGATAAGAATTTTTTTATCGGTCTTACATTCTTATAAATTAAATTATTATAAATATTAGTGGCAGTCAGATTGCCCTTGTTTATAATCACCCCCGTAGAATCCGAAATAGAAACTTAATTAAAACCTGAACTGTAATACCGATAAAAAAATTCTTATCAGTTGATATTAGATTACAGTCGACATAAGTAATATTGTTTAATGATAAAAATAATAAGTAAAATGTTGATTCCTTTCAAATTTATGAATGTTTAAAATAGATCATTGAAAGTGCATAAAAAATATGTCTGCAATTAAACAGTTTAATTTTAGGGATTAATCAGTATATTTTCGATGTTTTACTTTGAACTTTCATAACTTTGGAAGGAACAAACATGTTATAATTATAAAAAAAGCAAATGATAGCTGATTTTCTCAAGTTTCATTTTTAATTTTCGAAATTATATTTTCTATGACTAACGACTACGTCGACGTGCTTTACTTATACTATAAAATAGTAAAGTGCGCCCGGCGGAAGTAATATGGTTCTTTACACCCGGCGGAAGTAATATGGCTCTTTACGCCCAGCGGAAATAATATGGCTCTTTACGCCCAGCGGAAGTAAAAATGGGTCTCTACGATCGGCGGGAGTAAAGCGTATCTTTACTCCCGGCGGGAGAATAGCCCCTCTTAAATCTAAAATGGCTCTTTACGCCCGACGGGAGCAAAGTGGCTCTTTACGCCCGATTATACGACACGGCGGCGGCGGCGGCGACAGCGGCGAAATATTTTTATATTATAGAGAGATATACATAAACCCACGCACCCGCATAAAGACTTACCTCAGCAGTTTCAACAAACTCGGGCGAAGGTAGCCACATGAATTGCTCCGGTGGCGGCTGCTGCTGCTGTGGAGGCGAAAAGGCCCACGGCGGCGTCGAGACGGTGGATGGTTGCGACTGCTGCGGTGGAGGTGAGAAGGCCCACGGCGGCGTTGAGGTGGGGGATGACTGCAGCTGCTGCGAGGAGACAAGCAGCGGCGGCTGCGAGGAGGACAGCAGCGGCGGCTGCGATGCGGGCATGGAGGCCCACGGTGGCAGCTGCGAGGAGGAGGCCGGTTGTGACGGCTGCGAGGAGGTCGGCAGCGGTGGTAGCTGGCTGGACGGCGGCGGTGGCGGTGGCGGTTGCTGCCACACCCAGGGGGGTAGCGGCGATGGCTGGCAGGATGGCGGCGGTGGCAACGGTGTTGAGCGCTGCTGCTGCGAGGAGGAGGGCTGCTCGGGTGACTGTGGCAGTTCATCGCAAAATGCCTTGATAAAGTCTCGGACATTTTGCGAGGACATTTCCTCCTCCCCGAGCAGCACTCGAAGCTCCTGGAGGAGCTGACGAGATGACTTGTACATGTCAGCCCCGCCAGCGCTGCGTCGCAGCTCCTCTAGGAGCTCGAGCGGAACGTCCTCCTGCGGCTACTGCTGTTCCTACTGCGGCGATGGCTCCTGCTGTTCCTGCTGCTGTGGCTGATGCTGTTCTTCCTCCTCCTCGATGAGGTTGACGAGCTGCTGGAGGATATCCTCCTCCATATCACCATTGACTAGGAGGTCCTCCAAGAGATAGCTCACTAATGCCGGGTCCATCGTGTGTGTGTGTGTGTGTTTGTGTACGAGAGAGAGAGAGACTAATGAGGCCCGCTCACGCGCCAGGCCCTTATTTATAGCGAGCGTGCGCGAGCGCCGAATATTCGAGGCGTAGTTCGCGGAATTCCGCGACGGATTAGCGCTCGGCTCGAATGTTCGGTGTATAGCAATAACAACCGAACATTTGAAACGGTTCGCTACTGCCGTAGGATTCCGCGAAACACATCTCGAAGATTCCATGCTCACAGACTCTCACTATAAATAAGGGCGCGCCGCGTTAACGGTCTCTCATTGCTCGCGCTCTCTCAACCATCATACATACGCACGTGGGGAGCAGACGTCATACACCGGTACGCACAGCGCGCGACCATGATGCTATTGAGCACGTGGGTTAGTCTTCCCGCGCGTAATCTTATTCGCCGCGCATGCGCGATGTAGTCGAGAGAGAGGGAGCGCGCAAGGCTCAAGTAGCGGCCTGTGGCCGACCAAACAGCCCCACCACTGCGCGGTGTAGCTGAAAGAGCGCCAGGCTCATGTAGCGGCCTGTGGCCGACCAAACAGCCCCACCACTGCGCGCTAACACTCGCGCTTATGAAAAATGATTGCGCGCTCTTATCGCCTGCACGTTGACAGTCTCTCGTGTCATTAATCATGCTTTGCATACCCTTCATACATGCAAAATAATAAAGTAAATAATCTATAATTAACTAATATAGTTAACTAATATAATTAACTAATATAATTATAAACTAAATAAATATTATTATATATACTAATATTAATAACCTTTATATTTAATATTAATTCTCTTTATAAATTATATGATTAATAATAATATAAATCTTAAATATGCGCTACCTCATCGAGCTATACGAGAGCTCGCGATGAGCTCGAAAATGTGGGGAGGCTTCTGTTAGTATGGCTTCTGGCTCAGTAGGGTTAACGGGCTTCGTAAAATTCTATGTTTGACTCGAAAATACTATGAGAGTTCTGGCGCAGTTGGGTTAACAGGCTTCGTAGAATTCTATGTTTGACTCGAAAATACTATAAGAGTTCTGGCGCAGTGCGCCAGAACTTTCATAGCTTACCTACTAAAAATCAATTTTTTCTAATAGGAAAGTACGTTTTTCAAAGGAAGCAATCGCGCAAAATATTGATGGTGTTGCCGCCCCAGCGAGAAAAAGCTCCATTTACGAGTAACTAAAACTGGTATGCAATACACTTTTACGCAGCCCTATAACCATAGTTAGGTAATAGTACATTGCGTAACAAGGGGAGAAAATAAGCTATTTCAAGCGAGGGTGAGGTGGTCAGTACGAGTTGTAGTCGAGGGCACCGAAGGCGCCAGAGACGAAGACGAGTGCTGAAGACACCTTACCAGAGTCTGAAATAGGTCTTCTTTCCGTGTAACACACAGTATTTTTTGTCGAGTGAGAGAGCCTTTTTATATGGATGAAAATTGGTCAGGGGATCGTGCATTTAGAGTCGTCCCTGGTAAAAATTTTTACGTGATAAATTATGCGATTAGACACATACTAAAACACGTGCTTTATCACGTGATTTGGCATGTGTGAAATCACGTGATTTTATATGTGATAAATCATATGATATAAGAAAATTTGATGTATAACATAAATAAGAAAGCTGTTATTTTTAATACTTTCATAAATGATATTAAAATTATGTTGCAAATAATAAGGTGTTTTATAAAAAATTGAAAACTGACTTCAAGACTTTTTTACTGATACGGCCTAGCGGTCACCCATCCAAGTATTAACCGCGCCGATTGTTGCTTAACTTACGTGAATCGACGGCCATGCAGCAAAGAACTCCTCCAACGATGCCTTTGATCTACTGTTTCTATAAAAGTGATATAGCAAAACTATATCATACCAACATTAAATTTGCTTTTTATTAAGTAATAGTATTTATTTACAAATAATTTATTAGTAATAACAAATTATGTATCATAAATATCTTACGTTATATATTATGAATATTTAGCTTGAAATGAAATTCTTTGTAATTTTTGTTTTGGATAAAGATAATTTTCTATTATAGTTAGTAAATCAACAATAAATGATACTTTGGTCATGGTACATATTTTAACATTAAAAAAAATTTTAAAAAATAGCAAAGGACATCATTATTTAATAAAACACTGTACTACTATTATTTAATAAAAAAAAAAAAATTAGTGTTGGTATGATATAGTTTTGCTATATCGCTTTTATAGAAGCAGTAGATCAAATACATCGTTGGAGGTGTTCTTGACTGCATGGCCGTCTGTTCACGTAAGTTAATCAATAATTGGCGCGGTTAATACTTGGATGGATGACCGCTCGGCTGTATCAGTAAAAAGGCCTTTTCAAGTCAGATTTCAATTTTTATAAAACACCTCCTTATTATTGGTACCATAATTTTAATATCATTTATGAAAGTATTAAAAATAATAGTTTCCTTATTTATATTACGTGGGCAGTTCAATAAGTCCGTGACTTTGAAATGAAAAACACTATTTATAACAAAAATTCCAATTTATTTTTCAACATAGTCCCCTTTTAACCGTCAACATTTATTATAGTGGTACTCAAGCTTATTTATGCCCTCTAAAAAGTAATTTTTATCAAACACCTCAAAATACTCATTTGTCGCAGCAATGATCTCTTCGTTCGACGAAAACCTTTTACCTCTAAGCCAAGCTTTCATGTTAGGAAACAAAAAATAATCGGAAGGGGACAAATCTGGGAATAAGGTGGATGAGGAAGTATTTCGTAGTGTAAACTAAATAATTTTGCCGTTGCAATGGCACTCGTGTGAGCTGGTGCATTGTCGTGGTGGAAAAGCATTTTTTCTTCACCAGATGGGGCCGCTTTTCCTTCAGTATGGCATCAAAGCGATCTAATAATGTGGCATAATACTCTCCTGTAATAGTTTTTCCCTTCTGGAGGTAATCGATTAATATTATACCAGGTGAGTCCCAAAAAATTGTGGCTATGACCTTACCGGCTGATAGAACCGTTTTCGCTTCTTTTCGGCGCAGATTCCCCAGGCCCAGTCCACATTTTCGACTGATTTTTTGTTTCTGGCGTATAATAATGAATCCACGTTTCATTAACAGTTACATAACGTTGCAAAAATTCCTTTGAATTAGGTTGTAACATACCCAAACATTGCTCAGATGCAACCACACGAGCCCGCTTGTGATCAGCTGTGAGCAAACGCGGCAGCCATCTTGCAGACAGCCTCCTCATGCCCAAACATTCGTGTAAAATGTACCATGCGCGTCCTACTGAAATGTTTACAGTCTCACTAATCTCATCCACTTTCAATCGACGATCGTTGAGTACAATGTCGTGGATTTTATCGATCATTTCTTGAGAAGTCACCTCTTTTGGATGGCCAGAACGCTCAGCGTCACTTGTGCTAATACGGCCACAACAAAATTCAGTGAACCACTTATGAACCATGCCATGCGATGGAGCAGAGTCCTTATAATATTTTGCGAGCTTTTCTTCAGTTTCCTTGATTGATTTTCCTCGTAAAAAATAATGTTTAATAAGCACGCGAATCTCGCTTTTTCCCGAATAGAAAAAATAAACGGTACTACAATGTAAATTATCTTACGTTTCGGAACGTTCCTTTACGTGTCGCTATGTTTCTGTACCTTTCCGTACTATTCAATACGTTTTGGTACGTTTTGATTAAGATTCGGACATTTTATACGAAAACCTACCAAAACGTACCAAATCGTATCGAATCGTACGTAAACTTACAGAAACGTACGGTGACGCACAGTGACATACTTGTACGTACGAAAATGAACGGAAACATACTTGTATGTATCATATAAATGTATCAATATGCAAATATTTTTGTACCGAAACGCACCGAAACGCACCGAAACGTACCGAAACGTACAGAAACATACCGAAACGTACAGAAACGTACCGAAACGTACCAAAACATACCAAAACTACTGACATGTACCAAAACGTACGAAAACGTAAAGCAATGTGCAACAACATACGTAACCTGACAGAAACATGCGATAACATACGTAAACGTACGGAATTGTAAAATGTAATATTTTACGAAAATTTTTATTCTACAAAAACTTTTGAAATGACAAATATTTTCCAGTATATTTCAAGTTCTCATAATTTTCTTTAAAATACCGTATATTCACGTACATTGACGTACATTTTCGTACGTTTTTGTACACTGAGGTACGTTTCCGCATGTTTTGGTACGTTTGGGTACGTTTCGGTACGCTTAGGTAAGAAATTTTTGGAGACAAAAAATAATTTTTCTCAGCATATATAAGTTTCTGTAGCTTTCTGTACGAGGCTCTACCTTCGAGTACTCTGACATACATTCCCGTACGATTCGGTACGTTTAGGTACGATCCCGTACAAATCTTCGAATCTTAATCAAAACGTACTGAAACATACCAAATGGTGCGAGAATTTACAATAGTGTACTAGATTGTAACATAGTTGTACGATTATTATTTCCATTCGGGTTTCCATCGTTTTATTAAAATGTGTTAAAACAATGAAACACTAAATTCAAATGACTGTAAAAAACTTTCTAACCAACGTACTGACTTGAAACTTTGTATACGCACTGATATTAAATGGTATTCTCTTAGAGTAGTAACATATTTACGATAACAGCACCATCTTTCGAGAAGTCACGGACTTATTGAACAGCCCACGTATATATCAAATTTTCTTATATCACATGATTTATCATGTATAATATCATGTGATTTTATACATGCCAAATCGGTTCGAAAAAAGCAAGTTATTAGTCACATTATTTAATACGTGATTCGGCATGTGCAAAAGCACGTGCTTTTATACATGCCAAAGCACGTGATAAAACATGTGTTTTAGTATGTATCCAATCGCATGATTTATCATGTAAAAATTTTTACCAGGGATGCACAACCAAACCTGTTTAAAATTATTGCATTTTTCATTTTGAACAGTTTATTTCAAATATATGCTACTTTAAAATTTTTAAAGTTATCTATATCCACCTAAACAGTCCAAAAATAAACCGTAAAATCTATAAATTTGAGATTAATAAGAATAGAGCGTAACCTTCGGGAAGCGGATCTTTACAAGGCTTTGAGAAAAGATTTTTCGTGCATAAAGATGAAGCCTATTAATAATAATAACTAACTCTCATAGACCCTTTTTCTTAAGATTTAGGTTACCTTATCTTCAAAATGCGTTATTTTCTTAAAAAATATGATGTTTCTTGTATTGAGTATCACTTGCTCGATAACTTGGTAAGTATTTATACACTGAAAAAAATTTTAGGCTGTAGAAACCATAGTTTCGATTTGCTGTATTAATACTATTTATAGTGTTCATTTACCCTTACAGACGGCTAAAGCAGCTATTCATTTGTATAATGTAACGGCACTATTGGTCAGAGGCGGGAAATATATTTGTAAAACTCTGACAACGGTACGATTTAGTTTTACCGCCGGTATTTGTTTGTTAACAACGCTACAACGCGAAGCCGATGTTCATGTTATAACCTAAACAAGTCAAGAAACCGGCCACATCAACCGCATGTTTGCTATCCGCTTTTGCGTATTTTATCTGTAATCAGTGTACTTATCAATCGAGATTATTTTAATGAAAAATATGTATGTATGGCGAATCATAACCTATTTAATGATTCGACAAAAGAACTCTATACATTAGTGCTTTCAGTGTATCTTGTACAGCTCTCATAACTATACGAATACAATTACTGTATCTATAAAATTCAGCAGAAAGAAAATCAGCCGAACAGTACTGTTGTCAGAGCCGTACTTTCAGTTCTTACAACGTGAAATTTTTTTCAGTGTAGTAAGAAAACGAAAAAAAAAAGATTATAAAAGTAGGTAGTAAAAGCTAACATTTAGGCTCTGATTCGTAAAAAATATTTATTTTTCAGGAAGTTATAAGCAATCAACGATAGCGTAAAAAAGTGGTAAAAATACGATTCATTAAATCATTTAAAATGAAGACAAATATTTTTAACAATTTCCTTACACTACCTTTGATTGCTTATAAGTTACTGAAAAATGAATATTATTCGACGAATCAGATCTTTAATTTTAGCTATTGCTGTGTACTTTTATTATCTTTCTATCGTTTATGTATCATAATAACTTGTCAAGTGATAATAAATAGAAGAGACATAATCTAAGAAAATATCCCATTTATAAGGTAAGGTAACCTATATCATTACTGGTATCGGACTTCATTCTTAGACAACGAAAATCCATTCTCAAAGCCCAGTTGAGATCCGTTTCAATAAGATTATGCACATTCCTTGCAACAGAAGAGACTACAAAAAATTTGTTGTGATTTTCTACCAGACTTTTAGGTATTCAAAAAAGAACAGTTTCATGCTCGTGTTGAAAAAATATTATTTTGCTAAAATACATATAATCCGTGAGAATCGCCGAAAAAACCGTAAGAAATTCAGAGGCTGTCACAATCAAGCTAGATTTACGAAAAATCGAACATTTTTCAGTAACCATACTTTTAAAAAAAAAATCACTTCCTAATAGGAATATGCGTTTTCTGGAGCAGGAATTGATATAGCGGCAGCCGCCAAGACAAATTTCGATTAGCGAGTAACTAAACAATATTATTTTACTAAAATAAAACGTAAAAAAAAACAACAAATTGAGCCGCCTCCGCAATCAAGCTCGATAAACGAAGAATTCAAAAACTTAAGGTTTTCGAGATCACTGAACACGATCTTGCTATCAGACTTCTGAAATTCAAAAGGGCTATCAAAAGTTCAAAGGAAACTTAGATTATGGTTAAAGTTTGAGTACGATTTTTCTATAGGATTTTTGAAATTCAAAATGGCGGATCCAATATGGCTGTCAAAATTTCGAAGGAAGCTTAGATATTGCTTAAAATTTGTATACGGGGGTTTTCGTGGTCGCTGATCGCGATTTTGGTATCAGAAATTCAAAATTCAAAACGGCAGATCCGAGATAGTTGTTAAAATTTCGAAAAAAGCTTAGGTATTTCCTGAAATTGGAATTCAGGGATTTCTGAAGTTGCTGATCACGTCTTGGCTGTCGGAGTTTCGAAATTCAAAATGGCGAATCGAATATGGCGGCTAAAGGTTCAGAAAAAGCTTAGATTTTGCTCGAAATTGGAATTCATGGATTTTCGAGTTCGCTGATCACGATCTTGCTATCAGACCTTCGAAATTCAAAATGGCGGTAAAAAGTTCGAAAAAAGCTTAGATTTGGTTAAAAGTTGGTATGCATGGGTATTCGAGGTCGCTGATCACGATCTTGCTATCAGACTTTCCAAATTCAGAGTGGCTGTAAAAAATTTTAAAGAAGCTTAGATTTTGTGTAAAATTGGTATACAGGATTTATCGTGGTCCTCGATCAAGTTATTCTATTAGACTTTCGAAATTCCAAATGGCGGATCCAATATGGTGTTTAAAAATTAGAAAAAAGATTAGATTTTGCTCAAAATTGTAGCACAAGGGTTTTCAAGGTCACTAAACACGATCTTGCTATCAGACGTCCGAAATTCAAAAGGGCTGTCAAAAGTTCGAAGGAAGCTTAGATTATGCTTAAAGTTTGTATACAGGGGTTTTCGAGATCGCTGATCACGATTTTGCTATTGGATTTTTGAAATTCAAAATGGCGGATCCAATATGGCTATCAAAATTTCGAAGGAAGATTAGATATTGCTTAAAATTTGTATACGCGGGTTTTAGTGGTCGCTGATAATGATTTTGCTATCAGACATTCTAAATTCAAAATGGCAGATCCGACATGGTGGTTAAAAATTCGAAAAAAGGTTTCGTGTTTCTCAAAATTGGAATACAGGGATTTCTGATGTCGCCGATAACCGATTTTGCTGTCGGCGTTTCGAAAATCAAAATGACGAATCTAATATGGCAGCAAAAAGTTCAGAAAAAGCTTAGATTTTGCTCGAAATTGGAATTCATAGATTTTTGAGGTCGCTGATCACGATCTTGCTATAGGACATTCGAAATTCAAAATGCCGGTAAAAAGCTTGAAAAAAGCTTACAAGGAAGTACCCCAAGTGTCAGTCGCCGCTTTTGATAATATTGCAATATGTTATAGTACTTAAAAAAATAAGAATATACATATTTTTTTATCGACCGATATTCAATTTTAGAGGGCAAAATTTACCCCTAAAGTTCGCCACCGAAAATTGTTTTTTTGGAATATTTCATAAATGAATAAAGATATCTTCATAAAACCAACGCCAAAATATTTAGAATAAAAAAGACTATAAAACTACGCCATTTTCAATTTTAAGAGTTGCAGCACCTATTTTTAAAAGAGCAAAGTCTTATTTTGTTAAGCGATTTTCGGCTACAAAAATATTAGTACGTTGTATATTTTTCAAAAATCTATTTTATTTGGAAAAATATTGAAAAGTAAATTTTAAATATCGAGGTTTTTGAAGAAATAATATTTTTAGGGGTAGTTCCTTTCCTTATATTTTTTTCATTAATTAAGTTTTTACGAGTTTTATAACCTTAGAATTTATTTAAATAAAGTGAGATTCATTAAAACAGGAATATTTATAAATTTAGTTTTAATAATAAGGGTAACATCACCTATTTTTTTTATGCAAAATATTTTTTCGTCAAGTATGAAAATTATATTATATAATACTTTTTTTTAACTCGATCTAGTTGAAAGAATATCATAAATAAAATTGATGTATTTCGAAAATTTTGTGAAACAACTTTTTATGAGGGTAATATCCCCCTACATTGATCTATCACCATATTTAAAAAAATGAAAGTCAGTAAAATAATTTGAGAAAATGGTTTCTGTTCTCCCTTGTAAAGATATCTACTATTTTAAGGAATAAAAACTACGAACTAAATAAACAACTTGATAAAACACTCATTTGCCTTTAGATTTTTGTTAATGCAATCGAGTGAAAACAAAAAAATATTTGAATATTAATACCTACAGGAACGTCTGGAAGTATCCAACCATTAGATGTTTACGGATTCCGCGTATGGAAAAATTTTGTTAAAACAAAAAAAAAAATGTTATCTTTATTATCAAAACCAAATTTATAAATATTCCTTTTATTAATCAATCTCACTTTATTTTAAGTGAATTTTAAGGTCATATAACTCATGAAAACTTAATTAATGAAAAAAATGTAATGAAGGGTAGTTACTCCTAAAAATATTATTTCTTCAAAATTCTCGATATTTCAACTTTACTTTTCAATATTCTTTCAAATAGAATAGCTTTTTGAAAAATTGGTTTTATGAAGATATCTTTATTCATTTATGAAATATTCCAAAAAAACGATTTTCGGTGGCGAACTTTAGGGGTAAATTTTACCCTCTAAAATTGAATATCGGTCGACAAAAAAATACGTATATTCTTATTTTTTTAAGTACTATAACATATTGCAATATTATCAAAATCGGCGACTGACACTTGGTGTACCTTCCTTCTTAGATTTGGTTGAAAATTGGTAACATGGGTATTCAAGACTTTCAGACTTTCCAAATTCAGAATGATAGTAAAAAATTTGAAAAAAGCTTAGATTTTGTGTAAAATTGGTATACAGTGGTTCTCCTGGTCGTTGATCAAGTTATTCTATTAGACCTTCGAAATTCTAAATGGCGGATCTAATATGGTAAGATAACATTTTTCACAAAATATCTATATTTTAGAAACTACATATTGAAATCACTGTACCGCTTTATCTCCGGACCTATGCGGTCGTTTTTGTTTTATGTCGAATTTTTTAGTTTAAAAAATTTATTTTTGAATTTTTTTAATGATTGGATTTAAATTTTTGAGTCGGATATGTAGCATTCGAAAGAGCATGAAAAAACCTATAGTTTCAAAAAAAAATTTCTTGTAGAGGTAGATTTTGAATAGTTTTCAGCTGAGTTCTTTGCGCAAAATGATTGGTCCATAAATTTCAGAGATATTTGAGGTTAAGATTTTTAAAAATTTGTTTTCAAATCGTAATTTCTCGAGAACGGCTTGATGAATCAACTACAGATTTATAGACAATTTTGTGTGTGATATAGATATTATGTATGTGAATTTTTATCAAGATGTAAAATCAAGAGAACATTGGTTTAAGTTTCACAATAATATACCCTTCGGCAAAGTTTCAAGTCAAAATATTAATTCGTTTTTGCGCAAACTTTGAACAAAATTTTGACATAATGCTTCGTCCACCTAGAAATTTTGTTCAAAGTTTATGCAAAAACGAATTGATATTTTGACTTCAAATTTGGCAGGAAGGTAGAATATTGTGAAACTTAGAGCAATGTTCTCTTGATTTTGCATAATTCCATGTATTTTATTTTTTATTAGCTTCAAACTGCCGAATCGACTCGGTCGATAAAAATTGAGTATGGCACCCCCTCATTATCATAATTATTATAGATTTTAGTTGAATTCTTCTAGGAATTAATTGAATTTTGGAATTTTTAGAATTAAAACCATTAATATACAATTTGTAAGAAATTGAAAATGTGTAATTTAAGAAATATAAATATGAATAAAAGAATCAATAAAACATTTTAGAAATTGATATTATTCATTAAAATAATTCCATAAAGGACGAAATTCAAAAGAGGTATACTATTAATAGAGTAGTATGAAAATCATTTATAAAATAAAACACCGTTACAAAGCTTTCTCTTTGAGAAAGCAATATTTACAAAATAAATTTAAAATTTAAAAAGTATACGTAGTTTATTCTAACCTAAAAAGAAGCAAGTAGAACAGAAAACGTATTAAATTATCAGATTTAAAAAAGAGCGTTTAGCATCTTTAGGGTCCCCGTTGATTACGTATAAAAAAATACTGTAACGGGCTAAAAGCTGTCTTCGGTGCGCTATATCTCAACGCGGACTTGCCGATGAACGGCGCAGCAATTGACAGGCGCGAGCACTTACTCGTGCCAATCCTCGACGATTAGCCGCCCGTCAGCTCCGTGCTGTTGCTCACCGTCGGCTGCTTTCAGCAGCAGCCGCGCCTTTTCGCTCCGTTACAACGCGCGACTTCGTCGTAGCGCTCTCTCTCGAGCGTGCTCCCCAGCTACTCAGCTATCACGCGAGTACTACGTACTCGCGACCGCGGGGGCCGGCAGTATTCTTCACCGTGCCACCGAATAGGGAATTGAACGTAGGATGCGTGAAATGATATGCGAACAAGTAAAAAGCAAGTTAACTTTAATATAAAAGAATTTCTTCTTACTGCCCCTGGAGGCTATCCACAAATTACATTCGCTAATTACGGCGCGTGCTATTAGTACGCGCCGGTTCGGATGGTGCGCCCGCGCACGCGAAGTACGTGTGCACTCTGCCGCATACGCGTACGCGCAAAAGCGGCTCGCGCCACGTCGGCCGATCGCCGCGCACGATCGGCGCTCACGCGCGCGTCGGCAGCCTCGCTCGCTCGACCCTGTTCCGCTCTCCGGACGTACGTCGTCCGCGGGGGGAGCACGCGATCGCCTGGCCAGGACTTACCTCCGTCGCCTATACGAGGGTCATTTGACAAGTACCTAGCCTCACCGCCAGATGGTGCCACTATCGCATCAGAAATACACTACAGTGCAGTATCTTCCTGTAAACGGTCACAGACGAAATTTCAGCCGGATCGGAGTTGTAGTTTATTTTTGAGAGCGTGTGAAAGCAAATGTGTCCGTTGATTCTTGAAAAAACGGAGAAAGAACAATATCGGTCGGTGATTCGATTCTTGTTTTTGGAAGGGAAATCGCGCAGTGAAATTAAAGAACGCTTGGATGCAGTGTATGGGGATGCTTCTCCTTCGATGGCGACCGTTAAATTTTGGTATAACGAGTTTCAACGTGGTCGTACGTCGGTTTTTGATGATCCACGCCCAGGTGCTCCGAAAACAGCAACTACGGAGGAGAACGTGAGAAAAATACACGATATCGTTTTGTCAGACCGCCGATTAAAGGTGCGCGAGATAGCTGCGATAGTAGGCATCTCAGAAGAATGCGTGTGGCATATCCTACATGAGATTTTAGGCATGAGGAAGCTGTCAGCAAGGTGGGTGCCGCGTTTGCTGACTGCAGACAACAAGTGCATCCGTGTGAGCAGTTCAGAGCAGTGTTTGGAGCTGTTTAATCGCAATCCAAAAGAGTTTTTGCGTCGTTACGTGACCGTCGATGAAACATGGATTCACTACTACACTCCAGAGACTAAGGAGCAGTCAAAACAGTGGACCTTACCCGGTGAACCTGCTCCGAAGAAGGCGAAGACGGTCCCGTCGGCCGGAAAGGTGATGGCCACTGTTTTCTGGGATTCTCAAGGTGTGATTTTTATTGACTATCTGGAGAAGGGCAAAACGGTCACAGGACAGTACTACGCCGAACTATTGAGCCGATTTGACGCCGTGTTAGAAGAAAAATGGCCCCATTTGTCTAAAAAGAAAGTGCTTTTCCACCACGATAATGCACCGGCTCACACTTCTGCACTCGCCACGGCTAAATTGGTCGAATTACGCTACGAAATGCTGCCCCATCCACCGTATTCTCCAGATTTGGCTCCGTGCGACTTTTTTTTGTTTCCGAACATAAAAAATTCGCTAGCCGGGAAGAGATTCCACTCCAATAACGAAATAATCGCCACCACGGAGGCCTATTTTGCAAACCAAGAGAAAACATTTTTTTCAACGGGGTTAAAAAAATTGGAACACCGCTGGACCAAGTGTATTCAACTAAAAGGAGACTACATTGAAAAATAAATTTTATTGTAAAATTTTGGTGTTTTCATTTGTAGGCTAGGTACTTATCAAACGACCCTCGTAGTCAGGGCTTGAGCGGACCCTTTCGGCTGCTGTGTGCTGCGGCGTCTCTCTCTCTCTCTCTCTCTCCCTCTCCCCCTCTCTCCCTCTCCCTCTCTCTCTCTCTCTCTCTCTCTGTCCTCTTCTCTTGGCCGCGGGGCTCTCTCCTTCGCTGCACTATTGCACCGATCACTCGCACGCTCTCTCTCTCTCTCTCTCTCTCTCTCTCTCTCATGCACCACACTCTAACTCTCTCTCCAAGTCTTCGCGCGCGGGGGACGAGCAGCTGCCTCAGCTACGGCAGAAGCGATACTGCCGGGCTCTGTCTCTCGTTCTCCTTCCCCCCTCGCGCAAGGTTGCCGCGGGTTTTCATTTTCGGGGCTTATTGTGTAGCGTAGTTGCGCTCAGTACTTTTCCCACATCTCTACGTGCGCGCAACTACACACACACACAACTGCCCCCGGAGAAACACGAGGACAAGCCCGACTCAATTCGCGAAGCCTCATGCCGAAATCGACGGCCTTGCCTTCGCCAAGGCCGCGACATGTTTATATTTCCGAGCATCTATCCGTGTGTATATCGTGCGTTGGAGATCGGCTCAATCCGATCTCCGTGTTCGCGCACATATACACAACCAGACGCGCCTACCGTTACACCCCCCGTCCAGACGCGGACTATACCCTGGATAGTCAGCTCTGCATCCTTGAATCCCTTACACGGGAGCGCGTCGGCTACCTCCCCGGAGAGATATCTCAGGACTCGAACTTCCGTCCGTTCCTGCCTCGAACCGATTTATCTCCCTCTCCTTTTCGCCGTTGCCCTCGGAATTTCCGCGTTCTATGGGGCTTTCGGGGGTTTCTCGGATTCCTCCTCCTGCCGTCCGTATCGCGACGCGAACCGATCCGTGTGGGCATCCCCGGGGACGCTTTTACCCGATCGCAAGACGCTCGCTGCTCGGCGGCGCTCCGCCGGCTTTCGGTGGGTCGCTCTTCACCGGTCAATCCCTTGGCGGTCGCGATCTCTCATCCTCGAACGGCTTCTTCGTCTCTTGGAGGGGATGTCTCGTTGTTCCAGGGGGAAATCCCCCCTTCCGCTGTTTCGTAGGGTGGAAGGATTCGTCTCCCTTGCACTGTACCCGACCCGTCAGTGTTCGCGAGTTCACTGCGTGTCATCGGCAGACGAACTCGTTTACCGAGGGCCTCTCGTTCGATTCGGGTACTCTCGGCGAATGTGACCAGGCACCCGGCAGTCCCAGCACTTCCACGGCCCGTACGCTGCCGCCCTTGTGCCGACTGTTCCGTTGGAGCCTGTTCCTACTCGGTCGTCGGTGTTCGTCCCGCTACTCGAGCTGAACGGGCCGCTGCTATCCGAGCTCTCCTTCCATATCGCCGAAATTTTCTGTTCTTCTTCTTTTTCGGTCTCTCTGGCGATTCGGTTCGAGACGCAGACGTTTCTGATGAAGAGGCTGACAGCGCGGATCCGGAGCTGATCTGCTTCATCTGTTCCAAAATCATTTGGGAGAAGCGCTCCAGCATTTCGTCCAGCGTTTCATTGCCCTGGGGGAGACGGTACTGGCGGCGGTCCCTTGTCCTCAACCGTCGCTCTCTTCCCCCTTAACGGTGCCGCTTTGGGTGCCCTGTGCGCTAAGTCAGCGTAAACACGAGCATCTGGTGGAGGCGGGGGCTTATAACGCTTTTCGGCGTGCCCCGCTAACTCGTCCTCTACCGCTGTGTCGGATAGCGTATCGACATCGGCGAATTCCCCTCGTCTAACCCGCTGCTGCAGCCGTGGCTTCGTATTTCGACGAAACGTTCCCAGCTGGGTTTCGAGGGGCGGTGGTGGCTCTATCTTACTCATCATTACCTTGGGGCAGGTGATGAAGTCACGCACCGATTCGTCGGGTCCTTGGGTGTGCATCGCCACCTCGTGGGCTAAGCGCTGGTGGAACCGGTCTTTCACGCCGAACCATCGATGAATTTTCCGGCGGAATTCATTCCACGTGGACCAACTCTGTCTATGGGAACGGACCCACACCTCTGCCACACCAACGAAGAGTTCAGATAAAGCGTTTAATTTCTCGTCTTCCGGGAGCTTCGCCAAGGCCCGTTTCTCTTCGACTCTATCGAGGAACAAGTCAATATTTTCCTCTCGATCTCCGGCGAACCTCATTCCCCAACGTCGAACTATTTGACCGACATCCCTTGGTGTTCCGCCGTTCGTATCTTTGACGTTGTGTCTCGCCGTCAGCAACGTCGCATCCCGCAAATCGCGCCGTTGCTCAGAATCGGAAGTGTTCCGCACTTGATTCTGAGCTCCCCTCCTCTCCAGGCATCGCCGAGGCTCGTTCGGCGCGAGAGCGGGATGGGTGGCGACGGTGATATTCTATCACCGGGGGATGGTTGCTGTATCCTGACTCTTCTTATCGTTCTTCCATTTTGTCCGGAGTTCCTCGCTGCGGTTTCTTCTTCCTGTGGCAGACAAGTGGGCGTCGTGTTTGCGAATCGTCGTGATTGGCCTCTCCACCTGTCCCGACGAGCTCTGTCGTGTCACTCGTTGGACGGGTTGTTGACTTGCCAGTCAATGTCCGAAGGGTCTCTTCTATCCTCCGCAATCTGGCTTCCATTCCCTCGACATATGCTGCCCACTCGTTCGGGACTTGAACCGTCATACCGTCCGCCATCGTAATCGTGTGCGTTGTGCCATTTTCCAATTGACGTCCGGTACTCTCCTCAGCCTCGGTCAAGTCGCCCTCAACTTGTGCACCTGGGGCATCCGCTGCCCGTACCGTGCTTCGCTCGAGGCACTGTGCTTCTGTCGCGTCCGACTTCAGTATCTCGAATGGATGTGGCTTGTCACTGGTGGAGATCACGTGATCCACGAATGCTTCACGTGTGTTCATGCGCTCCAACAGTGTCGATTCCTCATCATCGGCGACCAACCCCGCAAAATCCCTGAGATCGTAGTCGCCGGATAGCCACCGGCTGAGGCGGATCAATCTCGCGAACAGTCTACCATCCATCCTTAAACCGAGGACTTGCGTGTATTGCTGTGTCTCTTCGTCGCTGAGGCACCTACACCAATCGTCGACGGCTTTTCTTACTGAACCCGCCATCGCTGATTTGACTAATCGCTGTCAAAATCTATTCAGCGCAACTCGTTTACGGGTTGTTAGCGGCATGAAACTGGCTCTCAACAAGTTCTAATCTCTCTCGAGGTGTACCTGTGCGCGGCTAATCGATCGCACGCACGTATCTGGTTGGCGCACCAAAACTACAAAAAGTAAAAAATAAATACAATTTAATTTTCCGCCTAACCAGGTACACTCCCTTTGAGTGCGTGTGTGTGTGTGTGTTTCGGTTCGCCTCCCAGTTGAGGTCTTACAATTTTGTACCTTCAGCTGGGAGACGCTAAATCGCTACTTTTATCTCATAAAGTCAAAACAAAAAAAAACACAAAAATTTTCGCGAAACCCTTTCCGAGATATTACACGCAACTTTCCGGTCGAGAAAAAAATTGTCTATTTCTCCCTGTCGGTCTCTCGTACCGGCAGAGTCCACACACACACACGCTTACACACGTATGATACCGCGCGCTCGCGAAATTTGGTACGTGACGCGTCGCGGTTATCTTCACCACCCGTTTTTCCTTCAATCCGTAGGAAAAAGAATCAATTTCCCCGCACGCTCTTCGGTAGAAGGTGTCCGTGTATCCACACATTATGGGCGCCAGTTGTAACGGGCTAAAAGCTGTCCTCGGTGCGTTATATCTCAACGCGGACTTGCCGATGAACGGTGCAGCAATTGACAGGCGCGAGCACTTACTCGTGCCCACCCGCGACGATTAGCCGCCCGTCAGCTCCGTGCTGTTGCTCACCGTCGGCTGCTTTCAGCAGCAGCCGCGCCTTTTCGCTCCGTTACAACGCGCGACTTCGTCGTCGCGCTCTCTCTCGAGCGTGCTGCTCCAGCTACTCAGCTATCACGCGAGTACTACGTACTCGCGACCGCGGAGGCCGGCGATATTCTTCACCGTGCCACCGAATAGGGAATTGAAAGTAGAATGCGTGAAATAATATGCGAACAAGTAAAAAGCAAGTTAACTTTAATATAAAAGAATTTCTTCTTACTGCCCTGGAGGCTATCCACAAATTACATTCGCTAATTACGGCGCGTGCTATTAGTACGCGCTGGTTCGGGTGGTGCGCCCGCGCACGCGAAGTACGTGTGCACTCTGCCGCGCACGCGTACGCGCAAAAGCGGCTCGCGCCGACCGGCCGATCGCCGCGCACGATCGGCACTCACCCGCGCGTAGGCGGCCTCGCTCGACCGTGTTCCGCTCTCCGGACGTACGTCATCCGCGGGGGGGGGGGGCACGCGTTCGCCTGGCCAGGACTTACCTCCGTCGCCTATAGTCAGAGCTTGAGCGGACCCTCTCGGTGGTGTCGGCTGCCGTGTGCTGCGGCGTCTCCCTCTCTCTCTCTCTCTCTCTCTCTCTCCTCTTCTCCCGGCCGCGGGGCTCTCGCTCTCTCTCTCTGCTCCCGCGAGTCAGCTCGGCCGTAGCTGGCTTCGGCCGCGATGCTCCCTCTCTCTCTATCTCATTTGCACTCTCGGCCGTGGTTGAGCGTGGCTCTCTCTCCCTCTCTCTCTGCCACGAGGGAACGCGGCCTTCGGCGCCGTGCTGCGTCTCTCTCTCCTTCGCTGCACTATTGCACCGCTCACTCGCTCTTTCTCTCTCTCTCCCTCTCGTGCACTAAACTCTGACTCTCTCTCCAAGTCTTCGCGCGCGGGGGACGAGCAGCTGCCTCAGCTACGGCAGAAGCGATACTGTCGGGCTCTGTCTCCCGCTCTCATTCCCTCCTCGCGCAAGGTTGCCGCGGGTTTTCTTTTCGGGGCTTATTGTGTAGCGTAGTTGCGCTCAGTACTTTTCGCACATCTCTACGTGTGCGCAACTACACACACACACAACAGCCCCCGAAGAAACACGAGGACAAGCCCGACTCAATTCGCGAAGCCTCATGCCGAAATCGACGGCCTTGCTTTCGCCAAGGCCGCGGCATGTTTACATTTTCGAGCATCTATCCGTGTGTATATCGTGCCTTAGAGATCGGCTCAATCCGAACTCCGTGTTCGCGCACATATACACACCCAGACGCGCCTGTCGTTACAATACATATTAATAAAAATAACTTAAATTAATAATAAAAAGTATTCATTTAGTTTTGAAGAGAAACCACGTGTCCATGTGGTTACAACCGAATATACAACATAAAAGGCGCCAGGCGGTAACGTATAAGTATTAGGATATGACATGGGTGCGTGGCCACTATATATAGGTATACCTTAGCCATATCCAACTGCGTGAAAAAAATGCGAAAAGAGTTTTATAAGGCAATGTAACCTCACAATGTATCTCTTTTCGCAGTTTTTTTCACGCAGTTGGCACTAGCTATTTTTTTTTTTGTTTTTTGTGGGCAATGAATTTTTTTTTGTAAAATATAAAATTGTATAATAATAATTTCTTTTTTATGATAAAAAGTAGAAAGAGTAAAATTAAAAAGTCATAAACCGTTTAACATAGTCTCACCATACAAAATAAAGTATTAAATTTTAAAATTGGAATTAAAAATGAATTAAAGGAATCAGTAAATTAAGTTTGAGGAAGCTACGTGCCAATGAATTGGCAGCGGTTTTTAATTTAAGGTAATCTTTTCATTCAGTACTGCTTCGACTAGGGAGTCTCGCAGAAACCTCCTTAAAAATATGGTATTTCTTCGAAGCGTTGGAAAAGATGCTATATCGTAGATGCGTTGAAAAACATGCTATCTCGCTGAGATCTGCAAAACGTGCTATCTCAGCAATTATTTTTTTCGTGAACATTTAATTTGGCATCTCTGTAAAAACTATGTGTTGTCTGCCCGCGTTTACGTGTAATTACTTTTTTACGTGGAACTTACTTCCCTCGCCTATTTGGAGCTTATGTTTTTTTATTCCCGTATGGAAATAATAAATGTATAGAAGTGTATGAAGTCGTAGAAAAACATATAAAAATGTATAAGAATGTAACTTTTTATTGGTTTTTGGACATATTTTATATGGTTTTATACAGTCTTATACAGTTTAATACATTTTCATACATGTTCTTACAATTCAGAAATTCATCCATGACAAACTTTTAAAAAGATTAATGTAATAAAACATAGGAAACCGTATGATAGTATATTATGCAACAAGGGACTAGAGTCGCAGATTATTCCAGCGGGTGAGTACACTGCCCGAGCGAGCGTAGCGAAGCGAAGTTTATATCAGATGAAGCGTACCTCGCTTCGCTACGCTCGCTCGGGCAGTGGTCACCCAAGGGGATAATCGACTTTAGTCCCGTGTTACATATAATACTTTATTCCCATCGCCACTATCGCCACTTCATAGATTTGAAAAGTTATTTTGTATTTATGTGATATAATTCTATTAGTTTTAATCCAATTCACCATAAAGGTACAAAATTAGACTATGTTACTTGCATATTTACTTTATTCCCGCTAAATTACTTTATTCCCGCTAATTTACTTTATTACCGCATTATGCGGGAATAAAGTAAAAGAGAGAATCACACGCCACTTTTGCCCCGCTTTTCAGGCTATAAAATGGTCATTATAGTAGAGATGGGAATAAAAATATTTATTTCTGTAAATTGTCGTTGATATTTCAAATTTTTACAATTTGTTACATTTGTTAAGTCTTGGATATTAAGGAATGCACTCTTATATTTTTAATGTATAATTTGTGATGATTAATTACCCTTTCCCTTTGGTGTAGGTTCTTGAAATGAAGTAGTACAATATTTAATAAAACTTTCTACGAAAGTATAAAATAAGGCAAGTATAGACGTTTTTTCTGGATAATCTATAAAAAACAACACAATTTATCTAGTCCTTTTATTTCTTCGAATCTCATCTATTCAATAAACACTCTCTACAAATGGTAATAATTTTTTTCATGACTGTACAAATAATCAATAAAATAATAATATTTATGATTTTGTAAAAGAAATCAAATAAATACGAATGAAAAAGTCTTTTAATTCTTTGAGTCATTGTATGCTGAACAAATTATATGTAAGTACATTCACAAAATTGTTCACTGCAAATCAAACAAACGAAAGCTGTGAAATCAATTATCGATAGTCAAGTAATGCAAACAACTCTCGGAAACTACTGTATGACTGTTCTCAGAAATATATTCAAATTTGTTGATCTTTCTGAGCTATAGAATTTAAACACAAGAAAGTACTGAAATCAATTTATTGTAGTCAAGTACCGGCCATAAGTTAACTTGACTGACATAATAGAACTTTTCGTATCTAGCGTGTAAAATTACATTTTACGCCCACGTTGTAACTTCAAAATTATTCAGCCAGCGGGCATAAAATACTACTTAGCGCCCAAGAGGCCCAATAGCTCACATACTCTTACAAAACTTTATAGAACCACGCACTTTACGCCCGTGTGGGCGAAGATTATTTTAATTATATAACTATAATGCCTTCTCTTTATTTCTAAAATTCATAAGAATTTTTTTAGATATTTACGAAAAGTCAAAGCCTAAATAAAAAAATTACATATTTACCAACACATCACTATTTTTCATGATTCTTTCTCAATTTTGAACTTTCTATAATATTACGCATCTTGGGAGGAAAAGAGAAGTCTAGAGCTGCTCTAGCAGGGGTGATCCTCCGATCTCCAATATATACTTGGCGGGCCCGACGATTTGCAGTTCAAGGTGTAAGACATGGTCATTTTCATATAACTATTCATATGTTTAAAATCAGATAAAATGTATAAATGGGTTGCTTCTAGATATTAACTACTGATCCGTGAATCTATCACTCTGTTTTTAAATAGAAAGTGCAAACCCGCCTGAAAGTATCATATGAGATCTCATATGTAATCCCATAATATATAAAATTGCAGATGACATCGCATATGAGATCTGATACGAGATACGCGATGCCGGAAATTCTCATATGAGATCTTATATGATATTTACACGCGGGAAAAGGATACACAATAGGTTGCTTATAAAACGGTTAGTAAAATGTAAAGCACTTTTAAGTGAACTATAAATTTATATGAATTTTTTATTTTATTCTCGTTTAAAAAGGACGGACACAAAGAAAAATATTGTGGGTAATAAAAGTAAACCATGATTCTGCACATATAGGGATGTTGTACTTAACGGTACCAATTAAAAATTAAAGCCAATGTAATTATTTATAGTAGACTTATAGGTATAAATATTTTTAATGAATTTATGCAAAAATTTTGTATTCTATATTTAAGTAACCCACCCGTAAACTGCAAATCGTCGGGCCCGCCAAGTATGTATTGGAGATCGGAGGATCACCCCTGCTAGAGCAGCTCTAGACTTCTCTTTTCCTCCCAAGATGCGTAATATTATAGAAAGTTCAAAATTGAGAAAGAATCATGAAAAATAGTGATGTGTTGGTAACTATGTAATTTTTTTATTTAGGCTTTGACTTTTCGTAAATATCTAAAAAAATTCTTATGAATTTTAGAAATAAAGAGAAGGCATTATAGTTATATAATTAAAATAATCTTCGCCCACACGGGCGTAAAGTGCGTAGGTTCTATAAAGTTTTGTAAGAGTATGTGAGCTATTGGGCCTCTTGGGCGCTAAGTAGTATTTTATGCCCGCTGGCTGAATAATTTTGAAGTTACAACGTGGGCGTAAAATGTAATTTTACACGCTAGATACGAAAAGTTCTATTATGTCAGTCAAGTTAACTTATGGCCGGTACTTGACTACAATAAATTGATTTCAGTACTTTCTTGTGTTTAAATTCTATAGCTCAGAAAGATCAACAAATTTGAATATATTTCTGAGAACAGTCATACAGTAGTTTCCGAGAGTTGTTTGCATTACTTGACTATCGATAATTGATTTCACAGCTTTCGTTTGTTTGATTTGCAGTGAACAATTTTGTGAATGTACTTACATATAATTTGTTCAGCATACAATGACTCAAAGAATTAAAAGACTTTTTCATTCGTATTTATTTGATTTCTTTTACAAAATCATAAATATTATTATTTTATAGATTATTTGTACAGTCATGAAAAAAATTATTACCATTTGTAGAGAGTGTTTATTGAATAGATGAGATTCGAAGAAATAAAAGGACTAGATAAATTGTGTTGTTTTTTATAGATTATCCAGAAAAAACGTCTATACTTGCCTTATTTTATACTTTCGTAGAAAGTTTTATTAAAAAATTAGCTTTTAAAAAACGTGTTGATTCTTCTAAAAAAATATTTAAGCACTCATTAAAGTTTTTGGTACTCAGTTTGCCGGATGTTGAGAGAGAGGGGGAGATAGAGAGAGAGGGAGAGCCAGAGAGAGAGCGAGAGCGGGAGAAAGAGAGAGAGGTCGGAAAGAGAGGGAGGGAGAGATAGGGTGGGAGAGAGACTAATAGGTACTTGCCTTAGTTTAAACTTTTGTAATATGTTTTTTTAGATAGATTTCACAACTTTTCAAGAGAAAATAATAATTACATAATGTGATAGCGTTGAGAGAGTTTATTATAGTATATTTTTAATATCATTATTAAATGGCTGTATTGTTATTCATAAAAGTTTTAAATTTGAAGAAACAGTCAAATTTTTCTTCTATGAGCTCTATAAGATGATTATATTAGTTAAATTTTTTGATATAATTTAATCAAACATGTATTTTCTTAGGTATGATGATAAATTAACAATATTATTAATTGTAAAATCATATGAAAGAAAAACATAATTCTTTTTATTTTTATAGAAAGTTTTTATTTGTACAGTCATGAAAAAAATTATTACCATTTGTGGAGAGTGTTTATTAAATAGATGAGATTAGAAGAAATTAAAGGACTAGATAAATTGTGTTGTTAAAACGTAAATACAAATTTTTTTTTTTTAAATGTGTTGATTATTTAAAAAAAAAATTTTTAAACTCTTATTAAAGTTTTTGGTACAGAGTTTGACGGATGTTGAGAGAGAAAGAGAGAGGGAAGAGAGCGGGAGAAATAGAGGGCGAGAGAGAGGGGAGAAGAGACGGAGGAAGAGTAGATTATACAGAAAAAATGTCTGTACTTGCCTTATTTATTACTTCTCATAAAGTTTTATATCAACAATATTATTATTTTTACAGTTAATAATTACATAATGTGATAACGTTATGACAGTTTATTACAGTATATTTTTAATATCATTATTAAATAGTAGTGTTGGTATTAACAAAAGTTTTAAATTCGAATGTTCTTTTAAACTGCTTTTTCTATAGAATGTCTTGTGGGTTTTTTAAATTTGACAGACGTGTAATTTATGTATTTGTTAACAGTTCTACTTATAAACTGTTCAATCAAGATCTTCTTATCCATATGATTCATACGTTCTGATACTCTGTAAAAATAAAAACAAAATTTCACAATGTAACAATACTTATTATTATATTAATAACAGTTTTCTACTATATAAAAGTTTGCTACTTATCTGAATATTTATATTTTCATTTCAAAGTACAAATATACTTCTGATCTTGCATGTAATAACCACTCGAAGAAAATGAACCTACTATGTAGCGCACCACCTAGACCTCGTCGAAGGCTACCTCGAACACCTAGACCTACTATTACATGCGCCCTGACATCTACATGCAAAAAACTATGGAGCGCAACACCTAGACATCGTCATCGGCTACCTCGAACACCTGGACCTCCTATTAGATGCGCCGTGACATCTAAATGCAAAAAACTACGGAGCGCACCACCTAGACATCGTCATCGGCTATCTCGAATACCTGAACCTCCTATTACATTCGCCCTGACATCTAAATGCAAAAAACTACGGAGCGCACCACCTAGACATCGTCATCGGCTACCTCGAACACCTGGACTTCCTGTAAATTGCGCCCTGACATATAAATGCTAAAAGCTACGGTGCGCACCACCTAGACATCATCATCGGCTACCCCGAACACCTGGGCCACATATTAGATGCACCCTGAGATCTAATCGCAAAAAACTACGGAGCGCACAACCTAGACTCCATCATCGGCCACCCCAAAGACCTAGACCACGCATTCGATGCGTTCCAATACCTAGAGGTACAACGCTACGAAGCGCACCACCTAGACATCATCTTTGGCTACCCCGAAGGCTTTACCTCGAGTTCCTCGGGTACAGTTCGGATGAGCCTCGAATTAACCTGAAGCTAGCCGCGGGTGTGTCTCGGTTTAGCCTCGGCAGCACCTCGGCTGTACCTCGGCTCGAGCCGCGGCAAATCCGGGACTGGAGCCGAGGTCGGAGCCGAGGTAAAGCCGAGGTCCGAGCCGAGTTCTATCCGAGGCTCGACCGACGTCCGAGCCGAGGTAAAGCCGAGGGCGAAGCCGAGGTCCGAGCCGAGTACTCTATACCTTTGTAAAAGTCTACATTGTTATGACTCATCTCGCGCAATTCGATCTTACATATGAAGTGTCATGACAGAAATTTTAAAACGTCGATTTCTCGAAAACACGTACAAGTGGGTTAGGTCGTTATTCCGGGAAGTCACAGATATTATGTTTATGTTTATATGTATGTGTATATACATATATAGAGGTATATACATAGGGAGAGGTTATGTACTAATAAACATATATACGGTATATAATAAAAAATATACATATGTTTATGTCCCTTCTTCTCTCCCTCTCTCTCTCTATCTATATTTTTATCTTTCTCTTTCTCTTGTCTTTCTTTATTATTATACGGCCATTATCACTGCTTAACTCCTCATGGCCATTAATTCCTGGTGATTGTATATATATACATAATACATATGACGTCACAGGAAGTCGGGAAAAACCGGATGCGAGGCTGAATACCATGGAGAAAGTTAAGAAATCGGAAAGCCGACAAAAAAAATTCAGTCCCTTATATCTTTTGAATGAGATAATCTTTTTAAATAAAATCTTTTGATTTGAGTAGAGCAATGAAATCGCTTTCGATTAAGAGGGATATGTTATATAGTTAAAACTAGCGCAATAGGTGTATAAGCTCATAGAATTTCTCGTACATCCATTTCAATGTATATCATCACGCGGTCGTCCTAAGGCTCTTCTATACTTGCCTTCGGAACGCTCCCGCGTTCCTTGATATTTAATGGCTGTGTTTTAATTTATTCAACAAGTGTAAATTAGTCAGAGTGGCTTCGGCTCATAACGGCCTTACAGATTTGTAAAATAGTGTATGTGGATTATAGTAATTTATAGAGCGCTACTCCTTTTTACGATTGGAGTGGTACAAAGAACGTGTCTAGATTTGCGCAATACTGAATTGTGCGGGTGATTACCGCTTATTTTATAACACTATTAAATTAGGTTAAAGATGATTTTGACGATGAGTCGAGATCATCTTTTTAAATAAATTAAATAAACATTTTAACGTAAGCCGTTCGATTTCAAATTAAAAAGTGCTGAGTATAAACAAAATTTCAACGCGTATATGCTTTCGTAATTTCGGTGGCTCGCTTTGTCATGATACCGCGTGCGTTGGAATGCAACGTTGTCGAAATTCGCATGTATATCGAAAAAATAACTGATGAGAGTAACCTAATTTAAATGATACATCACAAGACGTAACACATTTTTATACGTTTTTAATCAATTTTTCAAAAAAAAAAAAAAAAATTGTTGCAAATCGTAGGAAACGGTATATAGTACACTTAGATACTACTGCGAAATAGTAGTTTTCGTCCCTAGGGCGTAAAGTTGAACTTCACGCACCGAGTGAGCAATACGCACGAAGGTCGGCGCAGCCGGGCCGAGTGTTGGATGATCATGAGGTTGTAAAGATTTCGCGCGCGTGGCGAACAATATTTTTTTTATAGTTTGAGTAAAGGACGTCGTCGCATCGTGTGAGTGTGTAAAGTTGAATTTTGCGCATATCGCTTCGCTTCGCTTTACGCACACTATGTGAGAAATTCAACTTTACGCGCTAAAAACGATGCGAATCGACGTACTTTACGCATACTATGCAAAAAAAGTGATTTTATCCTTGTGCGGATGTTTTCGCCCGAATGAAGCGAGGGTGAAAAAGCCACAGAAGGATAAAATCACTTTCTTGCTCATGTATCGAACCGTATTTTTTGACATGACGTGTGCAAAGCTTGATTTAGCGCATACATTTTTATTCAAGCATGTGAGAACTCGAGCTTTACGCACGGAGTGTAAAAATGTTACAAAGCGTTTGAAGCCGTATGAAAACGTATCAAAACGCATTAAAATGTATGAATTTGTCCAAAAGCCAATGTTTAGATTAAGTTATATACAGTTTTATACGTTTTAATTCGGATTTGCACAAATTTATATGGTTGTATAATACGGTTTCATACATGTTTTTTCCATACTGGTTTTATTGTAGTATTCTTGTCCTGCCTCCTTTTGGGGAGATATTCTTCTACTCTCTACTGGAACTCGGTTTTCCCAGTCATTGATTGGGTTTTTTATTTCATTAATCTTTTTATCGTCTTCCCGCGTTTACATATATACTCTTTTTCTTATGCCGATAGGTATACCATGCGCCACGTATACAAAAATTACAAGCTAGATCGGTTAATGGGCAGAAGAAAATATTCTCATTCTCAAACTATAGCGTTTATCAAATTTATCGATTTTTCTTATAGAAGAACGACAATTGAGCCTAATATAATCATACTACAGTAATATAAAAATTTTGTTTAAACGATAATTTATCAAAAAGTTTTATTATTTATTTAACATTTTAAAATGGTCGATTGTAAAACTGTTTAGTTTATAGTAAAAATACTATTTATACATTAATTATGATTGATAATCGAACTAAATATATAAAAAATAGAATTTTCTTTAAGTGTTTCTGCAGAGATGCCAACTTAAACTTTCACGAAAAATAATTATTACTGAGATAGAGTGTTTTCCAGATCTCAGCAAGATAGCATCTTTTTCAAATCATCTACAAGATATCATCTTTTCCAGCGCGTCGACGAGATAGCATCTTTTTCAGCGCTTTGACGACATAGCCTCTTTTTCCTCTAACCCAACGATATGTAATCTTATAAAAAAATCTTTTTTATAATTTTCAAATATATTTTTCATTTACCATGATCTGTAAGTTTTTACAAGATATTATCAAATATAATCTACTGCTTGCTGTATACTCAATCTGTTTTTTTATTTGTGAAATTTTGCTTTCCATCTATCTGCAATAATCCTTCATTTCAAAGCTACCTCTAAATTATGAGAAATGCATTTATAGTAATAATATTTTGTCTAATATAACCTTATACCAGAATGACCTTACTACTTGCTTATGTCTAGCACCATGCAACGTACTAAATAGGTGTCACCCGTATGCTCAGTGTGTCCATAAACCGGATGCCAACCAATATACTTGCCAATGTATTCGCGGTTACGAAGGTGATGGTATGGAATGCTCAAAAACTGGTAGGTATAATTTGCCAACTTTTTACAAACTCTTCATTGGATCAATAATTGTATGGATCGGAACAAGAGTAGCGTAAATCACATTTGCAAAAAAATTGAGATATGGAATATTTGGATTCCTCGTAACTAAAACAATTACTAATGCCCTGAAATAGGGCCTCCATTGCTCTTTTTTTAAATTGTATAAAATCCAAAAAATTGCAGGTAACATTAAAGTATTGACTATCAAAACTTTGGCATTGAATATCTCAAAACGATAAATATGTGATTTATGTCACTCTCATTCTGATCCACACAATTGTAAGTGTCAACGACTCGTAAGTAGTGTATAATTTTTATTTTTATCATAAATTTCAATCAAACAGAAGTGTCATGTTTGGACATCGATATCTGTGATCCTAATGCATCGTGTCGTCAAGATGAACCTATTTCAAAATGTATCTGCAACGCTGGATTTAAAGGAGATGGAACAACTTGTACACCTAACGGTGCTTTATTTATTTCATTTTTCTGAAAAGAACAACGCAAATATCGTTGAAATAGAGTAGATTTATTTCATGGTAGAATTTTTATTTCACTTATTTTCTATTTATGATTATTTTGATTTATAAGTTTCCGTAAGATATAGATATACTTATAAAAAAATGTTTGAAAATTATGAAACCTGAATTATCAAATATTAATAGACTATGGGTGAGTGATGATAAACTTGAAGCTAATTTATAGTTTTTTTTTAAGATTTTAACAATAATTTTTAGCCTCTATGATTTTTTGAGAAAAAGTTTTTTTAGCTTCGATACTCTTTCAATTAACTAAATGAATGTACTATTATTTTATTTAAGTTTATTAAACGAAAAATACTGATTTCAAGTTCTTAGTTGCATACCCCTAAAATAGACTCCTTCAGTAATGTAATAACTGTTAAACAAGATGTATGCGGACATATAAAAAAAGAAAGTAATGCGTATTTACAGATGAATGCCGCGACCGCAGAGAGTGCGACGAGAACGAAAGATGTTCTTACGTGCCGATAAACTCGCGGTTCGAGTGCACCTGTCAACCAGGATACAGCATGGTTAATGGCCAGTGCGTGATAGCAGATTGCTTGATGAATCCATCGCAGTGCCACGTAAACGCACAGTGTGTCATCATAAACGATGGTACGGGTGGCTACCGATGCGTTTGTATTACCGGGTATCACGGAGATGGCATACGTCAGTGCATTGAAGAGCATATCAGTTGCAATGACGTCAACAACTGCGGCAGAAATGCCGTTTGCGGATACAACCAGACTTCTACTAATTATGCCTGCGTTTGTCTACCAGTTAGTATGAGATGATTTTTTCTTATTTTTTACTTACTCAAGAAAATCGTTTTTGATACTCCGAGCGTAAAGTACTATTTTCACTCACGCTTAGCTTTGCGAGCGTGCGCTAAAATAGCACTTTATGCACGTTGTGTTAAAAAATCATTTATACCACTCTAACCTCAAAATCACAACTTTGATATGATTTTTCGGCGCTCGTGGTATAAAATACCGTTCGAAACTAGTGCGTAAGTCGATTATTTAGATGGTGTGACTTTTCCGCACTCGCTTCGCTCGTGCAAAAAGTCACACCAGCTAAATAATCGACTTCCCCACCCGTGTCGAAATGTACTATTTCCTATCATCGTGTCCAAACTGCTACTTTTCCACACGCTTGTCTTAGCGTGTGGAAGGGTGGTGGTTTGCGCGCGTAGGTGCATGTGCAGGCTCGAACATTGCACAACTCGGTAGGAAAAATAGTATACAATATTCATACGCTGCACATGAATATCGTAATGTACTAATTCGATACAGCCGGTAAAAATGATTCTCACACGCGTACAAGAATCATTTTTATCGCACTAGAATCGAAAATTACTATTACACCACTCTAACCTTAGAATCACAACTTTGATATGATTTTTGGGCGCTCGTGGTATAAGACTAGTAGGGAAAAGTGGAGCGATATGGGTACTTGATGGGGCGATATGGGCATTTTCGCTATTCAAAATATTAATCGATATTTGAAAAAAACTGTAACACGCTTAAAGGTTTTAGCGATTCTCCATCTACAAATAAGTACACTTCATTATTTACATTAATACAAAGATATTGAAATGTATTAATCTGAAGAAAGCGATCACTTGAAAACCCATATCACTCCATGCAGTTTGGAGGGGAGGCGTTATGGGTTTCTCGTGTAAATGAAATGGAGTCAGTAGGCCATATTGCAAAAAGTTTGAAGCGGGGCTACAAGAGTATTTTTTTTTTTAAATTATTTATTCTCGACTGTTTCAATTTCTACCACTTCCAATACATTTGTTACAACTTCAGCCATAACCTAAAAAATTTGCAGCTAAAAATAGACTCTCATTTTCTAAATATCGTCAAAACCCATATCGCCCCACTACTCATATCGTCCCGCTTTCCCCTACATAACGTTGCTTCCGAATAAGAAGGGGTCATCTCAACGCTCGGTTGGAAAAGGGATCAACTCAGCGCCTGTTGGAGAAGGCTTCATCTCGGCACCCGGTTGGAGAAGAATTCATCTTGGCGCCCGGTTGGAGAAGGAGTCATCTCGACGCCCTGTTGGAAAAAGTGCTGTCTCAACGCCCTGTTGGAGAAGGGGTCACCCAGCGCCCGGTTAGAGAATGAGTCATCTCACCGCCCGGTTGGAGAAAGAATCAGCTCTCGGGCAAATTTTCTTATCTCTGATTTAGGTTGGCAGCACTGCCAAAGTATATTTTTCGGAAGAGCCTTATATTATTACCAGTCCAAATAGTAATTAATTTATATTATAATTCTTTAGCTTAAAAATAATAAAATATGGTTGCAGAAGTGTCCGGTGAGCTATCGCATGTTTTTGCATTAAAAATGATCGGACATGGTGTTGACTAGGGGCGCGGACTCGCGAGTCTGACCTTGAGTCAGACATCCTATACCAACTAGTCACGACTGCCATCACTTAGCTATCTGCTAATACCCTTTATATCGAAGAGCTTTATATCGCTTTATGTAGTAATTATTTTATATTACTAGAATTCTGGGCGAACTAATTTGAATCTAAGCTGTATTTGAAAATATTATAATACTTTGATATGTATTGTTCATTCGTATTTTCAGTACGTATAAAAATTTTAAGTTAAAATATTTTTTCACTGAAACTTTGCTACATCTCGACTGATAATATTAGAATCGCCATAAATGCAAGTACTCTTTATTTTTAAACTAAAGTATTATTATAATATGAATTAATTACTATTCACACCAGTAATAATATAAGGCTCTTCCGAAAAATATACTTTGGCAGTGCTGCCAAACTAAATCAGATATAAAAAAATTCGCGCGCGAGCTGACTCCTTCTCTAACCGGGCGCCGAGATGACCCCTTTTCCAACTGGGCGCTGAGATGGTACCTTTTCCAACTGGGCACCGAGATGACTTCTTCTCCAACCGGACGCCGAGATGACTCCTTCTCCAACCTGGCGCTGAGATGATCCCTTTTTCAACCGGGCTCTGAGATGACCCCTTCTTATTCGGGATGACGATAAGAAGATTATTTAACTCATGTTACTTTTCACTATCGCTTCGCTTGAGCGAAAAGCATCACGTGACGTAAATATTCGACTTCCGCATCCGTATCGAAAAGTACTGGTTCGATACATGTGATAAATATGGTTCTCGAGCAAGATCATTTTTATCGCACTAGTATCGAGAAGTACTATAAAAAGATTTTACTTTTTTAATTACTTACGTACAGCATACTCGTAAAAACTCCATGTATAATAATGTAGAAAATGACAATATATTTTGAAAAAAAATTGTTATTTCAAAAAACATATGTTTTATTGCTCTCTTATAGATAAAGTTTTTTTTTGTTCAATTTTTCAGAAGCAAGATTTTAAGAAATTGTGGGTTTTTAGAGGTCTCTGTAAATATAAACATTTTTTTTAATATCTATAAAGCTGTATATCTATGCGCGAGAGTGGGTGTATGCGCGCGCGTGTGCATAATAGGTTTTGGATGATCATAACTAGTCAAGTTTTTCGTTTCATCGGATAGTAAATATACTCGAGTCAAGAGGCATACACGATGATTCTACGAAAGTGGCGCATCTGGGTCAAGTTATATTTTGAAATAAAGAAAAGTTTCAATTAAGGTAGTTCATGACACCTAGTGGTTCTCTCAAGAAATTGGAAGTAAAAACTAGTCCCTAGTGTCTTATTTACATTATGGGAAAATCTATAATACTTTTAACTATTGCGTGAATTTTTTCTAAAGTAATTTTCTGCTGCTATTAGCCTACCGTGCTAAGCACCGAAACCAGACTGGATCTAAAATCTTTAACTGAAACTAAAAAACAAACCCTTGTAACCCATAATAGTGTGCAACGCACGGCTCAATGCGGGGAGGCATAAAACTGTCAAAAAGGGTTCCATTTTCAAAAAGGTAACTTTCTTGATAATTTTATGCGTCCCCACATTGCGGCGTGCGTTGCGCACTTATACCAATTATAGGGCTTATTTTCTAGTTTCCATTAAAGATTTTTGATCCAGTCTGGTTTGTGTGTTTAACACGGCAGAGTAATAACAGCAGTAAATTACTTTAGAAAAAAGTCACACAATAGTTAAAAGTATTATAGATTTTCCCTTATATATTACATATGACGGCAAATGTTCCCGTATGTGTAGAAAATACATCATATTATGCGTATGGAAATATTCTTCCATAAAGAAAATATATAAATTTGTATAGATTTCTCCTAATGGAAATGGATTCGAGCTAAAAAATGTTACAAAAGTGTTCCATGATGTCCAAAATGTGTTCCCATGGTGTTTTTAAAGGACAGATTTCGGACACTTGGAGCAATATTAGAACACCTTAGAACATTTTTACTGCGATTGATCAGCCTCAATAACTACTTTGTAACATTTCTTAAAACTATAAAATAATTCATTTTTTTATCTTACTGGAATCTTTTTGACACGACCCCAGCACACTTTTGGAACCGCTTGGAACAATTTTTTAAATTTCGTTTATAGAAATCGATTTTTAGTAACGATGAACAAAACGTGTTCCTTGATACATAAAATATATTCTAAGCTATATACATTTTGCATTTAAATTTCTAGTTATAACTTAGTTTTTGAATATTTTTTGAACATCATTGGAACATTTTTTGAACATCTTTAGACAATTTTTGAAAAATTTTTAAATCTTTTTATTTGAAACATTATTTAAATATTTTCAAAACATTTCTGAAATACCTTTGAATGGTTCATAAATACTTCATAACACTTTTCAATTACTTCAGAACACTTTTTTAGGGTACTTTGAATACTTCTAGCACAGTGAAGAACATCGAACTAATTGACTGCAACAAATTTATATTTTTACAATTTTTACCATTTTTGTATTTTTACAATTTATATTTTTCGAGTTTATCATTCATAATTCAATTATATATTTTTTTGCACAATTTTTAAGAATGCAGTCACAATAAATCAGATTTGTTTTATAATTATAAAGTTTTTTCTCACTGTCATATAGCCAAAAGTATTCCAAATAAATACTTGTGCCTAAAACGACTATAAGTATTCGAAGTTTTGTCACCAAGTGTGCCAAAAGTGTTCTAAATATCAGAAATCTTCCATTTTTGTAGTGCTTGAATACAGATTCCGAACCGTTTGGAACATTTTTAAGCCGCAAGTAAGGCACATTTTTAGCTTAGTTGAGAACACTGGATTTTTTCCACTCGGGTCAATCTTCGTTTTCAAATATCTTAAGAACTAATTGTCATAACGTGAGCAAATTTTTTTCATGAGTTTTAAATAATCACAATTCATTTTCTATAAATATTGTAAGAACTGTTTTTTTTTTTGTTATTAATTTAAGTCAGTTATTACCAACTTAAATACGGAAATTGCGCTTTATGGTGGCTCTAGCACTTGGTGCTGTATAAAACTACTCAATGCACACCGCGAGGAGGTTGTCTCAGAACTTTGAAGTAAGAAAATCCAATGGCATATTTTTTATTGTAAAGTTGCAAACTTTGACGGAGTGCAACACCTTGGAATATTTTTTATAAATTTCGCTGACATTATTTGAAAGTTTGTTCTTGATTCTCTTTAAATTAATATAAAAATCAGCCCGCTTTCATTTTCTAACCGAATTAGACAACAATTTAAAAAGAAAAGAATATTTTTCGGAAAGCTGGCACTATTGTACTTTGATGCTTTTACCACCACTATAATTTTTCAGAAAATTTAAAATCGATCAAAATATTTTCCACTTTCGAAAATGTAAATTCCTAATGAGGATGATTGAGAACACAAAAGGTATTATTATTATTATTATTATTATTATTATTATTATTAATGGTAATTCATGAGATGAATGACAGCAATCATATTTTAATGTTGATGAGAAGGAATCGAATGGTCCAGCTGAAAATGTAGGTGAATAAATTTAACACCAATTGTTAATTTTCCGACGTTTCGGGCATTTTATTATGTCCCTCTTCGAGGCTACATAATTAACAGGTTATATGATGTGTTATAAGGAGTCTGACTACTGCCAGTCAAAGAGCTATTTCGTGATCAGCAATTTCGTCGAAGTCACTTCGAAACCTCTGTATTCCAATTTTGAGAAAAACCTAAGCTTTTTTCAAACTTTTAACCGACATGTTGGATCCGCCATATTGAATTTCGAAAGTCCAACAGAAACATCTTGATCAGCGATATCGCAAACCCCTGTATACCAATTTTAAATAAAATGTAAGCTTTTTCCGAATTTTTTACTGCCATTTTGAATTTCGAAAGTCTGATAGCAAGATCGTGATCAGCGACCACGAAAATCCATGAATTCCAAATTTGAGCAAAATCTAAGCTTCTTCTGACTTTTAACCGCCATATTAGATCTGCCATTTTGAATTTCACAACTCCGACAGCAAATTCGTGATCAGTAATTTCGGAAACCCCTGTATTCCAATTTGAGAAGTACCTAAGCTGTTTTCGAATTTTTAACCACCATGTTGGATCCACCATTTTGAATTTTGAAAGTCCAATAGCAAAATCTTGGTCAGCGATCTTGAGAATCCCTGAACACTAATTTTCAGTAAAATCTAAGCTTTTTCCGAAATTTTAACCGTCAAATTGGATCAGCCATTTTGAATTTCGTAAATCTGATAGCAAAATCGTGATCAGCGACCTCGAAAACCCCTGTATTCCAATTTTCAGTCAACTCTAAGCTCTTTTCCAACTTTCAATCACCATATTAGATTTGCCATTTTGAATTTCGAAAGTCTGATAGCAAGATCGTGATCAGCGACCTTGAGAACCCATGAACTCCAATTTTGAGCAAAATCTAAACTTCCTTCGAAATTTTGACAGCTATATTGGATCCACCATTTTGAATTTCGGAAGTCCAATATCAAAATTTTGATCAGTGTCATCGAAAATCCCTGTATACAAATTTTTAGCCAACTCTGAGCACTTTAATAATAATAATAATAATAATAATAGTCTTTTATTATAAATGGATTACAAACAGTATTACAAATCACATCAATTTAAAAGCGCATCTCAATACACTTATTCGGATTTCAAAATAAAATAAATTTTAAATATCATGTACATGTAGCCAACTAGTGTTTCTCAGTCTATAAAATAAAACAATGCAGCGATATCACAGTTTTTTCTTAAAACTAATAATACTGAATAGTAAGGCAAACAATTAATTAGTGATATCACAGATAAAAGTGACTAGAAGAAATTAATTAAATACTGTGTGGTACATGAGAAATGGCTATTTCGTTAGTAGTTAAAAATATAAAACATCGCTGACAAAGTCAGGTCATAAAAATAGTTGAACTAAAATAAACAGCTAAAATAATACTTGCAATACTTATCTCACACTTATATATATCACTCAAGCTAATAAATACATTCATACCAATAAAACCGTGTATATGGGACGATACATACAATAATTCAACATACAAAAATCGCCCATTGCGCGAGTGATTAATTGAGATCAAGGATATGCCTTCTCAAGGAAGTTTTAAACTTACTGAGCGACGAAAGATTTCTAACCTCAGCAGGCCGGAAATTCCAGAGGTACGCACCTCATACACTGAAAGACTTTAATCCAGCATCGGTGTGCATCAGGGGAGCTGATAATTCTTTAATTTGGCCCCTAGTAACAGATCTGGGTACTTATCTAGTGAGGAGACTCAGAAGATAGCCCGGGTTATGCAAACGCATGATTTTATAGATCATCACTAGAATTCCCCACATCTACACTGTCTTTTGGTACCTGAACATAAATTTGCAAGTCATCTGCATATAGTATGTGCTTGATGCGTCTCGAGTCAAGGACGTCACATATGTCGTTCATGTAAAAACAAAACAACAGGGGTCCCAGAACTGATCCTTGTAGAATTCCAAGATTCCTGCTTGACCACGAAGATAAACCTAATGATTGCGTTTGTACGCATTGTTGCTTACCTAACATATAGGAGTTTATCCACTGAAGAGCAGTTCTTGAGAACCCCATCAATCTCAGTCTTTCGAGAAGACGAGAGGGAGAGATCGTATCGAATGCTTTACTAAAATCGAATAGTAACAGCAGCGTGACGTATTTCTTGTCGATGCCGCGGCCAGTCAATTTTAGTACAGCCATCTCAGTTGAATGGTATTTTCTAAATCCCGTCTGCATAGAGCCAAGAAGTTTATTTTGTATGAGGTACTCTTGCATCTGTTCCAGTGCAATTTTTTCCAAGACCTTAGATAGAAAGCATAGGATGGAAATTGGTTAAAAATCCGAGGGGCCTTACGGAGCCGCACATTTTTTCAGTGGCATTACGTGTACCTTCTTTCGGAGGTCCGGGAAAATGCCTTGTGCAAACGACCAGTTGAACAGCCTCTCAAGATGTTCCCCAATTATGGATAGTGCTTTTGCTACAACGCTTTGAAAAATGCTATTCTCGCCACGAGCCTGAGATGAGAAATGGGCAACTGCAAGAACAACATCTGCCAGTCCAATTTCTTTGAACTCGAAACCTTCAAATTCTGCAGAATTTATAACGTTTCTGCAGTCCCCATCACTGTCCTGGGGTGAGATTGACACCCCTGCAAAGTATCGGTTAAGCTTGTCAGGTATCATGCCGTTCAAATCCTCATTCCGTCCCGATAGTAGTCCCAGATCTTTTAGCACCTTCCAGACATTGCCATTTGCAAGAGCCTCTGATAATCGGTTGCGGTAATAAGACGTCCTTGCGTGTGTAATGTGGTCGTCCACCGTCCGTCGCAATGCCAAAAATTGTTCTCAACACCGCACTGAACAGCATCCCGGCCAGGGTGCTCTCGGCGTATTATACTGTGCGATTATTAATGCGAGGACTGTTATGAATCGTGTCCTGTGTATATTACTAAATTCGCATGAAGTGAAGTCACTGACGATCTGTTCTACGGTGTCATCATCATTTACTATTTAGAGTGTACAGTCAGTTTTATCTACATTGATGCGAGATGCTGCGTATGAGCTGCATTTGTCTGAAACCTAGTCCATATTTACAACTTTCGATAATTTATCGTCGAGCATTTCTAATAATTTTTTTAAAAAGGTATCATTGTTTAAATATATTTGTCCACGAAGCAACTGGCACTCTTTAGTAACCACGATTAGTGATTTTAAATTCGCAACCATCGAAACTTCTAGTGCGTCCTCCTCTGATTCTAGGTTGCCAATTCTCTGCGTTAGGCTTGGTAGAATGGACAGAGAATTAGCAATCTCCTCAAGCTTGGCCGCTATAGAATTTTGCTGGGAGTTAGCATACGTGACTATAGAAGAAATGACAGTATCATTCTTGACCGTTGAGGAGTCGAGATTATTGATTCTGTGTCTGCGCGAGATGTTGAAAAATGGCGCTGATGTTGTTGACGTAGAGAGAGGTGATGTTGGCAATGAAATTCCAACTGTGAACTTTGGCGTTGAGGTGAATACACTCGTCCTCGAGCGCGGCAGTTGTGATGGTGCACAGTCGCTGCTGTTCAATTTACTGCTGGTGCTCTCGTCACTGCTGGATGGGGTTGATAAAGGTGGCGAGTGCTGGAACTCAGCGTCTTTCGCCCTTTTTGCTGGTGTAACTCCCTCTATAATTAATAGATCTGCTGCACCTTCTACCGCCAATGATGGACTGTTGCGCAGAGAGTTTTTACCCTTCTGTTCTCCCTGTATTTTTTCTTCATTCCTTGTGAGCGATATGATAGGAGGACGCTCAGCATTTAGACGCTTATACTGTATGTCGTCGTCCTTTTTTTGGCGTCGTTGCTCGGCTAGAAGACAGAAGTCGCACGGCACATTTCTCTTTTTTCCTACACATTTCGTGTGACGCGGCTTCTTACACGTCGAGCACAGGTTAAAGGCCCGTGGTAGAATGGTATCACCACATACAATGCATTTTATGTTTACGCTTGGAGCCATATCCTAGGAAGATTGTGTGTGTACTCTTATAGCTTGAAGATGATGATTCTATACACGTGTTGCTCCACGCCCTCTATTGGACAGTGAGGAAGCTTTCGATATGGCTACTTGTGTAATGGCGACGTGTTGTCAGGATGGACTAAATGACAAACTCAGCTCCGAGCATTAGCGACCTTGTAAAAAGCTGCTAGTGCAAGTGCAGTCGCTGTGGTGCCAGTGTAGAATGCAGAGCCTTGATGGTATTGTGCGAACACACGCTGGTACTGCTGCGCGCTACACAGTCATGTTGCTACGCTCTATGTCATTGCATTTTCACCTACGCATCACATAGATCACTATTTCACACACATACATCCATGCACAAGAACTTTCTTTTCCAAATTTTACAGTACGCACTCAAAAACTTGCCAAGAAAACCTTATAAATACAATGTCTGCGTATTTCAATCGCCATCTTGGATCCGCCATTTAGAATTTCGAAAGTCTAATAGCAAGATCGTAATCAGCGACCTGGAAAACCCATGTATACTAATTTTCAACAAAATATAAGCTTTTTTCGAACTTTTAACCGCCATATTGGATCCGCCGTTTTGAATTTCGAAATTCCGACAGCAAAGTCGTGATCAGCGATATCAGAAACCCCTCTATTTCAATTTCAAGGAATATCTAAGCTCTTTTCGAATTTTTAACAAACATGTTGGATCCGTTATTATGAATTTTGAAATTCTGATAGCGAAATCGTGATCAGCGACCACTAAAATCTCCGTATACAAATTTTAAGCAAAATCTAACATTCCTTTGAAATTTTGACAGCAATAGCAATTTCAGAAACCCCTGTATTCCAATTTTGAGAAATAACTAAGATTGTCTGATAGCAAAATCGTGATCAGCGACCTCGAAAACATCTGCGTACAAACTTTAAGCAAAATCTAAGCTGCCTTCCAACTTTGGCAGCCGTATTGGTTCCGCCATTTTGAATTTCAAGAGTCCAATTGATCAGCGACCTCGAAAACCCATGTGAACCAATTTTCAGCAAAATCTAAGCTTTTCAGAAATATTAATCGCCATATTGGATCTGCCATTTTCAATTTTTTAAGTCTGATAGTAAGATCGTGATCAGGACGTGAAAACCTCCGCATACAAATTTTAAACAAAATTTAAGCTTCCTTCCAAAGTTTTACCGCCATTTTGAATTCTGAAAGTCTGATAACAAGAACGTGAACAGCGACATGGAAAACGAATGTGTTAAACTTTTGAGCAAAATCTAAGCTTTTTTCAAAGTTTCAACAGCCATATTGGATCAGCCATTTTGAATTTCGAAACTCAGACAGCAAGTTCGTGATCAGCAATTTCAGAAACCCCTGTATTCCAATTTTGAGAAATAACTAACCTTGCCTGATAGCAAAATCGCGATCAGCGACTTCGAAAAAATCCGTGTACAAACTTTAAGCAAAATCTAAGCTGCCTTCCAACTTTTGAGAGCCGTATTGGTTCTGCCATTTTGTATTTCGAGAGTCCAATAGCAAAATCTTGATCAGCGTCCTCGAAAACTCCTCTACATCAATTTTCAGCCAACTCTAAGCACTTTTTCAATTTTCAGACGCCATATTAGATCAGCCATTTTGAATGTCGAAAGTCTAATAGAATAACATGATCAGCGACCTCGAAAACTCCTGTATACCAATTTTAAATAAAATCTAAGCATTTTTCGAATATTTTACCGCTATTTTTTATTTCCGACTTCTCATAGCAAAATCTTAATCAGCGACCTTCAAAATCACTGTAGAGCATTTTTCATCAAATTCTAAGCTTTTTCCAAACTTCTAACCGTCAAATTGGATCCGCCATTTTGAATATCGAAAGTTTGATAGCAAAATCGTGATCAGCGATTTCGAAACCTCTGTATTCCAATTTCGATAAATACCTAAGCTTTTTTCGAAAATTTAACCGCCATATTGGTTTCAGCATTATGAGTTTCAAAAGTCTGATAGCAAAATTGTGATCAGCGACAACGAAAACTTCCGTATCCAAATTTTAAGCATAATCTATGCTTTCTTCGAATTTTTGACAGCCACATTAGTAGATAGGCTATGATGGTTCTGGACCACTTCTAGGAATTTCTCCCTCTCCCCCACTTCTAAGAATTCCCCCCTCCTCCTTTTTCCTCTCCCCTCTCGGCCTGGTCCAGGCGGCTCTGGACCACTTTCGCTGCGACTTATTGAGACTGCGGCGTAGTAGTGATATGGAATTCCCCGAGCGACATTAACTCAAGTGAGCCAGAACGTGCCAGCGGCTGTATCTTCTTCTTAAACTAATTTTTTCAAATATTCTATCTTATTATTAACGTCGATACGATCTTTAGATTATTGAGCATCAACTTTACGACTAGACTATCGACTCATATGTATACTCATAGCTTAACTTGCATTTTATAGCGCAAGGCCTTCACGGTGGTACTGTCGGTAAGGTAGATCGCTGTATCATTCTGTAAATTATGATTTATTTCAATATACTTTGTAACTATATATTAACATTAATATTTTAATACAAAAAATGTTTATGAAAAAAATCGCCGGATGCTGGATTCGAACTCATGCTTTCCAGATCACTGAGCACTCATCTTACCACTCGGCTGTCGAGTCATATCGACGCCTCCTGTTCATATAATTCTAACTCACGGAAGAGTGCAACATAATTCTAACTCAAAATTCTATGCAAGATAATTCCAACTCGAAATTTCGTGCAATATAATTCTAACCCGCAACTCCGTGCATTAAAATTCCAATTCGGGCCAATAAAATATGATTCCTATTCAAACTCACAGTGCAATATGATGCTAACTCGTGCGGCAAAACAATATAAATCTAATTGAAATAATCCTGGACATTATTTCTTATGACAAACAATTCTGTACTCAAGCACTTCTAATAACACGGGAGAGAAATAGTAGTATCTTATTTATCAATTAATCTGATGTTTTACATATACTGACATCCATACATAATCATGAAGCGGAGGTATAAACGCAAAAAAAACACGATTTTTCACAGAAAATAGGGGTTACTAATTAAATAAGCTTTACTCGAACATAAACAAACCACCTTTAAAAGTTGAAATAGATTGGGTGCACGAGGAAACGGGCTCTCGAAAACAAGCTTCTTACGCGTGCTTATATTCAAAGCGAAATTACTGGTCAAATTAAAGGTAGCTTAAGCCTACCAAATTTTTTTGTCAAATGACTAGTAAATTTTTATATATAGTAGTATAATATCATGTACTATAATATATGAACCTATTATATGTTATGATACATAAAAATAAGCACAATACATGCGATATATATGCGTGTAAAAAAAGCACGATTTGCTGTTTTTATGAAATTAAATTTTTATTTTTCTGGTGACTTGATATTTTCTTTGCAGAAAAAGATTTCACAGCTCAAATGCTATACTCTCTAGGTGGTTTTATGAACAAATTATCGATTCTCATTAAATGACGAGGAAAAATGCCTTTCTCTCCATAACAGCCTATCGAGGGAGCAGTACAAAGAGTACATACGAGAGTACAAAGAGTACCAAGAGTACATACGAGAGTGCAAAGAGTACAAAGAGTACGTCCTAGGTACACAAGATAATATTTAAACCCAAGTAGCCGGGGAATACGAGGTCAACGCATATTAGGGAACAACGTAGAAATGCAACAAAACGAATATTTAAATAATTTTTAAACCCAAGCACCTGGGGGTTACGAGGTCCACACGTGTTAGGAAATTACGTACACGGAAAAAAAGTAAATCTTGCTGTTTTGCAGAAGTTAAATCAACTAGGTAAGGAAATAGCAGAAACTGCCTTAAAAAAAGTAGAATTCACTTTTTTTTTAATTTTAAAAGTAAAAAACTACTTCTTATTTGAAATGCATATCAAAGCATAATGCCAATCTTACCTTACTAAAAAGTGAATTGTACGTTTTTTAAAAGCAGTTTCTACTGATACTTATGAATGTAAAATAAACTTGCTTTTATAAGTTAAATCAACTGTGTAAAAAGTAGGATTTACTTTTTTTCTGTGTAGACGTACAACAGTAAGCAAGAAAATAATTTAAATAATTTTTAAGCCCAAGCAGCCGGAGGATACGAGGTCCTCGCGTATATGAGAATTACGTAGACGTGCAATACGATTATTTAAATAATTTTTAAACCCAAGTAGCCGGGGGATATGAGGTCCACGTATATATGGAAATTATGTAGACGTCCAACAATATGTAAAACAATTATTTAAATAATTTTTAAACCCAAGTAGGCAGGGGATAAGAGGCTCACGCATTTTAGGGAATTACTTCGAAGTACAACAATCAGTAATACGATTATTTAAATAATTTTATAGCACGGTGTGACCAAAGCCCGCATTTTAGTCACGCCTATCCGTGGCTAAAGTAGTCCTTCTTTGCACCATGTTTATCACACTCGTTACGCTCGTGCGCTAACCTCACAAAAAAGGACTACTTTAGCCACGGACAGGCGTGACAGCGGGCTTTGGGCAGGCAGTGCTATAAAATAGTATACGATACTCGTGACCTAGTGGCTCTTTATTTCACGGCGTTTAGCGCCCTCGCTGCGCTCGGGCACTAACCTCACGCCGTGCCAAACAGACCCACTTTAGTCACACGTATCGTAATATACTATTTAAACCTACGTCGCCGGGAGATAAGAGTTCTATGCATATTAGGGAATAGCATAGAAGTAAAATAATAAGCAAAACAATTATTCAAATAATTTTTAAACCAAAGTAGACGGGGGATATGAGGTCCACGCATGAAAGGGAATTACAAAGACGTACAAAAACGATCTCTTACCCCGCGGCTACTTGCGTTTAAAAATTATTTAAATAATTGTATTGCACGTCTAAGTAATTCCCATATACGCGTGGACCTCGAACCCCCGTCTACTTGTGTTTCAAAATTATTCAAATAATTGTCTTGCTTATTGTTGACCTCTTTGTAATTCCCTTACATGAGTGGACCTCGTATCCCTCGCCTACTTGGGTTTAAAAATTATTTAAATAATCGTATTGCGGATTGTTGCACTACTATGTAATTCCCTAATATCCGTGGACCTCTTATCCACCGTCTGCTTGGGTTTAAAAATTATTTAAATAATAGTTTAGCTTACTGTTGCACTTCTACGCTATTCCCTAATATGCGTGGACCTCTTATCCCCCGGCTACTTAGGTTTAAAACTTATTTAAATGATCGTATTGCTGATTGTTGTAGTTCGACGTAATTTCCTAAAATGCGTGAACGTCGTATCCCCCGCCTACTTGAGTTTAAAAATTATTAAAATAATTGTTCTGCTTATATTGTTCCTCTTCTACGTAATTCCATAATATGCGTGGACCCCGTATCCCCCGGCTAGTTGGGTTTAAAAATTCTTTAAATAATCGTATTGCACGTCTACGTAATTCTCATATACGCGAGGACCTCGTATCCCCGAGCTACTTAGATTTAAATAGTATATTATGTACATAGGGCACAAAGTGGGCCTTTGTAGACCGTGTATGGACTCGTCTTCGGTTCGCCAAATGCACTCGCCTTCGGCTTGTACTGGCTCACTTACGGTTCGTATTACAAACACACGAAGTCAAAAGGCCCACTAAGTCCTAGGTGCATGCCATATTTTTTGTAACTTATGTATTGATTTTCGGCATTTTTGTGCCTAAAGCAAGGCTAAATTGATTTTTGCTTTATACGACAACGAAGTTCTCGAAGTAATAAATAATAAAAGAACTTATTAAGAATAATCAAAAATCTGATACAAATTTGTGCGAATGTGAAGATGTTCATTTTCACATAAAAATAGTATACTGGATATATCTCTGAATAAAAAAGTCATAAAAAACATGTATTCACAAATTGATAGTGGATTTAGCTTAATTTTTGCAGTTTTACGGAATTTTAGAATTGCGGGCGCAAAAGTATTTACAAAAGATACTTATGCGCCCGCCGGACAAATATAGTATTTTTGTATCCAATTAGTAAAAAAAAGTCACTTTAGAACCTCTTTTTAGGCCGAATAACGTCTTTTCCTCCCGCTCTTACGGGAGGCCTCGCTAGATGCTCGAAATGTTCGATTTTCCGTTCACTTTTCTACGCAGAAAATGGGCCTTTTTCATGCACGCGTTGAAAAAAATTATTTAAATAATCGTATTGTTGATTGTTGCACTTCTACGGAATTCCCTAATATGCGTGGACCTCGTATCCCCCGGCTGCTTGGGTTTAAAATTATTTAAATAATCGTATTGCACTTTTACGTAATATACTCTTTGTAATTATATGTACTCTTTGTACTCTCGTATGTACTCTTTTTATTTTTATATTTACTCTTTATACTCTCTATATTTTCTTCTTTTAAGAGAGTACCGAGAGCACAAGAGAATATAAGAGAGTACATTAGAGTACAAGAGATTATTTTAAGAGTATTTTTTGTGCACATTGAAGTGCTTACTATGCCCCCTCGATAGGCTCTTATGGACAAAAAGCATTTTTCCTCGTCTTTTAATGAAAATCGATAATTTGTTCATAAAACCACCTGGAGAGTATAGCATTTGAGCTGCGAAATCTTTTTCTGTAAAGAAAATATCAAGTTACCAGAAAAATTAAAATTTAATTTCATAAAAACCGCAAATGGTGCTTTTTTTACACGCATATATATCGCATGTATTGTGCTTATTTTTATGTATTATAACATATAATAGGTTCATATATTATAGTACATGATATTGAACTACTATATATAAAAATTTACTAGTCATTTGATAAAAAAATTTGATAGGCTTAAGCTACTTTTAATTTGACCAGTAATTTCGCTTTGAATATAAACACGCGTAAGAAGCTTGTTTTCGAGAGCTCGTTTCCTCGTGCACCCAATCTATTTCAACTTTTAAAGGTGGTTTATTTATGTTTGAGTAAAACTTGTTTAATTAGTAACCCTTATTTTCTGTGAAAAATTGTGTTTTTTTGCGTTTCTGCCTCCGTTTCATGATTATGTATGGATATCAATATATGTAAAACATCAGATTAATTGATAAATAAGGTACTACTATTTCTCTCCCGTGTTATTAGAAGTGCTTGAGTACAGAATTGTTTGTCATAAAAAATAATGTCCAGGATTATTTGAATAGATTTATATTGTTTTGCCGCACGAGTTAGCATCATATTGCACTGTGAGTTTGAATAGGAATCATATTGTATTGGCCCGAATTGGAATTTTAATGCACGGAGTTGCGGGTTAGGATTATATTGCACGAAATTTCGAGTTGGAATTATCTTGCATAGAATTTTGAGTTAGAATTATGTTGCACTCTTCCGTGAGTTAGAATTATATGAACAGGAGGCGTCGATATGTATACTCATAGCTGAATTACGAGGTCGCTGCACGCAAAATATTTTGCACAGTTTGATGGTTATGAAAAAAGTGGTACCTCCCTGTTGGAATATACCCCCCTTATATGTATATATATGAGGTGTTTCACGTCAACTGCCCCAGCGCCGCGCGCGAGCGCCAAATCGTGCTATATCTAACTCATATTTATGATACTAAAATGTAACTAAAAAAATTGTTTCATAATCGTTTCCGACGTGTTTTTTCTTCAGCTTTCCAATGGTGTATGCAGTTTTTCAGAAATTTTCCATTTTTACCTTCAAAAAGTACAAAACGTCTTATATCTTAAAAAGTGTATTTTTAATATTTTTTCTGACCATTTAGATCGAAACCTGAGCATTTTTTACATAGGAAATAATTTTTTTCATAATTTGCTCAGGATGTTTTCTTCGAGAAATAGAATGCGAAAGAGTAGAGGCATGGCTCTCCTGCGCGCGGGACGTCGCGTGGTACCGCATGATTCATGTTTCTTTCGATAGGTGGCTTTCATATTGGAATTTTCTATCCATATGTGAATCGTCACGTCGAAAGTATATAATTGCAATGACTTTTCATCTTATTCCTCTTCGAAAATTTTTCGAATTTCTGTCAATACAATCAAACTTGGATTTCATAGTGTCTTTCGTGTATTTGATGATTAAATCATCAGTAACTCTTTGTTTCATTATTTCTTTAGTTTATTGTAGCAACTAAAATGGATTCAACTTGAAAATTAAAATGCATAAATCCTTTAAATAAAAATGATCACCCTTCATATAAAATAAAAGATTTGATCGACTTTCCAACACTTTTAAGAAGCGCATATCCCTTAGTACCAGAAAAGCAAAAATTTGTTCTAACTGTCAACGCCAAATTTACAAACATAAATCAAGTTTACCTCCAGCTGAGGCTAAAAAAGCTAAAATATTGTGTAACGATGAATATCACAAAGCTGGTGTTGCAGTTCTTGAACAAATAAAGAAAATAATTTCAGAATCAACAAATAAGCAAGAGAGAATTCAGTTACTAACTCTTACGTCTGAGTTTTGGTCTCGTAAAAGTGGAATTTTTTCAATACCTGCTAATAAAAGTGGCAAACTACTTTCAGCTGAAACTATAAATTCAGTGAAAACATTTTATGAAAAAGATTATGTAAGCCGAATTATGCCAGGTTTAAAAGATTACATATCTGTTAAGCAGAACAATGGTAAAAGAGAACGTGTTCAAAAAAGATTACTGCTTGGTAATTTAGATGAACTGTATAGTTTATGTAAAAAAGAAAATGAACACGTTAATATTGGTTTTACTAAATTTACGCAATTGAGGCCACTACATTGTGTTTTAGCTGAAAGTAGTGGTTCGCACAATATGCGTGTGTGTACATTACGAAAACGTAAAGCTCATGCTAAGTGCTATGGATCTAGAAAATTTAACAAAAGATATTGGATTGCCTCTTAAAAACTACCACGATTGCATTCAAGCAATTATGTGTAATGATGCACATGATAGATGCTATTTAGGTGACTGTTTAGATGGCCCCAATATGTTCATATTACGTAAATATTTGCTTGAATGTTTTGATGAAAGGGATATTTTTCAAATAGAGTATGTGTCATGGTTTCAAACAGATCGGTGTACAATAGCTTCTAAAACTGTAAATGCTCCTAAATTTATGGACATACTGGGA